>ML677377.1:12093510-12578714 GCA_007922305.1 Dermatemys mawii | reverse complement strand
CCTTAGGCTGGACTAACAGCTGTAGACCTACCATGCCAATTGCATGAGATACAGAGGCCACTGGATCAATATAAACACAAATCCAGGGATCCTTGAAATGCCCTTGGACTGCTCAATTGCCTATGTGCACCAGTCTATGCAGGGGTGGTGCTGAATCCATTTCTGTGTCATGCAGGAAGTGGGCAGTGCCCTCTGTGGGCATGCAGACAGTTGACCTTCCACAGTGGCGCTATGTGGCACTATCCTTCCAACCAGGGGTGAAATTCACTTTTTTTAAATAAAATGTGTGCTGGTGGGGTTTCTGCTTAGTCCCTAGATTAATTTATATTTCATTGGTTGTGGCCTCACAATCAGTTGGTATGGAGCCACAAATGTCACAAACAGGATTATGCTTTCAGATGAGGAATAAGCAGCAGTTGGAGTGGATGGGCCAAAAATCAATTTTTCACAGGAATCCTTTAGTTATGTCCCAAAGGGAGAGGTAGGAGCAGTAGGAAGTCTTCCCTCCCTCTCCCCCAATATTGTGGTTCTGAACTCTTTCATTTAGCATCTGTATTGTACTGTCTATAATTAAATACAATTAAAGCCTGGGATACACTATGAAAATTCCCTCTTCAGATACAGCCAAGAGAAAAACCTATTTGGAAACACCTAGCTTCTGTATATAACTATTTCCATTCCCACTGACAAATCCCAACTTTTGGAGCAAGTCCACACCTTTTAGCATAAATATTATACATTAAACTTATGTATGTTGTGTTCATACAGGAATAGAGAGGCGAGCTATTGAAAATGAAGAAATATCTGCTTAAATTAGTAATAGGCAGGCCTTTCCTCCAGTTTTAAGTAAGACAGTCCTGTTTTTTCCCCTAAGGTTTGCCCCCTGTCCAGTACTGGTATAAAACTGTATTTGATTTTTGTCTAATATCGCCTCGTAGGATGGAGGTTGCTACTCCGCCCCACTGGTGTGACCTTGCACAAACCATGCGTGGGAGATCATGACAGCAAGGGCGGGATTATGAAGACGGGGGAAGGATGATGCTGTTTTCAGAAGCACCAGACTTATCCAGTGTTCTGGGCATGCACCAGATGCCACTTTAATCAATGCAGGGGGAGATCAGTTGGAGAACGTAAACTATGTGCAACTTTCATTTAATTTCATTTACTTTCATAATGGCTATCCTGCAGTCCAGCATTAGGTGGGTTTAACATACCCAAGTGTTCTAAGTATTCTCTAATCTGTTGCTTATTGTTTTGAAGTTTAAAGATCATACTTTATTGATTTATGATTTTTAAAACTTTCCATAAGACATCTTTAACACTAATACAGATATGTTTGCTTTAGTGTAGCCTTATCCACCAAATAACTTTGGCCTTCCAGTGCTTACAGAAGCAGGGGGAAATTTCAACAAACGTCCCTTTTGGAAGAAGCTGTAATTATGGCTAATCCAAAAAAGAGAGCAGCGAAGAGAGTGGCAATCACTGCTAGGAAAACACAGTTTAGCTTTGTTAAAGCACCGCTGAAATGTAGCATGGGAATAATGAGTTTCATTTTTAGTTTGTTTCTCGTTCACAGCCTGTGATTCCAACCAGTCCAACAAGCAGCTCCACAACACCAACCAGCACAATGGGCATGTCCTCAAAAATTGACAGCTCCGCTCTTCAGGACATTTTCATCCTCTCTCCCGTGTCAGGACTTTATGGCCCAAGGTAAAGCTCCCAATGAATCTGAACATATTTAGGCAATATTTTACAAGTTAATTGCTTCAGACTAGAAACAAAAACAATTTATTCTTCCCTTCCACTTTGTGTACTCAAATATTTCAAGATGTTGTACAAGGCATTTAATTAAAATAGCCACGCTGTTACAGCTTTTTATGTATTGAAAATGCCATAAGTATCATCCTCCATGCAGCCATGGAAGTCTAGCACTATTCTGGATTGCCAGCTAATGTGCAGTGGAATGAAGGGGAAGAAATATGTTAGCCAGGATACCAAAATTCTGAACGACTTTTGTTTTTAATAATGTCATAGCATCTTTTGTTTTCACTTAAGCAACTGACTGGGAGATGACATTAAAACCTGTTTTAGACCATGATTCAGCAAAGCGCGTAAGCAGGTGCATAACTTTAATCATGTGAGAAGTCTCATTGATTCTGGTGAGACTACTTGTATCTTATTCAAAGGCTTGCACTTCTAGTAGTGATGTAGTAGTCCCTCTACCCCTGTCTGCCACCTTAAGGAGGCATCCAGATAATCCCTTTCTGGCTTTTCAGGGATGACCAGCTGGTATGATTCCTCATCTTTTGTTTCCAGGGGACCAGGAAGGGTAAATCTCCCTTTCCCCCTTCAGAGGAAATATCTTCAGATAGTACCAGTGCCTTCTAAGGCATCTCTTAGTTCTAGAATGAGTTAGAAGCCAGCTCAGTCATTAGCAGAAAGATACACTTTCAGTGTTTAGGATCCCACTGTTTCTGAATTGGGGAGGAAATCTGATTTTCTGCAGCAGTTTCCAATGGATTGTTAGAACAAAAGCTTTACTTTGATGCTGTCCCTGATGATAGAATATTAGGAGTAGGTCACCCAACCATTGCCTGAAGAGTGAGAAGTGTGAGAGAGTTAAGTGAACTCTGAAGCTGTTGGATGGACATGACAAACCTGTGTTGTGAGGAGGTGGTCCAACTGGAATTGAGCAGGGCCAAGACTTAGTAGCTTTGTGCACTTTTAACCTGACACAAGGTGAAACCTGGTAGTTTTAGTTGAGTCATGAATTGGGGTTTTTGTCTCTTCAAAAACCTCAACATGAAATCCATGGACCAATTCCCTTTCTCCAAGCCCCTTTCCCTCCACTGGAAGAAGAATTTTAGGGTCTGTGTCAGTATGAATCCCACTGGAAACACACTTGCATGTAGAAATTGGTATCTTTTGAATAGCAGTATCTGTCCAGGTCTCACATGTGCCCTGTTCCTCCTTCCACTTCCATACGAGGCCTTAATGGGCAGAGCAGCCATGACCCTCCCTCAGTTCCATATTACAGTCCAAGGCAGCAAGACAGAACCAAGTGAATGTCCAGCCCACAACTCTCTTGTGAGCTTCAAAACCTGTATTTTTTACAAAAAAAAAACAGAAGAACTTCATATTCTCAACTCTTCCAAATTGGACATTTTAAAAGAAAGAGGGGAAGAAAGAGAAAACTGATCAGCAAGTCTTTAGATGACAGGGTGAGGCACTTTTCAACAACCACCATGTCTCACGGCAGACTCAATGGGTATGTCTACACTACCCACTCCATCGGTGGGTAGCAATCAATCCCCTGGGGGTCAATTTATCATGTCTAATCTAGACACGATAAATCAACCCCCAAGCACTCTCCCATCGACTCCTGTACTCTACTGCTGTGAGAGGTGCAGGCGAAATCGCCAGGGGGGCGGCAGCAGTCAACTCACCACAGTAAAGACTCTGCAGTAAGTGGATCCAAGTATGTCGACTTTAGCTACGTTATACTCATAGCTGAAGTTGTGTATCTTAGATTGACCCCTCCCCCTTCCCAGTGTAGACCAGGCCTTAGTCTATGTCTACACAACAAGCTAGGGTTATGGTTCCTCTCCTCTAACTGGCCTGAATATAAATAGCAGTCTAGCTGTGGTACCACAGGTAGCAGCAGAGGAGACATGGCTGAGCTGTGTCAAATACATACCCACCAGTTTCCGGTAGGTTTGTATTCCATATGGCTTAGCTGTGCTTCCACTGCTGCTACCCATGCTATGGTGGTTATGCTACTATTTATACTCATGCTAGCTCTCAGTGACTTAGCACGAGTATATGAACACAAGCAAGGAAAACACACCCCTCGCTTGCAGTTTAGATGTAGCCTAAGCTGGCAAGGTTCAACCCTGCCCATCCTGTGGCAGCCTCATTCATCTCAAAGACAGACATATGCAGTGTGTTTTCTGCTTGGGAGAGAGCCACCTCCCAGTCAGATCTCCTCACGGACTCAAAGTCCAGAGATGCTCAGCTCAAGTTATACCTGCTCTGACCCTGCGGAAATACTAACAGCCAGAGTGAAGCAAAAAAATCATAATTGGCCAGTAGTCCTTCAAGAAGACCCCATACCCCAGAGTCCAAGGAAGAAGAAAGTACCAACAACATCAGCATCAATAACCTCAGCACTGGCAACCCCAACAATCTTGGCACCAGCATCCTTGGCACTGACTCCAACAGGTCCAGCATCTGCATTCCTGACAGTGTAGGGTGACTCTGAGAGGCAAGGCCAAGGGAAACATAAACATGGCTTCAAATGCTGCACAGGAAGGATCGAAGCACTCAACAAGGATCCTCAATGACACTCCTGCAAAGACAAAGGCTCAAAACTCCAGATCTCTTGAGAGTCAGAAGAGGCAAGCCAACCATGCAGGAAAAAAGATCCAGTACTGACCTCACTGCTGAGCTTGTTGATGGTTTGAGCTGTACCTCAACAGAGGAATCAGGGACATCTGTCATACCAGAAGAGCAGCTAGCACCAGCGCCCCCTGGCAGTGGGACCACTCACCTCTATGGCGATACCAGTTGAGAAAACTTACTCGTTCTCACCCTTCCTAATCTATTTGTTCTTGTTGGTGTCAAGTAAAGATCCCTCTATCCTATCATTGGAGAGTGACTTCAGGGAGGCTTCTGGAAGCCACCCATTTTGGTACCTACCATAGGCAAACTGTGAATGGTACTGAGCCAGCCAACCTCAACTGGGCAAATACACTTACAGCATGCCACTTCAGTCATATTGGCCATACTAGGGACCAGCATAATATATGTTCCAGAACAGATCCTCTCCCACTTTGCATACATCAAGAAAGTGGGGGACATCCCACTTCCCAGCATCAATAGCCAGGCCACCCACACTGGAGCCAGATGTCAGAATCCAGAAGCAGGTGGCGATGGAAGGACAGCAATAAACTTTGTCTTCACCTAAGGAATCATCATCACCAAATGAAATCACGGCTCCAACACTTACAGCATCTTTAAGACTTTGCAGACCCTCCTATTGCAGATTGTGGAGATCCAGGCCACTGAAACCAAGGTCATCCAAGAAAGATCTCACAAGCTCTTTAACATACTGATCTCCAAAATCCTAGTCTGGTTCTCCCTCTCAGTAAAGTAGGACATGCTCAAGGTGGCAAAGGGACTGTGGCAGATCCTCACCACTCAGACCTCACATGTCACCATACAGGACCTGCCCTTTGAAGGATGGAGTTCTTTAGTAGCAGAACTCATGGAATGTTCCATTTGCTAAAAGACTCGTAGGCCACTCTGCAGTCCTGGGTATCTACAGAAGTTATATATACTGGGCATTTTCAGAGGCTTACATCAACAGATTCCCATTGCGCAGAGCCCAAAACATTCCTCTGTGCCTCCCAGTTCAGGGACCACTACACTATGCAGTGGATTTACCGCCAGGGTAGATGCCAAGTTCAAGAGGGCAGTACTACAATATGTGTTTGACTAATGCAGCTGAAACTCCTCACCCATCATCCAGAGGGGACACTACTTGCCAGTCACTTACTGTGGATCCATGCTGACATATACTTGAAGACAGAACTATTACTTACCCTACAGTAACAGTAGTTATCCAGGATGTCAGTGTGAATTTCTTGACCGACCCTCCCTCCCCACTCTCTGAATGCTCAGATGTCACAGGAATTGGGGTGGGGGGGACCTGAGGAAGGGTTGAATCATTCCACCCTTTATGCCCTCGTGAGGATGCACACATTGCACGTATGGCCACGACATACCCTGCTGTTCAAAGAATTTGATCTCGGGTCTTCAAGGCACCTGCAGATCTTTAGTGGGATCCACACAGACTGCCACATCTCAGAGACATGCAGTTAATGTAGGCTAAAAAACCATTCTTATTCCACAGTGATAATGGTGAGATTTGTTGCCTCTTTAACTTGGTGTAAAATTTAAGCACAGAGTCTTTGATCAGTACATTAGGAATTTATATTGGAAACAAACAGTTTTTTCTTTTATGATTATGGTCAATGCCTATACTATGTTTTGTAAAAATGAATACCTCTTGTCCCATAAGTCTGATAAATACTGAAAGCAAAATAATTCATTTCAGCTAATTATTTTAAATAAATTTTAAAACAATGCTCAGCATTGCTTTCTATTTTGGCTGCAGGTACATTCACTTTCTTTTTCAGTTACTGCCAAATACTGCAAAATTTATTATGTGAAAGAGAAATTTGATATTATCTCCTAATGATGATATACCATTGTTTAAAACAGAGTGGGAAGTGGTAGGTCTACTTTAAGTCTTCATCATTAAATGATCCTTTTCCCCATATATCTCTGGATTATTGTTTTATGTCAATATTTTTAGGGATGAAATTGGAATAATGTCTTGTGATGACATCAGCAAATACGGAAAGTCTGGAATAAAAGGCTCCGAGTCACCTAGCTACTTTCTGGAGCATGAAAGTGGAAAGTATTACACATTAATTGAAGATGAGGGCCATCTGATGGGCTCTGAGTATGAGAGAGGCAGAACCACGGGAGTTCGGAGAAGAGAAAAAACACCTACTCATGGTATGTTTGATTTTGCTCTTCAGAATTTGACTAGATTAACAAATTGTATCACTATCTTATTTACCAATTCAGTCACACTGTGACTTGTTTGGGACCAAAAGTTGATAGAAATATGCTTTTGCTTTGAATAGTAACTGGATATTTGTATTAAAAAATCAGGATCAAAGTACAAAATTTTTGTAATACATTATCTACTTCAAACCCAAAGGTTGTGTGTGAAAATTATTTTTAAAAATTGTAATGGATGGGGAAATAGATGTCACTTTCTCTTATTAGTCTCTACCTACAGTCTCTTGGAGAGAATCCTACCTGCAACTTGCAGAAGTACTAAAATATTATGGAACTGCCTGAAAAGGCATTGTTAGAAGATGAAAGCATCTGCAAAATGAAATGTCATCCCTAATTTAACCTTATATTAAAGTGTATAATCACTTAGTACCTTAAACAGTATTGTGATGATTAATTACTTAATGTTTGCAATGCAATTTGAGATCCTAGGACAGTTAGTGCTAAATATGATTGCAAGATATTGTAAAACAATAAACTCTGGTTTTTATGTAGAATTCAAGTATTGTGCATAATACATTGTAAAAGAGTTGCTGAGATATAAATATATTTGTATCTATTAAAGATGAACATTGATGATCAGTGAACTTTACAATAACATGACTGAAACATACTGGAAGCCAATTTACTCTTGTATTTGTAGTATTTTTCTTTTCAGTGCAGTAGAAATTATTTTCTTGTGAGGGTCATGCACCTTTAAGATGGTATGTGCTGAGCATATTTATACACTGATATATATTTATATATAACCTGTAATACATTATATTAATTTTTATTTTTGTTTGGTTGAGAAAGTGACAACATTTCCCTGTCATTGTCACCAGTTAAAAGAATTACCCTTTCTGTCAAACAGCGCACTCCCTAAGAGACTGGTTCTGTCCTCTGACACAAGCAAACATCTCCCACTGAAGTCAGTCAGCTGCCCATGTGAATGTTTGGGGCTCAATTTGATCCTTAGTCTTTTATTTCACTTGGAATAATTCTAAATAATTGCACCGATTACTGTCAGGAATTAATCACAAGTATAAGGTTTGTCCCTTCTGCTTCAACTTTCTGAATTCCACTTCCCAATATACATTTGAATTATTCTTGAAAGAAATGACGATAAATACTGTAAGAAATGGCTTCTGGCAGATTCATTAATAGCAGAGTTGGAGTCTGTGCAACTTACTTGCTTTCCTCGGGAAAGCTGCAAAAACATAGAAACCTTCCACTAATGATTTTTTTCTAGGTGACACATATAACTTTGTAAACATAAGCACATGCTATTCTTTACCTGATGACAATTTTCCTGCAGGAGAACTAACTTTAATAGTAAATAAGATGTACACTGTGCATCTTGGAGAGATTATTTTCTGTGTTGTTTCTTGTACTACTTTAGTTTGTGCAGCCCCCATGTAAAGCACTAACAGAAACTAACAGCAAGGTACTGAATTTTAATGAAATTCCAGAAAGATGCAGTTCTGGGACTTAATGCTGCCACCTCTTCTTCTCCATAGAAAGCATTAAACCTATGCCACTCATGAAGATAATCTCAAAGTTCATGAAAGAGGAGAGTGGATCCAATATGGCCTGCTTTCTTTTAAACTTCTGGTATTTCTGCATATTTGGGGCTTGGTTGGCTGTTGAGAGGACACAGAGCCTGGATGCAGTCACTCTATGTGACTTACTCCCACAGGAAAAAACATTAGAATTGCCAGCGAATTTTCTTTTGGAAATTAAGGATGCCCATTGGTGAATCCTAAAACAAACAGAGTTGTTGCATTCCTAGATGTTGTTCCAAGACGTAATGGGTGAACATGAAGAAGGAGCTCAGAGGGTGCGTAAGGGTGTATAGTAGAGAAAAGGAATGTGTAAATATTGCAACTCAAAAAATGACAAGATGGAAGTTTTCTGTATTTCAGTAGCAATAATCTTCTCTGTATTGCTGTTACAATGACAGTATCTGAACTATACATTTACATGTCTTGCTTTGCATTCATTACATTTTAATACAATCTGCAACCCAGCACTGTCAATGAAATGACAAAAATATACAATTAACATTTGAATACTACCTTCTTATACATCAAAATAAGGTTATTTGTAGGTATGTATGTGTGTATGTCTGTGTAAAATATATATATAATATAATATAACGTGCGTGTAATATTTTTTTTATTGGACCAACTTTAGTTGGTGGAAGGGTCAAATTTTCAAGCTTTACATTGTTCTTCCTCAGGTATGGAGAAAGTAGTCAGAGTGTTGGAGCTAAATGCAAAGTGGGAAAGGTTGTTACGCATAAGGATTTCACACATACTGTAGGATACCACTTCAAATGAAGTGGGCAGTTAAGGTTTAGCCGGTAGTACAATATATTGCAAATTGTTGTAATGAACCATAAAACTTGTGTGTCTTTTAAATCCATGTTTTTTAGTGTCCAACAGAGTTATGAATTTAAGTTCCCAGACTTGTCCTTTGAAGGTGCTGTGGAGGTTTCCTTTGAGGACTAAGACTGAGAGGTGAGATATGGAGAGTGATCATCTTGTGAAAAGTGTTTGCCCATGAGTGATGGGGTGTTTTTGTGTCTTTTATCATTTTTATGTGCGAGTTCATCTGAGAATGTAGTGATTTTCTGATTTCAACCACATAGCTGTAGCTGAGACATTTGATGCACTGATTCGGTACACCACATGTTGTAATAGGCATATGTAGGACCCATGGATCTTGAAAGGTATGTTGGGCTGGCGTTGATCATCAAAGCAGTAGAGATATGTCTGCAGGTTTTGTATTTGTTGTGATGGCAGGATCTGGTGCTGCTTTGAGTTGGTATGTTCTGGTCTGTGTGAAGCTTACTTCTGATGATGTGCTTAGTGAGGTTGAAGGGTTTTTTCAAGGCCAGAAGAGGGAGTTCAGGAAATATTTCTTTCATGACATGGCTGCTGGATCTGTAGAGGTTATGTGTGGTGATTTGTGGGGGGTTTTTTTGTATATAGTCATTTATAGGGTTCCATTATTGAAGCTGATTGTGGCATCAGGGAAGTTGACACTGGTGAAGGAATGTTCTAGAGCAAGGGTCGGCAACCTTTCAGAAGTGGTGTGCCGAGTCTTCATTTATTCACTTAAATTAAAGGTTTCGCGTGCCGGTGATACATTTCAATGTTCTTTTAGAAGGTCTCGCTCTATAAGTCTATATATTATATAACTAAACTATTGTCATATTGAAAAATATACAAAGCTTTCAAAATGTTTAAGAAGCTTCATCTAAAATTAAATTAAAATGCTGATCTCACACTTCCAGCCTTCTCAGCCTGCTGCTGGTCTGGGGTTCTGTTCACCTAGGCCGGCAGTGGGCTGAGCAGGATCTGTGCCCAGGATCCTGGCTGGCAAGGAGCCAGTTTCTAGGAGTCCTGATATTTCTTCAGTAAGAGTGGTCTGATGTGATCGGTCTGCAGTAGTTTCATTGTTTGTGCATGTTGGAAGGCATGTAAAAGATCCCTAGGGTGAGTTTGTGAGGAATGAGGTTGTAGTATTTTTCTTGGAGTTACTTGAGCATATCTGAGCATACAACAGACAAATAATCTATGAGCTGTGATGCTGGGGTCCATTAAAGAGTGTCTGCTACTAATAGATTTTTCCCGGGAACGTACATTAAATCCATTAAACTTATCAATAGAGGTTGGCATCAGTGGCACTTGATCTAGGTCTTTTCTGTTGGTGAGGGTTATAAGTGGTTTATGGCTCTGTTATCAGTGTAAAAGAATCCAGTCTTCACAGATATCTGTAAAAGCTCTGACATGCCCATACACTTGCCAGGCACTCATTTTCAATCTGTGCATATAGTTTTTCTGTTTCTGTGAGCATGAATATAATTGGCTTCCACTCAGATCCTTGTTGCAGCATATATCACCTAGGCTATAGCTGCTTACATCCACGCTGACCATTGTTGGTTTGTTCACATCACAATACTTAAGAACTGGTGCTGTTGAGATTATTTCCTTCTTGAAGTCAGTTTCTTAACCGCAATGTGTTGGACTTTAATAATTCATTCAGTGGCTTTGTCAGTACAGAAAGGTCTTGTGGGTATTGACCAAGGAAATTTACCAGAACTGAGACATGTACTGGACTAGTATATTTGTTGGTACTTTCGACTCCTGAATTGCTTTTACTGTCTCTGAAGTAGGACTGATTCCATGTATTTTTATTGTGTGTCCCAAAAACTCAATTTGGTGTAGACAGAAAACATACTTATCCTTATGTATCCAGACTTACTGATTAAATGTTAGGGGTTTTGTTGTGTTCTTTGATCAGTGATCCATTTATCAAAATATTGTCCATGAAAACTACAATTTCATTTGAGTTTATTACCAGTTCTACCACCTTTCTTTGAAAAATTTCAGATGCACTAGTAAACTCCAAAGGTAATCTTCATAAGCAAAATATCCCCAAAGTTGTGAGAAATGTTTGTCATTTTAACACTTCCTTTGGTTAAAGAAATTTCCCAAAATCCACTTGAAGATGATGGAAAGGTGTACATAAATGCTGTGGACGCATACCAACAAGTATCAGAAAAGAGACTGCATCAGTTGCAAAAGGCAACCATGACAGATAAACAACATCAAGAAGTTCTAAATTACATTAGAGCCAATTGGTCCAAGTATCTAAAGCAGGCTAAGAAAGTGAAACTAACTAAATGTCGTTAACAGGCTAACCCAGTCAGCGTGGTGGCTGGGCATCAGCAAGAACATAAAGAATAAAAGTTCTGCAATGTTCACATGAAGATATATCAGACCAAAACAATGTAAAGATTCTTTAATAACAAAACCTCTACCAGAAAGACCTTGGAAAAGACTAGCTGCAGATTTATGTGAATTCAGAGGACATCACTACCTGCTGGTAGTGAACTATTTTTCCAGGTATATAGAAGTAATGTGTGTGAAAGACATAATGTGTCTCACAGTGTTATCGAGAAACTGAAGTGCACTTTTGCCATTTCTACCATTCTAGAACAACTAGTGAAGGACAATGGACCACAATTCACTGCAATGGAATTTGTCATTCCAAACTAAATATGATTGTGATTGTATTATTAGCAGCCCATAGAAGAGGATGAGAACTGTACAGACAGTCAAGGAAGTCCTACTGCAAGAAGATCCATTCCTGGCTATTCTGAGTTACAGATCATCATTGATGAGTTACTGGATATAGCCCAGCCCAACTCCAGAGAGGAAGACACTTCAGAATTACTGTTAGATTATTTTCCAAAAATGGATCTCTAATGTAGCCAGACGTGAAGAGAGTAGCCAAATCAGATAAAAAAGCAAAAGGAGCTTATAAATTTGTACAACAGACATCATTCAGAGAACTGAAAGGTCTAGAATATAGTGACAGTGTTTGTGTCCAACTGGATGGAGAAAAAGGATGGAAAACTCCAGGTGTTGCAAAGAAAAAGAATTGATCACCCAGATCATATATATTTGAGACCAATGGAGAGAGTTCAACAGAAAATATCACATCTAGAGTTTGTTCCTCAGAAAGAACAATCAGCAGAGCAAACTCTACAACAGAACAAGAAGATGACTCAAGGATTCCAAACCAACCACAGCCTGTTGTTGTAACTAATGGACAGCCAAATGACCAAATTGTTAGGCATTCAGGTGGTGTAATTAGAAAATCAGTACAGTTCAGAGACACTAAACTAACTGGTCCATACTGAAATTTTATTGGATCAACTTCCGTTGGTGAGCAAGACAAGCTTTTGAGCTGCACAGAGTGTGTCATAGCTAAATACAAGGTTGAACAGATAGTTTATCTGTGACTCCCTGAACACTTTTTCTGGACTTGAGGAAGAGCTCTCTGTAGCTCAAAAGTTTTTCTGTCTCATCAATAGAAGTTGGTCCAATAAAAGATATTACCTGATCCACCTTGGGTCTCTAATATCCTGGGATCAAGAAGGCTACAAGCAACACAGCATACCTTATTTGAGCAAACAACAGCTATACCTGGTAGTTCTTTAAAGGATCTCAGGGAAAATGTATCTCTCTGGGTTGGAAGCTCTGTAACCAGTCCTGTCCTGGTTTATGACTCCAAGTACAAAGTTTGTTGCCCCTTCTGAAGGGAGACTGTGTGCTAATTCAGACTGGCCTACATTCTGGAGCCCCACAGCCTCTTCCTAGACCTGTGTAATAATTCAGGTATAACTATATTAAAGAGTTCCACAGCCCTCCTTCTGGAACTTGAGTCCTAGAAGCCACACAAGTTTCTTCTAGGATCAGGATTCCCTTAACCTTCCTTCTAGGGCTGTGCTAATTCAGGCAAGGGGTAAGCCAAAAATCAGTGGATCTGAACCCCTTACAATTTCAGACAAGAGTCCTGATACAAAGCCATCGCTGCAGTTTTGGTACCAGTTCAGATCCAAACCCAAAAAGGAGCTGTCTAATAATTCTGCATAAAATTTTCCCAGAATCTCATATAAACAAACCTTCTCATAAAATTTTAGCTAAAGATAACAGAAATATTCTGATAACAGTTGATATGGTGAAATTTCTTCCATTTTGACTCCAAATTTCATAGTATTTCGGTACTCCTGACTCTGAACCCTAATCATGACTTGTTTACCAGAACAGATCTATATCCAACCTCCACCTCCTGGACAAACTGTTAAAATCCAAAATGTATGAGACTCCTAAAGTCCCTAAAAAGGGAGTTAGGTACATATTTGGAAGGAAGAGGAGAAAAAATTAAACTAAGAATTGTCCAGTTCCATTTTAAAAGCTGTCTAAGGAACAATCAGCTCCTTTATAGAGCAGCCTGGTGTCCTGTCTAAATTGGGAAATATCTGATTTTATTTTTAACTGCAGAGCATTGGCCTAGCTCCTTTGTGAATATCTAATACTAAAATTGGCTGATACACATGACATACATAAGTGAAGCCTTTTTAAAGTTATAGCTAGGATTGCTATCAATCCAGTATTGACTCCTGGTATTCAAGAACATTTCAGCATCATTTTTTTGGTACACGTTGACAGCTTTTGCTTGTGTTTGGAGCAGAGCTTTGTATTGTGAGAATTAGTATGCAAAATCAGCAATTTGTTTTGTTTGTGCTGTGTTTGTCTCCTATCACAAGTTCCTGTCTTTTATGCTGATTGCTCTGTGCTGATTGGCATTAATGCTCTCCAAATCTCAGCATGGGCTTGCTCAGCAATAAATTGGAAGGTCATTGTCCTTTCCTCTTTCACATTCTCTCCAAGTCTAAAGAACTTCTATTTAGTGAATGCTGAGAGACCAGTTGGCCAAAGTTTATACACAAGTAGAAATGAGCAGATCTGTGGTTTTGTGTTCTGCCAAATCAACACTATTATTTGAATATATTTTTATGGGTGCTGTACAGACAGTTCAAGAAAATAAGGTCTTGCCCTATGATATTTATAGTTTCGTGTGGCAAAGATAATATAATGAGAAATGAGAAAAGAACATATATGTTGAGAGGAAAGAAGACAAACAAAAAGGAAATAAATTCTGTTATTGGGAGAATATATAGGGATCCTCATTTTAATTTAGCTTGCCTGCACCTAAGAAATTACAATCTGTCTTTATCAGTGTTGCGAAGTACATGCACATTGTGAGACAGTCATCTGGTGTTTTCTAGGGTTGAATCCATTACAGGAGGTTTCTGTAGTTTATAAGACTCTTATGTTGTGGAATGATTAAGGGATTGAATGTGATACAAATAGAGTATGAAAAGATTGTCTTGTTGTGTCTGCCCCCCACTCTATTATTTTTGTTTATGCTGCAGCATTTTGCTATTCTAGTTTCTTTCATGCTTTCTTCCTTTCAGCTGAGCAGAGCAGCAGAGAATGCTGACACCTGGGAATCAGCTGGGTTGCCTTAATGACAATTAGGCAGAAAACTCAGGGGATAATTGCCCTGATTTACTCTTGCAGTATTGTGGTAGCCATGTTGATCCCAGGATATTGGAGAGACAAGGTGGGTGAGGTAATATCTTTTATTGGACTAAGTTGTTAAGGAGGCAGAATCTGGGACCAATTAGAAAAGGAGATGGGCCAGAAAAAACAGTTCCAGAGTTTGATTGTGGTAATTTAAACACTGGAAGCTTCAGGTGGACTGGGACAGAGGGTTGGGGTATGGCAGGGGATGAGGAGTTTGGGGTGCAGCAGGCTGCCCCATGGCTGGGGTGGGGGACCAGAGAGAAGGACTCCCATCAGCCCTCTCCCCACCGGCAGCGGTGAACTCCGGGGGAGAAGGGAGCCTCTCTATGGCCCACTCAGCACAACACTCACCAAGCCCCCTTCCCTCCCCATGAGTCTGCTGAGCCCCCTCCCCCTTTGCAGGAACAGCAGCCATTTCAGACTGCCCCCAGCACTACTTCCTAAGTTGTATCGGGCAGCAGCAGGTGAGGAAGTGCAGCATGGAGCTGCAGTGGGTAGCCGCCTGCTGCCCAGGGCAGACAGGGACAGTCGGGGGAAGCACACGGGGGCGGGGGACAGACCCATTCCTCAACAGTGGTGAAGTCCTGTCATCCCTCCAGGTCCTGAATTTGCTGTAGTCGGGGCACCATGGACCCATATAACTTGCCACCCCTGCACTGGAGGACTACCTGTGACGTGGTACTAGATAAGAAATAATAAATGTAAAGAATCCTCACACAAGTTTGACACTGCATTCATAGTTATTATTAATCAGTTTCTTGTCCATTTTATTTTCAGGATCTTATGCACTTAGCATAGTGCTGCTGTGTTTGAGTTGCAAACCCTGGAAGTGAATGATTATTTGTTTGCAGCTTGAATTATTTCTTTTAACTTCACAGAAGGATTTTTATTGATCTTGAGTTTTGTAAAAGTTTATTGCTACAAAATCTAAAACTTGCTGTCAAGTTTGGCCTACCTGTATCCTTTTAATTAATTTTGATGGACAATCTTGATCTTGTTCAGTTCTTCTAAGCTCCAGTGCCCAATCCAGTCTTTACAAATGTTGAAAGGCATTATATATAAAACTGAAACCTAAGAAATTTAAGAAAATATACCAGAGGCAAGCTTCAAGTCAGGGAAAATACAATAAGAAATACTAAAAACGCCTTTTATTTTATATATATATATACATAATTTAAAAAAATGGTTAAGAAAAAGTGCCATTAGAACAATGAAGCAAGATACATAATAGCTTATTTATAGGACAGGATTATTATGAAAGAAATCTTCTTATAAAAATAACTTATGTATGCAGTAATATTATGAATTAGTGCCAGCTTAGCTGAGAGAGAACACTCAGTGAAGATGTTTCACATATCCGTAAATAACAACATCCATTTATCCATCAGTACAATAGCTATGCGCTATAAGTGCTTTTTTTCAGTAATGAACAGTAGAATTGAGGAAATGAGCTATTGGAAACAAGAAGAGAAACTTTTATGTACAGCGTTTTCAGATATGTGATTATTTTAGGAACAAGATAGTTGGGCATATTTAATGTTTCAGAAAATAATTTGATTCCGAAACAACCAGGCGACAGAACGAGACTCAGCTTGGCTTTTGGAATGCTTTTTTTGGATGAATATTTCAGATGGGAGTTGACTCATGATCTAAAGGGTGGTTTTGTGTGTTCACTGATGATAATCAAGGTCAAAAAATATTATCCCTCCGTAGTCAGTTGTCATAAGTGTGAAGTAGCCTAAAATTAGTGTTTACCTGTAAGGGGTTAAGCTGAAGGTAACCTGAGAGGTAGACAACTGACTAATGAGAAATTCCTCCGGAGACAAAGGAATTTAAGTTTCAGTTTCTCTCTGGGTTCTCTCTCTGTTCAACTCGGCTATGGGATGAACATCAAAGCTATTTCTTTTACTATAACTATAAGTTTCTATCAAGCACTGTAGTCAGTAAGTTTACCTTCTTTTTATCACTTGGAGGGTTCTCAGTGATGAGTGTTGGCTGGGTGCTTCTTGATATTGTAAGCTTCAGCAGAGATATCAACAGTGGGTGAAAGTTGCCTCGGGGGAGAGGTTTGGTTTCTGAATCCTTTTGTTGATTATGGTAGATGCTGTTCTATTGATGGTGTGACAAAGCTCCAAGTCTGTACTTGTGGGTCCTGTGCTTCCTGGCAGATTTAGGGGCCTCAGAAACTCATCTAGGCCCCAGAGTGACCTCCCTTTCTCAGTAGAATTGGCAAGAGTCACCACCTAGTGAGCTACCTTCATCACAGGCCAGTATGGAAGATGGAAAAGGGGGGAGCCCGGGCCCGCCCTCTACTCCGGACTCCAGCCCAGGGACCCTAATAGTATCAGCTAAGATGGCTGACCTTTTAGACACAAAACACAATACAATTCCCTGGGCTACTTCCCCACAGCAGTCCCTGCTTCTTCAAACTCCACTTCACCCTTACCTCAGGGCCTCCTTCCTTCAGTATGATATGTTGTCCAACACTCAGTCTCACCAACAGCATAACTTCCTTCCACAGCTCCTGACACCCACAGCCCACCTGACTAACTGGGAGGTTTTTATCTGGTTTCAGCCAGTCCCTGATTGGCTTCAGGTGTCCCAATTAGGCTAGCTGTTTCTACTCCTTTCTAGAAGGTTCTTAATTGGCCCCAGATGTCTTGATTGGCCTGGAGTAGCCTTTGTTTGGCTATCCAGGGAACAGGGACCTGCACATCCTGAGACTAATATACCTGCCTTCCAGCACTCTCCTATATCCTTCTGGTCTGACTCCATCACAATGGTTATAAGAGATTTATTTCTTTCTTCTTTTCTTTTATTAAAATCTTTCTTTTAAGACTCTGACTGCTTGTTTTCCATTGTGTAAGATCCTGGTTTTGGATCGGGCACGTCTCGCAGGAGCAGGCGAGGTTTGGTTTTTTTTCTCTCAAGCTTCCCAGGGAAGGAAGAAGTTTGGGAGGTTAGTGGAAAGGGAAAGAAGGGTCCCAAACTACCCTAAATTGAGTTTGGTGGTGCCAGCAGTTAGTTCCAGACACAAAAGAGGTTGTGTTCTGGGGAAAAACAGTTTAACCCAAGCTGGTAAAATAAGCTTGGGGGGGTATTTCTTTTTTTCATGCAGGTCCCCACATCTGTACCCTAGAGTTCAGAGTGGGGAGGCAATCCTGACATCAGTATTCCTAGCTTAATGGCTTTGCTACCATAACTACTACTGGTTCCATAGTATAGAATGAGGTTTACAGGTTTACAGTTTCATTTTTAAAATCTGTAGTGCAGATTTTAAAAATGTTATCAAAGCTAATGTTTCAAATCAAATTTACACAAGTGAAGAAGGAAGGTACTGTACATCCGGGGTCAGGCTTGGGTTATGTGAGATTGCAAGTATCAGTTACAAGGTTCACGAGGTACATACATATCACATAACCAGTATAGATCCAGATTGGGATGTAGGAGTTTTTAAAGTGTCAGTGGATAAATGGGCTCGGGTACACCACCCATGAAATGTATTAAGAGTCCAAGTCAGTAGTAGTGTAGATATATACGTGGGTGGCGTGCATCCTTTGGTTCGTCAGGGAAGGGAGGAAGCGGTTACAGTAATGGTAAGACTAATGAAATCTGAATTTCTGAATCTCTGTGTGGTGGGCACTGCACCTCATCAGCCCCTTTTGAGTCAGGGGGATGAGGGAAAACCCTCCCTCTCTCATGCCTGCGTCAGTCCTACTACTCGTCCAGTAGTCAATGTCATGGGGTCTAATGGCCAGCATCCATATAAACCCTCTTCCCCTAGTGGGAGAACAAGGCGTAGTAGCTGGAGTCCATATACTCGGCTCCTATGATAGTGTGGCCCAGCAGCCAGAATCTGTCTAGATTCTCTTCCCTTAGTGGGAGAGCGTGGCCTAGTGGCCGGAGTTCATACACTACGCCTCTATGGCAGCATGGCCCAATGGCCAGAGTTCTCCTAGATTCTCCTCCCCTGGTGGGAGAGTGCAGCCTAGCATCTGGAGTCCATAAGCTACGCCTCTATGGCGGTGTGGCCCAGTGGCCAGATTCCCTCTACACTCTGTGGGGTAAGAGCCAAGTCAAGGGACTATGTCGTCGGAAACAAGGGTGGGGAGGGTTTAGTGAACCTAGTGGAGGAGCCGAGGCCCTCCCACCTTCACTGGGCTTCAACCCAGGGCTCTATCCAGGGCGGGGTGGCCCGTTCTGGGGTCAGCAGAGAATCCTGCAGAAATATGCTGACCTCATAGTGATGGGAGGTACCACTCCCTTACCTTCCCTGGGTCACTTCCCACCATCTCTCCAACTGCAGTAGTCCCAGTAGCCCCAGGGTTCTCTGGATTCCTCGGCATCCAACCCTCTCCAGGATCCCAATAGCCGTGGGACTCTGGTCCTGGGTCCTCAGCTCTCCCCGGTAAGGGCTGTAGCTGGAACCTCCGCTGAGCATCCTTCCTCCTCGGCTGTCAGCCCTGACTGAGCAGTTCTGTAGGCTTTTATACCTGCCTGCCAGTTGGAGCATGCACAGCACAGCATCAGCGGTGTGGCTTCATCTGTAGGAGGAAGTGGCTAACCCTATCCATCCCAGTGTGGGGCTGGTTGCCCCATCACACTCTGTTTTTCGCAGTGTCCTTTGTTTTCCTCATGGCATTTGCAGTTAGTCCACTTTCTGTGTGGGTAAAAGATGCCCGTATCAGCCAGCATGTAACTTGCAGAGTCAGATATGTGTTACAAGACTGATGTTACTAATTTTAGACTGAAAGTTCTGAATTATTGTGGGTGAATCAGTGACCTTTCTAATTTTGAAGCATGTTAGCCACTTGAGAGAGCATTTTTCCTCCATCGAAATTTATCTACTTGTTGAGCTGAGAACTCTCCTTCAGGAGATTGCTATGCAGCAAAACTCTAATTTCAGTTACAATAAGGAATAACTGCACTGAACTCAGTGAAGTTTACATTTAAACCATCATAACAAAAAGCAGAATCTGACCCATGATATTTAAAAGCTTCAAGGAGCTGTAGCTTTAATAATAAATGGATGTTAATAAAAGGGATTACACTGGGGGTAATTTTTCT
Organism: Dermatemys mawii; assembly: GCA_007922305.1. NCBI lineage: Eukaryota > Metazoa > Chordata > Testudines > Dermatemydidae > Dermatemys > Dermatemys mawii. The sequence continues at coordinate 12,559,068 of ML677377.1, read as the reverse complement.
GACCAGTTTACAAGTATTAATTATTCTACCATACAACAACCTTTTATTAATGAGTTGCAAAAATTAAATTGGTTTTTCTTTGATTGTTTCCAGGTGACTTGAGGCCTGTTTCTATGCCTACAGAGTTCAGCTGGATAGGGGAGTCAAAAGAACCAAACATGTACAAGAGAGGCAGCCGAGGTGAGTACCTTCTCCACTGCTCTGATCCAAAATTTTTCTCCCTGTTCTTTAAAAAAGATGAAAATGTGCATCACAGACACCTGCTGTAGTTCTCATGAGTACTGTGGAGAGTACAGAAGAGTCTTTCTACTAACCATCCTGATACTTCTGCTTTCCTGAAAATTAAAATAGAATTACGTCAGTTAAGGAGTTTTATTCTTTCTAATTGTAATAAAAAATAAAATAAATTTCCAAATGCCCAATGGACTATATGGCTCAGATAATTGCTAACGGTATATAAAATTCTTAAATATATTCATTCAGTATGATTGCTTATCCACATTATGCATACAAACTGGTGTACTTAAGAGTTCACTTTGAGTATTTTACACCTAGTCATAAAACTACAACATCAGGGCTTAGTCTGGCAGTCCCTGAATTTTCAAGCAGCCACTGATTTCCGTGAGTGTTTTTGAATACACAAGGATTCAGGGTTGGGCCTTTGGGAAGAAGGCTGGTGGTAGAAATAGTACCAATAGCTAAAAGAATGTATTTGTCACAATTCAGCTTTGATTAGTGGAGGATAAAACTTGCCGATTGTTCCTCATCTCTCTTAACTGTTAGTGGTAGAGTGACCAGAGGTCCCATTTTTAACAGGACAGTCCAGTTTTTAAGCCCTCCTGCAGGTGACCTGATATTTTCTTACAAGTGGGCAAATTGTCCCATCATTTCCACCTAAACTGTCTAAAATTGTGACCTAATGATATTATTCTGCATTACCATGTAAGAAAAAAATGAAACTTTCCAGGACTGCTTGCTTATTCACTGGAAGAGTATACATGTTCCGTGCATGCAGAAACTCCGTTCCTTGGGCAAAGGAGAGGGAAGTGCAAGGAAGTGTCTTTTATGGCTCATCAACAACCTCTTTTCATCATTAAGAGTCAGTGATAATGTGCTCACCACAGCTCATAAGAACAACCTTACTGGCTCAGACCAATGGTCCAACTAGCCCAAAACCCCGTCTCTGACAGTAGCCAGTGCCAGAAGCTTCACAGGGAATGGACAGAACAGGGCAGTTTCAAGTGATCCATCCTGTTGTCCAGTCTGAGCTTCTGGCAGTGAGAGGGTTAAGGACACCCAAAGCATAGGGTTGCATTCCTGACCATCCTGGCTAACAGCTATTGTTGGACCTATCTTCATGAACTTATCTAATTCTTTGTAGAAGCTGGTTATGTTTGTGGCCGTCACAACATGTCTTGGCAACAAATTCCCAAGTTGACTGCATTGTGTGAAAAATTTCTTCCTTTTGTTTGTGTTAAACAAGTTACCCATTAATTTCATCATGTGACCCCTCGGTCTTCTGAGAAGGGGTAAATAACACTTCCCTATTCACTTTCTCTGCATAATTTATTATTTTACAGACCTCTGTCATATGCTCCCTTAGTCATCTCTTATCTAGGCTAAACAATCCTAGTCTTAATTTCTCCTCACATGGAAGCTTCTCAATACCCCTAATCATCTTCATTGCCCTTCTGTGCACCTTTCCCAATTCTAATCTGTTTGGGGTTTTTTTGAGATGAGGCAACCAAAACTGAACACAGTTTTCAAGGCGTGGATGAACCATGGATTTATATAGTGGCATTATAATATTTTCTGTTTTATTATCTATCCCTTTCCTAATGGTTTCTAACATGCCAATGTACATTGAGCATATGTTTTCAGAGAACTAGCCACAATGACTCCAAGATCTCTTTCTTGCTTGGGTACAGCTATTTAGACCCATCATTTGTGTATATAGATGGGATTATATTTTTCAACATGCATTACTTTGCATTTATCAACACTGAATTTAATCTGCCATTGTGTTGCCCAGTCACCCACGTTTGTGAGATCCTTTTGTAGCTCTTCAGAGTCTACTTTGGACTTATCTATCTTCAATAATTTTGTATTATCTTCAAATTTTGCTACCTCATTGCTCAACCCCTTTTCCAGACCATTTATGATCATGTTGTACAGTGCAGGTCCCAGTATAGATTCTTGGTTTTAATTCTAGATTCCTGCTATTTACCTTACTCTCTTGTGAAAACAGATAATTTATTCCACTTCTTTGTTTCCCATCTTTTAAGCAATTACTAATACATGAGAGAACCTTTCCTCTTATCCCATGACTGCTTACTTTGCTTAAGAACCTTTGGTGATGGACCTTGTCAAAATTTTCTGTAAGTATACTGTACCACTAGATCATTCTTGTCCACACGTTTTTGACACCCTCAGGCATTTTAATAGATTGGTGGGGCATGATTTCCCTTTTTTAAAAAATGTTGACTCTTCCCCAACAAATTGTATTCATCTACATGTTTGATAATTTTGTTCTTTACTATGGTTTCAACCTATTTGCCTGGTACTGAAGTTAAACATATCAGCCTGTAATTGCTAGGATTGCCTACAGAACCTTTTTTTAAAATAGGTATAACATTCGCTTCTCTCCAGTCATCTGAAACAGAGACTGATTTAAGTGATAGGTTATATACCACGATTAGTAGTTCTTCAATTTCATATTTGAGTTTCATTAGAACTCTTGGGTAAATGCCATCTGGTCCTGGTGACTTATTAATTTTAATTTGTCAGTTTGTTCCAAAACCACCTCAGCTGATGCCTCAGTCTAGGACAGTTCCTCAGATTTGTCACCTTAAAAAGAACGGTTCAGGTGTGGGAGTTTTCCCCAGATCCTCTGCAGTGAAGACCAAAGAATTTATTTAACTTCCCCTCAACAGCGTTGTCTTCCTTGAGTGCTCCTTTAGCACCTCAATTATCCAGTTCTGTGCAGTGGGTCTTTATCTGACTGGCTGGTAGAAAAGAAGTTTTTGATACTTTAAGGGTTCACTCGGCAAGTGATAGCAGAGAGCGAGGGTGGGAAAAGTTTACACAGAGGAATGGAGCATAGAAGAGCAGGAAGCAGGTGGACTTGGGGTGGGGATGTGAGGCACTGCCCTTCCTGCTTACGAAGAGTGAGTGTTGGATTTATATACTGTGCCATGTCGGAGAATCCCTCTTTCACTCAGATCAGCACCCACCTTCCCACTCAAAATCTATAAAAGGACCATGTTTCTTAATAACCCACTATGGACATTGACAGTCACCCTTCTTTCCTTGAGAGCTGGGAAGGAATTTTTTTTCTCACCACCACAGTATGGTTTTCACCTTTCCCACAGCAAGTCTGGGATCTGGTGGGGTGGTGCAGTGGGGTTAGGTTATAATGTAAAACTCACGGCAGATATCCAGTATAGGTACTCATTATAGAATGGAAACCGTTATCAAGTAAAATGGGTTGGAAAAGTATTTGAAGGAGAGCATTTCGTGAGGAGCAGGGATTCGGAGCTCCTATATCTAGTACAGTGAGAATCCAATCCCATTTCTGTTTTGCTAGCCCCAGTTAAGGGATCTTAGGAAAAGGGATTCAGGGCTCCTACCTCGAGTGCAGCTGGGGAGCTGATCCCTCTTCTTTTTTGCTACTCTCCCCTTAACACTCATGCCAAGGAAGTTGCAGCAATGGAATGCCTGCAGCCTGGTTGGGGATTATGTGGAAATGATTAAGCAAATGATGATGACCTGCAGTTTATGGGAATGACTGTACAGTTTATTGCAGAGTACTGCCAAATATGTTTTAAGTGAATAAAATTGTGGCCTAATTAAACCATATCCATTGCCTTCTATGTTTCTTCTATCTGTCTGGGCAATATGCTTTAAGTGAAGATCTGTTCAAATCCTCTCTGGCAAGAATGATGCTATCCATTGCTGAATATTACATTGTCTGCTGTAACATATTCTTTGTTTACTAATCATGGCTAGTAGTTAGCTTTTTATAATATTTTGGTTAATTGGCTGTTAATTGTTATGAGTTGCTCTCTGAAATAAAGTATTACCAGTTGTGTATAGCCACTTGTAGTTAGCAAATAAAGTTAATTATGCATATTCAGGACAGAATGATATATACATAAAATATTATAGCTGCCATGCATCAAGGATGATGATTAGGATAGACAGGCACTCTGAAATTCAAGGATTTTTGAGTTAGAAAATAGTCTGTTTGCAAGACTTCTTACTCCTCGTAATTTCATAATTTAAACCCATGGTCTTCTGCCAAGGACATCAAATTATTTTCTTAATTAAAGAGAACCCTACAGTATTTATTAGGATAGATACTGCACCACCCAACTCACCATAAAAAGCTACAGTGACACGAGAGGGTGGCCTATATAAACAAATAAATATTTTTTGTATTCAGTTTTCATCTCATTTGATTAATTCCTTGCTTTTCTAGGTCCATGTGTGTTTGGTGTTGTCATTTTGCTTTGGTTTTGGTGGTGTTTTGGTGTGGGTTTTCTTCCCTTGCCAGCATTTACAAAGCTCTCAATTTAGTACCATTTATGAGTAGTTATTGTTTATATGTTGCCATTACACCATATATAGAACCTAAAAGGAAAACAAAAGACAGGTTCTTGCCCTGAAGAATTTACAATTATCGATATATAAAGAGAGGGTTTGCATATATGTTCATGAAAATGGGAACTGCAGGTACTCTGATAGTTAACTAAGAGATCTGATTTTCACAATCTAAATATGGGCTTGTTTACACAGTGACATCCAAGAAAGGTAATGTGAATTAACTAGGAGCTTGTTTACACAAACAGTTCACAGCAAGCTGAAGTCTCTATGCTGCACTAGCCTGCTAAAGACTAACTGTGCATGTGGACTCTACCGGACTGTTAATGCACTTTGATCTAGTTCCTTTCAAAGGTGATTAGATCAAAAAGTATATTTACCAAATGTTAGTGCACATCAGCAGGGTCCACATGAGGTTTCCAGCAGGACAATGTGGTGTAGATTCATACCCTAATTTGCCACAAACAAAATATTTGTGTAGACAAATCTTAGAGTTGTGAATTTGAAGTAGATTAGTTAGAACACATTAAATTCCTGTGTGGACATTGTAATTCAGAGCTAACGGGGTCTTATTTGTTTTATTTTAATTCACTTTGGCAGTGAACTAAACTAAATGGAATTAAGGCCACTTCGGTTATGGATGACAGTGTTCACATAAGGGTTTAATGAGGCATAACCAATCCACTTCAAATCCACATCTTAAATTGATTCAGATTAATTTTTGTGGACATCCTTATATAGACAAACCCTTAGCTGTTTACATTTAGGCACCCAAATGTGAAAGTCTTTCTCTTAATATACAATTATTGCTTTTTATCTGGACAGTATATTTGCACTCTGGTTCGCTGAACCAATTCCTTTTCAACATAATAAGAAATAAGCATGCAGTGATGGTGCACATCCAAGGATTCTGGTTGGGTGGGTATCATCATTAATCAGTCCAAGTATAGAAAAAGATGGCTTGATGGCTAACCCATAGACCTGGAAGTCGGATGATCTGGGTTCTATTCCTAGTTCCTCTGCAGATTTGTGTGTGTGTGGTGTTTTCAACAGTTCAAGCATATGTGAACCTAGGGTTTTCCTTGTGACGCCTATGATAAGATTAATTTGGAAAAGGCAGCTTTAAAAAACTGCTAGAAACAGTTGACCAAGAAGTGGTTTTCCTGATTATGAAATATTTCTAACAGGGAGGGCCATTGATTCAAACACTTACACTGGAGGAACTAGGGTGGAAGTCTGTGAAAGCCTATAAAAGGATTATTTCCTCCATGCTCAGCTATCTTAAGCTCAGTTACTGTTCTGATTAATTACTGTTGATTCAAGTACAGCAAGCCATACTTTTCCAAAACACTAGAGCTGGGCAGGCATTACACAGGTGAATCTGCATTATGAAACAATGAAAACAAAAATATTTAAAATTTCCTGAAAAACAAAATTAAAAACAATAATTTGGGGTTGATTGAAACATTTTATTTTGATAAAAATGAAACATACTGATTTTTCATTTTATATTATCAATTAAAAAGTCAAATATTGAAATTGTCATTTCAAAATGGAAAAGAGAAATATTCCATTCTGAAGAAATTGAAATGGAATATTTTGATCTTATCAAAATCCTATTTATTTGTTGTTCTTTATCAAAATCAAAATATTTTTACAAAACGTGTCATTTTTGACTTATTTACATTTTCCAGCAGAAAAACATTCCATTAGAAAACTTCTGACCAGCTCTACAAAATACCCTTCTCAAAATCTTGTAGTCAAATGTCTTTATGACCAACATTAATCTGCTAGGCAGGATTTTGGATCTGTCTGCTCTATAAACCTGCGAAAGAACTATCAGGGAACCCTTATGAAAGCAAATGTGCCATCACCTAGCAATAGAGTCTCTGTGGGCATATATTATGCTGTACTCTAAAATGTACTGAAAGAGTTAACTAAATTCCATATCCAAAAAAATAGAAAAAGACCAGGCTCCAGCATTGTGCAGCAAAAACCTTATAAGGGCTTACAGTTTAAGAAAAACTTTCAGAGCCGGAGTCTCAGTGGTTCACAGTTTTAATGCACAAAGTCCAGTGTATTTGTTAACTCAAAAAAACCTCAAGATTTTTTGAGGATTTGTGCTGTAAATGAAACAGCAGAATCAATTACTGGTGTCTCCACCTGTTTCCAGGGGGAAAGAAACAAGGTAACGTGCACTTGTAGTTACCATGCCATATAGAACAATGGCTTCATATGGAAGTGAACTCCGACTGTATGCAAGTGAACTCTGACTTAGTAAGGACTGCTTTTCTCACAAGCAGCAAGCATTTTGGATCAAGGGGCTATGAAAGACTGAGATAACAGTTGTGTTCCATTTATCATGTCTCAGCAAAACACTCTCTAGACAACACCCAAGTGAATAAAAGTCTGTGAGTTGTAGTCTCCATTTGAAAAGTCATATTGCAACACCCTTTATTACCCTGTTTAAGGTATGGATTTATTTTTGCATAGATATGTCCTTGAATTGTTAAGTATAAAAGTGTAGCCTGGCTATATTGTGTGTGTTTGTTTTGTCTTATTCATATTTCTTTTCTTCTTCCTCCAACAACTGACTCGGAGAATTCACTCCTGCGATACCTGAGTGATGACAAGATCTTGGTGATCCAAGAAGAGCCTTTGACACAGAAAGATAACAAGAGAGACACAGGCCGCAGGTCAAGAAAAAAGGGCAAAAACACGAGTAGCCCGAACTATCCCATTAGCCCATCTATGTTGACATCCACTGTTAGCGTTAGGCTGGAACCTGGGCAGCAAGATGTCCTGAATTTCTCACTAGCTGAAAGCAACACTGTTCCACTGTACCACGTAAGTTCACAAACATTTGAAGTTTTAATTTTTTTTCTTATAGCTATTGGAACTAGGATTGGCACAGCAGAAATATGATTTAATAATATTACAGTATCATGTTGCATGGCGGGATTCTATGGTTCATTTTTCATATCCATACCATGAGATACAGAGGTCATCTGAAAACCATCTGCATATTATGAAAAAGTTCAGTCCATAATAAAGAGAACACTTGTCCACAATGGGTAGGTCTATACTTGCGGCAGCATGTAAACTGCAGACACTGCTCACCCAGCTAGCAGACACTGCTCACCCTGCTAAAGAGCAGTGTAGAAAGTGAAACACAGCTTACGTGAGTATAGTAGAGAGAGGCCAGTACCCTGCCTGAATCTCTGCACGCTCAGTAGTCCCTCCCATGTCTACTTTACTGTTTTCAGCAGTATGTTGTCCTGGTGGAAGAGCCTTTCCATGCCACAGTGAAAGTGTCTGGCAAAGGGGAGGCAGTGAAGGAAGGCTGTGACAACAGCTCCCTCAATCAAAGGTCTCATTCTCCTGTATCTTGACTAGTTAGTGAGTTATAGTTTTAACATGTTAGATGGTGAAGGTAAAGCACAAAGGAGAGTCTAGGGTTTCCTTCAACCAGCTAATATGAAAAAATATTAATTGCTTTGTCTTCACTAGGATTTTAGCACATTAGTTAACTTCTGTCAGTTAACACATATAAAAAACACACCTTTATTCCTAGTGAAGACAAGACCAGTGCGACTCACTTGGTGGGATCTTTTCATTTCCAAGTAGATTGGCTCCCAGGACAATTGATTCTGAACCAGGAGATCTTCAGTTTGGTCTATAATCATTAGGTGAATCCAATAATGGACTTTTAGCAATATCAAAGAATGTGAGCCTCCCCACATTCTGAGTTTCTGCAGTCGATACAAGAAGCTCATTGTTTGGACCATAGAAGCATTCTCAATCATGGTAGGCTGAGAGGCATGTCCCCTGCCAGATACGTTACCTGTCTTTTGAGGAAGGAAAAAATGGTCAGAGGATTCCTAATTGCCTACTCGGGTCATAATTACTTAGTGCTGTTAACCTTGTTGGCTGGGTCCCTTTGGACCTGCTCCAAATTGCAGATCTGCTATCCTGATACCCAGTTGTTCAGTCATTCAAGCAAGCTCTTTCTAAAATCTTGGGGTGTAATCATAGCCTTATTAAGTTTAATTGAGAAATTCAGACATATTTAAAAGGTGTCCCAATTTCACTCTGGAGTTTAAGTACAAGGAACCTATGAATTGTCATGCTGGATCAGACTTGGAGTCCATCTAGTCCAATATCCTGTTAACAACAGTGGGCAGTACCAGGGGCTTCAGAGGAACATATAAGAACTTCAGAGTATGGCCCTCATAATAGATCTCATGCTTATCTTTTGTAGTCAAAGATTGGTTTACTCCCTAGAACATGGAGTTTAATATGCTTTTTATAACATTTTTGTTGCTGTTAATTATGGTAACTCTGAATATTATTGATATTTATATGAATGCTCAATCTCTTTTCAAATCTTATTAAGTTTCTGGATTTAATGACTTCATGTGGCAATGAGTTCCATGGTCCAATTACATTGTGTGAAAAAGTATTTCTTTTTATCCATTTTGAAATTCTCACCTATTTATGTTATTGACTATCCCCTTGTTCTTATATTATGGAGCAGGAAGCACAGAGTACTGCTATTTACAGCCCTTCCAGACTGGTTTCCAGCTTGGTTCTTACCTTGTAAATTGAATTTATGAGGAGTGGAGCCAGCAGTCTGGAAGCCTCAGCCATATAGATATTGCTCAAATTGTGGTGGTTTTTTCCCCAGAGTTATTTGCTTACTTAATATAGATGCCAGGAAAGTTATCAACTGGTTCTTTAGTCAGGCTGTTCTACATGGGAGGAGGCTAGAACCTGAAAAGCCAAACAACCATTTGGATGGGGCTCCCTGTTAGGAGATAAGGAGGGAGAAACCCATTTCAAATTGGTTAGCCAACTATGCAGAAATTCAGTATTCAAGGTAAAACCAAAATCTCCTTTGTTGTACATGTGTCAGAGAGGAATTAGTACATATCCAGAATGAACCACACTCACTGATTTAACCTCACTGACACCAGTGAGGATATATCAGGGACAAATCTAGCCCTGTGTTACGTAATGTTGGAAGTAAAGTTATTGTGGCATAATAACTTTTTTTTTGTAAAACTATTCCCCAAAAACAGTATTTCAGTTAATATATTTTTATTTTAATTTACTCTTAACTCCATTACATCTACCTACTTTATCAAATTCCCCATTTATTACTCTGAAGTGCTCCAGCAGAGTATTCAGTATTAGTGGACTGTTTTTGTAAGCACAAATAAATACTCTTGCTCACTGAAACTGGGCAAAATCGTTACCTCTGAGACACAATTGAGTTGTTATACATTGGATTTAGCTTCGTTACACTTCATTAGTCTTGGTAAACAAAAGACATTTAATTTAGACTATAGTGTCTACGTGCATGAATATGCAACTTGGAACGATTTTTTTGTTTTCCACTGGAACATGTAATTGTAATCTTAAAATATGTTCTAAGTGGTTAAAAAATGTTTAGAACCAGAGTGCAAATGGCTTTTTATTTTGTTTTGGGTGTTTTTGGGGGGTAGGATGGGGGAGGAAGTGAACAGGAGGGGTTACCAGTTCTGCTCAGATGCAGAATTGACCAGGATATTTTTGAGTTATAAAAAACAGTTATGCTGCTTTTGATGTTTGCAAACAGCTATTTCTACCTGGAAGAAAATGACATCAAGGCCTGACCATGTATGCTTGGGCCCAAAGAAAATAATATGCAAGCTTTTCTAGAAGGCTTTTTATTGTGATGTTCAACCATTCACTGGGATCCCACCACATTCATTGTATACATTTCCATTTACCTCATGGCTTAGTGGAAGATTTTGACTGGCCACTATAGAATCATAAAAATGTAGGGCTCAAAGAAACCTTGAGATGTCATCTAGTCCATCCCCCTCATGATGAGGCAGGACTAAGTATACCTGACCAGTGGTTCTCAACCTACTTATCATTGTGGGCCACATACACGGCCCACAATGTGTTGCCTGGGCTTTGGGTTGAGTACCATTGTGCCCCCACCTTCACAGACCCCTATGTCCCACACCTGTTCCAACAGAGTGGAGCCAGGAACAGGCCGCACTCTAGGGCTGGGCAGCATTTCAGATACTGCACCCAGATCTATTGCTTCATGAGTAGCTCTTCATAGACATGTGTGGCTAAGATCATCGTCATTACCTGTGGAGATAAAATCTAAAATAGAAGACCTTCCCTTTGAAGGAAATGTATTCTTCATTGCTAACACTGATAAAGTTTTAGAGAAAATGAAAGAGACGTATTCGATCGTTAGATCTTTGGTTTACATCAACCTTTTGGAAGAAAGACATCAATGCTTATGTTCCGATATCATAGGGCTGGTCTACAGTAGGGGGAGGGATTGACCAAAGATACACAACTTCAGCTACGTGAATAACATAGCTGAAGGTGGCGCATCTTCAGCTGACTTACCTGCCATCCTCATGGCAGCGGCGGTTGGCAATGGGCTCCCCTGTCGACTCCAGCTTGCGCCTCTCGGCGAGCTGGAGTTCTGGAGTCAACGGGAGTGCCTCTCGTAATCATCTTAATGAGACATGATAAATCAATTGCCAAAAGATCGATCACTACCTGCCAGTCCAGGTAATGAAGACACTACTACCTGCCTCCTTCTTCGTCATCATATTTTACACAAAGAACGCAGCAACAATACCAATGATAATTCTCTCAGGCTAGGAAAAAGGCCTATAAACATTGAAAGGGTGGTAAAAATTCTTCAGGTATATCTTCAGTATCCAGTGTTAGACCACAAGTTTGACATACCAGTCGAGAGCTTTGAAGCAGTCTTAGAAAATTCTGTCTGTATCTTTAGAGACCATTTGTCTCATATTTACAACGAATGGAAAAGAGTTACCTCAGATAGATGCATTTTAAACACAAAGAAGGAAGATTATACCATTCAGTTTGAATCTCTTCCTCCATACAATCCCCTTTCCTCCTCCTTTATCAGAGACCATTCTGACAAGAAGGTACCCAGAGCAAAATAAAAGCTCTGTTACAACCAGGAGTAATAGAGGAATACCCAGTAAGTGCCCAAAACAGGGAATTTTAATATTCATTATTTTCTGATCTCAAAGGACAGATGACTCAGACCATTTCTGGGTCTCAGAATAGATACATCAACAATTTTCTGTTCAGAATGCTAACCTTTGCAATCAATTATCCCTTTCCTTTCTACTCTAGTTTGACTCATTGCTCTCGATCTCAAGGATGTGTACTTCCTTATTTCTACAAGACCTTCTGATCACAAATATGTTTGTTTTACAATTGGTCAATCTCATTTCCAATACAGAGTGTTGCCATTTGACCTCTCCACTGCACTCGGAGTCTTTAACAGTACCTGTCTCTTGTAACTGCATATCTGAGGAGAAAAGGAATTTTCATTTTCCTATACTTAGACAATTGGCTTCTAAAGACTTCCTCTGAAGAGGAATTGAAAAGTATCACTCAGATTACATTCTGTTGAAGAAACTGACATAGATGAAAAGAAGTCTCTCCTAACTTCTTCTCAAAAAATCCCCTTAATTGGGGTAATTCTCAGTTCAAACAAAAAGAAAGATTTCCTTCCAGAGGAAAGGTTCATGAAGCTACTCAACAATATTCAGAAAGTACTTCATGAATCCTCTCAACAATTTGATTCTACTATGTCTCATGGCCTCAGCAATGTATATGATAACTTATGCCAGGCTCAAAATGAGGCCACTTCAACATTGGGTTTCAAGAAATCTCAAAGCCAGCCTGTGCAGTGTGTTATAGATACTCACTAATCTGAGAAAATATGAATCTCTCTAAGGTGGTGGCTGAAACCAGAGAATGTTTTCAAAGAAGCTTTATTCAACCCTCTTTATCTTCTTTTGTGTCAAACTCTTCCAAAATGGCCTGGAAAGTGCATCTAAAAACAGTTTTTCATTTGGAGTCTTTGGAGGCACCAAGAATCCCTTCTTCACATAAATGTGTTAGAACTGAAAGCTATTAATTTTTTTATCCTTCCTTCCACAATTACAGAATTCAAGTAGCTACAGACACTATGTAAGGTACTACATAAACAAACAATGAGGAGTTCAGTCGCCTCGGCTGTGCAAAGAGGTGATAAAATTTGGAACTGGTGTATCCTATATAATATTTGATTGTTTAGAGCATGGATCAGATGAGCAGGGATTCTCATAGATACACAAGTGGTCTCCAAAACATGTGGTGATTCAGTACTTTTTTAGCTTTAGGTCTTTCTTGCCATAGACCTGTTTTGATGTCAGGTTCAATACCAAGTGCCCCCAATATTGTTCAAGATGTGTTCCTCCTCAGCTGAAGAGGGGCCTATGTATGCCTTTCCTCCATTTCCACTAATATTAAAGGTAGTTAAGAAAACAAAAACAGGAGTCGGACAAGATGATCTTACCTGATTCTCCGTGGCCAAAACAGCATTGGTATGCCACTCTACTCCTATCCAAGGGAATAGCCAAGTTACTTCCAGTGAAAATGAATAAGTTTCCCAACAGGAAGGGAAGGTCTTTTATCCAGAACCCCAATGATTTCATCTAATGGTTTGGGCAATAGAAATTTGGTCAATTTAGAAAATTCTTGTTCTGTTGAGGCACAACATGTTTTAATTCTAGGAAGCAGACCACTAGAAAATGTTATATCTTGAAGTAGAAGAAAATGTTCTATGGGTGTCTAATAAGGACTTCTATTCATTACACTTTCTGCCTTACCATAGTGATGGTAATTTGATCTATTCTCCTTTTCAGAGTCTCTGACAATCTTTAGGTTACATAGCTCCTGTCTCTCTCTTCCTGTCCAACCCATGAAATGGAGCTGGTTGGCACATTAGCAACTCCCTTTTCCAGCAGCACAGTCCCACGAATGGCAGTGGTGTAAGGAATTGTATGACTTTTACTTGATTTTGAAGGGAAATAATTAATTGACAATGACTTGTTTGAAAAGTTTGCAAGCCATACAAACCCTTTAAAGCAGCCAGGACTGAGTCAGTAAAGACCCTTGAAATATGCTGTGTTCTCGAGTCATTTATTCTTAGATACAAATACCAGAGTGTTCCCAAACAGAGAGCTATCTTATATAATGTCTTGTGTTGACAGGTGTGTGTTTGTACTACTGCAATCTGCTCTCTGGGATCAGAACTATGTATCTATGTGATACAGGCCCAGTCATACTTACAGCTAAAAGCTTATGGCTTTAGGGGTCAGTGTTTATGAAGCAGAGAGGAGTTCTGGATTTAATTCCACTTTGAAGTTCCTTGTGTCCATAATGTATAGAAAAATGACAACCATGTTATGGGTTTAAATTAGACTCCTATTATTTGAAAATAGATTTTTATGATTTAATCTATCAATAGGCATGTACCTGAAAAAGTCAAATGCGGACTAGTACATTATACTAGATCTGGAAGGCTTTAAGAAAAGCTGTCACTTACAGCAAGTCATTTTAAGTGAATGGCCAGAAATAACTGTCCACTAGAAAGCCTTCATATTCCAGCTGAGTTTCTTTTATTCCTTCCTCTGCTTCTTTACAGTTTGGCCTTTTGGAAATCCCTGTTTTCATTACATTCATAGTGAGAAATGGTCTGTAGTTAACCAAAGCTGGGCAATGGTATAATAAGAAAATAGACTAAGTAAATAAAGTTTACAGCAGTTGGTTAGAAGCAACTGTGCCCTGCATTTGGAAGCCACAGTTTCCTAAGTTACACAGGTTAAAAGTTTAAACAGGCAATTTAGAAGTGAATATAGAAATCTAAGAGTAAATTCATGTTCACAGTATAAGGTGGCAATTTGATACAGCTTGAAACCATGCACAAATAGCTGCTTGTCACTAGTATGCACAATACTTGTGTGGCTTCAAACCTAAAGGGGCCACATCATTTTATAATCCTGCCACACTGTGTCACACAGAGGGTTTCACATATAATCTTACCAATTACTGTAATTAAAGGAAAAGCATCCACTGTTTATGAAATGATTATTAGCTAATGGCCTGTAATACTATATAGAAAGCTATAGTGTTAGATGGTTACAGTGGAATATTTTTACTTCTAGGGTTAGAACAATAATTGTTTGAGTTATACTTACAGTAAAATGTCCATTTTCAGTATCCGAATATTTTTGCTGATTGACTGTCACTTTTACAGCATGCAGAACGAAGAACTCCTGCGGCTTAGTCCCTGCAGCCTGGCCTACATTAAAAATGAGGTCAATCCAAATACATTTGTTCAGAGGTGTGAAAAATCCACATCCCTAAACGACATAGTTAAGGTGATCTAACCCCCCAACGCAGACAGCACTAGGATGGTGGAAGAATTATTCCATTGAGTTAGCTACTGCCTTTCAGGGAGGTGGATTACCAGAGCCCTGCACGGTTAAAAATGGATTTCCATGGATGCAGATATCTGCAGATATACATTGGTATCCATGGCATCTCAAGGCTCTCCTGGAAACCACAGTGTTGAAAGGAGCAGAACGTGGGGCCACTGTTCCCAGGAGCTAGCAGCTCTGTGCCGGCAGCTCCTCCGGTGCAGCCGTACCACCTGCAGTTCTGCTCCTATCCCTTCCACACAGCTCTCTGTGTCTCTTGTCTGGGGACATGAGTGCCACTTGAACACAAGAGTGCAACCGGGGACATGGTCTGCTCCTCTCACCACTGCAGTTCCTGGGAGAGCCCTGCTGTTCCACGGATACTGATTTTTATCTGCGGATATCTGCATCTGTGGATATAAACTTGTATCCGTGCAGGGCTTCTACAGATTACCTTCACCAATGGGAGAACCTCTCCCATCAGCATAGGTAGTGTGTACTCCGAAGCGCTACAGTGGCATGGCGGCAGCTTGTTACTGTAGCATTTCAAATGCGGACAATGGCATGAAATGTATGTCAGACATGGAATTCTGCCACACATGCTTAGTTTCGCTATGTATGAAAATGATCCAGTTCACTATCCTGGCCACCTTAAAAGCTTTCAGTGGATTTATTTTACAGTTATTTTTTAAAAAACTTTTAAAATGGTAAAACATTATTTTGCAGTGACTGACATTTTAGATTCATTCCACCTAAGGTGTGAGTCCCTTGAAGGCATTCATAGCTATACAAGTCTTAATTTGCATTCTAAAGCAGATATTTGACATTTCCAAAGCTCTCATATTTTTCAACACAAAACATTTTTAAACATTTAAAAAAGACATGGGAATTCACTCACTGAGTAAAAAATGGTGGCCTGCACTTTATACTTCATGGCTACAACAATATTAAATTAGATAAAGTTTTGTCAACTGTGAGATAGAATGGGCTAGAAGAAAATGAGGAAATTACTGGCAATGATACTACATACAGCGCTCAGACCTATTCATAAGAATCACAGTAAGAACGGCCATACTGGGTCAGACCTAAGGTCCACCATCTAGCCCAGTATCCGATCCTGTCTTTCGACAGTCACTGATGCCAGATTCCCCAGAGGGAATGAACAGTACAGGTAATCATCAAGTGACCTATCCCATCACCCATTCCCAGCTTCAGGCAAACCAAAGCTAGGGACACCATCCTTGCCCATCCTGGCTAATAGCCATTGAAGGACCTATCCCCCATGAATTTTTCTAGTTTTTTTTTGTTTAACCCTGTTTTAGTCCTGATCTTCATAACATCCTCTGGCAAAGAGTTCCACAAGTTGACTGTGCGCTGTGTGAAAAAATGCTTCCTTTTGTTAGTTTTAAACCTGCTGCCTATTAATTGGATTTGGTGACCTCTAGTTCTTGTGTTATGAAAAGGAGTAAATAACACTTCCTTATTTACTTTCTCCACACCAGTCATGATTTTACAGACCTCTATCATATCCCCCTTTAGTCATCTCTTTCCAAGCTGAAAAGTCCCAGTCTTAATAATCTGTCCTCATATGGCAGCCATTCCATACCCCTAATCACTTTTGTTGCCCTTTTCAGAACCTTTTCCAATCCCAACATATAATGTCCATATACAAAAACTGTCATCATGTGAAGAAAATGTCTGGAAGATAAACATTCTAGGACTGATATAGCCGTATAAATCAGCATTATATCAGTGTAACTCTCTCCTTGAAGTACTGCCTTCTAGAAACAGAACTTTCCGTCCCTCAGAGGACATATGTACATGTATGAAAATATCCAAGTCATCTGCAGCTCTGTTCATTCCCTCCTGTTGTGATGTTCACAAGTAACTGAATTCCCTGCTGTATCAGATTCTGTAGGTTCTTATCCGACAGCATGGTGTGAGTCACCCTGATCTTGCCACCTCGAGCACTGACAAGAACCCTGGCAAGAACCTTTTGGTTGACAAAACTGCCCAGAAATAGATATCCACAGGGACCTGAAAACATTTAATGGTATTTTGGTGTCAAAAAGAAAGGGAAAATTACACAAGGTTATATTTTTGAGTAGAAGTTTAGTTTCTTTGAGCAGACTGTCGTCTTTCCTATTGTATAATAATGTTTTGTGAATTTTTCTTCTGCTTTTTAATATGAATGCTACATACAGCCATCTGTATAATGAGACTTCAGATTAGCAAGACTTAGAGTTTACAGTAGACTGTATAGAGAACCACCAGATGCTGTGACTCTGAGGTTTTTATGAAACCAAATTTGTTGTGAAACTAATGTGTGCTACTGGCTTTAAATAATACATAAATGATTTGTTTTGGATACTGCTAAGTAGTTCTTCTCTCTTTCGTTTATCTCGCTGTCTGAGTTTTCCCTGGTATCTGAAATGTTTGAAGATAGCAGAATCAGGCTCTAAATAAGATTTTTTTAAAAATAGGAAAGGTTACTGAACTCAAAACTGCTGAAGCAATTTTGATAAAATTTATATTCTTGCTTTCCCGCGCCCTCCATCCACACACACGTTCCAAAATCACTTTTAGACAAAGACACGGATTTAGAAAATTTCAGTCAAGGTAAATATTTTAGAAAGTTAGAATAACAGCATGATAATGGGAACTGTTATGCACCCTTAATGAACATGGGTGATGGCCGGTGTTTGTATAATAAAATATAGTATGATCAAATAAGAAAATAAGGGACCCAATATTATTTGGCTACCCTATTACTACCACCTTACTACATTTACATAGAAGTAAATAAAATGACACTTATTTAACAGTAGCTGTGACTACTATGCATAGATACAGTCTTACAAAATTGATAATTACACAAGCTGGTCATGCCAGATAAATATTTATGAAGCTATGTGGAACTGGAACCTAAACATTAAATGGTTTCATAAAATGCTATGAGGATGCAATTAGCTGTATGAAATGGGTAAGTAATATAATATTGTAGGATGCCCAGATTACAAAATGGTACACAGGATTGTGCTAACTGGAATATGTCAGGAAACACTACCCCTTCAGCGTGAGTTTAGAATTCAAATTTCAGGGTTTTAACAATGTGTGCTTTTTATTTTTTATTTGGGGTTTTTTAGTGTCACTATATTCTCCTTCAATAGACCTAATCAGTTCCTTTGAATCAGTGCTTTGAGAAGTTTCAATATCTTTAAAGGAAAACTGCTATGTGAAATAGAATACTTTCTAATCATTACAGCTAATTATTAATATTAAATCCCTAAAAAATGTTTGAACTACCTGCTATAACAATGACCATGAAAGAGGAAGTTCCCATGTTGACAGTTTGACATAGTTTGAAACAGAAAAATGTTGAGCTAATTGTCAAGAACAATTATCACCACCCTAGACTTCCTGGAGAGAATTAGAAAATGGAGGCTCACACTGAGAGACAGCACAATATTTCTAGCTATTGTGACGGAGTCTGTCCAGAAGGATATAGGAGAGTGCTGGAAGGCAGGTATATTAGTCTCAGGATGTGCAGGTCCTTGTTCCCTGGATAGCCAAACAAAGGCTACTCCAGGCCAATCAAGACACCTGGGGCCAATTAAGAAAGGAGTAGAAACAGCTAGCCTAATTGGGACACCTGAAGCCAATCAGGGACTGGCTGAAACCAGATAAAAACCTCCCAGTTAGTCAGGTGGGTGTGGGTGTCAGGAGCTGTGAGAGGATGTTGTGCTGTTGGTGAGACTGAGTGTTGGACAACATATCATACTGAAGGAAGGAGGCCCTGAGGTAAGGGTGAAGTGGAGTTTGAAGAAGCGGAGACTGCTGTGGGGAAGTAGCCCAGGGAATTGAATTGTGTTTTGTGGATAAAAGGTCAGCCATCTTAGCTGATACTATTAGGGTCCCTGGGCTGGAGTCCGGAGTAGAGGGCGGGCCCGGGCTCCCCCCTTTTCCATCTTCCATACTGGCCTGTGATGAAGGTAACTCACTAGGTGGTGACTCTTGCCAATTCTACTGAGAAAGGGAGGTCACTCTGGGGCCTAGATGAGTTTCTGAGGCCCCTAAATCTGCCAGGAAGCGCAGGACCCACAAGTACAGAGTTGGAGCTTTGTCACACTATGTAGATATTAGAAAAAGGGGCAGGAATTTCTGATTTTTTTCTGAGGAATGACTTTAAATTATATTCTTATTTATTAATTAATTTTATTGATTCTCACAATTCTATCAGGAAAATTAAAAGGAAGTTATGTCTCAGTTGGAAGTCACTTTTTCTGTATCTTAAAAGTAGTGATCAGTTCCTTGATTAATTGGATCAGTTTTCAAGATGAGCTAGTTTTGAAGGTCTGAGTACTTCATATTAGTTATTTTAAAACTGTTTCGTCTCCTTTACATTAAAGTGAGTTTTAAGAACACACTGGTCATGCTGGGTTCTGCAGCAAAAAAATTAATAATAATGAGACTGGGCTCCAGAGACTGGGAGAAAGCAAAGATATGCAGCAGTACAGAGAATAAATAGTGTGACATTAAGAATCAACAAGTAAACAAACAGCAGCAGAAAGTAAAAGGTGCCAGGCAAAAATCTGAACAGTAAGACAGGGCAAAAGTGCCCTAGATGGAGAGAGCACAGATGGAAGATTAGTCACAAAGTCAATGAGTCCCCTTTAAAATATTTATATTGGAATTGCTGATTTTTTTTCCATAATTTAATGCCAGAAAGCACCATTATGATTGCCTAGTCTCATCTCCTGCAAAATAGAGGTCATAGAATTTCAGTCAGTTGTTCTGGCATCAAGCCCCTAACTAAGAAGTTTGAGGGGTCACAAATTTTCATTTCACAATATATCTGTGCTCAGTATCCACTGAATAAAATATACTTGTATTTCATAATAAAGAAATCAGCTCCTAACAGTGAAATCTTCCCATGCTTTTGATTTATATATGTAATGTGTGGAAGATGATCTTGGCTGCTGACAGATTTTATGACAGATACTTTCACTACTATACTTCCTACATAGTGAAATTGAGAGTATGTCTGTTCTAGGGCAGTCACTGTAAATCAGTGGTTCTCAAACTTTTGTACTAGCGACCTCTTTCACATAGCAAGCCTCTGAGTGAGACCCCCCTGCCCTTATAAATTGAAAACATCTTTTTATATATTTAACATCATTATAAGTGCTGGAGGCAAAGCGGGGTTTAGGGTGAAGGATGACAGCTCGTGACCCCCAGCTTGTAAAACTTCGTGACCTTCCTGCGGGGTCCAGATCCCCAATTTGAGAACCCCTGCTGTAAATAGTACATCAGAGATGCCTTTATTTTTTAAGTGTGTCACAGTATTAAAATGATTTATTGTTCACTGTTTCACTGTGCTTGCTTAACTTCCCATTTATTTTCTGTCTGCTGACCAAGCAGAGCTGTTAATACATGTCCATTAGCACAGAGCTTTTATAGATGAATGGAGTAAAAGCTACAAAACTATTTCTGGAGCTGCCAGAAGCCAATTTGACAAATGGTACACAGTTTAATGGCACATGTTGAGAGCTAAAAACATGTGCAATAAAATAGTTGAACAAAAAATTAGAATTAGTGCTTGTCTTCACACATGCAATTTGGAATATCCCAGCTGTACCAGACATCTCTTTTGGATAATGGTAACCCTGAGCACTGCCATAATATCCATTATAATAATAAGATGGGCCAAGGAAATCACATATTCATGTGTTCAGCTCCATGTGACTAAAAGAGTGCTGGCCCTTCATTTCTTACTTTCTAATGCACAAAAGAAGGGAGAAGAGTCTCATTGTCAAAGCATGGGACTGAGAGTCACTTCTGAGTTTTATTTTTAGTTTAATTGGGAACTTGTTTTATGGACTCAGGTTACCACTTAACCTTTCTGTGCCTTAGTTAAACTATCTGTAACATGGCTAATAGCTCCTTCCTAAGCTGCTGGGATTTTGATGTTCATCTATCCACCGTATCCCATGTGTTTTAGAAGGTGATCAGGAGCCTGGTCTACATCCCATTGAAGTCATCGTGAGTTTTTCCAGGCCTTATAACTACAAGGTGACTCTTACTGGCTCCTTTGACTATGAGGTGATGATTCTATTTTGTGTTTGTAGAGCACCATGACTGTGTCAATCGGAGCTTGAAATAGCAGGAGTATAAGCCTTCAGAGATTTGGCTCAATTTAGTAAAGTGGTACCTCCACTCAGCCTGTTCCATAACATAGTGCCCCCTTGCAATTTAGCTAAAAATGTCATTTTATTAATCATACTCTGCATTAAATTACAAATGCATAGATGTGAAAGTGAAAAAAATTCACCTATTATAACATTAGGGAAAGGAAAGAGAAAGAAGTAAAGTGATTAGGGCTAGCTGAATACAATCAGAAATCTTTAAATGTCTGCATGCATTCACTTCTTTTTGGATATCCTTGATGAATTGTGTGATAGAAGTGAAAAGTATAATTTTTAATCAATGGCAATTACTGTGATATTATATCTGTAAAATGGTCAGAAGTTTGATCATCATTATCAGTCTAGTGAGAGAAAGCTCTAGACAATGCTAATTCAGAAATATACCCATCCTTGACTTCAAAAGAAAATAGTTTATTGGACTGAGTTATTTTCTTTTGCGGAACAACATGGAAGGTCATCTGCTTTGGCCACTCTGCTACAAATACAGGGGTTATTTAGTTTTCCTTATTTTCAGTCCTGTATGATATACCCTGTTTATCAGGCATTGCTAACCTGGAAAAATCATTGCAACACAGAAAATGTGAATCTGCCTTGATCCAAACTTATGCCATATTTTCATAAGTAATTTTGCTGTCTTATATTATTTTCAAGACATTTCATGTTCAGTTATTCTAAAATCTAAGAAAGAGAGAAAGAAAGAAAGAAAGAAAGCAGAAGAGGATGTTAGAGCTTTTGCAGGAGACACACGTGACCTCGGATGAGGCTGCTAAGTTAGAATGTGACTGCGTATGAAAGGCAGTGTTTTGTTGCTTATCATCCACATCCAGAAACCATCCTCTTCCATAAAGCAGTGATGGTAACAGTCTGAGTGAATTTGAAGTGACCAAGGTAGATTTTAATCCTTAGATCTCAATTAATCGTTGTGAATATGTGTAACTCCTGGATGTGGTGTTCTGTCCTATCTAGTCGCTCTGAGACCACTTACGTCTTGGCTACACTTGCACATTATACCACAATAAAGCCGCCCAGAGTGCTCTATCTTACTCCCCGTCCACACTGGCAAGGCACATAGAGCGCTCCTGGTACTCCATCTCTGCGAGAGGATTAACATCTGTTGCATAGTGGGTGAGACGCTTCAGCGTCAGTTTGAATGAGGAGTTACTGCATAAATACTGCATACAGATGTGGTTTCCTCACCTCAGAAAGGATATATTGGCATTAAAAAAGATTCAAAGAGGGGCAACTAAAATGATTAGGGATTTGGATGAGGAGTGATTAAAGAGGCTAGGACTTTTCAGGTTGCAAAAGAGGTGACTAAGGGGAGAAAGGATAGAAGTATATAAAATGAGTGGAGTGGAGAAAGTGAATAAGGAAAAGTTATTTACTTGTTCCCATAATTTAAGAACTAGAGGCCACCAAATAAAATTAATGGAAGCAGGTTTAAAACAAATAAAAGGAAGTTCTTCTTCACACAGCGCACAGTCAACCTGTGGAACTCCTTGCCTGAAGAGGTTGTGAAGACTAGGAATATAACAGGGTTTAAAAGAGAACTAGATAAATTCATGTAGATTAAGTCCATTAATGGCTTTTAGCCAAGATAGGTAGGTATGGTGTCCCTAGCCTGTGTTTATCAGAGGGGGGTGATGGATGGCAGGAGAGAGATCACTTGATACAAGTTTCTCTATCTAATTATTATTTTATCACTCAAGCTCTCACATCACAATCAACAACGTAACCCCAGGGTGCTAGGAAAAGCTGCCTGCTGTCCCCATTCCTTTTTGATTTGGCTCTTGAACCGCTGGCAATGATTATACAGGCTCATTCAGATATCCAAAGCATTCAGTTTGGCTCTATGGAATACAAATTGAAGTGATATACAGACCACGTAATATTTGGTTATAACATGAATTGAGAAAAAATTGAACTAATTAAAGTTTCATAGTTTTCATGAAGATCTAATATCCAGATCTAATGCATCCAAGGGTGCTGAGGGAGTTGGCTGATGTGATTGCAGAGCCATTAGCCATTATCTTTGAAAATTCATGATGATCATGGGAGGTCCCGGAAGACTGGAAAAAGGCAAATATAGTGCCCATATTTTAAAAAGGGAAGAAAGAGATCCCGGGGAACTACAGAGCGGTCAGCCTCACTTCAGACCCTGGCAAAATCATGGAGCAGGAATCCATTTTGAAGCACTTGGAGGAGAAGAAGGTGATCAGGAAAGTCAACATGGATTCACCAAGGGCAAGTCATGCCTGACCAACCTGATTGCCTTCTCTGATGAGATAACTGTCTCTGTGGATGTGGGAAAGTGGTGGATGTGATATATCTTGACTTCAGCAAAGCCTGATATGGTGTCCCACAGTAGTCCTGCCAGCAACTTAAAGAAGTATGGATTGGATGAATGGACTATAAGGTGGATAGAAAGCTGGCTAGATTGTTGGGCTCAATGGGTAGTGATCAATGGTTCGATGTCTAGGTGGCAGCTGGTATCAAGCAGAGTGTCCCAGGGATCGATCCTGGGGCCAGTTTTGTTCAATATCTTTATTAATGATCTGGATGATGAATGAATTGCACCCTCGGCAAGTTCGCAGATGACACTAAGCTGTGGGAACAGGTAGATATGCTGGAGGGTAGGGATAGAGTCCAAAGTGACCTAGACAAATTGGAGGATTGGGCCAAAAAAATCTAATGAGGCTCACCAAAACAAGTGCAGAGTCCTGCTCTTAGGAAGGAAGAATCCCATGCACTGCTACAGGCTGGGGACCAACTGGGCTAAGTGGCAGATTTTCAGAAAATGATCTGGGGATTACAGTGGACAAGAAGCTTGATATGAGTCAACAGTGTGCCCTTATTGCCAAGAAGACCAACAGCATAGTGGTCTATATTAGTATGAGCATTGCCAGCAGATCAAGGGAAGTGATTATTCTCCTCTGTTCGGCACTGGTGTATACCTGGAGTATTGTGTTGAGTTTTGGTCCCCCCACTACAGAAGAGATGTTGACAAATTGGAGAGAGTACAGAGGAGGGCAAGAGGAGGGGTCCAGAGGAGGGGTCTGGGGCACAGGATTTATGAGAAGAGGCTGAGGAAACGGGGGTTATTTAGTCTGCAGAAGAGAAGAGTGAGTGGGGATTTGATAGCTGCTTTCAACTACCTGAAAGGGGATTCCAAAGAGGATGGATCTAGACCGTTTCCAGTGGTGGCAGATGACAGAACAAGGAGCAATGGTCTCAAATTGCAGTGGGGGCAGTCTAGGCTGGATATTAGGAAACACCATTTCACTAGGAGGGTGGTGAAGCATTGGAATGGGTTACCTAGGGAGGTGATAGAATCTCTATTCTTAGAGTTTTTAAGGCCTGACTTGACAAAGCCCTGGCTGGGACAATTTATTTGTGTTGGTACTGCTTTGAGTAGGGAGTTGGACTAGATGACATCCTGAAGTCTCTTCCAACCCTAAAATTCTATTATTCTAAGTGTTTTTTTTCCTTAATAGAATTTCCATGTGCAAACTGAGGTAATTAAATATCTAGGTAGAAAAGTAACAAGAAACATTAATAAACTAGTGAAGTTAAATTTAGATCTTGTATTCTCTCCTATAAATAGTGATATAAATAGTGACATCCTCTCTTCCTGAGTCTGTGGGAAGAGTTACTACAATAAAAATGGTTTCAGAATGATAGCCAGGTTAGTCTGTATCATCAAAAAATAACAAGGAGTACTTGTGGCACCTGAGAGACTATCAAATGTATTTGGGCATAAGCTTTTGTGGTCTGCCTACTGTATTTTGTGGTCATGCCCACTCCATGCATCTGACAAAGTGGGTTTTAGCCCACAAAAGCTTAAGCCCAAATACATTTGTTAGAATCTAAAGTGCCACAAGTACCCCTTGTTTTTACAATAAAAATGAATATTCTGCATAAGCTCCTCTATATTTTATGTTGTCTGCTGGTATATATCCCTCTGCCTTATTTTAGAAAGCTTAGTAACATTATTAGAGCCTTTCTGTGTAGTCCAGGTCAATGCCCGTCACTATCACTTAAAGTCCAGCCCCCTGTAGGTGGGATGGGGAGTAGGTGGATTGGGCTTCCCAAACAAATTGGTTCTAGCATGGTAACACTCTTATACCTGCATGGGCAGAAATTGAACAGGTATTAATGCATCAGTTCCCCCGTGGGTCTGCTCAGTTCCTCTATTTGTCTGACTGAGAAAAATAAGATGCCTACAGTGGTGGCTGTGTGAAGTGTCTGGGCTGTCGTAGTTAAGAAGTAGCAGTTTCATCCTCACCATGATGCAAAATCAGAGTAACCCAGACTTTCAAATTTGGGAGGGAGGGGACTGTAATTTAGAATATCTGATTGAACTAGGGCATCACATGTATTTTCCTATTAGTCAAGGATGAGGGCTTTGTCTCTTTTCTAACACTAAAGTAATGATATGACCTGACACCTTCACTGGAGTGGCAGTAGTTATAACTAAACCACTTGCTAAGGTATCAATTTGATCTGGATGCCCTAGTTGTGTCAGACTCCTCAGAACTCCTGGGATCCTTTGAATGGCTTCATAAACTCCCCAGGCCCGTGTCAGCTTTGTATGCTTTACTAATGATGAGGAACTCTGTTGGTCTGGAGTTCTTTGAGAAACCATGGGGAGGGTAGTTATTACAGCCCTTAAAAGAACCACAGTGTCAGAGCATATTAAGGAATGTTAAAATTTAATAGTTCAGACTTGCATTTTGTTTTAGCATATATTCTTTAGATTCCTTAATGCAACCATTGCAGTCTGTGAAAGCTTTCAGTCTCTGCACGCTTAGAATTAAATATTTCTTAAGCAGAAAAATCTTTTGGTAGTTTTTTATAAATACTCCTTTTTTTGTAAGGGGGATAGGTGATAAACTTTTTTTTATCTGATTAAAAGTGCTGGGAAATGCTACATTTTAAAAATTACTGTGACATCAATTCAGCAAAGCGCTTAAGCTTAGCACTTTGCTTAACTTGAACATTTAAGTAGTCTAATTGATTTTGATGAATCGAGCATTAAAAACTAACTTGAGGATCAGAGAAATACAGTCCAATACAGATTGAGAAAAGATCTTTCATTTTTTCTAGGTTGAACACAAAACTGGTTTTGTGGAGGTCTATAATATGTTGATTTCTTAAATAGCGAGAAAATTCTTTTGCAGATCTGATTTTATAATTGTTCTTTGCTTCCCATCCCAAACTGCAGAGCAGTGTTGCTGAACAGTGTCAACAGTAGTTGTATTCCACCCTAGAGGAGGCAAGCATTGTAGAGCCCTTTGGGATGAAAGTGTCTATAGATTTCTGAGATTTACTGTATATTATGTTAGCAGGCTAATAAAATGTCTAATCAGTTTTATTATTTCCTACCTCAGGCTACAAAAGGCAAGCTGAAAGTGAAAGTACATTTGAACTTCACTATCTATAAACAGGCTAAAGGGCAGCCATAAGCCACATGAAGTAATCTAAATGTTTGTTAATAATACTTAAATTACAAGTACAGGCACACTAGAATTCCCCTGTAGGTCTCATTTTACTTATGTACCTAAAAATAAAACATGACATTGCAAGTGATGAAAGTATAGACACTATAGTACTTTTTAAATTGTCCTAAACTTTAAAATCGAAGAAAGCAAATGCCAGCTATCATATGAGTCTAACAACAAATTTCAGTTTCACATTTTGATAGATATATTCATTTTATTTTATTGACTGATTAATTCATGAAGCATTCAGTGGCAGGGAGAACATACACAAAAAATTAAGCCAAACTGGGCCCAATACCCAAAAGAACTAGAAGCATTATTGCTGCATGTTTGGCTCTTGTTAATCCTATTCACAAAGTAAAACGCATGTTTCTTGCAAGTGTGACGGTCCGGTTCAGGGGCTTATCTCATTTGTAACACTAAGTATCAGCAACATCCCACGTGGCTGAGCTTCCAAGTGCAGTCTTTACTTAGAGCACCTCTATGCTTAAAGTTCCCTTGTATGGTGATCATTTCTGTTGAAAAGCTCTGCACTCCATTTTCCATGTGTAATATCTCTCTCTCCCTTCAGCTTGTATACTCATTTTACTGCATTTTACCAAGGGACACTAAATTCCACCTGTTTCCTTTTCTCTGAACAAGAGCCTGTTCTCTAAATTCTGGTGTATATTTCAAATGAGCACTATAAAAGTGTCTTTTGGCTTCCATCTACAGATTCTGATAATTCGTAAGGTTTTCAATTAAATGCAAACATCCATGGCTTTCACCAGGCATGAATAATCTTTATTTTTCTTTTCCTACTTAATCTCCACAGGGATTTATGTTGATAATATACTCTATTGATAGATTGTGGAATTCCACAAAACACTGGTGCATTGCTGAATTTGCTGTAACACAAACATAGAATCATAGAATATCAGCATTGAAAGGGACCTCAGGAGGTCATCTAGTCCAACCCGCTGCTCAAAGCAAGGCTAATCCCCAACTAAATTATCCCAGCCAGGGCTTTGTCAAGCCTGACCTTAAAAACCTCTAAGGAAGGAGATTCCACCACCTCCCTAGGTAACTCATCCCAGTGCTTCACCACCATCCTAGTGAAAAAGCTTTTCCTAATATCCAACCTAAACCTCCCACTCTGCAACCATTACTCCTTGTTCTGTCATCTGCTACCACTGAGAACAGTCTAGATCCATCCTCTTTGAAACCCCCTTTCAGGTAGTTGAAAGTAGCTATCAAATCCTTCCTCATTCTTCTCTTCTACAAACTAAACAATCCCAGTTCCTTCAGTCTCTCCTCATAACTCATGTGCTCCAGCCCCCTAATCATTTTTCATGTCTCATATCTGTTCCAATCATGTTAAAGAATGGACTTGGGACCTGTGGTTCAGGTCTCAAGTTATTGTGTCATTTCTAGCTGCCCAAAACAACCCAGCCTGGCATGTCTATTATTTGGGAACACATTCTTCATCATTGGTCCCTGAAGAAGGGAGGCAAAACCTCATATTTCCAGATCTCAGATGCATATTAATTTGTTTAAAACAAGTGTATCTGGTTATCAGTGACTAAACTAGGCTTTTGCTTACTGTAAAATGATGTTTAACCATTGCTGGGTACTGTCCTGCCTGTTCTCTCCGTCTTATTTTAGGCATTTTTTCATGATCTTCATATATTCTACTGATTTGTGTAGGCATAGGTGTCCACTCCTCCTTTCACCCTTTTTTAATTATTGTTTCATTTTCTGTATCCATACTTATTATTTGAGATATCTATTTGTTGCCCAAGTATTCTGCCAACTTTTTCTACCATGAAAAAATATAGCAGATAGTAGGGTGGATCATGATGTGATGTTTCAACCTAAAAACTATTAAGAGGAGACCTAGATGTGTCACAGTGGCTTTGCATGTTAGAATCAGTGGACTGAGGTAAAGAAAATGCAATATAATTCTAGCAATGACCTTCCCAACCAAAGTGTTATGAACTCTCAGTGCACACAACCTCGTTCATAATGAAGGTTTGAAATATTTTTGAGGACATATTCTGCCAGAAGTGAGCGATGCAATCTCCAGCCACAAAACAGATGCTTGGAATCTCTAGGTACATCTTAAATCAGAGTAACAGTAGAACAGAGGTGGGAAATTTTCAAGGATCTCCCTAGCCCAGAAAAATAGTTATTAATTTTGTGGGAAGTTCTGATGAATAATAGAATGTAATCAAAGCCAGACATATGAGATGATATTTTGTAGTGTCAAGATTTACTCTATTAGAGCAAAATTTTAAATGTTTAAAATGAGTTGTGTCCTGATTTCTTCAGATCTCATCTGTATCCCTGTGCGAGACTGTGATAATTGCCATCATCTGAGGCAAATTAATCCCTAGTTTAAGTGTGATAAGGTTAGAAGCTGTGTGTTCTTAGTGAGGGGTCCTTTGCTGTATAATGAATTTTCTTCTTTGGTTCACCAAAGCTCTAGTTTGTTGTTATAGATCACATTGTGAATCCCATGTGTTCTTTCATGCTTTTCCTGAGATGTAGGGGAAGAAGGCTAAGCTAGTGGATGGGGTGAAATTATTGGTGCAGGGGTTATGGGAGATAGGGCTATTAGGAATAATTAGTTTAGTGGACTTGGATCCTAAATTGGTGCTATGCTTTAAGTGTAAATTTACCCAGAGAACTGGATGGAGTGCATTTTTAAAAATCAAAAGAAATTAAATATTTCCTTTTTGATCCTTCTAGCTGTTACCTACTGTATACTAACATAATATGTATAAAGTATCTGATAATTAAGAATTTTGAAATGATCCTTTTCTTTTGTTCTCGTCTTAGTTCTTTTTGCCACATTTCTGTTTTTTAGCATAGAAATTAAGAACCTCTTTGAATTGTAGATATATGCAGCTTGCGGGAAAGTATCTTCCTGTCTCCACCCCCACCCCTCTACATGAGCGAGTAGAAGAAAAACCTCAAAGGCAGCTTTTATTTTTAGCTGAGCATAATAAATTTGCCAGTGTTGTATCTTTGATGGGTTAAGCATCAGCTTACTGAACTAGAGAGATATGTAAAGCCTCTGGGACTAAGGCTGCTGCTTCATTTTAGAACAAGTCTACAGTAGAAAATGCTTAGGATAAAGAATACACAGGTTTCAAAGCAATAAAAAAAGTATTTTTGTAGAGCATCAATTGCCCAAGTGTAGCAGAACAGTGACTATAATAAAGATGTAGCAAAGCTACATCTGCATCTAAAGCAAAGGACATATCTAGATAGAATACATTGCATTTGAGATTGTCTGTATGGCATATCAAGATGCTTTGTGCTAGCAAATTCTCATTTCCATAGACTTCTCGTCTTTGTGAGCAGGGAATGGAGCATGAAAGATTTCATGCCATCTCCAAGGTTCGGTTCTTTATTTTATGATGGGGTTACTTTTTTATTTCTTAGCATGGACTTTTTTTTCCTATAAATTTAAGTGAAGTAATTTAAGTGATGCATGTAAGAGATGTTAATAATTTGCAGACCTGTCAGGCAGATTAGAATTCTCAGAGGCTTTGACTAGAGCACCACAAGCAACTCTAGTTGCTAGGCTCGCATAGTGGAAAATGTAACGCCTAAATCTCTTCTCAATTATAGTGGTATAAAGGAGAGGTAAATTCATTGAAATCAATAAAGCGACACTGATATGAAACTGTTGTGAGGGCTCCGTGAGGGAGAATCAGGCCTGTAGCTGCTAATATATGAGGTTTTTAACCAGAGGTTGTCCAGAGCTGTCTTTTTCACTAGTATCTATACAGTATTCAATACAATGGGAATCCTAGCCTGAGTGGAGACATGGTGCAATTCCATGATATCAGTTACTATTAATAATAACAATAATTAATATTGTATGATGGAAATAGTTCATTTATTTTGCTTTAGCGATTTTTCATTTTTGCAGAACTTTCAATATATATTAGGGCTGTTGATCAATTGCAGTTAACTCACACAGTTAACTCAAAAAAATTAATCGCAGTTTTAATTTTACTGTTTAATAAATTTCTATTGGTATTCCATTGTTCAATATTTTGATGTTTTTCTACATTTTCATATATATTGTTTTCTAAGTTGTAATTGAAATCAAAGTGTATATTATTTTTATTACAAATATTTGCACTGTAAAAATGATAAAAGAAATAGTATTTTTCAATTCACTTCATACAAGTACTGTAATGCAATCTTTGTCATGAAAGTGCAATTTACAAATGTAGATGTTTTTGAATGCAGTTATATAATAAAAAAAAACAATATAAAACTTCAGAACCTACAAGTCCACTCAGTCTTACTTCTTGTTCAGCCAATTGCTAAGACAAACATGTTTTTTTGCATTTACAGGAGATAATGCTGCCCTCTTCTTATTTACAACGTCACCAGAAACTGAGAACAGGCATTTGCATGGCACTTTTGTAGCCAACATTGCATGGTATTTACATTGTCAGATATGCTAAACATTTGTATATCCCTTCATGCTTCACCATCATTCCACAGAACATGCTTCCATGCAGATGATATTCGTTTAAAAAAAAGAATGTGTTAATTACATTTGACTGAACTCCTAAGGGGAGAATTGTATGCCCCCTTCTCTGTTTTACCCACATTCTGCCATATATTTCACGTTATAGCAGTCTCAGATCATGACCCAGCACATTATTCATTTTAAGAACACTTTCACTGCAGATTTGACAAAACGCAAGGAAGGTACCAATGTGAGATTTCTAAAGATAGCACTTGACTTCAGAATCTGAAGTGCCTTCCAAAATCTGAGACGGACGAGGTATAGAACATGCTTTCAGAAGTCTTAAAAGAGCAATACTCCAATGTGGAAACTACAGGACCCGAACCACCAAAAAAGAAATCAACCTTGTGCTGGTGGCATCTGACTTAGATAATGAAAGTGAACGTGCGTTAATCCGCACAGCTTTAGATTCTTATCGAGTGGAACCTGTCATCAGCATGGATGCATGTCTCCTGGAATGTTGGTTGAAGCATGAAGGGACATATGACATCTGGCACATAAATATCTTGCAACTCCAGCTACAACAGTGCATTGGGAACACCTGTTCTCACTGTCAGGTGACATTGTAAACAAAAACCACCAGTATTATCTCCTGCAAATGTAAACAAACTTACCTGAGCGATTGGCTTAACAACAAGCAGGACTGAGTAGACTTGCAGGCTCTACAATTTTACAATGCATTCAAAAATAACAGGTTTTTTGCACGTACTTCTACATTTGTAAATTCAAATTTCATCATAAAGAGATTGCACTATAGTATTTGTATTAGGTGAATTGAAAAATACTATTTCTGTTGGGTTTTTTACTTATAATCAAAAATAAATATAACGTAAGCACTGTACACTTCGTAATTTGTGTTGTAATTGAAATCAATATGTTTGGAAGTGTAGAAAACACCAACAATATTTAAATAAATGGTATTCTGTCATTGTTTAACAGTGTTATTAATCATGATTAATTTGAAATGGCTTGACGGACCTAATATTCATATTAAAATGTCACTGCCTCCCTATAAACCAAGGGTCTTATCCCACAACCATTAAAGTAAATAGCAAAACTCCCATTAATTTGGATGGTGTGGGATTAGTGCCCTAATTCTCATGGCAGTATGATTTATGCAGGAATTGTGTTCTCCTGGGCTTCCTGATGGCCCTTGATGCCCAGACTGGCTTCTTTTGGAAAGATGGGTGTAGTTCAAAATATACTGGGGGAACTAGGATAAGCTATTTCTTATTTTCAAAAGGTCAGAAATGGAGGACCACAAATAAAAATGTGCTCACAGTTGCTCACATAATTTGGGCATATAATTACTGAGATTTCAGATATATTTCTAATTGGTCATTCATATGTACAAATACCAAATTTGTGCATGATGTTGCCATAATTGCACATGCAAATTAAGTATACAATTGTACACACATACATACATCTGTGTAAATATATTTGTGTGGATGTATGCACTTGTGTAATCAGAGGCATTTCTTTATATGGTTAATAGTTTGTGGACTAGCAACTGAATCAGAATCCTCTATTCAGGTACAGAAATATCATTTCAGAATCCTCTGAAAATACATGAAAATATAGTGTTAGAAACTTAGAAGCCAGTAAAAAAGGTAGAATCAGTTATGTAACTGTCAACACAAATACAAGGGTATACTTGTAACAGTCACATCCGCCATATGTAACATCTATTGATTTATACATAGTCTTTGTCTTTTAAATGGCAGAAATCAAATGACCAGATATAATTAAGTTTATACCATCAATGCCTTGTTCAAGAACAATCCCTGAGTTTGTTTAGGATCTCTTACGAGCAAAAATGTAAGTTACAACAATAAAAGTGATTTTCTGCCCCCTCCCAATATTATTATTGTATAAAAAGTAGGCTTTGATTAGAGGGGCAAAAATTTGGGATTACAATAAACTAAACATTTTATTTTATATGTGTTATAGTATTTTCAGGACAAAAGCAAGACTTTATAATTACTTTGTCATACTTAAAAATCAAACTTTAACTTTCAATAGACCAGAGGAAACAAATTGAGCAAACAAAATCAAAGGGAATACGTCCCAATTCAGCATCCAAAAATCTATCAAATTACAGCAATCACCAATGAAGTACAAGAGGCAACTATCAAAGATAGGTGTAGTAAGCCTTTGTAGATGGGAGCATATTCTTGTGCTTTACTTTAATCCATAGTGTTACCATTGAAGGTCACAGTTCTCTTCTTTTCTTTGAAGATTGGCTATTAGTCTTTTTCAAAGGTCAGACCTTGTCCCATGAACTCAATGGGATTTTTGTGATCAACTTTAGTGGGAGCAGGATCAGACCCCAGATCAAATTTCTGTCTCAGACTTCTACAATAGAATTATTTCTAGTTCCATTAATTATCATCTGAGCAGTAAACCCCTTATTCCAAATGGCAGAACTCTCTTCTGCTATTATTCTATCAATAAAATTTTTATCTCCCTTCTAATCTTACCTGATCTTGGGACCGGGATGGATCATTGGTGGTGTATACACATTTACAGGCCTACCAGCAAATTACTGGTAATTTTGATTAAATTTCCTTTAGCATACAAGATATCTGAATGCACTTTGCAATAGACAGAGAAATATTTGTGCTTCCAAGCACACCACCTTGAACATCTCCCCAGTTTCTGGACCAGTTTCCTCAAATAAGAATTAAGTGCCATTTTCTATTTTCAGATAAATGTTTGGAGACTTGTGCTCTTAATTAACACTTGAATAAGAATTATCCTAATGTTGGGATTATCTTAATGTTGGCAGAACACAAAATTATCAAATGCCATCTTGTAGTCAGTGGGTGAATGTAGGGAGGTGACAATGGCACAGTCTCTCATGCCGGTGGTCTTGGGAATTAGCTCTTCAGCCTGTGGAGCGCCCTCTGCTGGCTCATATCTCGCTTGCCTCAGGCCTCCGTGTTCCTCCAGGACCCCAGTGTCCCTTATTCTGGTGTTCTGCCCACTGCAGTACCCCCACACTGGGTCTCCCTTCCCAGGGAAACCCCCAACCCCCAGCTTGCCTCAGTGGCTACTGCCAATCATCATCTAGCCCCCTCTCACAGAGGCAAACTGCAGTCTGTAAAGACCACTCGTCATTGGCAGTAGAGTTGGACTAGCTGCCTCTGCCTATCTCTGGGCTGCACCTCTGTAGCCCTTTATACCTCTTTTGGCCTTATCCAAGGCCTCAGGCTGGGGAGTTACCAGGCTGGAGCTCCCCAGCTCCTATTGCCTTCCCCCAGGACTGCTCTGCACTCAGTACCCTGCTCCCAAGCAGCTGGGTCATTCTCTCTCTCTCCCCTTAGGGAGAGGCTGACTTACTGCCTGGCTCTCAGCCTTTTTATAGAGCTAGCTGTGGCCTGATTGAAGTGTGGCCCCAGCTGTGGATGCTTCCCCAATCTGCCTAGCCTTTCTCTCCGGAGCGAGGTCACTAGTCCGCTACAGTGAAATTTTTATCTCAACTACATACCTGCATAAATGTTAGAAGAATTACTCTCCATTTACACTAATGTAAGTGAATTCAGAATCCGATTCATTATTTGGAACTGAATTTTTTTTAAATTGTACACATATTGGGTTCACTCAAGTGCCAGTTAGAAACTCAGCAATTTAAATTTTAACTGTGTAGATCTGTAATACAAATAGTATTTGCTTTTTCATGGAATTCTTATCTAAGGCAAGAATGACCATGCAATACATTTTTAAAATAAATTTTCCTTAATAAAATTAGTTTTAAAAAAAACATATTTCTTTCCACTACTTCTAAAAACCCATTTCCTTATACTAAGTTTCTGATCAATGGTCAGACTTGAGAGAGATAATGTTCATGCAGAAGCCTATTAGGTACATATGAAGAAGTCCTTGTGATATATGTCTAATGCTCCTTATTCCATTCAGGAAATTCTTCTTCCTTTTTTCTCTGATCACATACAGCCTTTTGTGCCTGTGTGTCAAATGATTTATAAGACAATCAAATGCTTTCTATATTTGATACAAAGAATGACATCACTCTCAAACTGTTTTCCCGTTGCAGCATTCTATTAGGCCTTTTTAATGGCCTACGTACTGGTGCACCCACTCCTGAGCAGTAGAAGAGTAGAGTTTCTAGGCCAAGGGTTCTCAAACTTCATTGCACTGCGACCCCTTTCTGACAACAAAAATTACATCATGACCTCAATGGGGGGACAAAAGCCTTAGCCAGCCTGAGCCCTGCCATCCCACGCAAGGAAGAGGGGCAAAGCCAAAGTCCAAGCCCTACTGTCCTGGGTGGGAAGGCCAAAGTTGAAGCCCAAGAGGTTCTGCCCCAGGATGGGGGCCTGTAATCTGACCCCTGCCACCTAGGGCTGAAGCCCTTGGACTTCAGCTTCAGTGCTGGGCACTGGGGCTCGGGCTTCAACTACAGCCCCAGACCCCAGCAAGTCTAACACCAGCCATGGCAAACCCATTAAAAAACAGGGTCGTGACCCCTTTGGGGTCCCAACCCACAGTTTGAGAACCGTTGCTCTAGGCTTTACGAACTAGTAATCTTTAAATACACAAAGATATACAGACATGTACCCCAGTCTGCTCTTAACTTGAAGCATATTGAGAACTTTTAGTTGGCCACATAAATCTATTTTTAGGTACCTAAATACATGTTTTTCAGAGGCACTGAGATTCTACAGGTCCTATTGAAATCAGTACACATTGTGAGTGTTCAGCATTCATATATTTAGGTGGAAAATGTTGGCTTCAGTACTTAATAATAATATTATAATATATGGAGATATACCTATCACATAAAACTGGAAGGACCTTGAAAGGTCATCGAGTCCAGTCCCCTGCCTATACTAGCAGGACCAAGTACTGTCTCCTGACAGGTTTTTGTGCCCCAGATTCCAAAATGGCCCCCTTAAGGATTGAACTCACAACTCTGGATTTAGCAGCTTGATGCTCAAACGACTGAGCTGTCCCTCTCCCCGAATCTGGAATGGGTACTTCTCCAATACTGCCTGTTTTTAATTAAATTACACTATTCAAAGCACCAAACATTTTTCAAATAATATTTGATCTTTGCTATGAGAAAGATTACAAAGCACCCTAGAAAATACTTACAGAAATAAAAAGTATTGTTAATATCAACACATTTCATATTACATTCTGTCTTCTGCATGTCTAAGTTCCATTAATTAACCAATTCTTTGGATAAACTATCCTAAGAATTTAATATCTTCAGTTAAACGGGAGGCTGGAACTGCTATGTATAGGTGCTCTTTGTAATTAAAAAATGAACTTAATAAACAAATGGATCTATTCACAATGGCAATGAACACTTCTGTGTAAACAGAGGAAGCTGACCAGCCCTGTACCAAGGGAGAGGAGCAAGTTAGCCCTGTCTAGAGAGTGGGGCTGGAAAAGTTCTGTCTGGGAGAAAAGGGGAGGAGATCAGCCAAGGCTATCTTAGAAAGAAAGGGAGCAGATTCACTGGATAAATATGGGTCAAAAGACTGTTGAAGAGAACCAGTCCATGAGAGGGAGATGAGCCATTAAGGAAGGAATGTTAGTAGTGTTAGGTTATCAGATCATCTTGACAGCAAATAGTAAATTGTTCAAAATAGCCAACTCACAGGTGATACATACATACATGTCCCATTCATAGTCTGACATCCCCCTCATGAACACAACTTGGAGGGTCAATTATCCCAGCTCTCTTCTCTTTCAAATTCTAAATGGGGAGTAGAGCATTCACTCAAAATTCTTTTGAAATGCATTAGCTTGTGTCTGGAAACCTGGATCAATCTGACTTGAAACCCCTTGATCCCTCAATGTAAATCTCAGTATTTTTGGACTAAATTCACATAACTAATTATTTCCCAGTACAGGTGATACTCTCTTAATTTACTGCCATGATTTACAGATCAAAGCCATACTGCTTAGATCTGATAACAAAAGACACTGTTTAACCTTTTGAAGCTCATTGCCCTAGTAAATTACAATTTAGGCTCAATTCTACCCTTACTGAAGTAAAAGGTTGTATGCCATTGAGTTCAGGGAGAGCAGGATCAGGTCATTACATAATTATTTTAAATGCCAACATTTCTAATGTTAATGCGCTGTCAAAAACTTTTAGTGTAGTAATCTTTCTCAAATGATAAGTTAATAGGAAAAATGTGGCTTTTTGATTCTAAGCGCTGTAAGAACTGTCATTCTACTTTACTGACAAGATTACCCATGATTGGGAAGATTTCTCAAGACATGTGGATCCAATTGCGCTTCACTCCTTGAGTTTAAAGGACATTGTAACAGAGTGCTGGTTAAGAGAACCAAGCCAGGCCGCTGTTAGGTTGGCCCCAGGGAGAGAAGGTACTAGTTGGGGCTGGCTGGGAGGCCACGCCCTAATTACTTGAGGGGATGCACCTGCAGACCTGACTAGCCAGCCTGCTGTAAAAGCTGGCAGGAAGGAAGTAGGGGAGAGAGACCAGGGGAGAGACCAGAAGACTAGGAGAAGGGAGAAACAGGAAAGGGAACTGTGGGGGCTCTAGATCCCTTTTGGCAGAGAAGCTAGCAGTCTCTCTGACTGTTGGTCTGTATATATACGTAAAGAGTAGATGGTGGGGACGGACACAAACAATAAAGGAAACAGGTGCTGCACTTTAGTTGGTCTCCAGGAGTTTTTGTGGAGAGGACCAGCAAGGGCCCGGTTACAGGCATCTAAAGAGGACTTGATCAAATACTGTGAGTCTAAACTATGAATACCCTTGCTGGGCGGTAAAAGAGACTCAGAAGCAACTTTGGTCACTCATGGCTGAAATAGACAGAGCCTCATTTTGTGAAGAAATCTCCCTTCCCTTCTTCCAGCACTAGTCTGACCAACACTTAAGAAATTCACCCTGGATATTTGTGACCTGGCTAATTAATGCTCACAAACCTCCCATTCTTGAGCAAACTCTCAAAGAAGCTGAACAAAAGCCACTTTCAAACTCATCTTGCTATAGCAAATAGCCTAGAACCAGCACAATTCAGACCAGGACATGGAATGGAAATAGCATTGGTGGCGCTAATGGATGATTTCTTATATCAGTGGACAAAGAGCAGAGATCAGTTCTCATATTCTTGGACCCCTGCAGCATTCATTACAGTGAATTATGAGATATTGCCTTCCCACTGGAGGTAGATAGCATGGCTCCTGAAGAATGTGCTAAGATGGTCTGAGTACTTCCTGTAGGCAGATACCCAAGAAGTAGTGATGGGAAACTCCACTATTAGACACCCTCCATCCACACACACTGCTGAGTTTTACAAAGATCAGTTGTCTCTCTGGCTCTATTCATAAGAATGGTCATACTGGATCAGATCAAAGGTCCATCTAGCCCAATATCCTGTCTTCCGACAGTGGACAGTGCTAGGTGCCCCAGAAGAAATGAACAGAACAGGTAATCATCAAGTGGTCCATCCCCTGTTGCCCATTCCCAGCTTCTGGCAAACAGAGGCTAGGGACACCATCCCTATCCATCCTGGCTAATAGCCATTGAAGGATCTATTCTCCATGAACTTATCTAGTTTTTTTTTTAACCCTGCAATAGTCTTGATCTTTACAACATCCTCTGGCAAAGAGTTCCACAGGTTGACTGTGCGCTGTATGAAAAAAAATGCTTCCTTTTGTTAGTTTTAAACCTGCTATCTATTAATTTCATTTGGTGATCCCTAGTTCTTGTGTTATGAAAAGGAGTAAGTAACACTTCCTTATTTACCTTCTCCACACCATGATTTTACAGACCTCTATCATATCCCCCTTTAGTCGTCTCTTTTCCAAGCTGAAAAGTCCCAGTCTTATTAATCTATCCTCATATGGCAGACATTCCATACTCCTAATAATTTTTGTTGCCCTTTTCTGAACCTTTTCAATTCCAATATATCTTTTTTGAGATGGGGTGACCACATCTGCATGCAGTATTCAAGATGTTGGCATACCATGGATTTATATAGAAGCTGTATGATATTATCTGTCTTATTATCTATCTCTTTTGTAATGATTCCTAACATTCTGTTCGCTTTTTTTATTGCCACTGCACATTGAGTGGACTATCTACAATGACGCCAAGATCTCTTTCTTGAGTGGTAAGAGCTAATTTAGATCCCATCATTTTATATGTATAATTGGGATTATGCTTTCCAATGTGCATTGCTTTGCATTTATCAACATTGAATTTCATCTGCCATTTTATTGCCAAGTCACCCAGTTTTGAGAGATCCTTTCATAGCTCTTTGCAGTCTGCCTGGGAATTAACCATCTCAAATAGTTTTGTATCATCTGCAAATTTTGACACTTCACTGTTTCCCCCTTTTTCCACATCATTTATGAATATGTTGAAAAGGACTGGACCCAGTACAGGACACCCCAATATACCTCTCTCCATTCTGAAAACTGGCCATTTATTCCTACCCTTTGTTTCCTATCTTTTAACCAGTTACCAGACTTTCCCTATTACTCCATATCAGCTTACTTTACTTAAGAGCCCTTGGTGAAGGACCTTGCCAGAGACTTTCTGCAAATCTAAATACACTATATCCACTGGTTCCCCCTTGTCCACATGCTTGTTGACCCCCTCAAAGAACTCTAATAGATAGGTGAGACGTGATTTCCCTTTACAAAAACCATGTTGACTTTTCGCCAACAAATTATGTTCATCTTCTCCAAGAAGCAGTCATTTAAGGTGTCAAGCAACTTTATCCCTGCATCCCATCCTGAGGTGACTTGTACCCAGTCTATATGGGGATAATTGAAATCTCCCATTATTATTGAGTTGTTTATTATAGTAGCCACTGTTATCTCCCTGAGCATTTCACAGTCACAATCACCATCCTGGTCAGGTGGTCAGTAATAGATCCCTATTGCCATATTCTTATTATTGAGCATGGAATTACTATCCATAGAGTTTCTATGATACAATATGGTTTATTTAAGATGTTTACTTCATTTGATTCTATGCTTTCTTTCACATATAGTGCCATTCACCTACCAGCAGGACCTGTCCTGTCCTGATATATTTTGTACCCTGATATTACTTTGTCCTATTGATGATCCTCATTCCACCAAGTTTCTCTGATGCCTATTATATCAATATCATATTTAATACGAGGCACTCTAGTTCACTCATCGTATTATTTAGGCTTCTAGCATTTGTACATAAGCACTTCAAAAACTTGTCACTTTTCAGCTGTCTGCCATTACATGATGTAATTGAATGGGACTTTTTTCATTTGATTGCTTCTTATCAGATGCTACCTGTATTTTATCATCTTCCATTCTCTCCTCCTTACTACGTCATAGAGAATCTCCATTTATAGATTCTCCCCTAAGGGATGTCGCTGTCTGAACCACGTGTTCCTTTGTACCTTTTGGCTTTCCCCAGCCCTTAGTTTAAAAACTGTTCTATGACCTTTATAATGTTGTTTCAACATCTAAATCCAGCCACTGAGAGAACTGGGGAAACATTGTGAACCCAAGTGCCAACAATATGCAGATGACTCATAGTTCTACCGATCCTTCACAGCATATTACAGCACCTTTGTCATTAACCTGGCATAGTGCTTAGATGAGATCAGCTTATGGATGAAAAACAACTGGCTAAAACTGAGTATAAGCAAGATGGAAGCACTCTGAGCAGTTTTCAGACGTGGCACAGTTTCCATTGGTAGAAGATGCACAACCACAATTTGTCAGTTCAGTCTTCAGTTTGAATGCTCTTGCGTTCTTCACTGATGTGTATTTGCGAGTAATGCATTCTGTCATTACAGGAGACCAGGATACTGCATCCCATCCTGGCAGATGATGACCTAACCTCAGTTTATATCCACTCTTATCACCTCTCATCTGGACTACAGCAATGCTATTTATCTGATCATGAAACCATCGGCCGAAAGAAAACTCCAACTAATACATAGATTCCAATTCCAGAATGAACCATTGTGATCATCTAGTCTGACCTCATATGTAACACCACTCATAGTATGCCCCCAAAAGGAGATCTTTTAGAAAAACATTCAATCTTGATTTAAGAATTGTCAGTGATGGAGAATCCATTCTGACAGTTGGTAAATTGTTCCAATGGTTAATTATCCTCACTGTTAAAAATGTATGCCTCATAGAACATGGCAGCCTAGTTCCTTAATAACTCAGGCTGCCATGAACACATTATATCTATCCTCTGCTTTTTACACTGTCTTTCCTTCCCAGGTAAAATTCAGGGTGTTCGTTTTTATCTTCAAGGCATGCAGCAGTCTGCATCCATTACCTAATTGCTAAAGCTCCATGACAAGGACCACAGATGGCAACTGTGCTCCTCAGGCACATTCCCTCCTCCCTAAAATTAATCCATTGTAAGGACAAATTTTGCCTGTTCAGGAGACAGAGCTTTGTCTAGGGCTGGTCCAAGACTTTGGAACAAACTCACACTGGAAATAAGGACTGTCACAAACTTCATCACCTTTTGCTCAAAGTGCAAGGTGCACTTCCTGGACTTTGCTTTTGCTAATGTAAACAGGAAGCACATGGTACATATAATATATTAAATTATGATTTAAGAAAAATGTAAATGAAATAAAACTCCAAACAAACTCCACACAATTTCTTTTTGGGGAGAGGATAAGAGAACAAATATGACAGGTTAGTCACATTGCTTATTGCACTTCTTCAAGATACGGAGATGTTACAGTGCTGAGGCTGTACAAGAACCCAATTAAAATAGAAGTTTAAATTTTTAATTAATAATAGAACAGTAATCTTAATATTGATCAAGACTAGTAGTATTTTATTAAAAAATCTGAATGTATGTTAAAAATATAGTACTGTGTTTTATTTTTTGAGTGGCTGAGGTTATATGAAATAAAAAGAATTCACTTGCAGTGGAGTAGAGAAGCCAAGTTAAGCAAAGAGTCAATCTCCATATGAAGAAGTGATATCTAAAATATCAGCAACATTAAACAAGTGGGACCCATTTAAATGATGAGGTACAACCAAATAGAAACAGACTGATTCTTTTGACAATAAGATAAAATATTGATTTAATTTTCAGATTGCAGTGTGCCTTTGGCTATGACTTCGGTGTGTGTTGTGAGTTCTCAGGATCTTTTGAAAATTAGACAATATGTGAATAATATAAATATATGACTCACTGCAGGGTCTGAAAACACTTCTCTTGCAATCCTAGAATCATAGGTCCATGTTCTGCCAAACTACAAGGAAATTGTTTCTACTAGCATGCATCATATTTTAATTTTAACTTGTGGGAAATTACATATGTTAAATGAGTTATGGGAGAACTACTCTGTTCTCTAAACTCAACAGAAACATAAATAAAATAATCAGGATAAAGTTACTGTTATTTATGTTTTAATTTGTGGTCAAACAGAGCCTATTTCCTAGTTCCTACCAATGGAAGAAAGGTAGACTTTGTGGGTAAGACACAACAGTGGGAGGCAGGCAGGTACTTTACCTGGCTCTGTCTTAGCCTTCCTGATAATCTCTTTCTGTGTCAGTTTCATCACATATAAAATTGGAATACCTTCTTCATGGGGCATCCTGGGGTTAAATTGCTAGTATCAATAAATGTTTCTTGGATGTAAGATGGAAAGTGCTCTAGCAGTGCAAATTATTTTGATAATATTCATGTGAATACAAACTTTCATACATATTGAACTTAGCTTATTTTTCTCATTTAAATAGTAGAAAATTAAAAGCCTAATAATAAAAGCCTAATCTACTGTTTTTGTCTATTTTCTAACATTTTACCTGTTATTCTTCA
Source organism: Dermatemys mawii (assembly GCA_007922305.1). Classification (NCBI taxonomy): domain Eukaryota; kingdom Metazoa; phylum Chordata; order Testudines; family Dermatemydidae; genus Dermatemys; species Dermatemys mawii. The sequence continues at coordinate 12,516,111 of ML677377.1, read as the reverse complement.
CAAATAATGTACTTATGAACATTACAATGATTTCTTTATGTAATGTTCCCGTGATTAGGACTATGCAGAACAACTAAAAAAGCTTGGTGTTTTGAGTATAATGTCCCAATTTCTGTTACACTAATCTCTCTTTAAAAGAAAATTTAGTACTTCTGAAAGGTGACAGTGCAGGAAAATGAAATCTGTTCAAAAAAGATTACAGCACAGGTAGCTACAGTACCATCTACATTACGCTGAACCAACATCAATGTGTCTCCATCTTGTTCTGGGAGGACTATCTCTAACCATATGTCTCCACTGCAAAAAAGTTAATCCAAGTTAGCCAACTCCAGTTAAAATAGCAGATTAGCAGTGTGAGAGAGAGCCTATAGGTCAGTCTGGGCTGAACACATGTTGCTAACCCAAATTAAAATCTGAGTTGACGTCTTCATTTCTATTGTAACCCAAATTAGGTAATTCAGGTTAACTAACCTGAGTTAATAACTGCTTTTTTTTTTAGAATGTGGACACACACTAAAATGATAGAGAGTTCCAAATTCAGTCAAACCATGACCAAAAACGCTTTCAATTAGTGCCAGCTGTGCTGGTGGAGGTGACCAGATTACAAAACCACTAAAAAATGGACTGAATTGTATAAACTACCAAACCACCTTTCGACTACAATAATTTTTAGGCCCTGATCCTGCAAACACTTAAGTAAGTGCCTAACTTTACATACTGCTCACAGCCATATGAAGTTAAGGACAAACTATGCAAGTAAGCAGTGTGTAAAGTTAAGCACGTGCATGCATTTTTGCAGGATGGGACCCTAATCACCGTTAGCTGTATTTGAAATGGGGACCACAAGACTAAAGACTGTATTGTTACCAATCCTGCTCCCCATGCTGATTTTCAAATTTGGCTTAATTTATCTCATTGACTGCTGATTAAGTAAAACTGATGGTTTTCATTTGTAGACTTTTCTGTAAACTTAAGTACTAGCTACTATTTTGTTCCCTAAAATTTAGAAACTTTAAGTGTGAGCTGTGAAAAAGTTATTTGTACTCAATTCTAGTTTAAAAGATTGATTAGAATTAGGTGACGGTGTGCCCTTTAGAACATTTGGTATCTCAAGGGAAAATAGTAGAGTTCATTTTAAAACACAATTTTCCCTGCACAGACCTGCTTTCAGTCAGTCTTGGTCTTTCATCTGTTATAGAGAATCTTGCATGGGATTAAATTTTTACCATTTTTATTCTTATTTTGTGTATGCTCCTATTGTTGGTATACTGATTGCTGGTATTGCTTTGGGACAGAAACCTAGTACTCTGTGCTGGTCCATGTTTTACTTCATTGGGGTAGACTCTACTATATAGCAGTATTATGTCTGGTATAATGTATTTCCTGGAACATTTATTTAATTATTTAGTTTTAATCAAGATTATTATAATGTAACAATGAATATGTCAGTTGGCTAAGTGCAGCTTCTCAAGTAACTGTTTCATTACAACTTAAACAGAAAACACTTTGATATAGAAAAAGATAAGATGTTTCAATCAGTGTTAAGTTTCAGATGCCTTTTAATTTTAAAAATAAATAAAATAAAATAAATTATATTATGACATGCCACTAGTAGTGCATATAACTATGGCTAATGTATCATGAAATAATGTAAAAAATAAATATAAAAATGAAAAACTCACAACGTAAAATATGAAATAGTTTGAAATTCCAAAATTAACTTTCAACATTTGCCAAAACATTTTTCTGAAATGAAAATTTTTCATTCTTAATTTTGAAATTCTTTGGTGGGAAATTTCATAAAAATCAGTGTGATTTCATGACATGGAGATGGGAAAAAAAATCTGTTTTTTCAGATGAAAAATTGTTTAATCAAAAGTGTTCTGACCAGATCCAGAATGCAGTAAGTACTCATTTAAAATACAGAAAAAAAAATGTACTGATATAATATTTACTAGTACTTAGATGCTATTATTCCTTTATTTGCAAGGCATTTTGGTGCTTCATTAATTTTTAATGTAATTAAGAAAAGATCATTCAGATTTCTAATTGGGGAAAAATCCAGCTTTATGCTGACAACTAATTTTCTGCCTTCAGTTTACATAATTATAGTTTAAAAGATACATGAAAATTCTATGCAATAGAAGCAGACAATTAATCTCTTACTAAATTCATCCTGAAATTTTAGAGCATAAGCTTTCATGGGCTAATACCCACTTCATCGGATGCATGCAGTATCCAGGGGCAGGTATAAATAGGTAGGCAAGAACTAGGTGGGAGATAACAAGGTTAGTCCAATGAGGCTGAACCAGCTTGTTATCTCTAATCAGGGAGGGTGAGGTGTCCTGGCCTACAGACAACCTGCCAACCTCAAGCATATTCTCACCAGCAACAGCACACCACGCCATAATAACTCTAACTCAGGAACCAATCCATGCAGCAAACCTCGATGCCAACTCTGCCCACACATCTACACCAGCAACACCATCACAGGACCAAACCAGATCAGCCACACCATCACTGGTTCATTCACCTGCACATCTACCAATGTAATATACGCCATTATGTGCCAGCAATGTCCCTCTGCTATATACATCGGCCAAACTGGACAGTCCCTACGAGAAAGGATAAATGGACACAAATCAGATATCAGGAATGGCAATATTCAAAAACCTGTAGGAGAGCACTTCAACCTCACCGGACACACCATAAAAGATTTAAAGGTCAGCATTTTGCAGCAAAAAAACTTCAAGTCCAGACTGCAAAGAGAGACTGCAGAGCTGCAATTCATTTGCAAATTTGACACAATCAATTTGGGACTGAATAGAGATTTTGAATGGCTAGCTAACTACAAAAGCAGCTTCTCTTCTCTCGCTATTCACACCTCCAGTTCAGCTGCTAGATGAACACCTCACCCTCCCTGATTAGAGATAACAAGCTGGTTCAGCCTCATTGGACTAACCTTGTTATCTCCCACCTGGTTCTTGCCTACCTATTTATACCTGCCCCTGGATACTTTCACTGCATGCATCCGACGAAGTGGGTATTAGCCCATGAAAGCTAAAATTTTAGTTAGCCTTTAAGGTGCCACAGGACTCTTTGTCACTTCTGCAATTCCAGACAAACAGGGTTACCCCTCTGATTCTTAAATTCATCCTGTGTAGGGTACCTACTATACATCTGAATTTATTCCTTGTCAGAATATGAAGACATTCAGTAGACAGAGTACAGTATTAGAGAGGTTGATTAATGTAATAATAATTATATAATAGTATTTAAATATAGCTAGTTAAAATATTTAAAGTAATTCTGAGCAGATTATTTTTAATAATTGTAAAGCAAACATTTAGTAGCTCACATTCATTACATGAAGCTTTTTTTTCAGGTTGCTATAGGTTTAGCTAGTCACATCTAATTTTACTTCAAAACACTCACTCTTGTGAAGTGTAGGCCTTTTTACCTGGATTGTCACCAATTCAGTTTGGTTTTGTGCACATGGAGAAAAGGGATTTCATATTCATGCAGCACTTCAATGCAACTGAATTATACATTAGATTGGTGCACATCCATTGACTTCAATTTTACAGTGCATTCTTGTATCTGATGTAAAGTTTGAATGTCATCAATTAGATGACTAGTTCTGGATCATGGAAATAAAACATAATTTATGCAGGGTTTTTTAAAAAAAATTTAGACCAGGTTATACCTCGGTGAGAAATGCATGTTATGCTAGAAGATGCATCATCATCATTCGACTCTGCCAAAAGAAGGGCAGGAGATACGGGTTTAATCAGGCCGCAACTTTATTATTAGATGTCTGGGACTAGTTGGTAGACAAAAATGTACAGTGCAGGTAACTCCATGTTCATTCAGTATCTAGGGAGGAGTCTTCCGCCAGCTATCCTCTTTTTGCATCCAGGTCCGCCAGCCAACCCATTGCTAGGACCTTACCATTCCTCCCTGGCCCCGACCCCAAACAAGGGTTAAAGTAGGCTATAATAAATGGAGGCTGGCTCCTTGCTGTACTAGTCATAAGAGCCCCAACCCTCTACCCCCAATTCCACTCCTTTAACCAACATCTTTTGAAGTCCTTTAACCAAGCCATTTATCCAGTCACTGTATTCCTTCTCTGTGGAGTACCTGCATTGGACCTTCTCCACACACTTAAATAATGAGTTGTGATATCATAACTTAACATCCTTCCCTCACCATAACAAAGCTCTCCCTGAACCCACTGTAAGAAAGGGGAAAAAAAAACCACTACACCCAGGCCAATCTGGTGGTACGGGGAAAATTCCTTCCCAGTCTCTAGGAAGGAGTGGCTAGCACAATGCCTACAGCAGGTCCTGACCAAACCTGTTTTTTTGACATCTCAAAGGGAGGGAAAGTGGGTGCTGCTCCTCCTCGTCCAGGGAAAAGGGGTTTCTCCTTCCTGGCCTTGCCCCTTTTGAACTCCCCAGCCATTCCACTCCCCCATTTTACACCAGTTTCTGAACCTTGTGCCCCTCCTGGCTTAAAGAGCTCTAAAAGCCAGAAAATGCCTCCCTGCTCTGCTTAAAGGTGTGGTGTGGTCTAGGGTACAGCAATTCCTGAAAGTTTAGTCTGAGCTGCAAAGCTCAGATGCAATTTCAATTTTCCAAAAGTTCAAAGGAGTTCCATTTTGGGACCATTTATACATCTGTTTATTTATAGTGGACAGTACAGCCAGCACTACTTGGTACCATCATTTTCTGTGCACTGAGATGGATTGATTGTTCATTTACAGTTTAAAGCAGCTCTTCACCAAAATGGCAATAAATTCTTATCTCAAAGTAAAGAGAGACATGGTGTAGTGATGTGGTGCTCATACTGAAAGCGAGGTGCGTATTTCATATGAAGGTGTCAATCCTGTACTCAGTGAACAATGGGAGTTTTGTCATCAATGTCAATGAGCATATGATGAACTCCTTATTGCGCTAAAAAACATATGAATTCTGAAATAAATAAGAAATACCTACATATTGCAGGTGCAGGAAACATTGCTTGTGTACAGGATTACTTGTGTAGAAGATTGGGCCAAAAGAAATTTGATGTGGTTCATCAAGGACAAGTGCAGAGTCCTGCACTTAGGACAGAAGAATCCCATGCACTGCTACAGACTAGGGACCGAATGGCTAGGCAGCAGTTCTGCAGAAAAGGACCTAGGGGATACAGTGGACGAGAAGCTGGACATGAGTCAACAGTGTGCCCTTGTTGCCAAGAAGGCTTACGGCATTTTGGGCTGTGTAATTAGGGGCATTGCCAGTGGATCAAGAGACGTGATTGTTCCCCTCTATTCAATATTGGCGAGGCCTCATCTGGAGTACTGTGCCCAGTTTTGGAGCCCACACTACAAGAAAGATGTGGAAAAATTGGAAAAAGGCCAGAGGAGGGCAACAAAAATAATGAGGGGGCTGGAGCACATGACTTATGAGGAGAAACTGAGGCAACTGGGATTGTTTAGTCTACAGAAGAGAAGACTGAGGGGGGATTTGATAGCTGCTTTCAACTACCTGAAAGGGGGTTCCAAAGAGGATGGATTTAGACTGTTCTCAGATGTACCAGATGACAGAATAAGGAGTAATGGTCTCAAGTTACAGTGAGGGAGGTTTAGGTTGGATATTAGGAAAATCTTTTTCACTAGGAGGGTGGCGAAGCACTGGAATAGGTTACCTAGGGAGGTGGTGGAATCTCCTTCCTTAGAGGTTTTTAAGGTCAGGCTTGACAAAGCCCTGGCTGGGATGATTTAGTTGGGGATTGGTCCTGCTTGGAGCAGGCGGTTGGCTAGATGACCTCCTGAGGTCCCTTTCAACCGTGAGATTCTATGATTCTATAGCTATGTGTTCCGTTGTCGCTGTGTCAGCAGCACACCCCACATGCCAGTTGATTTACCAGAGGTGGTTTACTAAAGGGTGATCTGTTTCATTGAGGCTGTCTGTATTACTTGTAATATTCTTAATTTTTTGTTCATTATTTCAGTGTGTTTCTAAATCTAGATACATAGGTCCCACATGTTCATTCAGTGTCTAGTCCAGGGACTTCTGCCAGCTCCCCTCTTTTTCCATCCAGGTTCCCCCCACAACCCGTTGCTGGGACCTTGCCATTCCAGCATGTATGTGCTTTGTGTACATTGGGAACACTTCTGGGAAAAAAATGGAGGAAGCATTTAAATTGACTGAATGAGTTTTCCATTTTTCAATGTCTCAAATTAATAACTCCGGAATGAAGAAGCATGTGAGAAAAAAAATTGTTTAGTCTTTTAATATGAATAAATCATACATGAATGGCAGTAGGATGGTTGGAATGATAATGTGGCTGCCTCTAAAAATTCTTTTACATTTATTAATCAGGATTTTATTGTGACCCTTTTAACTGATATTGTGCTACTGACAGGTGTGGTATACTGAATGATCTTTCACATTACGTTTCAAGAAAATGTAAATGAATACTTTCCTCTTCCTATAGATAGCTCCAACATAAGTTTTCCTTTCTTGTAGGCACTGAGGCTTGTGCCTCCTAATTTACTTTGCGGGGAGCTGTGGGAGAAGGAATGAAGTCACTTTTAGTATTCACCTGCTTAAAATGGAAAACCTATTAAAGAATTTTATGCTAAGTGGCGGCTCATGACTATTACTAAGCCTGAACGCAATCATTTCTGTCAATGAAATTCCCTCACTTCCTAGGGCAAGAGTGCAACATTGTTATCATAGAAGTTCTTTTTATCCTCTATAAGATCTTATCTGAAGGGAGGCCATCTTTGATATCAGCATTAGATAAGTTATTATAACTGGATCAGTGAGAGAGAGTGGCATTGTGTAGAGCAACAAGAAGACACAGACCCATCACTGAACAATATGTAATGCAAAATAGCTAGGAAGCTAAGAGGGGGGAAAGAATATAAAATAAAGCTATTTACTGTCTTGCCATTTATATTGTAATACAGATGTTTTAATACTGGCATGTACTCTGGTTTTGATTAAAAGTACATATTTACCATGGCAATATTTTAATCCAAAAGACTTTCCATAAAGCAAATACAGAAACCAATTTATAATAATTAAAAAGGATCTCTGCAGAATGTTTGAAACATCTTGGCAAAGTGTGCAGCTACATTTGTCACTACCATGTATTTTGAATGTCAGTCAATCACATCTGAAGCAGAATGTGCAGTTGAAATATAGAGTATCAGTATCAGTCACTGATTGCAATCGTCCTGCTTGTTCTCTCAAAGGTGGTTGCGTCAATCAATGGAAATAGATGTGCAAGAAATTAATATTAAAAAAAAATCTCTTCTTTTCCATGCACTTTCTAGAGACATTTACATGTGATTTGACATCTTTGGAGGGCTCAGCACCATTGTCTCTCTTGCTTTACTGAACAAAAATGTAAGACTTTTTAAAATGCTTTATACATGTAGTATGCAGGTGGCAAAAAGTATCCTTCTGATCACCATAATGTACTGCCTATGTAAAGGTAAATAGCACAATTCTCATTCTTATTTTGTGAAATGGACACTTTATCAGAGGGTGAATATGATTTTTTATTTAAATGTAGGTACAGAATGGCAATAATACTTTGCAATTATGTATTATTTTTCAGCTGAGGATCTCCAAGCACTCTTGGCAAACATGAATAGAGTTTAATAACACCTTTGTGAAGTAAGGAGGTAGTTTTTTTGGCCACACTTTATAAATAAGAAAACCAAAGGACAGAGTTCAGGGCTGAAAATTTAAAATTGTGTACTTATAGTGAAGAACCTAAATAGATGTCTTTCTTTTTTCAGATATGCTGATCATCTGCAGCTATCATTGAAGTAATTGAAGTCACTATAAAAATCAGGCAACTTATTTTGGTGCTTAAATAATGTCTTAGGTACTTAACTTTATACACTAAAAGTTTGATATTTTTGGCATAAGTAACTTATGCAAGATCTTAGAGTGCAGCTGTGGCAGATTCACCAATAATGCTCAGGACTCTTAATTCCCAGTCCTGTGTGTTAATCATTAAGTGAACATTCCAACTTGGAAAGATGTAAGTTTTCCAAGATATATACATTTTATTAATTCTGATTACCTTTGTGGGACCTTTGTGAAACTTCACATGATAATTTAATACCCTGAGCATGACTTTGGTATGGACTGCCAGCTCTCATATTTTAAACAAGTGCATTGTCATTAATGCCTTTGTGAGAGCAAATGCCATTTATACATGTATTCATTGCACACTTTCCTCTTGAAGGAGACTGACTATTTGAAGTATTATGGCATGACAAGAGGAGTAATTAAGAAAAATGGTGGTGAGTAGTGCCAAAAAAATATATCTAATGCAAATATCTCCCAACAGAAATCTTTCAAACCTTACCAAGGTAAACAGTCAGGAAGGAAAATTAATAAATCTAATTGGCATCCAATTCTAATAGATATAGTATACAAATTCTTGTGTGTAACATCAGGATAGCCTCAAACTAATATCTTTCTAGATAGTGACAGCTTGCAGTACATGTCTGGAATATTTAAACCCTACCTGAAAATCGCAAGAATGAATGACCTTTCTTGAACGTGTATACATTGGATTTGTTTGAGCTTTGATGTTCTTTAAAAAAAATAATTTTACAGATCTGTAGCCTGAATCTATTTTGGATTCATAACATAATATTAGCACATTCCTAACTCAGGCTCAAGAATCATATTTGATTTATCATTTCCACTTCTTAATGTTTTATCAAAATTTAAAACAATATCATACAGGGATAAAGAACAGTCTTGTCATTTTTTATTATTTACTGCTATTTATTTCCTACAGAGAACTGTGATAAACATGGTGCTTTACAGATAAATAATAGAAGAAAGTTCCTTGTCTTGAGCAACTTAGTCTAAAATTTACTAGTAGAAATGGCACAGTAAAGAGTAACAAACAAAGGATGGTTGGGTAGGTGGATGATGATAGGTTATATGAATAAAGTGAGTTACAAGTGTAAAGATTTGTGTTACATGCTTTTTTTACTTGAACATTTTAGAATTTTGTAGTTTCCTATTTTTTGTACTTTAATATATGTTTGTAGTTTGAGGGAGTAAAGTGTGGCAGGAGCATGGAATGTGGAGGGGAGGTTAGCTTTGGAAAGCTAAGTAGAGTGACTTAAAGAATGAACGAGAATAAATAGTACAAAGGATCTGAAAAGGTATTATCAGCACAGGGACTAGCATAAGAAAACCATAGTTGCTGGTGGGAGAAGTAGAGCAATGTGGCATGACAAGTTAGGAGAATGGGAGAGATGAGATGTAGACATAAGAGACTTGAAGTTGAGAATGAGAAGTTCTGATACCTCAGTTTTATTCCAGTTTTTGCAAATCACTTAACTTTGTGGCTAAGATTTCCCCATCTGTAAGCTGGAAATAGTACTACCTACCTCACTGAAATATAGTGAGACTAAATTATTTAAAGTCTGAAAAGTATATGGAGATTCTCAAGTGGAAGGTGTTATAGAAATGTAAAACATATTAGGCATCCAAATCCATTTTGGCTAGCTTTAGACACTCAAGACTGTAACACATTGTTGGAAACTCTCATGATATTGTTATGAATGTAGTGATGTTGGGTTGTTTGTTTATCTGTTTCATGAAAATGCAATGAAAGGCTGCCAAGCTGTGGATTTTCCTTTCTTCAAAATGGCTGCAATCTCCTTCTCAATGAAGCGGAAGCCAGCAATATGACTGCTATTTCCTTACAATCTATCTGCATGTGGACATGAGGCTATCCCTCTTTTCAATGAGACAGAAACCATGCCCACAGGCAAAATGGCTGCCACTTTATTTTTGTGGGGGCTAGACGGGGATACTGTCAGGACACAGGGACTGTTAGGAGCTGGCTAGGCACCGTAAAATGTGAATGGGGAGACTGAGTGGGAGCTGGAGGCAGATTTAAGGGCAGCAGTGGAATCTGAGGGGCAGGAGGCCAATGGGGATTGTAGTGAAGCAGAGTGGCCTCCCACTGAGCCAGAGCAGGAGGGACAACTCTGTGAATCCTGGTGGGTGGAGCAGGCCATGTCTGCCCCTCCCATCAGAAGTCAGAGAGCAGAACAGGAAGTATTAAAGGTGGGACTTGGAGTTCAGTTGGCTGCAGCTGCCAAAGGAGACAGATGCCTCCCAGCTGCTCTCAAACTGGGAGACTACCACAGACCCTTGTGGAGCCAAGAACTGTCCAGAGCTACCAGAGCCACCCACTGACCAAGCCACGGAGGAGTTGCCGGGACTGCCACGGGCTTTCTACTCAGATGACCCAGAGGACCCCTTGTGGATCCACATACATCCCAAGTGGGAGATAGTAAGCGGCGCAGGAGCAGCTGACCCTAGTCTGGCTGCAGCACTGCCTGAGATAATGTCAGCATGTTGCAGTCAGGATCCCACTACAGTTAGGACTCTGGGCTTAGACACAGTGAAATCGGGTAGGCCTGCATCATCCCTGCCCTGCCCCTGCACCCCTGATTGTGCGGGTTTGTATGCTATTGTTTCTCCAGGTAAACACTAAAACTCCCAAAGTCTTTTAACTAATTAGTAAGAAGTTATACTGGCTTAAAAGTACGTTATTCCAAAACTATGTACCTAACTTAATCACTTCTGCATCTATATAAGTGTGTCAGAAAGATACAGACATATTAATGTGGGATGAGAAATAAGTGAAGTACATAGTCTAATAGAGGCAGTGTATTCATAGAAACTTAAGGTGGGCACCAAAATGGGATGCTATAAAGATAATTTTATGAGCTGGACTTCCTTAAAACAAAGGCAAGGAACAGCTTATGTCTTTGACAGTCTCTTCTTCTTTAACTTTCCTGTAAAGCATTAAAATAATTCTTGTGTTCATTTTATACATTGATTTAATTGAGTGTACTAATTGATAAGCCAGATGAATTGAACCATTCATTTGTTGATTGCACTTCAGTTATAACCTTAATTTGATCATTTGATTAGTTCAGTTTAATTAAAAATAAATTAGTTAGTAATATATTTGTTGGCTTATTCTTTTAATAAATCCCTAAATCCTGGTAGGATCCTTCTATATTCAAAGCAGCAACAGAGTAGTGGAGAATCAGGCCAAAGGAATGTCTTAATGTAATAAAGTGGGTAATTATAGGTCTCATCAAGAATCATCATCTCTCTTCAAGCTTGTCTGCACTCACTTTTGTACCAGTTTAACTATACCAGTTTAGAAACCCATATACCTAAATTGGTGCAAGCGCAAGGGAGTATGCAGTAATACCTATATAAAGGTGTTTTTACTGGTATAGCTTATTTCCATAAATCTGTGGAATTATATTTAATCAGTACAAAAACTGTGTAGAATAGACAACTCCATTTTTAAATATCAAGTTAAAATTGGAACTCAAATGACAATCCCATTAATTGTTCGCCTACTTTTGAATTTAAGCAAATCATTAAAAATTACAATAATATAGAGCTCTCTCTCTGTGTAGGTGTAGCTCAGTCACACTAGCATTATTCCATTTTATTTAGACTGTGTAAGTGAAATCAAAACCATGCCCCAATATGAGTAAATAATGGCACAATTTGCTATGTTAAATACAATTTTATGAACCATAAATTATGATGTTCTGTAACATTTTAAAATAATCTGCTTGTCCATTTTTGTAAATTCATCTTTTACTGTGTTAGATTCTTATAAATCTATAAAACTACTGATAGCTGAGTATAAATTGGGAAACACCATCACCATCCTCTGCTGTCCCAGAAATATCTCAAGCTTTCCAGTAAGTGGCAACTTCATCTGAATTTATTTATATACCCATCACCACCACCAATATAGTCTCATGCAGCAAAGTATTTACAGTGTTTTTGTCCTTTAACCCTTTTGTACAGGGCCGGGGGAACAGAGGTCTCCCTGGCTTCAGAACTCACAGCATACTGGATTCAGCTAGCCCAGATTCTCCTTTTTATACCCCTAAGATGATGGGTAATTGGTTGATCAGCTAATTAGCTGCATATTCCCAATCAGCCTTCTCCAGTGGAGCTGATTGGTGCCTAGGTGATCAGAGTGCTGGCTCATCTCTTAAATCCCAGGACTCTGTCACACTGGGCTCAAAGGTCTTAATAAAGATCTAAGAGCCTAGTTTTATCATTTGTCCCACCAATTTAACTGAGGACAGAATTGAGCTCTTATGGCTATATTAAGTCATTACCAGGCTGCACTGCACTTCAGGAGAGTCAGGGAGACACAAGAATGGCCATACCTGGGTCAGACCAATGGTCCATCTAGTCTATTATCCTGTCTTATGACAGTGGCCAATGACAGGTGCTTGAGAGGGAATAAACAGAACAGGTTATCACCAAGTGATCCACTCCTGACATCCAGGCACAACATCTGGCATCTATCTGAGCTGGTCTACACTCTCTTTTTATACCAGTTTAACTATACCAGTTTAGAAATAGTTTAGGGATGCCCAGAACATGGAGTTGCAACCCTGACCATCTAAACTAATAGCCATTATAGACCTAACCTCCATGAAAAAATATTATCTAATTCTTTTTTGAAGGCAGTTATAGTTTTGCACTTCACAATATCCCCTGGCAATAAGTTCCATAGGTTGATTGTGTGTTGTGTGATTAAGTACTTCCTTTTGTATGTTTTAAACCTTCTGTCTATTAATTTTATTGGGTGACCCCTGTTCCTGTTAAGAACACTTTTCCTGTGGGAGCCTTAGTAGGCATTGGCCCAGATTTTGATCTGCATCCAAAGGGTGCTCAGTAGAGCTCAAGGTGGTAGGGCAAAGTGGATTGTATGTCACCCTTGTATCCCCTGGATTCTGTGGGTAAGTTACAGCAGTTACAGCTCTTTTAATTTATGCTTGGCTACCTCTGGCTCCGAAAGGCTGTTCCATCAGCTGGTAATGGCTGGAGTGCAGAAGCATTCAGGCAATTCCCCTATGCCAGGGACAAGGACAGCCACTATGTCTGCTCCATGCTTCCGGGGGAGTCCCCTTATGTAGAGTTTAAGCAGCTTTTCCAGAGCACTACACAGCAGTCAGATGAGGTGGCCAGAAGTGAGCCAGCTATGACTATAGAACCCAGAGCAGACATGAAGAAATATTTTCATATCTAAGATACACCTGTGTAAATCTGGAGTAATTCTGTTAATTCAGTGGAGTTACTCCAGATTTATACTGGTGTAACAGAGATCAGCATCTGGTCCAGCACTTCCAGCATAGCTAGATGAAAAGAGCAGGATTTGTCCCTTTAGAATATTGTATCAAAATCCTGTGAAACTTTGTGTAGTTTCAACACAAAACTAGATTCTTTTGCAGTGTGGTGTAGGTTTTATAGCATGCACAAATTCCTCAACTTTGCATCTACATATAAATCCTATATATTGTGACAGAGTCAGACCAGAAGGATATAGGAGAGTGCTGGAAGGCAGGTATATTAATCTCAGGATGTGCAGGTCCCTGTTCCCTGGATAGCCAAACAAAGGCTACTCCAGGCCAATCAAGACAACTGGGGCCAATTAAGAACCTTCTAGAAAGGAGCAGAAACAGCTAGCCTAATTGGGACACCTGAAGCCAATCAGGGACTGGCTGAATCCAGATAAAAACCTCCCAGTTAGTCAGGTGGGCTGTGCGTGTCAGGAGCTGTGGAAGGAGGTTGTGCTGTTGGTGAGACTGAGTGTTGGACAACATATCACCGAGAAGGAAGGAGGCCCTGAGGTAAGGGTGAAGTGGAGATTGAAGAAGCAGGGACTGCTGTGGGGAAGTAGCCCAGGGAATTGAATTGTGTTTTGTGGATAAAAGGTCAGCCATCTTAGCTGATACTATTAGGGTCCCTGGGCTGGAGCCTGGAGTAGAGGGTGGGCCCAGGCTCCCCCACCCCCTTTTCCCACCTTCCATACTGGCCTGTGATGAAGGTAACTCACTAGGTGGTGACTCTTTCCAATTCTACTGAGAAAGGGAGGTCACTCTGGGGCCTAGATGAGTTTCTGAGGCCCCTAAATCTGTCAGGAAGCGCAGGACCCACAAGTACAAACTTGGAGCTTTGTCACAATATATATATATGTGAGCAAGATTGTATTTTAAAATTCTCTTTGACATTTTTGTTCATAACCTAGATAGTTAAAGAAAACCAACAGACTTTGTTTTGTTCTGTGTAGGTTGTCATGCAGCGCTCATCTCCATAGCATGTGCCTTCCAGTAAGCATTTAGCAGCATGACTACACATCTGTCTCTTGTTGTTTGTTCTCCCTCCTTCTTCCCACTGCATATGCAGTGGAATGTCTTGTTTTGGTAGGCTGGTTTGTTTGTTTTTAAAATATTCATATTGCTGTGTATTTACATTCAATAAGGCAAGGTCAAAGAAATATGGTTGCACTTGAAGACTTCCTGTCTCTACACTTGAAACATGCACCCATGAGTGATCAAAAATCTCTTTCCTCTCTGAGTCCATGTGTGCTTTATATCGTCATGGTAAAATTGTAATGTAGTGGTATTAAGATGCATACACATCTTACTACATAGGAAATTCAGAGGAAGAAAACTAGTACGTGTCGAGGCTATTACAGTATACTGTTTGTTACTGTTGCTGACTAAATTGTAAAAGTTTTCAGGGTTCATTTTTTAAAACTTTCACACATTTATCTGTGTTCCCAAATACATAAATGGTATGAAAATTTTAGAACTTAGATGTTTGTGGGTTCAAGTTGTTTGGTTGATTTCATGAGAATAAATTATTTTATTGCTTTCTTAACTGGTGAGAAAACTTCTTCCCCCTCAGGGAAACTTGGTTTAAGTTGTGCATAAACAAAACAGTTTGCAGAAGATGTTCTTTTTAATTCATGGATCACTTACTTCTGGAATATAAATATTTGTCTAAAACCTCATATGGATAATTTCTGTGAAGAAAGTAAGTTAAATTGACAGTTTCCTCCTGTTCCTTGAAATCCCTACCCAGTTAACTGGAAATGCAAATATTATAGTAAATGCCTTATTCTGAAGAAAATATAATTTCTTAATCCTAAAGCACGCTATGTATTTTAAAGATCCTTCATTACAATAACTTTATCAGCTGGGGTTTATTTTATAAATGCAGATTTTTTTAACGTATCTTTCTTGTGAAATCCCTTTTTGTTGAAATTTTACAGTTTTCAGTTTCCTTTCTCTGAGCTGTTCTTATGGTTTATATCTGTGACCTCATTTTCCTACAGATAGTGTGGTCTGATCACACGAGGAAGTATTTTTTTTTTTAGACAAGATACTAAATACTACTTTTTATTCTTCTCTACAGAGAGCAGGGGAGACAATCGGTGGAGATTCTGAAAGGTAATTTCTTTTTTGTCAACTTGTATTTAAATATACAAAACTGTTGCAGTCTATAATCATTATATTTTAAGAAATTGGTTGTGCTTTTCACTTTTGTAGGGTATTTTTGTTTTGTTTTTCTGAGACACTAAAGTAATTTCCAAATTTTAGTGAGAAAAACATTGATATCTGAATATATTTAACTGCTTCCCCTGCTGATTGCTTCAAATATGAACATAGTTTTTAGACTTAAAGGGTTTCTTGAACTTTTTTTAAATTAAAATAATATCAGATATAAATAAAAATAAAGCAGTAATACAAACTTGAGAGAGCAAATGTCTTTCCCTTTCCTTCCTTTTCCTCGTTCCTTATTTATAAGGATTAATGTTTCAAAAGCACTTTGAAGATGAGAAGTGTCACATAAATGTTTAATAGTAGTATTTTTGGAAATCAACAACAAAATAGTACTTTCTGTGAATATTTTTGTTCCATCAACATTTTTAAAATGCTAACTCCCTATCTGTACAAATATGTGAAGTAATGTTTATCTTTCTTAGTATCTATTTAAAAGATAGTAGGGCTAAGCAATTATTGTTCAGTTTGTTTTTTAGTGTTTGTATTTAGTCAAATAGAATACAGAGAAACACAGATAATAATGAAAGTATCTTTGATTCATTTACAAGTAGACTGCCTATGCACAAAATATATAAAAGATTAAAAGAACAATGTTTGCAAAGTCAAATACTTGAACATTTGGAAATGCCAGAATTAAGGTTATCCATGGGACATTGAGGTCCTCTTTTGCATATGGATTATGATACAGTCTTTAATTACATGATCACATTCTATTATTTTCCATAGAAACACTGCCTCACTCAATCTAGGAATAATTATGCAACATTACTTTTTATCTTTTTCATTCATTGCATGACACTAAGCCTTATTTAACCATCCAAACCTTTCACCGAATAAAAAATAATTTAATTTTTCTCATGGTTGTTCCAATGGTGCTTTCAAAATAGTGCACAAATGCTTCACTAATAAGCACTAAAGAATGTATTTTCACAACAACCCTGTGAGATTTGGTGGTATTCCTGTCCCCATTTTACAGCTTGGTTACTGAGGCACAGAAATATTAATGTCAAAAGTATCCACTAATTTGGGAGTCCTAACGTGAGACACCTGGGGCCTGTGTTTTCAGAGTTCTTTATAGAGCTTTATATGCTCAAAGCACAGCTCCAAGTCAACTCAATGGCAGTTCTGAGCACTTAGCACTTCTGCAAGCCTGGCCTCAGCTGTCTCACATTATGCACCCATGAGAGGAAGAACACATAATTTGTTACCAGCCATGGTGTAAATGTTTGGCACAAGTGGTTAAGTCTAGCATCACATAGGAACTGTGTGTCTGGAATAGACTCGAGTTCGCTAAGGTGGCATTCAGCCTCCTTAATTAGGAAACTGTCCTTTCTTTCCTGCAATCCCCTGCCTCATTGCCTTCCAACTTTTGCAACAAAAAGGACAGACAAGAATCTCATTCACTACATAACCCTGCTTCATTCCAGAGCACTGTCCTGTCTGTGCACTGAATGAGACAGGACTAGTGATTAAAAAAAACAAACTGTGATCATGTAATTAAAGACTATATCATAATGTATACACACAACGTGGCCAACTTTATAGTGGCATTTACTAACTTTTTGGTGATCTTGCAACCTTAACATTCTTTTAACATAGTTTTTTTTA
Source organism: Dermatemys mawii (assembly GCA_007922305.1). NCBI lineage: Eukaryota > Metazoa > Chordata > Testudines > Dermatemydidae > Dermatemys > Dermatemys mawii. The sequence goes on along the minus strand of ML677377.1, from coordinate 12,499,052 downwards.
AAAAATGTGATGTTTTAAAAACAAAAATCTATCATATGGAACCATACTGACCCCCAACTTGAGTCATTTTATAATGGAAAGTGTCAGGTACCCTTAACTCCCAGTAGCACTACCAGCAACTCCAATAGTTATTACAAATGACAAGCCCATCCCCAAATATATTCAAAACTACCTGCCCAGCTGCTATACAAACTATGAGTCAGATCTTTCAAAGACAACTGCGTGATGAGACCCATGCTCCTTGGGAAAGGATCATCGACTTCACTTGGGCTCTGAGCAGTCATAGACATCTGCCCATGCAGATCTTTGACCATTATATTTATAATATATAATAGCGTAGATACATATTAAAAAACCCACATGCAAATATGTTAAAAAACACTCCTGTTATGTGCAAAATATGAGACTCATTACAATATAGTGCAAGATATATCCATTAAAGAAAATAACTTCAAATAAGTAGGCTGTCAAGTGAGGCTAAGTTGCTGATTTCCCTTAACAAGAAGGGCTTGGGAAAGTGCTCAGACTCTTTTGTTGCAATTTCTTGTACTTTGGAACCCTGGGTGTGGATATCTGTATAACAGCTGATTTGTGGAAGCCAGAGGCCCAAGGGAGAAGGCTGCAAGTTCCTTGTGGTTAATCCTCGTTTGCTTTTTTTTCTAGTTGACAGAAAGAGACTGCCAAGCAGTCTGATGCAGACATGAGGCCACAAAATGATCTCCCTGGGAAAAGTCTGTGGGAGGGGAAAAACCCCGCAGAAAATACTGAATGTAACTCAGAGTTCCTGCCTAGGGTGGGCTTTTTTTTTCAAAAGGGAGAAATCTGCATGTCCATTGAGAGGCTCGGGAATGGAATCCTCAGTTTCTGTGGCTCCGAGTGATCTGTGAGCAATGTGACCATAGAGCCATGCCATCACTACAAAGAGTATAGGCAAAGAATTCTACAGAGCTATTCTGCTCATCTCCCCTGTTAGGCTTATAAAAGGCACAGAGGAACAGTTATTTCTACTTAGAGAAATAAAAGCTATAGAACATTTCTCACTAGGAATTCCTTCTTGTCTCCATTCCCTCTTACTCTTAGCTCTACCATTTCACCTAGCTCCCCATTCCACCTATTCGGAGACTTTCCTGCCACTTTTTGCTGCACTATACTGTGTAGAGTATAGTGGAAAGTTTTATATATGGTCTAGTTTTTTTTTATGTCTGGATCATTGGGACTACGATTCCCCCTCTCCTTCACCATCATTATTCTCCTCTGTTTCTTCATCCTGCTAAACACCCAGGTAGAAAAATAGAAGATGCTCCTTTATTTGTTGCCAAAGTATTCAAACCAAAAGGAAAGAAAATTGTATTGTCTATCAAATTGCATGGGGATGTTACAGATCAATATAGCTGCAAGTAACAAAAGTGCAGTGGAATCCCCATTTGTCCAGTTTCAGCCACAGTATTAGATGCTATAGTCTCCACAGAGCTCTCATGAATTGTCATTCCATGCACAAGGAATCTTATTTACTGGGGAAGGGAGTGCTCAATTGTGTGGGGAAATCATTGCCAGCATGAAGTTCCATAGCAACTGTTCTTGTGTTCGTATTCAGTGAATATCAGTAACTACTCACTGGTGTTCATCTAAAAATGGTATTAATAATATCCTCAGTAAATATTGCAAGCTTAAAAAAATAAGCTATTTCAATCATTGTAGTTAATGTTCAGGAGAAAAACAGGGAGAAATATTTTGTAGACTTTTTTTGCATGTACAGTATTTTCTTATAATTGCATTTTAAAAATTAGATACTTTTGCTATTTTATGTTCCTGTGATCCAGAAGTAAAATTTCTTATGCAGTACAGTATCTCTCATTACAAACATTTATTTGTATAATGAAATTTGAAGTCAATGGAGTTGCACCAGTGATGAATTTGATCCCTTTTGTCTGTACTTTAATGGGTTCCACTTCACCACTTTAGAATGAGTGGTGCAGTCAATCATAGATCCATTAAGGCAGAAAGAAAACATTTGGTATTAAGTGCTGTGGGCAATATGTTACTACTTATGTTCAATGTCAGAAGTTGAAAACCCAAAATATAGGCTGAAATGAAGGTTTTAAATGTCAGTTTTGTATCTTCTATGTCCTTTCAGATAGTTTTAGCAGTTTTAAATTATGTAAGATTGTGCTTGTGACCAGAGTTCTAGACCAAATGGTGCCCCAGGTGAGAAGCATCTTCGGGCTCTCCCACTCTATTTGTTAAACTTTTGAATATCTTATTTTTATTGCATGTGTAGCCCATTTCGCAGCTTTGATGCACGATTGGCGTGCATGATCTATCCCTGTCGTATAAGACGATAAATTTACACTTTCACAATTACATAATAAAATAGTGTTCACAATATCGCATCTGGGTTCTCACTTCACTTCACTTCATTTTTATATCTCACTGACTGAGTGCTGATGCCGTGCCCCTTATATACCCACCAGAGCGTGGCTGACAACATTTTAGAAGGTTAAGGGAAAATGTAGTTCTCAAAGTCTGGAAGGTTCCACAAGATTGGATATAGGTCTAGAACATTCCAGGAGGATAGTGAAAAATTTAATCCATATTCGGAATACTGGAAACATTTTACTTCAAACAGTCTATTTTTTCTTTTGTCGCTAACAACAAAAACCCAAGCCCAGCTCCCCAAGCGGTTGCCTTGGTCACCTCCCCCTAAATCCAGCCCTGCTTGTGACTTCTGGCACAAATAAACCTAGTGTTAAAAGGTTATTTTTTCTTCTTAGATCCCTTGTCAGTTTTATATCTGAATAGAGCAAAGTTTACACAGGAAGTGAAAAACTGAAAGTGCTTAATAACCTATCTGTACATCTCTTAACTTAAATTTAAGGGTCTTAATCTTCAGATGGGACCAAACTGCTTTTGGTATAGCCCAGGAGATAATGCACAAAAGCTGGAGAATGTGTGTGCAAAAGCATCCTTATCCTGGGGCCATCTGATCACAAGTCTGGGCCCTGGTATAAAAGAGTACGTTCAGAGATGCACAATTTTACATTGGTTTATGATAGCCTCAAGGGAGGGGTATTCTGGCACCAACAGATCACTGGGGCTCAGGGACAGCTCAGCCATACTCATTTTATGGTGAATGTGTGCCACTTAAGGATTCCCATTGATGGGGAATACTGAACTGCCAGTTAAGCCAGCGTGAGTGTTGCCTTTTGCCCTTGATACAGCACAAGCAGTCTTTCCGGACCAGAGGATCTGGCCCAGAGATGTATATTGTCCTGCCAGTTTTAATGCAGCTGAATTTTTCCATATCATACATAAGTAGATGCTCTGATTTTCCTTTGTTACAGTTTGTTTCCTGTCACTTGATTTTAATTTTCATACCAAGTTAAAGGGAAATAACATTGATGATCACAGATACTGGTAAATCCTAACATCTCCCCATTGCCAGATCAGAAGTCACATTGCACCATTTTGTTCCCCAATTTGAAATTTAGAGCCTACCTTCTGTTGATCACCAGCATTTAATTTTTTGGCCATCTGATACATATTTTCACATCAAAAGGCAAGTTTTTATTTCCAACTTGTATTAGCTATTGATATAGCTAATCGCTTGCAGAGAAGGAAGACATAACAGCAGGGGTGAAAGTAATTAAAGGACTTAATGGTACGCTGAAGTCCTGAGCCGAGGGTGCGGGGCTTCACCTGGAAGAGACTGGGCCTTTAAATATGTAGGGCCTTTTAAATCGCTGGCCTGGGGAAGCTGCCCCATGCCGATACAGTCAGCTGTGTACTGGCTCTTGCCAGGATGCTAAGCTGGACCAGACCGGCTTACTTTCACCTCTGCATAACAGTCACCTGCATACAAACAACAGGAACATGTTCAGACCTGTTCAGCAAGGACTCATGAACTCTTCACTTAGTGAAGGCTTGTAGGTGGAATGTACTGAATCCACCACTGGAGGAGATTGTCATAGACTCTCTTTGGGAGAACAAGATGCCAGTATTTCTTAAAGAAGCAATTAGGTCTCTTCTCAAGAAATCATCTCTTGACATTAGCTTTGGTTTTTTTATTCATCCCAGAGTAGTTTTATGCAATTAGTCACCTGCCCTAGGGGTTATCCTGTGGTGGGTTTTACAGAACTCTGGTAACCCTTCCAAGTCAATGACAATATGAGACTATTAGGGTATAAGGAAGTGAATCTTCTGCCTTCATTGTGTGGCTGCTATCCTTTTAAACATTTCTATTTTGTCTGTCCTAGAAGGTGCAGATGGTCCAGATTAGGGCTTGAATGGGGATTACTTCATTGAGACTCAACCTGGATTAGACTGTGATAAAGCTTGTAGTCTTATTTTACCTCCATTGTTTGAAGACGTTTTCCCACCATGTTTTAGTTCTTTAAATGCCCAGGTAGCAGTAGTGGCCAAGAATGCATATTGTTTCAGATGCAGCCCTCACTACAGTTGACCATATTTTACCAATAATATCCAAGTTTTCCTCTGAATCATCCATATCTTACCATTGTGCTATGACTTTTCCTGTGAAACCAATATTTTTATAGCCAATTCTATTGTCAGAGATTGGTCTGAAATGATTGCCTAGTTGTCCATGAGAACTTGAACCCCTCCATCCCCCTGCATATGCTATCAGATCTGGAAAATGTTTTAAAGTGCTCACATACTCAGTTTTAAAAATGACTTAACTCTCATGTCTTCTATTAAAAAATCTTATCAGCTTCTATCTGAAATTGTTGCAACCACACCTAGATATGATACATCTGTCTTTAAGAACATAGAATTGTGTAAATAAAACCTAGAAAGATGAGTCTACTGACCCAAGATTGCTTTTTTTACCACATTGCCCTTAGAAACGATTTCAGTTTTGTGTGCCAGTCTTCCATTCACTCTCTTTTCTAACAGATTCCACCTGTAATATAGTATCGCCATTCAGAAACTATGAATCAAAACCAGTCTCTTTAAAAAGCTAATCACATAACATTTAGTCATCTCCACCTCCAGTAGCAGATTTTGACAAACATAAAATTCCGTTCTTTTTTCTCCTTTTAACTTTCATAAATAAGAGAACTACAAGCTGGAGTCATCAGCAAATACTTTTGGATCTTGCTCATTGATCAAATAATTTAATAAAAATAAGAGAGGATTAGCCTCCAGTTTGATCCCAGAGTTAATTAAGCACATATTTTATCTGTTTGTAATGCACTATAGAAATTTTTTATTACTACTGTATTGGCGATAATTAATAATCATTTAAACTTCTATCCATTACTAGTAGAGTAGGCAGTAGCTAACGAGAGGTATAAAACAATGTATATTTCATCAAGATGCATTGCTACCATCACCCAATCTACATACCAATACTAGATAAATGGTAGAACTGAAGTAGTAGTAGGGATGTTTTTCAGACTTCGGCAATATTATGTGGTGAATAAGATATAGTAGAAGAAAGCTAAAATCATGCTGACTTGACCCAAATTAGTCTGTCATTTTCTCTTAATCACAGAAGCTCAGGAGGATCCTCACAACTTTTTCCTTTTTATTAGTCCCTTTATGGCTTGGTGTCACTTATTATTTCTTCATCTCAGAAAAAATGGAACTCAACAGAGGCCCATCAAATGCTGTTATTTAATCAGCCAAACAGGTGCCTGTGAAGTGATGTGATGTCACAATATTCAAGGTAATGTTCTTATCTTCTAGACCAAACTCATGACCATTATTTCAAGATTTGTTAACTGAAGCGTGTCAGCTGCAGAGAAACCAAGGTGATAGCAGTTTTAATAAGAGTTATAAAGGGAGTTAGGTTGCTTTGGCACAATTGTGACTTTTCCTTTAGTCCTGGATTTAATGACCTTGAAGGTGATACAAAGAGAAATAGGATGATAAAATTAGGTGGATTATTTTGTTCCCTATTGTGTGTGAACACCAGCTATGAGGCTCCACTTCTTCAGAAGCTAGTCACATGATCAAGGAATACTTAACTTGTTAGCACAGATCTTCAACTGGTGTAAATCAGTACAACTCCTTGGATTTCAGTGGAGAGATGCTAATTTATGACAGGTGAAGAGCTGGCCCGTAATGATATTTTTGGGACAGTTTAATTTTTACTTTTTCTCTGTTGAAAAATGAAAACCATGTTGCTAAAGAGGAATCAGAATGGACTACGAATTTATCTGAATGGCACCACATGTAGAATGACTCTTCATGTAACCTTTATGTGGTGGTTCTGTATTAGTAGTTACATTCATTTGGTGACATCTAGTACATGCTGAAATAACAAATTATTTCAATTTGTTAGAGGAACTGTTGTAAGTAGGATTTCTTTTTGCACAGATAGAAAATGTGGGTTAATCACCATACCAGTGATTCTTCACTCATAAATGGATATACTTGTCTTTGACATCAAGGGTGCTTGGATTTTTGCAGTTCTGTCAGAGAGAGCTGGAATTTTAGAGATCCATTTGTATCAGCCACTTAAGTCAAATGGACTATTTTAATCAACAGAGGTGCACTTCTATTTTTTTTAGGCTTGTAAGATATGCAAATGAGATGGAGGAAGTCTGTGCTAGTTGCAGAAGAGTCCTATGTACCACAACTACTGGGAATATTTTTAAAATATATATTTATAAATTTTAGTTCTTCTCCTTCAGACTATTTCAGCTATTCAATCAAATACAACTTATCAGCTGGAGCAAGTTCTGTGGATTTCCTGTACAAAGCTGCACTGCCATTCCTGAGATTCCTGTATGACTTTCAGATAAATCATCATCATCAGATGCAGATGTATCATCCGATACATCAGCAGCAGCAGCACTAATGGAAAGGGGAAAGTTTGTGGGGATTCTCTTGACAATCTATGGTTAAGAGAAAATGACAGCTCAATTTGGGTCAACTCGGCATGGTTTTAGCTTTCTTCTACTATATCTTATATTGCACATAATATTGCAGAAGTCTGAAAAATCCCTACTACTACTACTAATTCAGTTTTATCTGGAGTTTTACAGGTGGAAGCTCAGATGGCTGGAGTCATTTGAGCTAATCCTGTTAGCAACTTACATAACTATTTGTGACTGTTTACTGCAGCCTTTATTAACCTGCCTCAGGGATGTGCTAACTTTTGGCTCACAAAGCAACAGAACTAACTTGTTCACTACTATGGATTAAAAAGGACACATTTGATAGAATAGTTTTGAAATCATTAGCATTAAAAACTGCAGATCCAATCCTGCACTCATTACATAGGCAAACTAAAACTGAAGCCAAATGTGACTGTAGCATTCTGTCCTGTGTGTTTATAGAAGCTGTGGGCTAAGTTACATCCTTCCTTTATAGGAGAGCTGCATGTAATTTGGTCTGTATGAAAACATCTATATCTAAATTCGGCAATCTAGCTCCTGGATTCAATATGTTTGGATATATTTATTAGCAATGGGTGAAATTCAGGTGATTTGAAGGTATTGTTCTAATATGTCCTGTGAAATTTTGGGTGCTTATCCAGTAATATATCTATATCTTTTGAGACCCACTCTCTGCTTTTTATCTTGTTTTTGACATAATTATTTGTGTGACCACTTATCTTGCCCTCCACGCCTAATCACTTCCTTCTCCCATCCCTCCTCTTTCCTCCGCTCCCATAACAGTTGTTTTTTTTTCAATGCCAAGAAACACTTTTCCTAGAACTCTATTGCCATCATTGATGACACTGGTGAGGTCTATAAAACGGGTGGCAATACACTAGCATAAACTTAATGAATTAGTGGAGTTTCCTTTATGACTAGCCTCAGATCCATGTTTTAGGGGGCTTTCCTGTACTTGAACATTCAGAACTTTTAAAGCTTACCCAGCAACTTGTACTGAAAGATATCAGCATTGCCTGAGTTTCTGGAGGATTATGTGAAAAGTGTTTGTGGTCTTAGTCCAGTTTGTAGTGGACAGGGGTCATCACCAAGGCTGATGGTAGGCATAAGCAGACTAAGCAATTGCCTAGGGACCCCAAGCAGCTCAATAGGCCCCATTAGCTTTTTATTATAAGAACTTGCCTGTTTTAGTATTAGGGGAGCAAAAATATTTCCTGCTTAGAGCCCCCAATGGACTAGCACCAGCACTCGTCAGCATCAGAAATGGTATCCTCATAAGTTTCAGCAGAGTGGCCCAGTAAATAGAGATTGAACAACAATCTGTATAGAGTAAGGATTAGGCACGTAAGGAAGCTTTGGTAAGGGAAGCATTTATTGCTCCTACTCAACTTGTAGTAAGTTCAGTGAATACGTGGAAGATTTCAATCCCCTAACTAGTTAATTCAGTATCTTTCCATGAGTATTGCTACAAAAATGAAAGATACATTGTGTGACTAAATGAATTTAGAACATGTTGTTAACAGTTACAAAATTCTGTTCTGAACTATTTACTTTAAAAATAGTACTTTGTAGCTGGATGTAATGTTACTATATGATTTTCTAATAAGTATTATCTTCTGCTTCTGTCTATCCTAAGCTGTTTTAGTACACTTATGAGTCAAAATGTTGTTAAATTATCAAGTTTAAATATCAGAAATAATTTTCTTTTGACCTTTGTTCCTCTGCTTTTCTATTTTCTTCAGCTTATCTCTGAATGTTTTGTTTGAGAGTATGTGAATTTTACATAGTGTGAGAGTTGTCTCTGCAATTTGCCTTACATGGGCTTTCTTTGTAAGCTACACTAGCTATGTACAGAAGCTATGCTTCTGCCATTTCTACTTATCTTGCCAACACATTACATATGCTTTAAGTTTTATTTCCAAAGTGTAGGTTTTTTCTTACAGGGCTCTCTACCCTTTGATATTGACTCTTCTATAGCTACTAATTACTTTTAAGTCTTGTAATAATCTGACTTTAGGAGAGAAGATAATGCTGTTTTCACTATAAGCAGTGTTGTGAAAAAGTTGCAAAAAGAAAAAATAATTTGAAATGTCATGTACATAATTGTACATGATGGTAAATTTTCAGGACTTATGTAAAATTCATGCTACATATGTTTTAAAACTGTTTACCATGGTCATTAAAGTGAATTATTCTCTTTGCCACTGAATGTGAAAAGAAATTACTTTTAATCAGTGACATAGCTAGGAATGAAAAACTAGGTGGGCCCCAATTTATGGTGGATGGGCAGTGACCAAAGGTCTGATGTCACAGCAAATCATTTGTTGCAAACTGTTTAAAACAATTAAATCTCTACCTGCATTAAATATTGTCTAGGTACAGCTATTTAACATAACATAAAGTAGAGTCTGCAGAAAGTGTACTTAAAAAGGTCAAGCTAGCAGTGTCACCAAATCAACAAGAATGTAGTAATTTGAAATTTTAACCAATTACATTCTAATCGAAATAAAAGTCCATAAAGAACTTACATTGCCTAGCTAGCATCCCTCCCACCATATCACAGAGATGGACAGGGACACACATTCACACACAAGACACACAGAAACACAGGGAAAACACACACATGGCAGGTGGCGTACACACAATACAGTGAAAACACATACACACATGCACACACACATACAGGGAAAACATGCACACACACAGGGATGGCTCTGTCACATGCAGGTAGAGTGCACATATACTCACATGAACAGCTCACATACTTACAGGGACAACGAATGTACACACACACTGCTTACGAGGGAAGGAGCAGCCAGAGGCTGCTGCCAAGCTTCTAGCTCTCCATGGGCTCAACGCTGCCAAAGGATTCTTTAGGCAGGAAGGATTTGGCAGAGCTGCCAGAGCATAGCTTTCCGAAGGACTCGAACATAGCTCCATTCTGGGTTTTAGGTGCCAGAGCAATGCTCCAGACTGCTTTGGCAGCACTGCACCTCATCAGGGTGCACTGCTCAAAAAAAAAACCCCAACTGTTAATGAGTGGCCCACCCAGGCATACTCATGGCTATACCCTACTTTTAACAGGGACAATATAAACTGTTAAGGAGTGCTTAGTTCATGTGTGAATTGACTGTTTTTCAAAGTATTTTATCACATTAAGTTTTCAGGTGTAAAATGATTGTTACTGTGGGTGGAAGCAAAATTGCAAGACTAAAGGTTAGCAGTGCAGTGTGATATGACTGACTTCAGTTGTGAATGAGGTGTCCTTTGTGCGATCTCAAAGAAACATCCATCAAGTATGGTTCTACCCTGAAAAGTAACTTTATTAAAAACCTGCTCCATGAAGAGATGTTTTTTTCTAAGTGCCATTAACAATATACCCCTGCAGGTACAGATAAGATCCACATAAACTGTCTTCAGAAGCATCACACAATTAAATGCATTGCAACACGTAGAAATAACTAGATGAGATAAAGGTGAAGGGACTAATTCGGTTCTTGCACTGGTAGAATCTCATTGAATTCAGTGAGTAAAATTTGGCCCTAAGTTTTTATTCCAGTTTCTTATATAACTTGTGAGGCTGAACATGATCAAAGATCTTCCAAGGAGTTCAAGCTGAATCCAGTCGAGAATCTAAGAACAGATTCTTAATCTCAACATAATAGTGTGTTGCAGAATGAACAGACTAACATGGCTAACACGACTACCTCTCTGATTCTTGTTGCAGAATGGTATTTTTCCTGTGTAAGGCAAATTTGTCTGTTTTATGTAGACTAATTGTTTTAAACATTTTAATAAACAATGTAATAACAATAATTAATAAAGACAGTGTTTTAGAAACCAAATGTAATATACAACCTGTGGGAAAAAGCCACAGCATGAACTGCTCCAATTTTTCGTGCACAGAGATCCATCAGATTAAAAGCTTATAGTCAGTCTGTCTCCTCAGCAACATCAGACTCAAGAGGAGCAGGAACTAACTTGGAGGGAAAAAAACAGTGGCAAGCATATCTGGGTTCCCTCTACTAATGCCTCAGGCTCATAACCTCAAAGAGCATTGGCTGCAGCCAAGTCAGCAGCAGGCCAGCTCTTCAGCTACTGACTCCTTGCAAAGAGAGAGAAGTGAGATGCAGACTGCTTGCATTGGCAAACCAGCTTCCCATCTTGAGAAATGTCTGGCCTAATTCTGGTTTAGTATGCAGCAATACTCCCACCATTGCAATCAATGGACCCACTTAACAGGGATACATTTTTGCTAGCCATAAGTAGAGGATGTGCCTCCTGCAGAAGACATTTACTATTGAGGAGTCTTTCTTCAGCTTCAAAATCAGGGCATGTGTGTCTTGTCCTTCAAATCCCTTCTAAAGCTTCCAGATTAGGTCTAACTTTTACCCCTCTGAGTCTCCATCTTTCTCTGCATCTCCACTCTTCATCCCATCTCCAATTTCTTCCACCTAATCACAACAGATCCTTAGCTGGACATGGCCCCTTCTAAACGATTGGTATGCTGGGTAAAGTTGGTTGAAACTCAGAATTTCCTGGGAAACTCTGACATTTCAATATTTTTCTGTTCAGAATTGGAACCAAAGTAAATATTTTTGAAATTTTCTGCAAAATAGAAATTTTAGAAAACGTTATTTCAGAAAAATTTGGAAAATTCATTTAAAAAACATTTTCATTTTCATTTTTTTTTATGTTTACGTTATTTCATGCTGTACCAGTAGTATTAGTGCATAAGGAGATGTCATATGATGTTCTATTTATTTTATTTTTAAAATCAACAAAAGCAGGTGCAACTTATTACTGATTGAAACATCTGAAATTCTTTTCTAGATTCAAGTGTTTCCTCTTTTCATTGTAATTAAACAGTTTGACACTTTGAACAAGAAAGGAAGTTGAGCAGGTGTTTTTAGTACCCTAGAAAAATGATTCCAGGCTAAAATAAGAATATCTTCCTTCTCAACTCCTCTTCCTTTACTTCTTTGACAACTATTCTCAGAAAAAGAAAGGCTAAGAAAAACTCAACCAAAATGAGATTATAATTATCCTGCAGATTATTAAATACCTAGAAATTGACTCTGAAGGCAATAAGGTACCAAAGAAGACCCTTCAAAAATGAAAACACAAACATACACAAAAAATGGTTGACCAGGCAGGGCACTGACTTTGTGATTTGCTAGGGGGTGCTCAACCTCCCACACTCTGCCCCAGGACCCAACTTTATTCCACCTCTTCTCCCAAGGCCCCACCTCCACCCTGCCTCATCCCGCCCTGCCCTGTCTCACCTCTTCCTGCCTCCACTCCACTCCTATTCCTCCCCTTTCCCCCCAGTGCCTCCTGCATGCCACTGAATAGCTGATCACAGAGGGCAGAAGGCGCTGGGAGGGAGAGGGAGGAGCTGATCGGTGGGGCTGCCGGTAGCTACTGAGCACCCACTGTTTTTTTCCATGGGTGCTCTAGCCCAGGACAACCCACGGAGTCAACACCTATATGTTGACCAAGTATTCCTGAACCTGAGAGGATATTGTAGACCCTGGACAGCTATCACCTAAAAACATCTCTTTATAGAATTGCCCTATAACTTTACAAGATACCTTCAGTAATATTCCTAAAATCACCATAAGAAGGTACAGCTTTATTTTCTGGATGTGTGATGCTGTAACTCTTTACTTAAACAGGACTCCTCAGTTCAAGAAACAGATTCATTATTCATATTGTATGTTGTCCATAAAAGAGGAGATAAAATATTGACACTGACATTTTCCAGATGGGTCAAAGCAGTGACTTAAAAAGCAATCCAGAAATCAGGGACTTTTTTTCCCAGCAGGACTGAAGTACTTTATAGCAGAGAGAAGGGAAACATTTTAAGACAAAATGTGCTGCGTGCAGTCTGAGCTCCTGCACATTCCTTTATCAAATACAACATGCGGAGCATTTCCTTGTTTCCAGGTGCCTCTTTCAATCCCCAAAATCTGCAGGCTGCTCTGGTCTCTTAAATTTTTTCTTTAAATTTCCATTTCTTTTTATCAAACATTTTGTTCTTATTCACCCTTCCGACTCATGGGAGTAGTTTGGGGTGAGCATTGCCTGCCCTAAACCGCAAACTTTGGGCAGCAGAATTTGCATCCATGCACGCTGAGCACCATTGTCCTGACTGGAGCCTTCCTCCCTGCCCCCCACACCCTAAGCCCATATAGAAGTCAAATTATGCCTATGTCACTTTTGACTGCTACCGGCCAGTTTCCATTAGTGATTCAGGACTCATGGATCCCTATCTACGAGAACTGAATAATTTTGTTCTGACCGGTAAATTTGTCTTCTCATATCAGCTGAATTAATCTTATCAAAAAACTATCTGCACCACCTACCATAAGCTTCTATGTGTTTATGTTGTTCATGAAAATATTGCTGCTAATAGGGATTCTTAGGGAAACAACATAAAAATGTTGTTTGGCTAGCACTGCAATAACCAAACTGAAAGCATCTCTTTCTGGAAGTGATACTTCCAGGAAGGGCATGAAAACACGGCTATTTAAAATGTCCATGGATATGTGGATATTTGAGGGCACAGACCACCAGGTATTGCATATTTTCATGGCAGCCAGATTTCTGTTCAATGCCATCCCAAGTAGTAAAGCATGAGTGACTGACAGCATGCTTAAATCCTAATGCTGTGAATGATTTGGCTTTGTTTTTTGTTGCCAGCTCCTTGTCAGGATCCTGACTGATACTGAATACCAGTTAGCCCTTTTAGTTGTTCCTAAGTATTAATGTCAACTCAGTACACCAAATTGTTCACATAAAGCATCTTATGCAGTAGCTAACATTGCTTTATTCAAATATGCTACCTATAATTTAGCAATGTGTGAGTGCATAGGGAAGCTGTGGGGGGGAGGTGGGCAAGAAGTCTCCCTGCTTTTGTACCAGGGCCAAGTACAATAGTGATCTCTCTGAGCATGGATGGTAGTCTTGTTCTCTCTCTTCACTGACATGCCAAGCAGGATCAGTGCATCAGGGCACTAACTGATGCCATCTTAGTGGATGGTGCAGAGCATGCACTAACTCCTCAGACATCCTACCTCTTGAAAGACAAATCCTCCTGCTGCTTTCCCAGTGTGGTGTGGTTCCAAGCTGAAGCCTACAAAAGGCTGTCTGCAAATTGTACCACACAACCTGTGGAAAATAAGAGCAATAGCAAAAATCTCAATGAGTTCAATACCAGCAGGACTAAGGCCCTAAATAGACATCATGTTGTGGTAGTTAATTCAGTTGTCATTTTCTATCTAAAAGTGAGTCCCCAGTTTCCTGTCATAGGCAGCTTCTGGGTCTGGAAGAACTGGACATGATGACCACTGTTTTCTGAGGGTAGGTGTGACAGTTGCATGCCATATTTGCCAGCCAAGAATGTAATGCTAGGTCATCAGTGGTAGAGTATGTTTGAGGCTTTCTAAATCTCTAAATTGTTCTTCCCTCTCTGGACTTCCTTATTCTGATCTCTCTGGAGTGTCTGTTTTACATTATTGCCAGTTTCTCTATGAAGGAGATGAGAGGCACGCACAGATTCTTGTTTATTTAGTATGAAAATGGAGAGAACAGAGAACCTGTTTTTAGTATGTGTCAGTGCTTTTTACGTGTCTTGTTGGTGTGATGATATGATTCCCTGAAAAACTCAAACTGAAAGATTTAGAGAGGAAAAATCAGCGAGGTCACCATCTGTGTCATTCCATGTCCTGCTAAGGCTTAGTGCTTTAGCAGCTATAACGTGAGGGAAGAGTTGCTGAATGGCACATTAGAGAAGTATCAACTGTCTAACGGATTATGAGGACAAATGAAACAGTGTTAAAAAGGCTGACACAGGATAATAAGAATGAGAGAAAAGGTTTAGGATCTCCTCTCAGTGACAAAAGTGGTACCTACCAGTCCTGTCAAATTAGTGTTTGGCACCAAAATCGCTAGTATCAGTGTATATGTAACTGTCCTTACGTGTTGCTAAAATAAAGGCACAGGAAATCACACAAATTATCCCTGTTATGACTGTATAATTATACAGGAGAAAATGACAAGTTTCATTAGTGTGTTGAATAAATTACTTGTATAGGGCACAATTCAAACATGTCTACAGACTAACATGTCACAAAACGTAGGTGACGTTTAAAGCAAAACTCACAGTTTCAACTGATATTATAGTATGTTTTCTGAAGAAGCCAAGAAAATGCTGCTTTATGTAAATAAAAATGTTCTATCTGCCTGTCATGATGTCTGGAGTAGTTCATAATTGAGAGTGCCAACCTCAGGGCAGACTGTCAAAAACAGAACAGACACCCCAAACTGATTGTATGTTCTATAATTAGATTCACCAGCCCAGTAACAAATGTGAACTCCTGAAGTACTACAATAGCCTTATGATGGAGTCACAGACAATCCCCAGGGGGTACGCGAGACCCTGCTTGGGGGGCCACAGTCTCCCGACGCCGCTGCAGGATCGGCCCCAAGAGACTGCCGAAATCGGAACCATTCTATATTTGTCCTGCCGAAATGCCACTGAAAACGGAAGCTTTCTATTCGGTGGCATTTCGGCAGACATACCCCCCAGGCCGTGAGTGGATGCAGGACAGCAGAAAGGGGCCACCAAGGAATAACTTTGAGGAACGCTGATTTAAACCAAAGATCATAAAAAGTTCAGATTGCTCCCAGTCCCAAAGATCAGTCACTTATCCCAGGTCAGTTTGTACTTTAGATTTCATAGTAAAGACAATGCTTGTAGCCAATCCTGTGGTAAACTGAGTAAAAGGTTATTAACTAGGAAAAAGAAAAAGTTATTTATAGATTAAAGCAAGCAAGCAAGAATATACACAATGACTTTCAGTCTATGATTCAAAAGATGCCACTTGTCATAATTTGTCTGTTCAAAATTTATTTCAGGACTAACCCATGCCAAGCAGCATGGGGATCTCTTTGCTTATATCTATGAATCTTTGCCCCTCACAGTACAAAGAGCATAAAAGAGACTCTGTTTCTCCTTGTCAGGGATCTTTATCCCCTCCGTTCCAGAGGCCAAACTGATGGGATGAGTTCATGCATAGGTTTGTCCTCCTTGGAGGTAATTAAGAATGCAGTCAACAGGGACCCTCTCCTTTGATGCTACACCATACCTCATTTGTTTTCAATAGGCCATCTTGTAGCAGGATGAGCCCTTTACGTTAATGCTTCTTTTCCTGTTTGGTAAGTTACACAATAACAGAGGTTTACAAAGCAAACACTCAATATAACTTTACACCATAGGCTATAGAGGTTATAAATTACATTAATGCATGCAGCATCCTACAAGCATTTTATCAAGTCTAAACACTTTTACATTGATAAGAATGTGTTTATCTAATATATATTTTGATAATGCTAACACACAGGTAAGCAAGATAGGTTTCCAGCTATGCATTTGCAAGTGTTCAGTGCAGCATGGGGCCTTGTCATGAACTGGAACCTGATCTGCCAGCATCACACTAACCAACCAACCAGCTGTATCTTGTGATGCCCTCTTTTGGCCTGAAGGTTGCAATGGCTGGTATGGCCCTCTTCCAGCCATATAAAGTCCGACTGCTAAAAGAGACAGATATCAAGGTGATCATGATGTATACTATAAAGAACTTACAACCTAGGACATACAAGACTCACTAAAGACACAGAGGAAAGAATCACTTCAATTTTTTAAAAAATCTATTTTTGTCAATGTTTGCATTAGCTAGACCTCAGTTAATTAACTTGAAGATTGTTAAGACAAAGACTTGCAAAGGGATCAGACTTTCTTTCTTATCACTGAATTTGTCTATTTGTAAATCAGAATGTTAAAGATGGACCTGGATTGATTTTGAATACTTCAGTTCTATAAAGTGCACATATCAGGTATATTTTCAAAGTGCTGCACAGAAATTTAGCTACATGATTCGCATTTACAATCACAGGAAGTCATGCAGTTAAATCACTAAGCATGACTGAATTGAATATATGACATTTTTATTCACATTCTGTTTTCTTTAACATTCTAAAATCTTCTTCATATCTATTATAGGTACGCTAGTTCTGCCAGTGACCGTCAAGGGAGCACATCCATGAGGAAGGTAAATAATTATTGCACTACCTTAAAACAAAAATATTCTAACCAATCTAATTTCATTATTATGTATTATTTATTTGTTTGTTTGAATTATAATAATGCTTAAGAGCCCTAGTCATGGTCCAAGACTGCATTGTGCTAGGCATTGTACAAACCCAGAACAAAAAAGACAGTCCCTGCTCCAAAGAGCTTACAATCTAAGTTTCACTGTCATATCTTGATGTAAAGAATACTCAGGGTATTATAGTCTTTAAGTTTTGTCTATACTGACAAAAGACTTGAAAAGTCAAGATTTGTCAAGTACTACATAAACAATGGACAACATTATATTTACAAAAAAGAGTAGTCCAGGGCATGCTTTAAAGCTCAAATCATTGAAAGTGCATTCAGATTATCTGCAAAGATAGTGAATTAGGCATTAGAAGGAATCTTGAAGTTTTCCAAGACATGCATGAGCACTGGGAGAAGTGTTTATTTCATTTTATCCTATATACCAGACCCTCACTAGAACGCGGGGTTTGGAGTCCATGAGGGGACCACGTTATAGCGGGGACCGCATTACCGTGGATTCCAGTTAAAGTAACTGCATTTAGGATCCATGGCTGCGACTACGCTATATGCGAATTCGCGCTGTACAGACGGCGTCCTACTGAGGGTCCACTGTATTTTTAAAATCTCCACTGCATGTGATTTTTAAACAATGCCAGGATTTTTATACCAAAATATCTCCCTTCTCTTCTTTTCTTTAGGCCAAAGCTTTGGCTTGCCCTGTATGCTCTTCTGGGACTCAGGAAACAAAAAGGGCCCCTCAGTGCCATATAGTGTCTATTTGCTTTGCAGATTACTGTGCAGGGCTGGGGAGCAGCTCCTGCAAGACCACTATTCACCACTCCCACCTCATGCAAAAGAGGGTTGAAAGTAGGAGGAACCCTAACTCTTCCTCCTAACACATCTGCTGGCACATCAGTGTCCAGTTCCTTCCCCCTGGAACAATGGAGAAGAGAAAATTTTGACTTTGCATCACAATTCAGTTCCTAGTTTCTTTCTGGGTTAATGTAATTATGCTGCCCTATACCTTGTGGTAACTTTACAATCAAGCCCTACATTGTTTATTTTGTTTATTAATTACTTAAATATAGTAAACATATAATAGGGTTTAATTAAAATAATGGTACTTTATCTGTAAATCTCAAAGTGCTTTACAAAGCACATTATCCCATTTTACAGACATGGAAACTATACACTGGCACAGAGCAGTGAGGCAATGTGACCAAGGTCACCTAGCAAATCAATGGTAAAGCCAGGAAGAGAACCCAGTTTTCTTGATTTCTAGTCCAGTAGTCTGCCCACGAGGCCAAGTGTATTCTTTTAAAACATTTTAGTTTTAATCCACTTAAATATATGGCTTTAAAATTATATCTACATAAGAGAAAATTGTATTTGATTTTCTTCGTTGATTTTTGTCCATGGTTTCTTTGGACAGAATGCAGCCTTCAGATACAACATGTGAAAATTCTGTTGAACTCAATTGAAGTTGCATCCACATAGCTGAGGGAAGACTATAGTCTTCTGCCAGACTGCTATGAACTTTCATTTCCTTCTGGTTCTGTGCTTGACAAAATGCCTTGGTGTCCAATCACTTTTTCCTTATTACTTTAATTTGCATTCTGTTCAAATTAAGATCAACATTTGTAGCAAATTGTATAAGCAAGTGGATTTGGTGATTCTTGTTTCAAAGCTTTAAGAGAACTTTAAACAGACTTTTAAAGACTCTAAGAATTGATTGATAATATCACACCTTTAAATCTTAGTCTAGATAAAACTTGTGAAAAGGTATAACGGTCTCGTCCCTGGTACTGGGATTTTCTGTAAGAATAATGACCATTTATAAAAATGAAAGACTTCCCAATGAAACTCATTGCTGCTTAATATCTATATCTCAGCATGAGGATTAGAAAAACCTGAGAGAGGACAACATGCCATTTGCAAGGATAGGCATGTATGCAAGTAACTAGAAGATTATGAGTAGATGACATGTTTTGTGTCCCCAGATTTCCAGTTTTTAACAGCTAAACATGTGAGGCATTATGTCTTGACTAGAAAAAAGATGCTTTTTAAAATCAAGACCGCTGACTCAAAGTTGCTGAGGGATTAGAGACTGCTAGGAGTGAGCGGGCTCCATCAGGGAGACTTGGGAGTTAGGACTCAGACTTCAGCCAGGTAGGGTCTTGGAGTGGGCTGCCAAAGCAGGAGAAGTCCAGGCAGGAAGGAGAGAAAGAAGCCCCAGGGAGAAAGAAGAAAATGTTTTGTTTGTGTGGACGTTTGGATGGACTTGAAAACTTTATTGTGAATATTTGTTAAGTAATAAAGCACAATCAGAGAACGGATGGGAATGGACACGTGATTTTTATTTTCTTGGACAATCCAAGAAGGGAAATGAGACAGGATGTTTGTAGGCCATGAGGAATGCACTGGATGCTTCTGGCCCACTACAATGACATATGCTGTGTATTTTTTGTTGACATACAGAAACGGTGTCACCGTTCTCATGGACCACTGTAAATAACTATTTTCCTTTTGAACAAATGGAAAGAGAGCATGTCATTTCCAAGAATTTCTGTGCTAACTGGCATATAAAATTAGTGATGATTTGCAAAAACAGATGCGCGCACACACACACACACATATAGATATAGAGATATGTATATGTATGTATGTACACACAAATGACTGTGTAATGTTACTGTTATTCTGTGCAACTTTAGTTTAAGGATGATCTTTTATTGCCTGACTCTAAAAATAGTTACTCTAGGTAACTCCACACCATTATTTAAAAATCTTAATTTTTTTCTACATGATCATACTCCCAGATGGACCTACTGTTTGGTAATTTCAGGCTAAATAATTTTCAGAAAAACAGGAAGGCATTCCTAAACAATATAACATGGTTCACAACTATCTTTTAATGGATGAGGAACAATAAGAAAAGAAAGGGAATAAATCAGACAGCTATCATTGTAGCTACTACTTCAATGCTTGCTGTTGTCAGTAGGAATAATTGCCAAAAGAGGCCTGATGTATGTTCCTAGAATTGGCCTTCATCTCTTATGCTAGTTGTTTGTTATAGTTATTTTCAAAAGGGGAGCTACACTATTTTTAAATGTATTCATCAACACGCTGCATAAAATATGAACTTAAGGGTTTAATCATGAATTCAACGTTTTTTTTCTAATCCTGTAATCTTATCCTATAGATAACCAAGATGGGGAGTATTTAGACTATGCTGGGCCTGATTTTCCACAGCCTTGTATCTTGTATAGTAATTTACCTCAATGCAAAGTGAACATCCTAGTGAGTAAAAAATATTGCAGTTCTGATCTGATAATGTGTCTCCCAGTGTGCAGTGTAATTGACTATACAGGTGCCAAGGAGTAGAGAATCAGGCTTTTTGCAGACAAGTCCTCTGCTAGCATGAACTGATGTAATTCCAGTGAGGCTGAGGAGCTATGTCTGAGTATCTGTCCCCTTGTGTCTAGTTCATGACAGAAGTTTTCAAGCTGCTCCATATTGGTAAGATATAAACATAATTGATAGTCTACTGTCTGAAATTCCTAACTTAGGCAACAATGCTGCTCATATGGTGAGTGTGTATTTGACTGAGTGTTATTACATATCTGCTCACAGTGCATAAAATTAATCGCGTGTAAGTCTTTGCTGGATTTACTCAGGCACTCTTGTCTCTAGTACCAATGAGATATTCACTCATGAATTTAGGACTAATAACCTTACATTAAACTAACCCTTTTAAAAATTGTGTAAAACCTTAGCCTCCAGCATGTTCTTGACACTTTATACACCAGAGAAGACACTGGGAGAGAAGAGTACTAGCAGGTCAGCAAGACAAAATTTACGTTCCTCAAAAGAGTATTGAATAGACAATCAGAATGGCAGATTATATCAATTTGAACCCACTCCACATTTTTCAAAAACTCAGTGCTGATTGGCTTTCACAGTTATGAATGAAATTGCTTACATGACATTGGACACCATCATACTTGACTCCTCTCACTTGAAGATGTCCAGTGAGTCTCTCTCTCTTCAGTTAGAGGTGAGATGCCACTTCTGATAAAATAGGGGGAAAGCTAGGAAAATGTCAAAGACTAATAAAGTAATTAAAAGTGGGTAGGGAGGTAAGAAAAATACAGTATCTAGAGAAGTAATAGAACAAACGGGGAAAGAAGGATCCTGGAAAAAATTTGTTTGGAGTTTAAATGCCTCATGCCTGATTTTTTTGTTTCCAATTTTTGTTATTTTAATTAGTTTAGGGTGCTAAAAGAAATCCAAAAGCAGACAGCTGTAAAAAATTGTTATTTTAATTGGTGAAGTGTTAGGCAAGAAAATCCTCATATGACCTGACTCATCACATCACACTGTGGATAGCTTCCTCATGACCAAAGAGAAAGAACATGACACCAACATCTTAATGCTAAGTTAAAGAGTGTTCTTGTTTTTACAGTTCCAGCTGAACTGTTAGTACCTACAATCTGAACACTTTAAATTTTTCTGTCAGTTCCATGGCCTGATTTTTCAATGTGCTTTTTACTACAAGTTTCAGTAATAAATGGCAGTAAGCTCATGAAACTAGATAGACTTGTTCTCCAGAAAGTCATATCTCCAATGAGCGTCTGATTGTAACACTGTTGTAAAAGATCAATGGAAGTTACTCCATAATTATCATTTATATGCAAGAGGGGGGGCGTTTCATTACTTGCCTCTACTGTTAGATGCAAATAAAGTAAACAACAAAGACCGTAAGGGGATTTTTCATAAATGTAATATGTTTATTTAAAAAACTTAAATAAGTTATTGATATCTCACTTCAAACACCTATTTGTTTACTTCTTCCTTCAGTTGGACAATTAGATATAACGAAAACTTTTCTATCAGCACTGTTGTTTGATAAGGCTATTTTTCCTCCTTTTGTTTTAGAATATATAAAAATATTCCATCAAAATAAATGCTTGTGGGCAGATGAAATATGGCAGTAATAAAGTCTAGAAAACTTGGAGACATTTTTATGCTTTTCTGAGCATTTCAATGCACTAAATGGAAAACAAACTGAACATCTGAGAGACAAGTGAGCATCACAAATGAATTATACCACTGGAGAGGACACATCCCTGCCATTTCTAATCTAACACTAAAGCTGTGTCCTACCTAATTACATGGCCATTGAATCCCTTTGTGTGTCCCATTTCATATGAATCCCTGCAAAAGATTTATGAAAATAGCTTCTTTCGATTTGCTTTTCAATGGGCACAGTCTTCATCCCCTCAAAACAAGTATCCTACCTATGACACTTTTCCTTTAAATTCTGTATATATTTCTGGCCTAGTGCCAGCCCCAATGTCACCACCAAATATTCTTTCCCTGCTACATCTTTGGTGACTCTCCTGTACCCCTCCCCCACCCAAAAAAACCCCTTCTTCTTTCCTGGTACAGGAACTCCTCACTTAACATTGTAGTTATGTTCCTGAAAAATGCGACTTTTAGTGAAATGATGTTAAACGAATCCAATTTCCCCATAAGAATTAATGTAAATGGGGGGGTTAAGTTCCAGGGAAATTTTTTCACCAAAGACTGTATTATATATCATAGAATATCGGGGTTGGACAGGACCTCAGGAGATCATCTAGTCCAACCCTCTGCTCAAAGCAGGACCAATCCCCAATTAAATCATCCAACAGATTTTTGCCCCATATCCTTATATGACCCCCTCAAGGATTGATTTCACAATGCTGGGTTTGGCAGGCCAATGCTCATACCACTGACACTGACACACACACTTTTAAACAAACAATTTAATACCAGTACACAGTGATGATGATTGTGAAGCTTGGTTGAGGTGGAGGAGTCAGAGGGTGGGATATTTCCCAAGGAATGCCTTACTGCTATGAACTAGCAATTTGTTGAGCTCTCAAGGGTTAACTCTCACACTCTAAAATGCAACAGGAAAAGGAGGAGGAATAGCAATAGAGCTAGAGATGCACATTCTTCTTTAAGTATCAAGAGTGGGGTCAAAAGTACACTGTTAATTAGATCAGCAAGCCTGCAGCAGCTCCCTCCCTGTGTCCCCTCTGCTCTATGGAAGATTGAGTAAGCGGGGTACAGTAGCAGGAGGAAGGGAGACACCCTGACATTAGCCCCCCTCTTTTTCCCTTCCTCGCCTCCCCAGAAAGCAGGAATCTCAGGGAGCAGCTCCAAGGCAGAGGGCAGGAGCAACACATTGCAGTGGGGGAAGGGAAATGAACTACCGGCACTGCCAGCAATTGGTAGCCTGCTGGGCAATTGAACTGCCGGCTGGGCAGCTGACTACGACTTAGAAGGGAGCACTTCACAACTTTAAACGAGCATGTTCCCTAGTTGATTAACAATGAAACAACATTAACCAGGACAACTTTAAATGAGGAGTTACTATATCTCCAGTAACCACACACATATACTTTACTGCTTACTCCCTATTCTCCTTACCCTGCAGTTGCCCCAGCGCATTCTCGCCCATTTCATACCTTCATGCAGGCCTATTGTCGCTAAGCTTTCATAGAGAATCAACATCTTAAAAATTAATAATATCTATTTTCTTAACATTTCAGAAGTGAAATTTTATAGTTTCATGTCTTGGAAGTTTATTTCTTAAGTTTGCCTGTGTATTAAAGAAAATCATTTTTCTGGGTTTTTGCTTTTTTGTTTTTTTTTTAAAAAAAGTGTTCTGGAAAGGAAACCAAGAAGTCAGTTGCAAATTAATGACAAGATTCACCAATATATGGGCTGATTTCCTCCAATTTATGGCTACTTTGTATTACTACAGTGGCACAAAGCAGGCAGTTCTTGTGAAGCTGGCTCTAAATTCTTTTCAAAAATAGATATCTTCAGCTGGTTACAGACAGTCTCAAGCTGCACGCATGGTGGAGTTCTTAGTTAGTGTTCATGGATGATGTTTTAAATAATTTTTAAAAACAAAGAAATTCCCAGGCAGATCAATGTTAAAACTAAAAGGGGGAACTAAGTTTCAGAGTACAAATGTAAGAATTAATCAAAATTTGGGAAAAAAATAAGAAACAAAACTTTTAGGCCTTTTATAAACATCAAAAATAAGTAAAATAAGGCACAGCTCCATATTTTCCCCTTTGTGGGTTACCTTTAAACTGCACTGTAGACAGTTCAATTGTTTCTAACTAAAATGGAGGACACTAATCTCTGCCTTTGCTGGTGCATAACTATTTAGCATCCTGTCTTTCCTTGTGCTCTCATTAGCCTCTCTAGAAGGGTCAGAAATATGTACCCACCTTTTAATACAAAGAAACACTGGCCACAACCTTGAGATACAGATGTGGACTTTATTCTGAAGGGCGAGACTGAACCGAGGGCTGGAACAGTAGTTATGGGTCTGGTTCCCTTTGCCTGTATTTATGAGGAGTATGATTTCTGTGCTATGAACAAATATTGTGTGCAAGGTGAAACAAGAGATGAGGGAAGGTTTTATTGGGAAATTAAAGGTTAAATACAGAGTAGATGTTAGGCCTGGGGAAAAGCTTTTTAAAAGAAGGTGGATACTGACCGATTTTACAGAGCTGAGGAGAGTAGAAGAGGAGAAAAAGTTGTTGATGTTTGAAGTGTATGGAGTAAGTGAGGACACAGACACATAGGGGAAGAGGGAAAAGCAAGAGGTGGTTTTATCAGGGAACTGGATAATACTGCAAAGGTTCAGAAAGAACAATGGAGGAGATAAAAGAGAGAGAAGGAATCTAAAAAAGTTGAGAGAATCACAGGATTTCTGGAGAGAGATCTGTGGAAAATGAGATTGCTTGGCACACTGACTTTGTAAAGAGATGTCTTAAATATATGGATAGGTTCTAATTAGTATGCCAACTCCTTGCATTCTGCCCAGGTCACTTGAGACTTCTCCTTGCAAAATTAGATTAATGGAAAGGGAATGTGCTGAAACTAAATAATGTGGTATAAATGTAAATTAGCTAATATGATGCGGTTCAGACCCTTTTTATCTTCCTTTCCCAGTTTTCTTTCAGCATTGCCTGTATGAACAGGGAGTTGTGATTCATGTGTTTCTAAATATAATTCCATATGTAGTCTAAATATGACCATAAGGTACATGTAAATAACAGAATTACAGATATTAGAGATGGAAGACTCCAAGTCATCTACATTACCCTGAAATCCAGTTTCATCCCATTACTTAGGGAGCCAAATCCTACTCTTCTTACTCATCCTAGTATGCCATTGGCATTAGTAGGTGTACTTAGATGAATAAAGGGAGCAGGATTTGACCATTGGATTATTTCCTTCAACAGTGTTACTTCTTTCTTGGTGTTTGCACTATTCAGATATTTGTAAAAGATCCTCATATCTCCTCCTTATTCACTGTTTTGCTAAGCAGTACACATTTAGTTCTTTTAATCTTTCCTCATAATTCAGTCCCTCCAGTCACTTAGTCATATTAGCTGTATATCCCTGAATTTCTTTGTTTGTTGCCATCTTTCAAGTGCTGAGGTGCCCTAAGGCTGTTTCTCATATTTTAAATATCAGTCTGGGAATTATCCTTTAAATTTCCTTCACCCATATCATAGTTTTCTGGGCATTGTTTTCAGTTTGTTGTGGGTTTGGTTTTCTTAATGAAGAGTAGGGTAGGTCCTATCCACTGCACTATTAAAATCACATTCTTAATTAAGCCTTTTCTGAGCCTTGTTTTATGAAAAATTAGGTGTGCTTTGTCTTGGTTTGTCACAATATTTAAATTATAAAACAATCTGTATGGTTACCCTTGAGGAAATTAAAAATAAAAAAGACAACATTTTCTAAAAGGTTTGCAAGTGGCACGCACACGCAAGTGTTATATATGTAGGGGAAATCGGATTAAGTTTCAAGATCTCAAAGGCTGGTGATAAAACAGTACCAATTTGTTAAAGATCTTTAAAAATAATGGAAAATATCTGTATATTGTCATTTTCTATGGTTTTGTCACTTTGGCAATTTTATTATTTTGTATACTAGTTCAGATGTGGAATTAAGGGTGGGTCAAAAGAATCTACAAATCTGCTCACTTTCACCACTTGTAACCGTTTCAGCATTACCTAAAATAAGAGATTTGTAAATTAGTTTAACACCCTTCCCATAGATATATACTCCTTGGGGTAATTCTGAAACTGATACCATAGCTGTGCCCTTTTAACTGTAGAGGGAGCCTATTCTTTAATTGCTCAAACCATTGGAAGCATCCTTAATCTCCATAACCCCCATACCAGATTGGTCTCACCACATGTCCCTTGTTACCTTTTCTTCTTTGAATACAACAAGCATGAGTTCCATAGTGGCCATCATACTAAACCTTAATTCTTGAATTTACATGTGGAACAAACACTGATCTTTCATGAAAAACCTATTCTGTTGTCTGAGATGGCAGATAAATATGTGATGAGAGGTAGTTGCTGTGATTTCTGGACAAAGTAGGCCATTTGAACTTCCTCCAAATGGAACTCTCTCAGCATCATATGCCTAGCTGGAGCACTACTTACTGGTACTGATCTATCCTCACTGATCTGTTCCCTGGGTAGCTGTGCTGTTGTTGATATAGTAGCAGTAGAGGCTCCCTTCTACAGTGACAGCTGTGCACAAGCTACTGCTACACATAATGAAACTTCCATTCCAGTGACTGAGATAGTACACAAATACAGGATGAGACCTAATTGCTGTGATTTATAGCCCTCCCCTTGAAGTACATGTTCTTAGAAAATCTGTTCCACGTGGAACATGTTTGAGATGGGTGGGAATCATGGTCTGACCTCTTGCACCCTCTCCTTTTTTTGTTCTCTCTTCCTGGCCCAGCAGCCCATTCCTGCTGCTACCTACTGAACTGAGAAAATTAGACCTCTGCTCACTAAAGGCATAAACCTGTGCTATTGACAAATTGTTTCCAGGTGTCACTTCCACTTGCTTGCTATCTCCCCAGTCAAGCTAAGGAAGGCAGGGAATGCTGGAAGGAGCTGCCCTTGCTGGTGCATCACTATCTTCCGTACAGTCTACAAAGAACTCTCACTAAATCTCCTCCTTACTCACCCCTATCCTTAGATATCCCCACTGCTGACAAACACTTGATCCCCCACTTCTACTGCTGCTCCCCAGGAATATCACACTATAATGTGCACATACTTACTCTAAGGCTGCACTGCAGGTGGGAGCATCTATTTGTGTGTTTCAATGTTTTTATTGTGTTCAGTTATTGGATTAAGATAAAAACCCTTGAGGGTGAGAATAACTGAGATGCATACAACCAGATTTTCTTCAATGTGTTAGTTTTCTTAAATCTTTTCAGTTAGTCTAAATCACTGATCTCTGTAGTATTATTTAAACATAGGTGTAACTTTTCAGTTTGGTAATTTTGTGTCAGCTAAACATTATGTTCCTCTCTGTGGTTATGCTGAGGTTTGTGTCGCTGCTGAAACTTCACAAATGCAGACTGTAGTCAGCCCATGTTTTGTGCTGCTCTTTTAACATCACACTTCATGCTGTGGTTTTGAGAGGAGGCCGTAAATGCTGACAACCATGGTACATTCTCTCATCTTCCGGCTGGTTCCCATAGCCACTCTATGAATCATTTTGAAGTTGCAAGTTTAAAATGTTTACTTATACTGTGTAGCATAAGGTGGATTACTTGGTTCCTTTGCATCTTAAAATGTGAATATAGAGTTTTGCAAGATACCAGAGCATTCATTGCTCAATGTATTTTCTCATGCCCTTTTTTCTTTGTTCTTTTGACCAACATGATTTTATATGTTGTTCAGCACACAGAAGGAAAATGAGGCTGATTGACTCATAGTTTAAAATTGCAAATCCCTTCTGTTCTCTGATCTGTTGTGCTTGTATTCTCACCATATTTTATGTTGAATCAGATCTAGAGATTTTTAATGGATAATGAATAATCTGAGATAGGTATTCTCCAGCTCATTCTAAGGAATTACTATTCTGCATCTCAAGCTGTTCTGTTTGAATTTTTAGGGAATTGTAAGCAGTCAAGCTATTTCTAAAAGTGTTCTGAAGATATCATTTATTTATTTTAGATGTCATGTCTTATCAATGTACATTTCACTAGAGCCCCTGCCTCTAGTGACTAGACCACTTACAGATTTATGTGTCTGCTACAGACTTTGACATAAAAGATACAAGTCTTTTAACTCAGGCAGTAGAGGCTCATGGTTATAGGTTCAGAAATTGCAGGTTCATTCTTTGCTACATATGACCCACCCAGGGTAATTATGCCACAGCTGCATGGCTGTGAAAAGGATTCTATGAATAGCAGTCACTGTGCTCCCAGCACTCTGAGGAATGGGGATTGCACACTCTGGATCCTGAAAATGGGATGGAGAGGAGCAAAGTCCATGACACAATCACCTGCAATGGCCCACGGAGAAGGGACAGTGTAGTAGAGCAGGAGTTCTCAACCTTTTTCTTTCTGAGGACCGCACCCCAATCCCCATGCTATAAAAACTCCATGGCCCAACTGTGCCACAACAACTATTTTCTCCATATAAAAGTCAGGGCTGGCATTAGAGGGTAGCAAGCAGGGCAATTGCCTGGACCCCCCATGAAGCTGAGTTGCTCAGGCTTCTGCTTCAGCTCTGCATGGCAGGGCTTAGCCTTTCTGCCCTGGGCCCCAGTGAATCTACCACTGGTCCTGCTTGGCAAACCCCCTGAAACGTGTTCATAGCCCCTTAGGGGATCCCAGACCCCTGGCTGAGAGCCACCGTATTAAAGGAAGCAGCCTACTCCATCCTGATTCATCCCCATTCACAAGAAGCATAACCAGTGAGCGTGTTGCATTAGGCAGTCTGGTTGCACAGCACCTCTTACTCACTGCTCTAGTTTAAAATAAATACATAAAAGCCACAATACATTGTTTAATTTTTTTTCCACTTTTTCCCATTTACCATCCATTCTCTCTCCTTGTTTCCAATATTTCTCCTACAAACAGCAACGTACTGTAGGCCTTTTTCTCTTCAATGCTCTGTACTACTTTATATGCTTGAAATACAGTTCCCCCACCCAGCGGATGGAGAGAATTTATTAAGTCTTTGCATGACATTATACATATTAAATTTATGGATTTTGTCAGTCTCAGAGTTCAACTCTGTCTGTCTGCAGCACATCAAACATTGTACTGTTGTTGGCTGGGAGAGTGGCCAGAACAAAAGAGAGAATGGAGCAAGCCTAGAAAAATGAGAGAATGACTCAGAGGCTAGAAGAATTTCTAGACGTATATTAGTGTACAGCTGCCTCTGGAGCATTGCTATAGACAGTGGCAGCCTGTGGGTACTTGATCTGGTGTGCCATGAGTCAGGCTTCACAGGAGCATGGTGTAGCTGATTTCTGTGAGAGAGTCAGGGCCAGAAAGGGCTCATGATGCCAAATAAGGCAGGTAGCTTCTGGCTGAATTTTAAGGGGATAACAAGCAGGCCTACTGAGACATCCCTCCCATCCACCACTATCATTTAAAATTATGCCTGGCTTAAGCCTCTCCAGCATCCAAAGTCCTATCTTTAGATAATTATGTGATATGCATGTGCAGTGTTTAAATTATAACCTTTGTTAAATATTTTTAAATGAATTATTGTACATTTTATAATCTACAGTCCACATTTCTACCCTTACTCATAAGAAGGATGTTCCTTAATTAGAATATGCACTTAGTACAGCACCTTCTCTCATAGAAATTCAAAGCCCTTTACAAAAATAAGTAAGCATTATTTTGATTTTACAGATGGATAAACTGAGACAGACAGAAAAGTAACTCATACAAGGTTACACAATGAATCACTGGTAGGATCATCAGTTGAACTCAAGTCCCTTATGCCCAGTCGTCCACTCTAACCACTAAATTGCAATTGGCTCTGTACCCAACCCCCTGTCTAACCTAATAAAATCATACACTTTTAAAGTATTAAAAAATAATTGCACTATTTGTAACTCTGTAACTGCACAATTTTTTTCAGATTCTCATTGTTATTTCATATCTACAAAGGATTGTTGGTATTTACAGCTTCCCTCTGTGGCCCAAACTATCATCACAGTCTAATAATGCCATCTTGTTGGGATTTATACTTCATCTTTGCTTTGTGCTGAGATAACGCAGAATATCTGATGTATCTGCAAACAGTCTTCCAATTTTGGGTAACTTCAGCTATTTTTGTCTCTTATTTCAGGCTAGACTGTCGGGGGAATTTCTGATAATAAGAATAGCATAACGGGGTGTATTTGCAGTGGTATTTGTTGGCCTTTTATGTGGTCTATTTATTCAGATAAATGCTACTTTTACAGAATGTCCTCCCTGAACAGAAAGATCTTGCTAAGCACCAGATGCCCATGTTTTAGTTTATACAGTTTTTATAATACAGAAGAAAAAGGTGATGGAAGGAATCTGGGCCAATATAGTTGGAGTTCTGCCAGTTTTCCTGTAATAAATGTCTATTTTCAGGGGAAAATAACTGAACATTAAGAATTCCATGAATACTGGAATTCAATACAAAGTTTCAACCTAAAACAATATTTTTGCAACAAATTTAAGAATACTCAGTTTTGTATGTTTACATTGATTGTAGGGAAATAAAAATATAAATTCATCAATGTAGAGAACTATTTTAAACTTTTCACTGCGATCTACAACATATAAAATGGTAAACAGTCTAAATTAAATGTGTTTATTATTATGATATAATATTATATTCAGAGCTTTGTGTGTTCTACAATTCATGGCTATGGAACTTGCTGCACACAATTGAGCTTCAGAATCTAAATTTTCTTTTTAAAAAAGCCTATGTTTTGATTCATATTGGTTGCAGAAATAACACTGAAAACAGGAATGGAGTATAAACTGATGTCTGCCTGCATATGCATATAGGCTGAAACAATAGGTCTTAGATAATATCTGCCCCATGTATTCCACTTGATTGTTAACTCTGAAGATTAAGGATAACATTTTAATATTAACAGTAACTATCTCACTGATTATCATTTTAGCAGAAATATCCAGTTAATGAGCTATTCCCATAATCTCAAACTTCCTCTCATACTTCTCTAGGAACCAGAAGTCATAGCCATGTCCTACTCATCTGCAAAAATGTCACCTAGGCCTATGACAATTTCTGAGATGAAAAAAGGCATTGTCAATTCAAAAATATACAGCATGTTGAAATTGAAAATGTGGAGACATAAAATTAATTTAATATCAAAATAAATAAGAGGGCTGGACTTCTGTACTTGTTATATTATTCATGTCTAGGCATGCACATTATGGTCATCATCCTGATGTCTGACTCTTTCTTCCTACCCATCCCTCTTCTCTCACTTTAGCCTTCAGCACATCTTTTTTCCTCTCCTCGCTCCCTTTTCTTTCTGTACTCCAGCCAGGCTCTTCGCCTCTCCTCTTGTAGTATATTTTGTTTTCATTTTATTCCAGAATTAAGCTAAGAGGAAGAGACTATGTGAACCAACAAGAGGAGCCCTGCTGGCCTGTCGAGTGAGATGGGAATAGAAATGAGATAAAAGAGCCAAAGCTGCTCCCACTGAACAGTAGTAACGTTCCCATTGACTTCAGTGGGAGCAGGATGCAGCCTGAGGGAGGGTAATGATTCAAGGGGGGTTGGAGTTTGTTTTTTTTAAAATGTTTAGAAAAATAGTTTCCCTTTAACTGCTTCTCAACCCCATTCTCTTTGCATTTGAGAGGTTTCTTTGTTTTGTTTTCTTTTTGGAAAAGGTGATTTCTTTTGTTTTTTCTCCTTTTCATAGAAGTAGTGATGTTTTTCTGTTTTATGTGAAGGAAATAAAAAGCTACTGTGGTGTCATTTTTGCTGGTAATCAGCTTGAAAATCCTGAGAACAAGAACCAGTCTGGTCAGAAAGGGATTATAGCAGCAAATCAGAGCAAAGATCAGTGCATTGTGGTCATTGAGAAATAACTACCGTGGGATTATGCAAATACCTACGCAGTTGACAGGAAGGGGTGTCACCCCGTACAGGGATTAACATACTGTACAGTTATTGAGAAATAGCCTACAGAGACAAATCAACCCCTTGGAGGCAAGCAGAGTGCAAAGAATTGTACTAAAAGGGAAACAACCACTATACAGTTAAGTCTCAATAACTGATTTGCACTCTGATTTGCTTAGATTATTGTATATATTGCTTATGGTTATGATCTACTTCCTTAAAAAACCTGCCGCTTAACCACAGTAACTTCTTCTAATTACTAGAGTGTTACAAATATGTGTTTAATATGGTAAAAACACCTGAAATATTGTGTACATTTATGTGATGGGTGTAGAGATTATATTATTTTTTATTTATTTGTATTATGGTACCAGCTAGAACCGCCTGTTAAGGATAAGGACCAAAATGTGCTAGGCACTATACAGACAAATAGCAAAGATGACAGTCCCTGATCCAGAGAGCTCACAATCTGTATGTCAGACAGACAAAACAGATGAAAAAGACTGCCTTTCATTCATCATGTGATGCTGCCCTACATATGTGTCTGCGACACCATGAGCTCCTTGTCTCTGCTCTGCCAGACTACACCCTCAGCTACCAGCAGTCCATTTCTCCCTCAAGCTAGCCTGTTCTTTCTCCCATGCCATTCCCATGTGTAAAAAGTCTCCCCACTCTCCATTAAATAATACTTATGTTTTAAAATGTATAAAATTAACTTACTTTCCATTGTTTTCAGAATTAATGGCATATTCTGCAGTCACAAAAGAATAGTAGTTATTCACACTCTAAGAGTAAAATGATGCTCTGTTACTAAATTTTGGGTGTCATTTCATTACTACAGCAGTTGTGTACGTGGATATAATTAGTGGACTTATATACGAGTTCCCACTAATATGACATTAAACAAAAGCTAAAATCACATATTAACTTTATAAGGTCTGGGACAGAAATTTCTACTTGAATTGATTAGTTGTGTGTAGCAGTTTAATTTATTATTAAAATTAATGAATATGTGACTTTTTGTTATTATATAATGCCTGTGAAACCCCCATGAAATTATCTCCTCACTACTGCATAAGGATTCTGTCACAGAGCTCCTGTTGACTTGATGGGAAAGCATGTGGCTAAATACCCCAGGTAGCTCTGTGAAAATACAGATGTTAGTTTATTTATTTAACATTGCATTGTTCTGCTTGTTTGTTTTTATCCTCCTATTATTACACAACAAAATAACTCCAAAGGAGATTATAGTGATTGCTCAGTACCGTCAATTACTGCCACTTTGTTGCTGCCTAATAACTGCAATATGTATTACTTTTATAACAATATTTTATAATATGAGTATTAAAAATTAAGAATTTCTCATGCTTGAAATGGCAAAGACAGGAAGATCATGGGCACAATCATTAATGAAGAGATTACTGTATATCAACTTAATAACATGGTTTAATATTGCATGCGTTGGTACTCATCCATATTTTTTTCTCTCCTTATAGTCTTTCCACTACGCTTCCCTGAGGGTAAAAACCAAAAAATGGTCCAAAGGTAAACCATTTGAGTTAATAACTATTCAGAATTTAGAAAATGAGGCCCTGTTATGACAGTGGGAGGTGTATGCGTCACATACAGATCCACTGTTGGGATCATACCTAATTAATGTATTTCCAGATATCGTATACATTTATCTATATTTCTGCTAGTAAATACTCAAGGGAACAATACTATGGACCTGTTAGCCCATTAAAATTAGTGTTTAAAACTTGCTTTGATTTCAGTGGGAAAAAGACATATATTATGCCATTTCTTACTACTTTGTTCTTTAATAAAAACAAACAATTTAAGAATATCAAGAAAACAAACTTTTGATAAAAAGTTATAAAATAAAAAGGCACTTCTTTTATCATTCTATAATATATTTAGGGAACTAAAGTTATCTGGTATAACTTATATATAGTACATACAAAGTGGTCTTTTTATTCTGCTTGCAGTTTTAACTCACTGCCTAAAGACTTCTCCGTTACTCAGTCAATAAATTTGTAGTATTTCTAAAGATGATCAGGATGCAGTATGCTATTCTGAAAAGAAAAAAATGTTAAGATCAACGGAATACTATCAAGAAAAGGGTAGTAATTTAATGTGATCTAGCCTTCTGGCACTGCTTCACAGCTATCAGACAAATATAATTTATGTAACAACATAAACTTGATTTTTCACAGTAAAGCAGCTAATGTTTTCATTAACTTTGCCGTAGGCTTTGAAGGAAAATTATACAATATCAAGAAAAAATTCTGTTTGTTAGTGGTATTCTGTAACATTTCAGGGTTATCAACTAGGATGTGCTGAAGTAATGAACATAAGATATGTTCCTGTTAGGGTACATTTAAACTAAGTTCAGTAAATCTAAAATATTTAGATTTCATTCACCACATGAATGAATTAAACACCACGTGTTGATGAATTAAAATCAGAGTACAAGTATTGTGGGCATATACTGATCCATGATTCTTATGGAATGATGATACTCCCTTTTTCTTGACAATAAACTTCCTACCGGAATTTGACTTATTTTAGTGTTGCTAAAATTAAGAACTAAAAATGGACTGAGGAAGTGGTGTTTGGATTTGAATCAAGATTTAAATTTATGCCACTTAAAGGCCAAATCAGGACAAGGTTTTTGATGTGGATTTGAGGATGCCAAAATATCACAAACTATTCTCATGGGATTTTAGCCCCATATGGCAGAACTCCTTTGAGATTAAATAATTGGATAAGATTTTATTCAATCCAAACCAGAATTAAAAACCATGCCTCTTCTACCTTTGCATCCATCTGGAAACCAAAATCACAGGACATGTCAAGATTCAGTAATTATAACCTGAACCACCCTCCACCCTGAAATTTGAAGAGTTCCTTTTTAGAGATTCCTGTTTTGGCTCATCACTAGTTTTGAAAGTCAGAGAGGTAGCCATGTTAGTCTGGATCTGCAGAAGTGACAAAGAATCCTGTGGCACCTTAAAGACTAACAAAAGTACTGAAGCATAAGCTTTCGTGGGCTAATACCCACTTCGTCAGATGCTTTAATCCATGAAAGCTTATGCTTCAATACTTTTGTTAGTTTTAAAAAGTAAGTTGTATTTATTTTTATAGCAACAGGATCCCTCAGTCTCTCATGTTATCTTCCCATTTACAGGGAGCTCTCTGACTAGTGGGAGCAGGAGGCGGATTTCCTGCAAAGACTTGGGCCATGGAGATTGTGAGGGCTGGCTGTGGAAGAAAAAAGATGCTAAAGGATACTTTACACAGAAATGGAAAAAATACTGGTTTATTCTGAAGGATTCTTCACTGTACTGGTACACAAACCAGAATGTAAGTATATGCTACACTTGAAAGAAAGAACAAACAGCCTAAATTAAATTTTGCTACTTTTTAAATAAAGGAAACTAGTATTTACCAAGTAATAGTTAAATACATAGAGTTTACTTAGACATGAGTCTGTGATACATGAGTCTGGATTGGAAAAAATTCAGTTGCAATGATTCAGTTGAAATCTTCAATCATCTATGTGTGAGTCTAATAATAAAATAGCACAAAAGCAGCATGGCATTCTTCAAGAACTACAAGTGTCAGCAATAAACCGTACTTCTTTCCCATATTTGTTATTAATTAGGTTAACAAGATGTTCGCTGTTATCTTGCCCTATTATCAACATTGTGGGGAAATTCAGCCATGAGTTACACCTAGGATGAGTTCATCCCTAAATTCTAAAAATTAAACCAAATGTGAAAACGTGACTCAGGACAGCAGTTGATTTGAGTCATGGAGACTTATTTTCTTATATTATGCTGGGGTTAATAATAAAACACTTGGAGTGTATGTTTGTGTTGTGTGTATATCAATATATTTATTGATGTATCTGCATTGTAAGATGGTGCTCCTTATGTGTGCCAGTGGCTTCCTGGTTGTGTGGTACATGAACCATCAGTGATCTGCGCAGCGCTAGCGGCTGGTCTTCAGAAAGCTGGCTGGTCATATTGTGCTGGTCATCTTCTTCCACTGTTAAATCACATTTAAGGAAATGAAAATTACATGAAATATTTTCCTAATATTACTTTTCTATGCAAACAATTGTTGAAATTGTCACAGTAATGTTTTCAGTCAGAATTCGGAAGAGAGGAGTCTACAATGCAATCACTATTACAATGTGATACACTCTTGAAAAAAATCTGAGAACCTCTCTGTAGAGTTGTTAATAATAGGTTCAGATATGATGTTGAAAGTAATTTTCATATTTGAATGTGCTCTGTATGGTCTTTAACACAGAAGGACTAGTATTACTGTGGCATGGTTAATGAACTGACAAGTCAGTTACTTTATAAAAAAAACTGTCAACAAACAGCATATGTTTAAGTAAACTATCTTCATGAATTAATGGTGTTGGAACAATGTATTCTTTATCTTTATTAATTGGACTTGACCTGGCTTTTGACAATAAGTCACAGCTGTCCAGTTCTCATCTCCCATTTCTCTCTTTCTCAATAAAGTACTCATCTTCACCTGCACTTCCTCTTCTCTTGTGGTAGGATGAAAAAGCAGAAGGATTCATCAGTTTACCTGAGTTCAGGATAGATAGAGCCATTGAATGCAGAAGAAAACAGTGAGTATGAGTCAAACTGTTCTACAAATGAAAGGACCACTTTTGTAAGGATATTGTGTAAAGTATGGCACTGGGGAAAGCGGACTGTCTGTCTTTATCTGCAATCTGTACTGAGAATGCAAAAAGTTCTGGAAAAGGAGTTACATAGAAAACCCTAAAACATACCGATATTGTTTTACAGCCTCATGGGCACCAGTGTTTCTTATTTACTTAAATTGAATTAAGTGGCATAAGCTGTAATGCAAATACAAACAATAAGAAAACTCTTTTCTTAGCTATCCAGATACCCAATTCCTATTTTAATGAAATGAAAGAATCCAGGGGGGAGGGAGTATATTAATTAGGAAATAGGTAAAGATTTCTTACTGTGATGGGATTTACAGAACATAAGAACTTAAGAATGGCCATATTGGTTCAGACAAAAGGTCCATCTAGCCTAGAATTCTGTCTTCTGACAGTGGCCAATGCCAAGTGCCCCAGAGGGAATGAACAGAGCAGATAATCACCCAGTGATCCATTCCCTATGGCCCATTCCCAGCTTCTGGCAAACAGAGGCTAGGGACACCATCCCTGTCCATCCTGGCTAATAGCCGTTGATGAATCTATCCTCCATGAATTTATCTAGTCCTATTATAGCCTTCACAACATTCTCTGGCAAGGAATTCCACAGGTTGACTGTGTGGGGAAAAAACCTTCCTTTTGTTTGTTTTAAGCCTGCTGACAGATACTTTCATTTGGTGACCTTCGTTCTTGTGTTATGAGGAGTAAATAACACTTCCTAATATACTTTCTCCACATCAGTGATGATTTCATAGATCTCTATCATATTCCCCTTTAGTTGTCTCTTTTCCAAGATGAAAAGTCCCTGTCTTATAGTTGGGATTATGTTTTCCAATATACATTACTTCGCATTTATTAACACTGAATTTCAACTGCCATTTTGTTGCCCAGTTACCCAGTTTTAAGAGATCCTTTTGTAGTTTTTCACAGTGTGACTGGGACTTGCCTATCTTGAGCAATTTGTAATATCTTGAAATTTTGCCACCTCACTGTTTACTCCTTTTCCCAGATCATTTATGAATATAATAAATAGGACAGGGCCCAGTACAGACCCGATCAGAGACACCACTATTTACCTCTCTCCATTCTGAAAACTATTTATTCCTACCCTTTGTTTCCTATCTTTTAACCAGTTACTAATCCATGAGAGGACCTTCCTTCTTATCCCATGACATTATGTTGCTTAAAAACCTTTAGTGAGGGACCTTGTCAAAGGCTTTCTGAAAATCTTAGTACACTATATCCACTGGATCCACAGGCACCAACTTTTGCTGGCGCCGGTAGGTGCTCGCACCCCTCCCCACCTCTTGCCTCACCCCCGCTCTGACTCCACCGCTGCCCCAAAGTCCCCACCCAAACTCTGCCCCTCTCTGACCCTATTGCACCCCTCCCCAAATCTCGACCCTGGCCCCGTCTCCTCCCCTGAGTGTGCCACATTCCCTCAGCTCCCCCTTCCTCCAAGGCTTGCACGTGAAACAGCTGTTTCATGGCACAAGTGCTGGGAGTTGGGAAGAGAAGGAGGATGCAGCAGCACACTCAGGGGAGGAAGCAGAGGGGAGAGGAGCTGCCAGTGGGAGGAGAGCACCCACCAATTTTACCCTGGATCTCCTTTGTTCACATGCTTGTTGACCCCCTCAAAGAAGTCTAGTAAATTGGTGAGGCATAATTTCTCTTTACATTACAAAAACCATGTTGACTTTTCCCCAACAACTCATATTCCTCTATGTGTCTGACAATTGTTTTTTAGTATAGTTTCAACCAGTTTGCCCAGTACTGAAGTCAGACTTACCAGCCTGTAATTTCCGGGATCACCTCTGAAGCCTTTTTAAAAAATTGGCATCACATTAGCTATCCTTCAGTCATTTGGTACAGAAGCTGCTTTAAATGATAAGTAACAGACTACAGTTAGTAGTTCTGCAATTTCACATTTAAGTTCCTTCAGAACTCTTGGGTGAATTCCATCTGGTCCTGGTGACTTATTACTCTTTAGTTCAGGCCTGCACAACATGCGGCCCGGGGGCCACATGCAGCCCACACAGGCTCACTGTGCGGCCCGTGGGGGGTAAGTAGGGGTGGGGCAAGCTAAGTGGTGGGGTGAGGGGAAGCGGATGGGGACGGGGTGAGGGCAGGGCTTTTTGGCCCGCAGCTGGTTTTTTGTAGTAATATGTCCCTCACTGCTTTCCAAGTTGTGTAGGCCTGCTTTAGTTTATCAATTTGTTCCAAAACCTCCTCTAATGACATCTCAATCTGGAACAGTTCCTCAGATTTGTCACCTAAAAAGAATGGCTCAGGTTTGGGAACATCCCTCACCTAGCTGTGAAGACCAATGCAAAGAATTCATTTAGTTTCTCTGTGATGGCCTTATCGTCCTTGAATGCTCCTTTAGCATCTCGATTGTCCAACCCCACACTAAACCAGGACAAGGCATAGAACAGTAGTGAGCTATGGATGCCCTATTCCCCGACTGTTGCAGGATATGCCCTAGGTGGAGGGATAGCTTAAAAGGACACTGGTAGCCCAGGGGAAGTCAGGCAGGAGCTATAGGCTGCACCAGGAAGTAAGGCTCGTGCCTGGTGCTGTGAGGAGTGGCTACAGCATTGTTAAGGCTTTCCTGGAAGTGGTGATCCAGATTCTCTCCCTCTCTTTGGCCTGGGCTACTCTGAGGGAAGGGGATCGACCTAAGATACGCAACTTTAGCTATGCAAATAGTGACTTACATACCGCTACCCCATCAACTCTGCTTCCACCTCTTGCGGAAGTGGAGCTTCGGAGTCGACAGGGAGCATGCTCAGGGATTGATCACTGCCTGCCGATCCAGTGGGTAGTAAAGACGTACTCCTTGGGAGTTGGAAACTCCCAAAAGACTACAAAGAATGGGACATTGCCCCACTGGCAAATTAAGTGGATATCTCTAAGTCTGTGACCATGCTCCAAACAGAGGAGAGACAGCCTGACAGGAAGCAACCCAGGGTCCAGATATTGTAATGCTTCTCTGGGGACCTGGGTTGGAACCTGGTGGAGTGGGGGGGACTCAGGTCCCCTAGCCTTGCTCCCCTATACTTCTGCCATGACAGAACACTAAGAGGAGGGGAAGAAACACTCAGGAGGGATTAAGGCCCACTGCATATGATCTGGATGAACCCTCTGCAAGAATGACCAGGACAGAAAGTACTGTGGAGCTACTGCCTGACGACTAGGACAGCTGGCTATTGATTGACATTCAATTTAGTCTTTAAAGATGGGACCACCTTCCACAGAGCAAATGGTGTCCCAGAGTAGAATCATATCACTTGCTATTCCTGTTAATTTGGAGAGGAAGCTAATATGCCAAAAGTGGTAATTTTTCACCCTTTTTTAAGGTATTCCCAGCTGTTATCCTATTTAAGTTCCAAAGGTTAATCGGTTGAAGCTTGGGTATCTGAGCCTCTCCACTGGCCATCTGTTCATCGCTATTAGTGGCTTGTGCTCCTAGCACAAAGCATATGATAAATTTACCCATCTTTATGGCACATTTAATGCTAGATACTTATTGACAGAAGTTGAAAATTCTATCTGGCCAGCGGTGCTGCAGCTGGAACTAACAGCTGCTGAATATAGCAGGTTTAACACAACAATTGTAGTGCTTTGAGACTAACACATACTCAAGCAGTCATGATTTATTCCCATCACTTTTTTTCACACTCCTTGTGAAAATCCTCTGCCTTCAGGAATTGAAGAGAGCAGCATTAATTATATTCTCTTACTAAAGTGTTTCTAGTTATAATTTACTGTCCTGCATTGTTTTTGTCATGCCTCTTCAAATGATGAACATGGCATTGGTCTCAGAAGCAGGCTTCATACAACTGTGATCATATGTGTAATAAACCACTGCTAATATTCATTGGGACAAGGAATGTTGATCAGGATACAAGTTTTCCTTAGTCACTTTTATTATTATCTCATGATATCATTAAAGTCTCATAAACAGAAGCCAGAGCTACAACTTCCACTTTTATTTCTCTTTTTGCCTGAGGATCTCAGGGTGCATTAAATTAAAATTTAGCTGAGTCTCACAATTACAGCCAGGTATAATAATACCAAAATATGGGCAGGATAATATCCAGTTTACGGATGGCGTCAGTGAGCAGAACTGGGAATGGCCTCCAGTCCCCTGGTCTAAACACTAGAACACTTCCAGAACATTTCCCAGGGAACAATTCTCATAGAAAAGAGAGAGAGAGATTCTGACTCTAAATTCCAGTTTTCCCCATATTTTTATTAAATTAATCAGATTCAGGACCTATTCCTGCCTCACTGAAATTGGTAGCAAACTGTCTTTGTCTTCAGTAAAAAGCAGAAGGCTGTTCCTTCATGTCCATCCAGATAGTAGTGCATGGTTGTAAACCTGAAGGGTTAGAATCAGGCAGTTCCTTACTCTAGTGGTGGGGAACTGCCTGAGACTCAAATGATGTTGTCAGGAGCATG
This sequence comes from Dermatemys mawii, assembly GCA_007922305.1. Lineage (NCBI taxonomy): Eukaryota > Metazoa > Chordata > Testudines > Dermatemydidae > Dermatemys > Dermatemys mawii. The sequence continues at coordinate 12,457,847 of ML677377.1, read as the reverse complement.
GAACCTCGCCTCTGAAAGGTATGCGCTGCTTGTGTCAAGTCCAGCACCAGCCCTATAAAATCTATCTGCTGAACTGGAGTCAATTGTCCCTTGTTCAAAAGAAGGCCCAGACTGTTGAATGTCACTCTTATGAATAGACCTTTCCACTGAAAAGATCGAGTCTTTTCACTTCTCTGTTCTTAAGGGAAGGTCCCTGATAACCCTGCTGCTCACACTGTTTAGCAGCACCCATAAGCAGGGAATCAGGTGGCGGGTGCAAGTACAGATGCTCATAACCCTTCGATAACTCAAAGTAGTGCTTTTCATTGCACTTAGCTGGGGGGCAATGAGGCTGGGGTCTGCCATAAAGTTCTGGTTGTGGCAGATACAGTTTTCTTGAGAGGAAGAGCAATGCTTGCAGGTCCAGAGGGTACTAGAATGTATACCATGGGATCTGCTTCCTTGATTACCTCCTCTGCCTGAATTCCCAGGTCTGGGGCAACTCACCGCAGCAACTGCTGCAACACCCTGTTGTCCTCCAGAGCTGGGGCTGTAGTGGTGCCTGCCAGTGCCTCATCTGGCAAGGAGGTGGAAGAACTCCCATAAAAGGTGGCTGTTCTCTCCCCTCGGTGCCCCAGGGGTCCTGCGACTCCTGGGGATCTTGGGTTGGAGCCAACTCAAACGGTACTGTGTCCATAGGTGTCGGGATAGAGGACACTCATTCTGGGGCTTCAGGTGTTGCTGTAGGAGTTAGTGTTGGTGTCGGCACTGGTGCAGATGTGGACACCAATATTAACGTCAGTGCCGATGTCAGGGCTGTTGTAGTCGTCGATGTCAGGGCCATGGCCAACGGTGTTGATGTATGCGGTGGTGCCTAAATGGCTGGATGCGGGGCCTGAGAGATCACCAGAACTGCAGGTCCCTGAAGGGCGGAAGGCAGAACAAAAATAGCTGAGGCTACCAGTGTTGCTGCTGAGCACAACCCGTGACTCCATCCCTGGCTCTGATGGAAGGCCCAGGGCATCCAGAAAGGTCACTTCACTGGGTTCGGCCACTGCCAGGGCCACAGTGCCAGGTAAGCTCATCTCTCCCACTGTGACCTGGACCTCCTGCTTGTGCTGGAGCAATAGGAGTTGGACTCTGACTCTGAGGTCTCCAAGAAGAAAGACCACAGAGGAGCTGCACTTTGGGATGCTGAGCATTGGGAACTAGGGGACCAACTGGCCTTTTGTTCCCAAACAACTGGTGTCAGAGGACACTGTAGTGAATGCGAGCACTGGGACAGTGTAGCTGGTTTCCCTTTTGACTATACTGCAGGGTGGACCAGTGCTGTTGACGCAGGTATGAAACACAACAAGTCCTGAACTGTATTAAGTGACTCTGGGGTCAATGATAGCTGCAATTGCTGATTCCTGAGGTCCACCGGGGGACCGGACTCAATCACCCTTCTGGGGCAGGAGTCGACATGGCTCTCACAGGTGATAGGGAGCTGTGGCCCAACTGGGGTCTCACAGTTGTCGACGCCTTAGACTTAGCCAGGGGAAAATGATCCCTCTCTGGCTTCTTTTTCTTCTGAGGCACCAGAGATTGAGAGCAGTGCCTAGCCATGGAATGGATGTGGGAGGAGTCATGACGATGCCGAGAATCTCAGGAAGAGTCCTTCCTTGGCACTGGTTCCTTGGATGACGGTGGAGGAGGTACTAGGCATGGGGTCCACAGGTCCCAGGTCTGAATAGGGATGAAGAGCTGCCTCCATGAGCAGAACTTTGAGCCGCTGTTCCCTCTCTTTCAAAGTTCTTGGGCAGAACTCGCAGCAAATTCTGCAACAGTCCTCATCTAGGCACCCTGAACATGCAGTGTTGGGTTGCTTTTTGGCATACATTTAGCGCAGACCTCACACTTTTTGAACCCCAGTAACCACAGCATACCATGGCTCTGGGGATCGAAAGTGCGGGGAACCACCAACAAACTCTAACTATAACAATGACTAATTATAACAGCAACTATTAACTACAGATAACAGAGAAAAGTGCCTGTTAAGCTAGTGCTATGGGATGTTTCAGCTAACCATCATGGCGGTAAGAAGGAAATGAGGGGGTGGCAGTTTGGCGGGGCTGTGTATTGAGCACCATAAAGGCATTATTCCAGGGGGTCATGTGCCGACTAGGAGTGCAAATAAAGTGGTACCCTCCCGTACCCTGTATCGGCAAGAAAATTTTAGTAGGTACAGGGTACTTGAAAGAGTTGGGGATGGCCCCCGCCCCCCACTCCAACGGGGGTGGGAGGGCTGTGCTCTGCTCCTTAAAGGAGCAGAACATGGCTAGGGAGGGCATTCATTCTTTATATGGCTTTAACAGCACAATACATATGCTAACAAACTTAAACAAAGGCATTGTTCAAGTTTGTTAGCATATGTATTGTGCTGTTAGGTTGGTGAGGAGTTGGTGGGGTGTTTTTGATTCTGTTTCTCCCCATTGGTCTGAATTATTCATGACATCAACACTTCATCACATCAAGTCCAAATCATTAGAAGAATGCCTCTGCTTGCACTGACCAGAGGATGTCTGGATTCTGATGTCAGCTCAGTTCTGCAGTCTGATGGGAATCAGGTGTTGTCCCCAGTGTACATAGAATTCTTCTTTTCAGCCAAACTAGTCTAATGTGCAGTTTGTTAACTGGAACTGAAGCAGCAAAACAAAGAAAACAAATGCCTCATTTCTCAGTTTCATGAGTGAGAGAATTATAAGTGAAGATTATAATGCTGGACACTGATGGCTTTAAACCAGCTACCTCAGGAATCTGCCAAGAACTTCGCTGAAAATATGTTTCTCATCTTAGCAACGGAGTTAAGACTTATCACATACCAAAGACACTGTCAATTCTGCGGTTATCATACAATGATAAATGTATAAGGCTGCCTGATCCTACTTCCATTAAAATCAATGACAAAAAAGTTAAACCCATTGCCTTCAGTGGGGGCAGGATCAAGTTCTAAAAATGTAATAACATTTAATTCTAAACATAATATATGCTAGTATACTAGTCATTTAGTTTGCCCAGTATGTATCATTTGTATGTTCATGTTACTTTGCCATATATAAGCACTTCATCGGATTTATTTTTCACTTTTCCCATCCAGTTTAATAAAAAACATACTTACATGTTTACATACGATGTGGAGTTTACCAGTGTTTTTAGTAGGCTTAGTATCACCAGTTTCTCAGTTATCATACGTTTCTTGTAAATAATCTAAATGTGCTGCTACTTCTTGATGGTCTTTGATAAAACTAATTATGACAGTTGGGATTAGTGAGGATCCATGAATAATGAATCACTGTTGATCAGAATATTGCTAAAACATTGGCAGTCTTAATCATACATGCCCTGCGCACCCAAAAGTCCTGTTCAATTCAATGAGAATATGTAAAAATTGCAGGTTTGGGCCTTTTATTTAATGGAAGTTTATTGTCAGAGTATTCTTGACATCTCAATGGAGCAGTACAATCAAAATTCTTTTTAAAATTTCACCTATGTAACATAATAAGTAAAACTATACACCTTGGATGCCACACCAATAGCTTTTCATACCAAGAGACTCTGAACACAATTCTAACAAATACTGACTTCTGGCACTGCACTAACCTGAAGCCACAGAATGAAAAATACCCTTCTGCATTATTCAGACCCTGCTCTGAAGACAATTATTAATTTCCTCATGGGCTTCTCTATGGTGCTCACCACTAGAATATCTGAGTACTTCAAAAGCCTGAAGAAGAGCTCTGTGTAAGCTTGAAAGCTTCTTTCTCGCCAACAGTAGCTGGTCCAATAAAAAATATTATCTCACCCACCTTGCTTCACAAACATTAATTTTTCTCCACATCACTCCTGTGAGGTGAGGGAGTGGCATTATCTGCATTTTAATGACCCATTCATTGTTGCTGTTGAACACCATTATTTATATAGAATCAGAGAGGTAGCCGTGTTAGTCTGGAATTGCAGAAGTGACAAAGAGTCCTGTGGCACCTTAAAGACTAACTAAAGTATTAGAGCATAAGCTTTCGTGGGCTAATACCCACTTCGTTGGATGCATGTTTATTTATATAAACATGCATTTGATATCTGGATCATAGAGAGAGACACACAAGTCCCATCTATCTTGCCAGAGATGCATAGGAATTCTGGTAGTTATTTGGCATGGAAGAGAGTGAAAGATATAGCCAGGGATTAATAAACTGGGCACTTCCAGTGCCCTGAAGCTAGGCCACCTGCCACTAAAAATATTAAATTAATAACAGCACAGCAGGCAACAGATGGATCACAGGTCCATCTATAATTTCTTATATGTAACAACAAGAACCAAAAAGTCATTGCACTGGAATCTTATTTTTAATATTTAGAGTTCTTGGACTTACGACACAATTCGTTCCTCAGAATTGCGTTGTAAGTCGAAATGTTATAAGTCAAAACTACTTTTCCCATAGGAATCAATGGTGTGAAGGCGGGATTGGTTCCTGAACCAAGGCTTGATACACTATTTTCACCACAATAACCCAAATTTTTGTACTAAATGAATTCTAGATGACAAATGTTTCAGCATCAATGTATTTACTGTACACTGTATTTTGTAAACAGCATTCAATAAACATATAAAGTAGCATATGCTGCTCAGAGTGCCAGCTACACAGGCTCAGAAAGCCAGAGAATACAGCACACATGCTGAACCTCAGCTAATCACTGTTCAAGCTTTCTGATTTGGCTGAGCCTGGAGCCGGTAGCCAATCAAAAACAAGCGGCAACCCTACCTGGGAACAAGCTGCTCTACTGCCTAGAAGCCAGTCAGAAGCAAACCTTTCCAGATCCATATCAGTATAACACAATCAGGAAGTGATTTCAAGTGAACTGCATCCAAATCCAAATCGAGCATTGTATGGGCAAAACAAGCATCGTAGGGGCGAAATAGGAAGTCCATTGAAAAGAGTTGTAAGTGGCATCCAACATAAGTCAGGCGTCCTAAGTCTGAGGACTTATAATACATATAATTAGTTAGTGTGCGCCATCTACTGGGCACCATAAGAATGTTCCATTTCTTTTAAGGGGTTGTTCTGGAATTCACTGTTTACATTTGCAAAACAGAATATTTCCAGTTAATTCAGTTTGCTAGTAATATTTATATCAATTACAATATTAACAGTATTTTTGTCTTTTTGCTTGTTTACTTTAACTTTTACATCATCTCCCCAACTGGGATTAATAACTCATTTCTCTTGGATACAGAGGTGCAAGTAAGCCAGTGTGCCCTGGTTCAGCTTCCCCAGACAGCAATTTGAAGGGCCTGGGGCTCCCAGCTGCTTCGGCAGTGGGGTTCAGGTGGCAATTTAAAGGGCCAGGGGCTCCCACTGCCACTACCCTCTGGTGCCCTTTATATCGCCACCCGAGCCCTGGAACCTTGGGGTAGCAGCAGCAGGGCTCTGGCACTGATTTAAAGGGCCAGAAGTTCCCGGCTGCCCCTACCGTGGTGGAGCCCCAGGCCCTTTAAAGCTCCACCAGAGCCTGGGGCCCCGGGATAGTGGTGGCACCTGGGATGCTTTAAAGGGCCTGGAGATTTAAAGGCCCCGCCTCCTCTGGTAGAGGCCATGACTTCTGGTTGAGCCCCCCCCCCCCGCCCCCCCCCCCCAGGACTCCAGAGTACTGGTAAGTCCTTTAAGTTACTTTCACCCCTGCTTGGATATTTTGTCCTTATAACTTCATTAAAATATCAAATTCTGGTCATAATAGATACAACTGAATCATCAGCAAATGACCAGTAATCAGTCAGTGAGATGAGAGTATGTCTGCCAGTGAAATTAACACTTTCTACAGAGCCAGCTCAAGGCTTGTAAGTCACTTAAGTCTCACTTCAGCCCATGAAATAGGACTTAAGAGAACTTCATGCTGAGCCATTGCCCGCGGGTGAATTTCACCCCAATGAATAATTAATTTGCCAGCGGAGAGGAAACTGTACGGGCAGAGGATTCTGTATTCCGTTGCTGTTTCCACATTTACCTCTTTTGAATGCATTTGTCTTGGAAAATTCTGTTACTGTATGTATTAATGTTAATGATAGGGTGTAAAAGAAATCAGCCAAACTGGGATTTCCATAGCTTTGATTTGTGTCTCTGAAAGTCAGAATAAATCATAATGGTAAATATTACAATGTGATTTACATTCAGGATATTAATAGCACAAGTGTTCATCTCAGTCTTTTTCATAACTATGTTTACTGTTTACTGATCCAATTCTTACATATATTAATTATCATACAAGACTGGGTATTCTAATTTAGCTCTTGGAATATATCATAAGTAATCAAAATAATAGAAGCCTTCATTCCCTGAGGACTTGGTTTCTTTGCCAAGAATACCCCCTATCGCACAATTATGGACATGTGAGCTAGACAAAGCTAGTATTGCTTTCAACAGCTATTTTACTGCAGTTCAAAAGAGGATGACTCAGGAAAAGCAGATTTTTTAAAAAATAGATGCATACCTATATGTACTATATTGGCCCAGTCTTGCAAGGTGCTGAATGTTCACAATTCCCATTGGACCTGACTGTGATCTCATGAGAGTTATTCCATTTAAATCAATGGAGTTAAATCCGCCTGATGCCAGATGATAAGACAATCAGGCCTACTGACTACAATCCTTACCTAATATAAATCTGTCAGTCCACTGAAGTCAATGAAGCATGGCTGACATATGCTAGCCAAGGAGCTGGAGCCATTTTCTTTTATGGGAGTTGAGAGAGCTCTAGGAATATAGGACAGAGCCTGTAATCTTACAGCTGCTTTCCCTCATGCCATTCTAGGCATCTCACAGTAAAACAGTGCAGCCAAATTCTATTTAAAATGAGTACAAATATTAAGACACTCCTTTGATGCCACAGCAATGGCTTTCCCAAACAAAAGAGTTTGGCGCACACTTTTAAAAGGAACTTGTGTAGTTCAGGAAAGACCTGGAAATTGAACAGTGCACAAACCTGGAGTGAGAAAAAATACATAGCCATCATCCTTCTGCCTGAGGAAACTAAGGCCAGAATTCAACCTCCCTCAGAGGGCAAAAGGATGTCTTATGATACCAGAAACTCAGTAAAAAGACATGAAACTCACTATTATGGTAGTAAATTCTGTGATAAAACCTGAAATAGATTATAATGTAGCTATAAAGATATAGTAATTTCATTTTGTTTTCTTGGCTTTTTACCATATTTATTAAAGGAACTTTTTCTAGATACACTACAGAACAGATTATGATGAACCATTATAGGAGTTCAACAATGAGCATATATATTTGCTAAAGAAATAACACCACACAAACACAGCTGCATCAAAATGTACCCCTGTGCATGCACATAACCCCCACACTGACACCAGGAAACTGTTAATAAAAGAGGCTAAATATATCTGGAACCATAAAAATGCATCATAAATGGCATTATTATAAGCCTTAATCCAATTCCCCTCGGTGTCAATGAAATAACACTGAAGGTATTTGGAGATAACAAAGATGATATCTGACATAAGATCAGACTCTGAAGAGTACAGAAGGAAAGGAGATTTTCTCTTGTTAAAGTATAAATAGACTGCTTTGCTTATAATAAAATTTGTGTTCAAAATACATATGTGATGAGCCAAATTATCCCTTGGTGTAACTCCATTTATTTCAGTGGTAAAATGAATTAGTCCCCTTGTGTGTTTTTTGGTTTCAGCCATCTTTCCACATGTGTAATATTATTGGATCTTTTAATCAGGGTAGGCCTGATTAATTTCACATGCATTTTCCTGCATATCTTATGACATTAAGTTTGTATACATACAGGAACTACTAGTGTTTGTGAAAACATATCTGCAGACTTAAAATCAAAATCATGTCCTTGGACACCTTACTAAAAATAAAAATGGGAAGCCTAATATTTTTACTTTTTACATATAAGATTAATTCTGGTCTAGATGTTGTAGAAATAATTTTAAAGCCATTAACACAGAATCCAGCTATTAAAGATAATCAGTAATTAAAGAATTAATATGAAGGAAGTGGAACGATATGGGGGTATGACTATGATAAGAACACTTAGGACGTATATAGCAATTTACAAATGTATCTAACTGCAACAAGCAAATGAGGTAAATATCCCTTTTTTCTAGACAGAGAAACTGAGACAGAGAGGTTTGTGATTTGCCAAAGGCTTCATAGTAAATGGCAGAGAATGAATTAAAACTAAGCAGTCTTATCTCCTAGTCTTGAACACCATGCTACCACTGAGGTTTGTCACATTTTTTTTGTAGCGTGAATGATAGCATCTCATGAACAACCATTGTTCCTATTCAGATGGGCACCTCACATCAATTTTGTGCAAGCCACCTGCCCCTTAACTTGGGCAGACCATTTGCCTTCCAATTTTTACTGTGCAAAATCCCTGTGGTAACAAATAATAGAGTTTTTAGCTAATTTTTATTGTCCCACAGATGGCTTTGCTTCCTGACAGCAGTTCCACTTTCTTTGCAACCTCTTACACAGCAACAAATGCTAGGACTCCTTCTTTCCAGCTCCTTTTATAGGCATATAAGCTTGTTATTTCAGTGAAGTACATGGACAAGTGAAGTGGGCCACTTCTAGCCTGCAAAAGCAGTTAGAAAAAAGGAGTACCATGTAACCAACCAGCTCTCTGCAGACAACATCTTGATAAATGCTGTTCTGGAGCTTGATGCTTGCCTTTGACTAAGCTGGATGGATCATGACATTGGAAGAAGAACATTTTTCAAGTTAGAGAGCATATCAAAAATACATCATTTTAATGGGTACATTTAGATAAGAATCCAGTAACTTTGACAGACTAAGCCTCCCCATGGTTTTCCACATAATTGATTTTGAAATTAATAATAGGATACATTCTAGGTTCACGGTCTACTTATTTTTATCGGATACCAGTGTTAATGACCTGCATGGAAAATAATTTGGGGTTCTCAGTCCAATTCTTTGTGGACAGCTGTCCATATCATTGGCACCCACGCTGGCAGTATCAAAAGATAAGCCAAGGACTGAATCAGCAAGAATAATGATCCCATAAACCAGATCTGAGACACATTTGCAGTGCTGGATGCAAGAAGCTTGCCTGTTCTATAGATAATTAGAGGGTGTCAGTCTGTAACATTGTCAGTCTTGTGTCTTTCACAGCACCACACTGAGTTTCTATTACAATAGAGCTAAGATAATGTTTTAAAAATGAAAATAGCATGATTCTTTTTTTCTAAATCAACAGTTGTAGTCTCTGCCTCTATACAAACTTTTTTTAGAGGGCCAGGCACATACTTTATGGGGAATTTTATGGAGTAATATGCAGCTTATAGTATTGTTAAGACAAACACACTTCTGACATTTATTAACTATCATGAACAAAATGTTACTTCCACAGTTTATCGTATATGAAGTCCAAAACAGGATTCACAGAAGTCCTCATCAACTGAATCCAAGATCAGTACTTGCGTGGACTGATCATAATGATGCCCAAGACTAGTGCAGATTGTACTGATAATAAAATGAGATTATTATTTCTGTATGCAAATGCCACATGCTTTAAGCACCTAGTACTGTCAGCAAAGTATGAAAACTCAACAAACATATAGATAACTAAATATATGGTTAATAAATTATGTAAAGTACAGAGTTTTGGCTCTAGTCACATACTCACCTGCAGAATTAACACCTATTCTATCCTCCAGAGTTATTTTGCTTATCCATTTTACCAGTGAAAACTACAGACTAAGATATTTCTTTCATTTTTCTGCTAACTAATGCCAGAGCGATTGTAACAGAGGAAGCGACTTTTTTACAAAAAATACCTTACTCAAACATTCTACCCTACTCTGAAATTACAGCCTTTCAGGAAATGAAAGATTACACATTACGGGATATTATCTGTAGTTCTGCAGTGCCCTGGGATGAGTTCTTTAGTGAAAGAACAGAAAACTGTTGGCTAAATGCCTTCCCAGGAGTTTTATAAGAGAATGATGCTACAATAGATGCAAAGAGATATATACATCCTGAACTACTAGCTAGAGGCTGGTCCCAAAACTGAAGAAATGGTAAATAATCTAGACAATAAGCACAGCAAGAAAACTCAGCTGTGAAAAAGTTGTATGTGAAAGATAACACATTGACCACACAGTTGATGACAACTTCAGAAATCAAGTCAGATTCGTAGAACCATAGAATATCAGGGTTGGAAGGGACCTCAGGAGGTCATATAGTCCAACCCCCTACTCAAAGCAGGACCAATCCCCAACTAAATCATCCCAGCAAATTCACCTTTGATGTAACTTCATTGACTTCCATGAAGTTACACCAGCGGTTAATTAGGCCCATTGTGACTACAAGAAACAATCAAACAAAATATCAAAACTAGTAAATTACAAACCCCGAAACCACGTGAGGTTTGGCTGGTTTCAGTTTCACTCTTGGAAGCTGTTTCTGAATGAAGAGGTGGGTGGCCCCCCCACTAATGAGATCTTCCACATATTTGTTCACTTGTCATGGAAGCAATTCTATTTATTATAACCCCACAGAGTGACAAGGTTGCTGCCATCAAGTTCCATTTGAAAGAAAAAATCCCTGATTAGAGAGAGAGAACAAATGCAGAAGTGAATTGGTAAATTTATTCTGGGTGCTAGAATATGCTGTTGTTGTAGCCATGTTGGTCCCAGGATATTAGAGAGTCAAGATAGATGAGGTAATGTATTTTATTGGACTAGCTTATCTTGGTGAAAGAGACAAGCTTCCAAGTTTATACAGAACTCTTCCTCAGGCCTGAGAAATATACTCAGTGTCACAGCTAAATGTGTTTAGTTCCACACATTGGAACCATCAGTACTAAAGTAATACATATTGTAGGAGACCATTCAAGGTGAAATGGCCAGTTAATACCTCTGCAGTCATAGCGGGGGGGGGAAAGGATGTTTAATGATTTTACAGGTTGTTGGAATGAGCCATGAATCCAGTGTCTTTATCAAGTCCATGGTTTTTAGTGTCTCTCAAAGTTATGAATTTAAGCTTCCAGGCTTATCTTTTGAAGGTGGTGTTCAGGTTTGTTTTGAGGATGAGGACTTGAGAGGTTAGTTAAAGCAGCGGTCTTCAAAGTTTTTCTGCTGCGGCCCCATTTCCCTCTCCCTCCTCTACTCGCAGCCCCTGGAGTATGTCCAGCAAAATGCTGCTGAATAGAAGGCTTCCGCTTTCTGCGGTGGCATTTTGGCAGGACAAAAATAGACTGCGAGTTTGGTGGTCTCCCGGGCAGGATCAGTGGCACTGGGACCTCACACACCCCACTTTGAAGACCATTGAGTTAAAGAGTGAGCACTTTGAAAAGTTTTCATCCATAGATGATAAGGTGTTTTTGTCTTTTATCATTTTTCATTGAACTCACATAGAAAAATGTATGTTTGACTCTATAACATTCTGAAGAACCCAAGATCAAGTAAGTCTGAGGAGGATTTTTCAACCTTATCATGTAAATTTATCAACAAAGAAGAATAAAGTCATTATGCACAACCTATTTGAAAAGAAAACTACATTTTTCTCTTGTTTGTTTTACAGTGCCTTCAAAGCATGCCACCCAAAAATTAAGAGCTTTTACTTTGCAACTGACTGTCTTGAAGAAATGAATAGGTAAGTTACTCCTATTCTTCATGGGACTATCCTAATAATTTTACTGAGATATGTGGAATACCACAATGTAAGGAAAATATTATATCAGCTCTTCTAGGAACACACATGTCACATAGGGAACATCATAATATACCAGGGGTAGGCAACCTGTGGCACGGGTGCCAAAAGCAGCACACAAGCTGATTTTCAGTGGCGCACTCACTGCCCAGGTCCTGGCCACCAGTCTAGGGGGGGCTCTTCATTTTAATTTAATTTTAAATGAAGCTTCTTAAACATTTTTAAAACCTTATTTACTTTACATACAACAATAGTTTAGTTATATATTATAGACTTATAGAAAGAGACCTTCTAAAAATGTTACAATATATTACCGACACACAAAACCTTAAATTAGAGTGAATAAATGAAGACTCGGCACACCACTTCTGAAAGGTTGCCGACCCCTGTAATATACTGATTCACAGTGCTTTCAGTGTATGCTCCTTACTTTGCTACTGATTTATGCCTTTGCCTATAGTGTTGCAATGTATGCCTCATTCTTCAGTTTATTCTTTATGTGGTGCTTGAAATAATACATGTGAAAGGGTCTTTGCAATACCACAGGGCCTGATCCTGTAAATATGCATGTTAGTAGCTTTGCTCCAGTGCAGTGATCTCATTTAAGTTCATGAACCTTCTCACATGAGCAAAGTTTTTCTGTGCATAAATTTTGCAGGGTTAGGTCTACAAATGCAAGTGCCCAAGAACTGTATATCTTAAACCAAAATTGCACACTTAGTAACTATGCCGCTCACTGATTGTGCTGCTATTATCACAATTATAGAAAAGGGCTGGGATTTTCATATTTGAAAATTTCACCTACACTGTTTAATGTTTTACATGAGCTTTAAAATACTTAGATGTATATCTGAACTCAGCTGTCAGTCTCATGTATACAACCCAATAGAGTTCAGTGGGGCTACAGATGTGTACTTGAAAACAGAAATTGCCCTTTGCTCTAGATGACACACATTTCAGATAACTTGTCAGCAAATGTGATTGCTTCCCCGGCAAATGCTATTTTATAACTGTATTAAATGTCACTTTTGTCCTCCCTAATCTTTACAGCTGATACTTAACAATTTAAAACAAAATATTTTAATCCAAACTCTCAAAGGTGAATTAGCCTTATAGTGTGTGCAGAGCTTGGTGCACACATCCCTGGTGCATGCACAATGGAGAGGGGTTGTTATTGCACATTCTGTTGTATATGTGTGTAATCCCTGCTTGTTTGCATACAGTAAGAATTCATATGCCCAGATTGGATGTGGGCACTCAGACATGCACATCTTTGAAAACTAGGGCCAAGTATATTACAGATACCGACTCTTCCATTGAAGTTGATAGATCGGGACTGGGCCAATAATGTTTTATACCTTTATCTCCTATGAACTATGTATACAATGTACCCCAGGTTCTTCTTTGAGTGGCCTCTGCATATTCCCATTCATGGGAATGTGCCATCTGATGCAGACTAGATGGTAGACTCTTCTCCGTCTTATTCCGTAAATGAAATAGGTAATAGGATATGACAGCCTGGTACAATTTATCAGCTTTCTTAGAAATGGGTGGGCAAGAAACTGAACTGGCCCAACTATCTTTTACAGACTGATTTTTTAAAATCCAAAATAGGGAAAGAAACTATTTTTAAGTGAGTTCCCAAAATATCAAACACCAGATGAGACTCCTCCTTCACAGCCTCTAAAGGTAGCTTTATTGTTGAAACCACACGAGCTCACACAACTGGAAAGCATCTTCAGAAGGAGAAAACACAGAGGATATGCCCCCATTTTCATTTGGGAACAAATCAGATTCCATCTCAGTCTTAGACTGCTGATGTTCCATATGCTCAACTATTTTCTCATCTTCCTCCTACAAACATTACCTATTACGGTAGCAGAAGACTAACAGATCTAAGAATCCAGAAGCACTGATATGATCTCATTCTTAGCAACAAGAGTCTCTCTTTATCAGTCATATTGGGGAGATACCATAAATTTCCTAGTTGAAGGCCAATATGGTCATGGAGTCCAAGGCTGTGATTCTTGCAAAAAACACCCCTATGGAAACATGGCCATGGCATATGGTGATCCGAATGGTGCATAAACCCTGACCTAGGTAGTTGAAATATAGGCTGTCTAAGCTGAGCAGCTCTGTCCTGATCCTCTTCTGTTTGCAGATTCAATCTTGGATAGGTAACAGAGGTTATACAAGATAACATCTGAACAAGAAGATGGATAGGTCTGAACTGACAGAAAGATTTGCCTGGTGATCTCATAGGAATCTTAGGAAGAGACTGTGACAACTCTGGAGTAAAGCTTAGAATGTTCTCCAACCTGCACCTCTAATGAAGAGTAGAAGATTGAGAAATAACCACAGTTGGAACCTCTCTTCTTTCCACAAAAGATATGACACACAGATCCAGAGGCTGATTTAACTGCCTGTGATGGACTACTTGCAGTCTTTCTCAGGTCTAATACTGGTGCCAAAGCTATTAAAACTGTTGGTATTAATGTAATACTTTCGAGATTTTCAGATCTGGGGAAATTCTTGGATCTGCAGGTTCAGGTCCAAGTATGGGGTGCTTCATGGACCCAATCCTGATGTTTGCCATAGAAAGGAGGAAGATGAATTCAAGTCAGATGAATCTGATGAATTGCCTGAGATCAGGCCCTGCAAACAATGGCTCTCTTAGCAGCAGCCTTCTTCTTCGGAACCACAACTGACTGATCCAAAGGCTTAGTCTGATGCTTCCTTGACCAAGAACTTTAGAACCTTTGAGCAGATCTGAAGTTCTGTACTTTGAAAATGTGAACATACATGGAGGCAAATCCAGTGCAAATTCGACAGTCTTCTTAGACACTTTAATTTTTTCAGGTGCTGAAGATAGAGCCAACATAGGTCTCTTCCCTTTATGCTCCAACTTCTCAGCTCTGGAAAGGTTTAGCTGATGTGGTTCCTGAAGAAAGTGTGTCTGAAGTCTATTGAGTTTCTCCTAGCATACTCTAGGCATAAATGTAAAGTACATTGTACATCTAGATGAATAATGCCCTTCACTAACACATACTAGGTACCTTATGTGGTCGTCCAATGCCAGGGAAACTGGCAAAAAGGAAGCACATCTTTTGAAACTTACTTACTACTTCTTCAGATCCACCATTCTGAAAGGAACTGAGACAAACCTATACCAACTTGACCTGTAAAAACAGCTAACTCTAAGAACAACAACAAAGTACACAGAAGAACTAACTACTATTATGGTAATAAGAGAGAAGCTCCAAGTCCACTGAATCCAGAGAGGTTCACTTCCATAGTGTACTGTGGTGCAGTTGAAAGGAACTGAGTCAACAGAGGGCTCTGCGCCTTCTTTTATAGCCTCCTCCTCAGAATGTTCATGAAGAGTAGGAGGTGGCATGCAGGCACTCAGATAGGCACTTCCTGGAGAAGGCTGTTTCATCTATGTTACACTGATTGTTGCATTCCCAAAGAGTTCTATGGCACCTTCTAGACTAACAGATGTATTAGAGGATGAGCTCTCATAGGTGAATACCCACTTCATCCATGCATCCCATAAGTGTGAATATGCAGAGGCTCATCTCAAAGAACTCCAGTTACAAGTTAGTATCCTTCATTTTTACTGTGCGTATGTATGTGCATAATATAAACACACTTGGGTAGTTGAAGCTTCTCACATTTTTTTAAAATAAGAGTTAATTGAAATGAAACACATTGTATACTATATAAAATTTGTTTTAATTATCTTGGTATTTATTATTACAGAATATATAAAAAAACATTTTAAAAAGGAAGTGCGCAAGACATTTAAAATAATGCAATAATATTTGAAAACCTCAAGAGTCAGGGATGCAAACAGATGAATGTATACTATTTATATTGTGTTATAATTCAGCAATTTTTTACACTAATATATACAGCATAAGATTTGCACATCGGTAATAAGAGAAATGAATCCCAGCTTGGATCCTGGCTCCCACACAAATGAAGGCACTCCCATGCCAAAATTGTCTCTCTGTTCCAAAGTTAAACAAACACATGAAATAAATCTAAAAATATACTTCCAGTTAGATAACAGTTTGCAATGGGAAAATACTAATAGCAGAGCTCTTCTACATAGGTCTGCCCTATGTTCTACTCTCACTGCAGATGTTCAAAGTATAATGACAGCTTCTGCCATTGTACTTCCATTGAAATGGTCATATTCTTACAAGTAGTGTCTGAAAAATCTCCTTTTGTTAATGAATTTTCAACAAAGTCATCCAGATGAAATTGTGTGTATTTGATTATAATTGTCTATAGAAAGCTCCACCTAGAAGGTCAAATGGCACTTTTTGTGCAGGAGGTTAAAAGAATTTAAATAAAAGGTATTAATCAGGTCTACTGTTCTGTATATTTGTGATTGTATCCATATGTTAATACCTGTCTGCATGTTGATCTTGAAATGTAGGTTGTTCTATATGGGCTTTAATATTACCCTTACTCCTGTTCCCTCCCTCCTTTCCTCCCCCTTCTCCCACCCCCTTCCCCGCCGGGAGCCAGTGGGTCAGCAGCTGAGACCTGGGGGCCAGCAGGCCGGGACCTGGGCACTGGCGGGCCAGGACCCGACTAAAACCTGAGGGTCTTGGAGCATCCCCTGCACCCCTAGTTCCTACGCTTATGACTCAAGAACAGTCTTTCCATTAGCTACAGTGGGATTGGATCAGGACCTCTGTTGTTTCTGTGAATGTTTCAATTTTCTTATTGTTTTCTTTACAATAAATATGCTCTTCTTTGTACATACATTTGAAGCATAGACGTGCCTGCTAACATACATTATGGGAAGAGTGAGGTATTTGGGAACCTCTTGCATAAACAATAGTCATCATTTAGTCAAGTTATACAATAGAATGTTAGATACCATAATTATTTCTCAGTACAGAAAATAATTGTTGTGTCTGATATATTACTATGTATGGTAACAATAGGTAAAAGCTGATCTTTTAATACTGACCACTGTAGCTCACTATAGGTGGGGTGGTGGTACTATGATTACTTTTACTTTATCTTGCTACACAGATTTACAATACAGTTGTATTATGTGTGATGTACAGTTCATTAGCAGTACATCACACAATTGTATGGTTTCTTAAAACTCTGCTTGATAATGAAGCAGGTCTCTAGCTATTTAAGAATGAATTCCACTGAATATAAAATACACACTGGCCAGTATAACATTTCCCAGTTGTCTCACTTCCAGGAGATTTCTTAAAATGCACCTTTATCATTAGTGTTAAAATGTGCTTGACACTTCATCTGAGAATGCTTTTAAAAAAAACAACCACACACAAACTCTTTATAGACAATTCTGCTTATAAATCCCATTGTGGAAGGAGATATATTTATTTTCTCTTGCTTTTTTAGTACAAAATGTATATTAAAATATTAGCTTTGTTTTATAAAAGGTCATTTGTGCATGTAGCTTATTCCTACCCTGAAGTTACAGTCTGCAGTCTATTGATGACATTATTACCATAGCCCCAGTTGTGAGGTCAGAAAAAAATAATTGTGATTTCAGCTCAAAGGTAAGCAGCTACATAAACTATTAAGGAATAAGGATGGTGTTTTTATGCGGATATTCTTATTCATAAAGGAAAAGGCAACAGAGCTTCAAACATATACATTATATTAGCAGAATTCTCTCTAAATTGAATATGTCTTAAAGTTTCCCATGAGGCTTTAAAAAGTCTCTAAACAGCTGCACTGTATAAGTTATTAAAATGTCAAGCCTTTCTGTTATTTCAAGATCTTTCCTATCCTCCTAATTCCCAGTATAATTCCAAATTTTGTAGATAGACCAGATGTTGTTTTGTTTTCTTATTTTGATGCTATATTTTTGTTGGTATTAACACTAAAATTCTAGTCTCACTTTAACAATCATGCTTAAAATAGTAATGCTCAAGAAATCTCTGCATGCCATGGTTGAAATTGTATTTCAAAATCTGAATTCACTGTAACTGCTTTTGTATATGAAATTTCAGACTCAGCTCCTTTGATAAAAGCAGTGGGATCAGTTTTGAGGAGGTAAATGATAGTACTCTGCTCAGACTCTATCCACGTTCCCAGAATAATGGAAAATTTCAGCTGGAGTTAAGAACAATGAAATAGTTAACAATGTTGACATGTAATTCATCTAACATTTAACTGCCTTCAGAGTTGATGCTCCATTCATCAGATAGAGCAGTCACTCCATCTTAGAGTTATTGGATCACATTCTAGCCTCTGGCTCTGTCCCCATTATGCCAGTTTGGGAATTCCAACTATGGATAAAAACTGGCTTAAGTGACTCCATGCTCTCCCCCCCACACACACACTCTTGACCACAGACTTAGAGGGTGTTCTTGAGAGAGCTTTGGGGGCTGATAAAGGTCAGTGCACAGCAAGTACCTACCTCCCCTATCTATTCCTTCACCATCAACAAAGGGGCTTCCGTGAAATATGAGGAAATATTATCTTACAGAGGTGTCACTACCCACTCCTGCTATACCTGTAGGATTCCACTGAGTTTTCCATGGAGGCAGAGGGAACAATATGACCATACTATTTGAGATTCTCCTATTTGAAAAACATGAAAATAGAATTTCTATATCGAAAACATAGAAAATACATCCACTTTAGTCAATGGTATTTAGCATGGGCTCTCATTTAGAGTTAATTTTATATCAGTTTCTGACTCCAGATTCGGTATTTATTCACTTGAAAAGCAATTAATTTGTATTTTACACATATGCAATTATTCAATTTCTCTTTAATACCATGTCCTAATTTCCTGAAAGAGTTAAGTACTGATCTTTGCGTCTTTATGTGTTTGACACAAATGATTGACTTGTTTGCAGTGTATACAGTTGCTCTGCTGCTGATTATTTGTTCCTGCTGGTGGCTTGTTTCAGACAGACTTTGCTTTGCAAAATTAATGTGCACATGCAGTTTTGACCGGTCTACATGAATACACCTGTGTTCTTAAAAATGAATTAATGAAATTAATTAACTCATCTATTGTTTGGCTTGGTTACTTTGTGGCTTGTAAATTGATAAAAGCCTTGTGCCACAGTGATGATTCAAGGGTGCAATCCAGATCAGTGAAGGGGTTTTGTCACCACTAGCCCCGTAGCCCTGGATGCCTCACAATGCTCGCTCCTGTAGCTCCCAGCCTGAGATGCTTAGAACTAGCTTACAAGAATCTATGTGCTTAGACAGTCCAGGTTCAGGAGCTCTGACCCAAGGAGCCTGTCTACACCCCCTCTCTGGCTTCCACAAGTCTTGGTGACAATCAGGGAGGTGACCCCAATACAGTTCTGAGATCAGATTCATAGTAGAAATGGTGAGCTTTGTAGTTGCAAAGAGTTCTTTTAGAATTAGTCCATAGGCTATAGTCTAATGTTCATATTCAGGGTGATCCATATTAGGACTGGAGATTTCGGTCTTAAAACTTAAGCTTCTCATGCATGAAGCATCTGGCAGATCTGCGATAAAAAGGACCAGGTCCCAAGACATTTTTGTACAGTTCCAGGTCTTCTTTGACAGCTAGGAGTCCTTACGGAACCAATAGGCAATCATGGAGACTTTGAAGTAGACCTATTTCCTAAGCATCACCGGTAATTAGCTACAAGGATTAACATAAAGTAATTGCCCGTTTTCCACCATTTGTTATACATTTCAAAGAGAAATGAATACAGTGATATCACTATGTTTACAGTTCATTTAAATATTAATATTTCCTTTTGATCTCTGACGTGACAGAATACAGCATAGATAGGGACTGTTTGATTACATGGTTAACCTCTAACAATATATATGTAAACACATAAAGACGCAAACGTTATCTACCAATATGTTCCTCAAGATTGAATCTGGGTCAGATAGCCTGCAAGCTGCAAACCCATTCTGGCCACGCGTCACACTTTGTATAAGATGCATTGCAATTATATAATAGTGGTAGCAACAATAATTTGCATGGTCATATTTTAATCAAATGATGTCACAATCACACATTAAATCTACTCTGTAAAATGAACTTACTGAATCAAATTCTGCTCCATGGTATACAAGTATAAACCAGAATAACTCCTTTGGTGTCAATGAAGTTACTCTGGATTTAATAGATGGCAATAAATGAAAAGTATTTGGTGCACTATTTGAATGATAACATAGTGTATGAAAAACTAAGTAAAAACATGTATCGGGGGTAGTCGTATTAGTCTGTATCCACAAAAACAACAAGGAGTCCGGTGGCACTTAAAGACTAATGGCTTTATTTGGTCATAAGCTTTTGTGGGTAAAAAACCACTTCTTCAGCTGCATGGAGTGAAAATTATAGATCTTGGGTTAAAATCCATCTTAAAACTCAACCTATAATTTCTACCTCATCCTCTGGATGTTTCTCCTAGCCAACCAATTTCATCTCCATCTTTCGTGGATTGGATATTGGCTACCTTCCTCTCGTCTCAGTCCCAGACACTGGGAAAGTAGAGAGACATTGGCTCTGAGTATTATTAGCATATTAATAGCACTACAGCCCAAGTCTTCTAGTGACCTGTAGAGGATGGGAGAGCCTAAAAGTAGATGAGCCACTGCCTCAAACTGAATTTTATAATAGTTCTGCCAATGGTGCTAGCATTCATCACCCTCTAGTCCAATTTTGTTTTAACTCAAGCATAATTTGTGTTTTCTCCTACACCACTGCTTATGCATGGGAGCCTTTTGTAAAAAGCCATAATGCTACATTATCTTTCTTCATACCCACTTCTTTCTTAGCTGTATTAGTATTAGACTAGTGAGTCTGATGCTTGAAGGCTACATGAGCAGACACAATGGAGCAGGTCTAACATTCTATCCAGTAAAAGAGAAGTGGTGCACGTATGCAGCAGCTAATACTTGGCAGTAAAATGAGGCATAGAGAGTTTAGTTAAGGTCCAAATTAACATTCAAGTCAATAGAAAATCTGGGAATAGAACCAAGGATTCCTGAGTCCCAAGACCCTTTCTAGCTGATAGCACTGATTGTACATCTAGTAGTATAAGCACATATTAGTATTAAAGATGTGTTCTACTAAATGGATTTGAAGCAAATATTGGAAAACACAAGCCTAAATTTAGTTCTCATCTGAGTTAGTATAAACACTATCAAATATCTGTAATCAGAAAATATAGTCTATGAGATTTTTTTAATTTAACGATATATCATTGATATATGAGTGATTTCATTGGACATAATGAAAAGAACAGGTTACTATATTGTACTAAGACCCTGATCCTGAAAATATTTATGCACAAGAATGACTATACGTGTGAGTAGTCCTGTTGAGCTCATTGTCACTATTTACATGAACAAAATTACATGTGTCTAAAGTATCAGGCCCTAAAACTGAAGTTCTAGTCTCTCCAGAGAAAAATAGACAGGCAAATGGGGGGTGAAAACCATAAGGAAAAATATCTTTCACAGTTCTAGCCTGAAAAATAATCAAGCTGCATATTTGTGTACAACTAAATCATGAAGTTTTAAATGTTTATTTTCCTTTGTTGCATTTGTTATATTATTGTTGTGTGTTACCCTTATCCTGGGCTTTACCCTTTTTATTGCTCTGGGTTTCTTAATTTGAAATGAAAATAAATTCCAAGGCTGAATGGTTTTGTGCCCAGCCTATGGTACTATATTGTGCCATAAATATTTTAACAAAACTCCCTATGATTTCAAGGCTCACTGAGTTAACGGGAAGCACATTCTGATTACTATATTTTTTTATTAAATATGCAAATGTTAAATGAAACACAAAACTCCTCCACAAAAGTGGGTTGTGAAAATGCTGAATTGTAAGTTGTTTAAAAAATGTTCAAACCTTTGTGGCCTTTCCTTCTTCACTCCGCTATATCATCTCTCCTACATTTTCCCCGTTTCCCATTCCCCTCCATATAGATCAGCAACAATCTCCCACAATAATTTTAGTATATTCTGGTTAATATTTATTTTGTTGCAAAACTGAGTTGAAAGAGGAGGGAAAACAAACTCCCAGTACACAAATATGTAATGTTGTGGGAACAAGGTCCCTGCCCAGCTTGTAGAGAGGAAAGAAGGATTATGTGTGGAAGTAGAAAGATGACAATAAAGGTCCCCACGTGGTTCCATATGACTGAGCTGGTTTACTTGGTAAACTTGCACTGGTGTAACTAAAATATTTTAATTGATTTAATTAAATCACCACTTATCCTGTTGCTGAATGAAACTACGACAATTTCAATCAGTTTATAACTGGCTTCAGTGTGCCATAACTAGGTTTGCACCAGTTTTATGTGTAGACAAAACTCCCATTGACTTCACATGAAATGTGATTATACAGGGAGAAGGGAAGTGAAAAAGTCTGAGTTTCTGAACATTGTTTTATAAACATTTTCTTTTTTTATGCAAATGTTGGAGTCTTTGCTGCGTCAGCTGAAGCAGTGAGAAGCTTGAGGTAGCATCTTTGTTGCTGGCAAACAGTTTTAAATAACTGAATACAGGAAACAAAGCTGAGCAATTATAATAGTCAGAGGAGAGAAATGTGTATATTCAGAGTATAGTTACTGAGTAGTAACCACAGAGTTATTTTGGGAGCCAGTCATAGTAAACTGCATAGATATTGAGGAACTAATTGCAAATAAAACAATGATTATATAAGTAACACTCTAGAATGAATGAGAGGGCACAAAATTGCATAAATAAGGGGAAAATATAGCTGTTTCTGTAACTAAACAGTATCTCTGCATTCTGAGTGCCTGAAAGAGTTCTATGTCAGTATAATAAAAAAAGCATATGGAAGAATTTTGTGAAAGTAGCTTAAACCCAAAATTTAAGTTTGGTGAGATAAAATAAAACGGAATAACAGAAATATTCAATCAGGTCAATTATGGGGATATTTGTTTTTACTTTCATTGAATACTAATTTCTTTTCAATTAAGCATTTCTCCTGTTGTGCTAATGAAAATGAGAATAGAACTGGCCAAACTAATCAAAGTGAAATGCAAAACCAAACAGAGTAAATGATGGGTTTTTTTTCATTTTTAATGTTACTGTTAGTTAATTGTCCAAGTTGTTATTTAGGAGTACAGATAAAGACTTTTTAAAAAAGTATCTTAATAAATTCCTTTCAAGGAACAGCTTATGTTCCTTAGAGCCCTGCCCTGTGGGGCAGTGACCATTCTTTCTCAGATGTCTTGAAAGTGCACAGATATTGTGAGTTCTACACAGAGGTGAAAGTAAGCCGGTACACTCCGGTACGGCATACTGGCAAGAGCCGGTGCGCCGTACCATGGTGGCCCAGCTTCCCCAGCTGGCAATTTTAAGGTCCCGGGGCTCCCCTACCTCTACCGCCCACTCTTTAAATAGCCAGCGGCAGGGCTCTGGCAGCTATTTAAAGGAATGAGGTGCTATAAGGAGGGGAGCCCCAGGCCATTTAAATAGCCCCAGAGCCCTGGGGTAGCGCTGGGGCTCCAGGAGCTAATTAAAGGGCCCGAGCTCCCGCTGCCTCTATGGTCCTGGCCCCGGATCCTTTTAAATAGCCGCTGGAGCTGCAGCAGTGGCGATGCTCCAGCAGCTATTTAAAGGGCCCAGGGCCATAGAGGCAGCAGGAGCCCTCAGCCCTTTAAATAGCCCCCAGAGCCCCGCCACTGTTGCGGGGGCTATTTAAAAGCCTGGGGCTCCCCTGCTTCTACTGTCCCTGGTCCTTTAAACAGCTGCTGAAGCCCCGCCACCAACTATTTAAAGAGCTGGGTGGTAGAGGTAGGGGAGCCCTGGGACCTTTAAATAGCCCCAGAGCCTGCCAGAGCCCTGGGGTAGCAGTGATAGCCGGGGCTCCGGCAGCAGTTTAAAGGGCCCAGGATGCAGAGTCCTGGGCCCTTTAAACCACTGCTGGAGCCCCAGCTGCCACTGCTACTCTGGTTGGTGGGAGGGGGAAGACACTTAAGAGTACACAGTAGGCTGAGGCTGGCTCTGTCCCCCAGCCCTGCCCCTTCCACCCGGGGCCCCACCCCTTCTCGGGGACAGAGCTGGCCCCAACCCAGCCCCGTATCAGTAAGACCCTATTTCTACTTTCACCCCTGGTTCTACAAAAACAAATATATAAATATTAATAATAATAATTAATAATAATGAGGTCCCAGTTGATTTAGTGCTATGTGACTGTTGTCAGATTTTTAAAGCCACAATTTTAGTGTATTTTCTGTGGCACACTTGTGATTTTTGTGCAATATGAAGATGTTTTTGCACTATCAAAGCAGTGATTTCCCCTATAGAGATAATGGGCTTAATAGTTCCAGTAGGGCAAGGAAAACAGGCTTCTGACTAAAACAACGTAACTGTGCCTTCATTTGATAGGGTGAAGTTTAAAAAAGATTCCCATTTAAAGCATAAAATAGATGCACACACAAAGAGACCATAAATTGTTATGGTTCAGTTGTCATCCGTTAAGCTGTCTAAGGCTTATTCATCTGTTTCTGGCCAGACAAATTTAAGTAGACACTGCATGAAACAAGATCAACAGACTCATGTCAAATTATCAAATCAGAGAGAATACTTAGTTTTATCCCATGAGTGATTTTACTTATCAAAATCTAGCAACTGTGACAGACAGAATAACAGAAATGCTGCATACTAACAGTTGATGTATTTGGATAGATGAGCTCATTAATGCGAGTCTGTTTACCCTTTTATTTCTGAGTGGACAGTCAGTTATGATTTTTTTTCCTTCCAGGAAAACAAAGGACTGAGTGTTTGTAAAACATGTGTCCAGTTTAGCCTTACATATTACATGAATGCTAATTCAACCAAATATATACACGACCTATATTACCTTAGAAACTGTCAAAATAATATTTGTCTAATTTTCTGACATGCATTTGTTGAATATATATTTTAATCTCAAGTAAAAAAAGGGGGAAAAAAGGAAAAAGATAATTTTAGTGACAAGCCAGGATACACAATACACAATTATTTTAAAGTGCTACTATATCTTATAGATCATTGTAGTTAACACCATATTGTACTTAAGGACCATGCTGCAATATAAAGGATGCAATATAAAGTTTAGTCAAAGTGGCAGTATAAAATGTACAGAATAAATTACAACTACTAAATAAATGACTCAAAGGAATCCTTATGATACTAAAAAAGTATTTATTTGGTTTTACTAAATTTATTTTTTCCATTCTTTCTGTGAATTTTTTTTAAACATCCCAAAGTAGGGTAGGCAGTTCCCAAACCAATAAAACAAACATATTTTCTGCCCTAAAGAGCTAGCTTACAATGCAAATATGAGATAAGCCACACAAGAGAGTTGCAATCAGTGTAGGGGGAATTGGGGAACAAAACACATGGGTTGAGAATATACAGATACGTGGTTACTTAGCAAAAAGAACAAGGAGTACTTGTGGCACCATAGAGACTAGCAAATTTATTTGGGCATAAGCTTTCATGGGCTAAAACCCACTTCATCAGATGCACGCATCAGATGTTACTTAGGTATATCATGTGCATGTCTTGGCATCCCACTATATATATCAATATGTATATAGGTACTTTTACAAATTATATTAGTTTTTAGATGTGAATGTTTTGGGGAGAAAGAATTATGATGCCATGAGTGAGGGAGTAAGGGGAATGTGTGAAAATAGGAGATAACAGAAAGGGAAATACAGGGGGTGTGAGGAGGAAAGGAAAGACCTGGAGGGTCAGGGTAGATGGAGATGTAAAGGTCAGGAGGATGAAGCTAGGAGGCATGATGATGTAGACTTATTTAAGGCTAGTGAGTTTATCCTTAGATTACATACCCCAAAATTTGATAGGCTATTTATTGACTGAAATTTTATTTGAAGTCTTCCATTCTGAAGCAATTGGCATTCTAATAGCAAGAAGCAATTAAAGACAGAAAGGACTATTTCTTGAATAAGCAACAAAGAGTCTTGTAGCATTTTATAGACTAACAGATTAGTTAAGTGCTACAAGACTCCTTATCACTTTTGCAGATCCAGACTAACACGGCTACCCCTCTAGTACTATTTCTTGAATGTAGATCTTTCTTGAATTTATGCCCATTAATTACTTTTTTTTAGCTGTCTTAAACTGTTTCTTCAACATCCCTACTATCCAGTATTTAACGTAAGTACATCCAAAATTGGGTAAAATATAAAATATCATTAATTAAAATTGTTCTTTGGTCAAAAAAATTGCTTGAAACAGGGACTAGATGGTGTAATTGTGAATACTTTTCAAGATCCAAGTGTCAACTCTGAAAGCAATACAAGTGTGCAGATCAGGACTGATGGGCAATGACAGAACAGTCTTAAGGAGTTAGATGAACTGACTCAGGTTCACTCAAATGTAAAACTTCTTGGATACTCTAAACCATGCAGATTGGGGTCTACATGACCTCTCCCCAGTGAAGCCCCTGTCCCACCAATTTATAAATCAAGATTGGATATCATTCTAAAAGATATGCTCTAGATCAGGGGTCTCCAAACTACGGCCCAGGGGCCGGATCCGGCCCACGGCATCGATTTGTCTGGCCTTCCCAGCTGAGCAGGCATGTGGAGAAGCCACTGCTGCCCCCACTCCCGTGCGAGCTGCTGTCAGCGGCCCCATGTGCGGAGGGGTGAGTGCCCCTGTGGCGCAGCCAGAGGAGCAAAGCGGGGGAGGGTTGCAGCAGTGGCCAGAGGAGCAAAGGCAGGGGGGCAGCAGAGGCCCATGAAGCCCTTCAAAAATCTAATATGGCCCTCATCTCAAAAAGTTTGGAGGCCCCTGCTCTAGATCAATAAGAAGTTATGAATTAGAGCAATTAGTGGGTGACACTCTAGATCTGCATTACACCCAAGATCAAAGTAGGTGAGTGTATGCTTCTCCTCTGGCCTTAAAAATCTATGAATCTGTGTGCAAGAGTTTACAGGCTCAAGCCCTAAAGACTTGCCTATACAGACTTCTTTTTTTCTAATTCCCACAGTTAAGTTCCACCAGAAATAATAACTGGTATAGGGTGAACCCTGCTGCTACAACTGTAGTAAGCACTGTGTCAATTAAACCTGCTATGAATTGATCCATTGTTAGCAATGGCAGAGAATACTCAGGGTATGTCTACACTATGAAATTAGGTCGATTTTATAGAAGTCGATTTTTAGAAAGTGATTTTATACAGTCAATTGTGAATGTCTCCACTAAGCGCATTAAGTGGGTGGAGTGTGTCCACAGTTCCATGGCTAGCATCTACTCATGGAACTATCCCACAGTCCCCACAGTCTCTGCTGTCCATTGGAATTCTGAGTTAAGCTCCCAGTGCCTGATGGGGCAAAAACATTGTATGTGCAGAACCTGGCTAGGAGATGCCAGTATGAGGACAATTGTGAGGAGGACATGGTACAGACTTCCCTGGAAACATGGGATGTGGCAATTGGGACATCCTGACAGCAGTGGGGCAGGTTTATACAGTGGAATGCTGGGCCCGGCAGACAAGCACAGACTGGTGGCACTGCATAGTGTTGCAGGGACCACCTAGTGTTGCAGGATGATTCCCAGTGGCTGCAAAACTTTCGCATGCAGAAGGCCACTTTCCTGGGACTTTGTGACTTGCTTTCCCCCACACTGAAGCACAGGAATACAAAGATGAAAGCTGCCCTGACAGTTGAGAAGCGAGTGGCGATAGCCCTGTGGAAGCTTTCAGTGCCTGACTGCTACCAGTCAGTTGGGAATCAATTGGGAGTGGGCAAATCTGTTATGGGGGCTGCTGTGATCCAAGTAACCAACACAATCACTAATCTTCTGTTAGCTAGGATAGTGACTCTGGAAATGTGCAGGTCATAGTGGATGGCTTTGCTGAAATGGAGTTCCATCTCTAATGGAACTTGGGTGACCTTTATTAGGTCTAGTGTACATTTACTAATTAACCCTTAATTGACCACTGGGGCAGTCACTTCCTCTATGTGGGCCTTCAGAAGGCAGACCCGGCAGACTGGTGACCTGAACACAGACTGTATAACTCAGAGTGGCATAGACATAAATTCCCAGTAGCATAGAAAAGTGTGTGTCCTGCATGGTACAAGGTGTATGTTGTACTCTGTCTATCCTGTGGAATGAAAAGTAAATCAAAGAGAATAAGCCCCAACTAGCTTTGTGGAGGAAGAGAGGTGTAAGGTAATTCCCTTCTCTTCATGTGCCAGTATATTTATGCCTGCATCTGTAATTTTCACTCTATGAATCTGAAGAAGTGAGATTTTTTTTACCCACAAAAGCTTATGCCCAAATAAATCTGTTAGTCTTTATGGTGCTACCAGACTCCTTGTTGTTTAGGTGAAAGTCTGTGTTTCAGAGAGCTGAGATTCACACAGACACATGTATGTTTGACATAGACAGACCTGTCAAAACACTTCTCTTCTTCCTGTGATCACAGAATTCTGGGCCAAGTGGAGAAGCAGCCATATTAAGCAAGCGGAATAAACTCTCTCCTGGTTTTTCATTATGGCTGTTTGACAAGTATAGCATAGATAATTTCATTGCCTGATCTTTGATTAGACATGCAGCCAGCTATCCACTAGAGATTTGAATTCTGACATACATTCCCTCTGCATTTTTAATTCCTGCCATTTGTCTACAAAATGTGCAATGAAGAGAGTTCGAAAACAGGACCGCTGAGCTTCCAAGCTTCCAGAAAACTTCAAAACTTCAGTAAGGAGGAGAGCCAACAACACAGCTGTCAAAACCAAAAGATAAAAATGACAATGAGATAATTATATCTTGACTTTATTCTGGATCTGATTATTTTTATGTTAGTTGTTTAGAAGGGGAGGGACTGATTTTACATTCACAACTGTGTTGTGTCAGAAACACAAAGGAAGTAATGAAAGAGATTTAGTGTGGAGCAGAATTCCAAAGGGAACTCTTTTTTGGAACAGTGTTTCCCACACAGAGAAGCAACAATGTATCTACTTCCTCCTACTTTACTGCCTTCCCCTATGACCTGTGTCACAACAGTAACACGTGTGACGGAGTCAGACCAGAAGGGTATAGGAGAGTGCTGGAATGCAGGTATATCAGCCTCAGGATGTGCAGGTCCCTGCTCCCTGGATAGCCAAACAAAGGCTACTCCAGGCCAATCAGGAAGCTTCTAGAAAGTAGCAGAAATAGCTAGCCTGACTGGGACACCTGAAGCCAGTCAGGGGCTGGCTGAAACCAGCTAAAAACCTCCCAGTTAGTCAGGTGGGAGAGCCAAGGAGAAAGGAGCTGGAGGAGAGGAAGCTTTGTGATACCTGGAGGTAAGGGAGAAGTGGGAGAGCTGTGGGGAAGTAGCCCAGGGAAAAAGTAGCAACTCTGTCAGTGAAAGGTTGGCTGACAACAGCTACTACCATTAGGGTCCCTGGGCTGGAACCCAGAGTAGAGGGTGGGCCCGGGTTCCCCCCAACCTGCTGCTACTGAAACACCTCCTGGAAGGGGAAGGCAGGCCCCTAGCAGGACAGGAGGTTATACTGTCCTGAAATAAGCCCAAAGGGACAACAGAAACTGTGGGAGTTCTCTCACCAACAGCTTTGCTGGCTGATGATGAAAAGGGCTCAGTAGACTGTAACCCTGGCCTAGAGAGAGAAGGGCTATGTGGAGGGTCGCAGTGAGCCTCTGAGGCTAGCACAAACTGCCTGGAAGCGCAGGACCCACGGGGACAAGGCCAGAGCTTTGCCACACATGATAGTATTGGATCTGGGATTCCCCTGATAAATTTTCCCATCAGTTTCAAGGGAAGTACACATAGGAACCTGAATTTAGCCCAGAGGAAATCAATGATTTACTCAAGGATTATTTTTCCAAATACAGTTTTGTTTTTTTTAATTTCCAAGACATCAGCCTCTCTACAATTCTTCAGAATTCTATTGTTTTCATGCTGTAGATTCCAGTTCCCTGAGGGTAACTAACATTACAGTGGAAATACACAGTACTTGGATTCTAGGAAAACTTTAATACCATTCACATTTTAGACTGTGTATTTGTTTCCTGTAGAGGCCTGTTCCTGTAACATATCTGTCAAACATACACATGGCAACCCTAGATTTACTGACTGAATTCAATGGACTAAGGGAATGAACTGATCTTGTCAAGAAGATTAAAGGCTATTTGTCAGCTGTGTTACATAAAAGGCATTCTTTAACATTGTTAGGAAAAAACAAGATGCAAGTTGGAGGTGAAAGAGCATTAAAGAAGGTCTTATTGACCTATTTAATAGGTTGTTTGAGCTGATTTTTATTTATATTTATTATGAAAGAAACAAATGTTAGCAGTAGAGTCAAATTTTCTTTGCAGCATTTGCCCTAACTTCTTGTATATGTTTATCTTTTTAAGATATTAGCTATATGCTTTTTCATAGGTTAAAATACTAAGGAAAAACAAAGCCTGTACCACTTTTTATCCCTTAAGAGTTTGACAGTTAATTATTTATAATGAAAGACTGATGCTGCCATTGTCAGAAAATAAGCAATCATCTCTGTGCATAGGTATCTGAAAAAAGAAATGATAAAAATCACTGTGAACTGCTGTCAGGGACTTTATAGTTTATAAATGTAACAATGACTAGCACCGGGTATTTTTTACAAATTGTATATTAGTACACTATATTCTCCAGTATTATTTTACAGCTTTGTGTTGCAGAACTTGAATCTTTACTTAGAGTGAAATAAGAAATTTACCACACTAAATTCATCATGTTGTATAAGCTTTCCTACTACATAAATTATTCCATCTTAAATTATTTATCTTTGCTTTTCGTGTGTATGTGTGTGTTGCTGTTTCTTTGAAAGCATTCCAGTGATCAGATATTCTCTTTGTTCTGATTCACTGGCTGCTACTTCTGAAGTATGCAGAAGGTACAATATTTTGTTAATTTATATTGTCTTGAAATCACTCAAGCAGCATAATAGGTTGCAAGCTAAGCTTCAGAAAAAACCTTGAAGTATTTTGCAGTTATTTTTAGTTGTATTCCTTTGTGAAGCAATTATGTTTGGTGATTATATGAACTGAAACTGTTTTTTTCAGGTGACTTACACTGTTATGCAGTATTTTAGTCAATGGGCCAAATATAGTCTACAACCCATTTTACTGTACTATAGTGTGATATATAAATCATGTTTTTGACAACAAATTGTCCTTCATTACTATGAACTTTTAAAAATAAGAGAGTCTGGACAGAATCTGTTAGATCACTTTACTTTAAGTCTCTCTAAGGTGTTAGGGGGTGGGGATGGGGAAGATTCCCAGGAAATTTATAATGAGGAATATGTAGTTCTATAATAAGGAAAACATCCAGCATCTCATATTTCTTAGCAACTGTGTAATTGGTGTTGAAGGAAATCCTTGTAATCAGAAAATGTTTATTTCTTCTACAAGTGATTGTCCATATATATATATATATAT
The DNA here is from genome assembly GCA_007922305.1 of Dermatemys mawii. Classification (NCBI taxonomy): domain Eukaryota; kingdom Metazoa; phylum Chordata; order Testudines; family Dermatemydidae; genus Dermatemys; species Dermatemys mawii. The sequence goes on along the minus strand of ML677377.1, from coordinate 12,426,675 downwards.
TCTACTCTTGGTTTGCATGTGGTCCATGCATCAAGAGCAGAATCTTTTGGTCAGCAGTATCCATTGGACGACACATGCATGCTGAGGGCATTTAAGCCATTAACCTGCATGAAGGGTAGAGCAGGATCAACATCCTTCCATTCCTTCTTACCACCTGTGGCCATGAGATGGAACTGAGCAGTGTTTCTACTCTTGTGCACTTGTAAATTTAAAAAGTTTTGTAAATAGTTGTCCTTTTAGGCTAGTTTAGTATTTAGGTTAGTGTAGGAGTTTTTGTTAATTTTTCATTTGAGCACTGTTTTTTGGTTACCAAGCTTCTTCAGCCTTCATGACTGAATAACAAACTCCAGATTCTAGGTATCATGTGAAGCAAGTCAATGACAGTCATTCAAAATGTTTATTTTGCCTTGGTAAGGGGCACATCATGGACAAATGTTCAATTTTCTGTTCATTTTTTAAAAAAACCCACAACAGATAAGAGAGACTCTCCTGAAACTTTTTCTTCTGGACAAGTCTATAAAACTACTACTAATCTGGGTAAACAAAATCTGTCCAGATCTGAACAGTTCTCCTCCAGAATTGCCATGATGAGCACTGGCTCTGCAGCCAGTATCAGGATAATGATTTCAAAGGATAGTATTATCTGAAGAGGACACAGTGTATAGTACTGCTAGAATCCTAGACCATATTTATTCATTATGATTGTCAAAATTTGCTGTTAATAGCTCTTGCCATTCAGGTGTAAAAGAAAATAGCTCATGTTCAGATATGTACCATTAAAATGTTTGTTTTTTTAACTTCTAAAATTTTAGCACAATATTGTCTCTTCCCAGACCAAAAGGAACCATTTCTAGTAGTCCAAAAGAACATTTCTAATTATTCATATTTTATTTCCATTTGCTTATTGGCTACTATTGAGAAAATGCTCAAAAGTATGACAATTAATCCCAATGGTGATTGTCACTTTTATTACAACTTTATGGTGTTTCATTTGGTTTTAAATTTTCTATTTTATGATCATTTACCTTGTATTGTATCAGGACTATTGCATTGTATCTGGTGCTCAGATATCATAGAAATGAAAATTATTAAAATGTAGAGAGATGGATTTTACTACTAATGTAGCATCTTGAGGGCCCTTGAAGTAAAAAGTGCAGAATATATGGATGCTGTATGTATGAAGCTATCCACCAAGAATTGGATTGAGACTACCAACTCATTGTACCCCATTAAAACAGCTATCAGATGGCAATGGCTATCAGTCACTACCAGTTGGAGCCAAATATGAACTAGTGACCCATACATAGGGAACTGTTCCCCATCATCAGTCCCTTTGGCCATCCAGTCCCCTGTTGACAATTTAATAGCTTATATAGTGAATTCATTCAAACCCCAAAGGAAGAAAAGAGGATTCTAAAAATGTCTGTGGTAGTTTGTTTCCATTAGATTGCAATGGTAATTCTGTGTGTCAGCAACTTTCTCGTTCTGCCATGTAACCTGAAGGTGGGATTTATCTCACCAGCATTAAAGCTCCAGGTCACTGAGCTTTTTTTCGAATCAGGAAAGAGAACCATTTTATAGTAATTGATTTTGTCATAACTCCCCTTAAGCTATAAAATGACATAGTAAAATTTCCCCTTGATTCTGATACATCCTTTAGGACTGAATAATTGGAACTACCAGAAATTGTCCATTAAATGTCTTTGCTTATTTCTACTTCATTGTTTTCTTTTGATTGTTGGCAGAGCCATTTCTTGCAGTCTTTTTATGACCCTTAACTTCGAAACTGAAAAACCAGCTGCTGAATTAGTGTAGCATTGCTCTTAATTCAAGGCAAGTGGTCTTCTCCAGCAGAATTGATGAACCTCCTGGGGCTGGATCTGAGAGCCATAGTGATCACACTCCTTTCATCTTTTCCAGCTTCCTTGTTTTCTCTGTTTCTCCTCTGGTGGGGCACCATTAAAACTGAGCCAAAACCAGTTTTTAAAAATGGGTCTCTTCTGCTCTAGACATCAGAACAAATATCTTGCAACTTTCCTACATCTCATTCAGATGGACTGGCCATCTGATACATGATTTGACATTCTGACCTAGAAAATCCAACAAAATCAGGTCAGATAGGACAAGGTGAATTTTTCTAGCTCTCTGTTGGCTCTGGTTCTCTCATTTACAAGAGATGCCTCTATGTGTTACAAGGAAGCTACACCTCAAAGACGATCTTAATGTGCAGGGTCCAAAAGTGCAGGATCCACTCAAATTCCTGTAGACAGATTGGAACTTGAGAGGGTGACCCTCCAGGAGTGTGGATCATATCTGGAAAACCTTCTGACTCTTTCGATCTAGGTTACTTTTTAAATGCAATCATCTTCACCAGAAGGGTCAGTGAGTTGATTGCATTTGTATCAAAATGCCATTTTCTTCAACTTCCTTCATATCATCTAGTACTCAAGTCTACCCCAAAATTCCTGCCAAAAATAGTTTCTCTTTACAATTTCAATCAAAACACCATTTGCCTAAACCCGCTCATCCTCAAGAGTCCCAATGGCTTTGTCTGGCTGTCTACAGAATCATTAGATTTTTTCTAGACTGGACAAAATCCTTTAGGAAGTCAAATGCCATGTTCATTTCTCAATGTTGGCATGAACAAAAGTTTCAAAGCATCTAATACAACCATTTTCAAATGGATAAAATATGCTAATTTAGAAGGTTATATAAAGGCTGGAAATACACGATCTTCAAGGCTCAGAAGACATTCAACAAGTTTTATTTCTATACCTTTTCAAGAGATCTGCAGAGTGGTCCTGGGCACCCTTTTCTCTGGGGAGGAGTAAATTACTTGACTCATTTCCATGGAACAGCTTGCTTTCTCTCTGAGCTATTCTAGTTGGCAAGTGGGCTGAAAGAAAGAGGGAGTCTGGGCTCCTCCCATGTCCTGCTTCTCTTCTCCACCTCCCCTCCCCACTTGCTTGCTGAAAGGAGTAAAGTCCCTGCTCTCCCAATCATGGTCAAAGTGACAGTCAGAGCAGGGGGCTTAGGAAAAGAGTAATGGTAGCCTTATTCACACCTGTTCCTCTGTACAGCTAAGTAAAGGCTTTGACAGACTAGCCATAGTAATGTAATACTTCATGTTGACTGAGGAAAGTTGTATTGTTTCTAAGAATAACAGAAATACCTAGAATATTTCATATGTATGCATTTTGCACCTATGTTCCTAGAATTTACTGTATGTTTAGTTCTTCTTTTCAACAACCTCAGATTACATTGTATTATGAGGCATGGAAAATATGATAAATTTGGCAAGAAGAATTTTTAAGTGATTAATAGATTCCAAGGCCAGACAGGACCATTGTGATTATCTAGTCTATCTGACCTCCTATATAACACAGGCTATAGAACTTCCCTAAAATAATTCTTAGAGCATATTGTGATCTTACACCCCATATTCTTCATAAAAGTATCATTATGATATGAATATGGCATAACTAAGATATGTTTTATACAAGATGGCTCATGTAAGATATAATTGAAAGGTTATGATTTACTGAATGTGATTATCCAATTTGTATGTATGTATCATTTCTGTATCTAAAGTTAGGAATATTGACTATGTAACAATTACAATTGTGTGTATTGTTGTGGGTAGGGAACACCCATCAGACAGTAGGCAATCCTCCTGAATGACCCATCTAAGAGCAATAGAACTCTGAAGATACTAATCTCTCTCTTTTCTGAGAGGTGTCCTGGGTGATACTACCAGGTTAGGTAGTCCTGTCACCTGGTACAAAATACCACCTTGGACACTGCTGGAACTTTTCCTCTGTATGGGGATCAAACAAAAGTTTCACACTTTAGGTAAATTCTTTTCAGTGCTGGGGAGGAGATTAAAATGGGCTCCTTTCCATTGTCTAACCAAGAAGAAGGACTGTTTAAAGAGCCTGAAGGGACAAACGAACTAACCTGAAGGGGAAGGCAGGGGTGAGTCCAGACTAAGAGAGGGTTCCAGTCTGTAAGAAAAATAACTGCAACTCTAAGCTACTGAAACTCTGCAGCTTACCCAAAATAACACATAGGGTAAGAAATTATTTCTTGGAAACCAGTCTCTTTAAGCTTAGTATGCACGTTTTGCTTTAATAGCTCAGTAGTCTGCTTTGTCCTTTTTGTTATCCCTTATAAACACTTAACATCTGCCTTTTATAGTTCATACATTTGTTCTGTTTATTATTAAACCCAGTTTGTGAAATTTCTAACTGGGGCGGTAAGAAGTTGTGCTTATCTCTCTTCACTTTAAGGGAAAAGGCGATTTTTATGAGCTTGTGCTGTGCAAATCTTTTTATACAGTGCAAGACTATTATTTTGGGTTATTCCCCCAAAAGGGGTGTGCGCTTGAGTGCTGGATGAATCCTCTCACATAGAACTGATTTCAGTCTGTGTCTGCAGCTGGGTGTGGCCCTACCTATGTGTGTGTGTTGCAAGAGGCCGGAGAGCCTAATTCAGCAAAACAGGGAGAATGAATCTAAGCTGGTGGAGCACGAGGGGCTCAGTGAAACCTCAGTACCTCAGGTGCCATCCCAGATGGAGGGGGGCATCTAACCTGTCACGGTGGCATAATTAAGCAGGGTAATGTGCACAGCTTATTGCTTGGAAACACTGGTATAGATTTTAAGTGAATTTTAAGTGTGTTGGCTGGAGAACAGACAAAGTGGCTACTGGTTTGTTATTTTCTGTTTGTTTATTTTGGGTAAGGGAAGTAGGGGCAGAAAAGTCAGAAAAATGAGTGAAAGTGAAGCTACCAAAGAGCTGGAGCTCTACAGATTGCAAGCACAAGAAGATGAAAAAATGAATAGGAGACAGGTGGAATTAAATCAGATGGAAATTGAAGCAGAACCAACCGGGCAGAAGTTAACTCATGAGAGAGTCATGGAACTGAGACAGCTAGAGGCTGAGGAAGCCTGAGAATGGAGAAAGCTGGAGGCTGACAAAGAAGGGGGAGCAGAAAATGCCAGACAAGAAGCAGAAAATACCAGACAAAAGACAGCACATCAGAGAGCCCTGGAACTGAAAGACAAAGAACTGGAGAAAAAAGAAAAAGAGGGAAAGCATCAACTGGCTATAATGGAGTAAAAGAGACAGAACCCCACACCTGGGAGATCCACCTCTCCGAAAATCCTCAAGTGGGGGCAGTTGTGACCTCCTGAGATGGGGTGGCTGCCCTCTCACTGGTAGGTAAGAGGTTAAAGACACTTTGGGGAGGCTGCAGGGGAAGCCAATGACTAAAAGTCTTATAGTGTCAGTCAATCAGGAGAAGCTTTATTGAAACAGCCAATCTGAGGCAGGCTGGCCCATATAAGAGCGGGCTGCTTAGCAGAACAGAGAGCAGTCACTTCCTGGTGTTTAAGGGAGGAGGACTGGCTGCTGTGATGGCTGGAGCACCATGGACAGAGCAGTGCTGGGTAGGGTCAGCAGAGTATGAGACAGCTCCAGGCTGACGGCTGCCAAACTGAGGCCCTGATACAAGGGCAGAGGAGGTGCCGGGGCTGCAGGGGAAGTGTTCCAGGGAAGGAGATGGCAGAGTTGGAGGATGGGCAACACGTGGTGGCTAGCTATAGGGTCCCTTAGTCGGGACCCAGAGTAGAGGGCGGGCCTGGGTGTCTTCCTCTCCCTCCCCCACCTCCATTGCCCCCCTTGCCACTGAGGGGCATGGCCAGTGAATGGACTGCAGTTTGCCACTGAGACAAGCAGCTAGAATTGGGACTGCAGTTTGATGCTGGGGCAAGTGGTTGAACTAAAGACTGTTGATCTCCCATACTGGGGCAGGGGGAGGGAGCTGACTGGGACACTGCTGAGGGCTTTGTCCACATCGTGCCACTCCTCGATGTAGTCTGAGGAGTGACATGAGTCCTGGAGATGGAAACAGATGAGATGATGGGTGAGACACCATCTGAGAAGGGGGTACTGGAAACCCTCAAGCTAATTCCCTGGATGGCCAGCAGAAGGCACTGCAGTGGTGAGTCCAGCCCCATTACACCTCCATACAATGAGTCTGTTTCATCACCTTGAGACACTGTGGATGCTCCATGTGATTCCTGAGGATCAACAGATGACCACTTTGGTTGCAAAGTTGACTGGGAGAGGTCTGGACATATTTAACAAATGCCAATTGGTTGATGCTGCCGATTATGGCAAATTTAAGGAATTGGTTTTAAAACTGTTTCCAATTACACCTGAAATTTTCAGGGTAAAATTTAGAAGATTTAAAGGAGAGGCTGGATTAAGTAATGTGTTTATGTTAACCAAACAAGAGAGCTACTGCATAAGTGGGTAAGGGGAAAAGATATTACAAGCTTTGAAGCAATGTAAGATTTGGTTGCTCAGGAACTGTTCCTGAGCAATGTCTAATGATGATGTAAAACAGTGTTTTTGGGATAAAAAGGTAGAGACGATCGAAGAACTTTCAGTTTTTGAAGATAAATTTGAATAATCCCAACCAGCTAGTAGGAATAAATCACAGGCAGAGGGGTTTAAGTTTAGTGGGAAGCAAGGTTCCCAATTTGCTCATGGGAAGAAGGAGGATGGATGGGAGGCTGGACACACACCTCCCCAAATTAACTCTTCCAGTCCTCATCCCAAATCTCCTGTAAAAACAGAACAGCCGAGAAGATACTATCCTTTTAATTCCACTGAGCACCTGAGGAATAAATGCCCTGTGCTGAGTGAAAACAGGCAACAGGTAACTCATGGAAATGCTGTTACCCAGAGCACAGAGGCACCTCAGGCAGTTGCCACTTACCATATATAGGGTTTGTAAAGATTGCCACTGCACAGCCAGTTTGACTTAGTTGCAAAGTTTTGGAATTAGGGATTTTGTGGTGTAATAAATAAATAGCATGCCATAAATTCAGTAACCTTTTCTTATTGTGGAGGATAGGGGAGGTTGATAAAATCAGATGCTGAAACAGTGTCTCATTAATAAGAATTATGGAGATTCCCCTTCATGATTATCTTTGACACTTGTATACACTGCGTATTAAGGAAGTTAATCAGACTGAAGCTGTAGTCCATTTTTAGTAACATTATTTTTACCACAAATCTAATGCATGTAGCTAGCAAATGATAGACTACTCCTTGATAACATTTTTATTCTAATTGCTTTTTCTTAAATTCTTTCAATTGTGTAATTCTGCAGTACAAATAAAACTGAATGGAGCATAATCCTCTTCGGAAATCTCCCAATTTTCTTTGGAATTATATACAGTGATATGGTCTGTAACAGAATACATCTAAATACAGTACTTTTGATAAACCTGATGGTCATATTGTCTTAATTCAAATAAGTCCCAAAATATTAAAGATAAATTGATATATTCTGTGACATCAAATAATGTAAATTATTTCATATCTACTCATATTGAATCTAAAAACCTATTTTTTTCAGATTACAAAAGAATAAAATGGCAGTCCTTCCAATGTTTAGATTATTGAGGTAGAATGGGAGAATATCTATATACACATTCAGTTTGCCTCTGTCAATTCAAGAGAAAATTATTCAGTTTTCTTACAGTTCTTTCTCTGCATGATCTTCACTATCATCATGTTTGTAGCCTGTGATAAGGCCTTCAGTGGTTGGGCAGCCTGGAGGCTAGATCATTGGGTAGGGGCTGTTGGGTGGGACCTGCCCTCCTTTCCATCAGGTCCTGGCTCAGAGTCCTGGGCCACTTACACCCCTTGGCCGGGGAGCTGAATCTTGCCTCCCAGCTGTGATGGGGAGACTCAGGACCTGTTGTCTGAGCTGCTCCCTATGTAAGTCCTTTAGTTTGGGGCATGGTCCTGCTAGTACAGTTTCCCCACAATTGGTGCTAGGCGGTAGAGTCCCCTTGTCAGAGGAAGATTTACTTGCTTCCAGTGGCTGCGTTGGCAGGCAGGTTGCTGAAACACACAGAGCTCTTTGCCAGTCAGCCCCTAACTGAGCCAGGCTCCCTTCTTTTCTCCCCTTCCAGGCCTGGCATAGGCTTCATGTATAATGAGGTGGGGCTAACTGAGCCCACAGGTTTTCTTTTATCCTTTCTGTGCCTTGCAGCCATCTCTCTGCTCCTTCACATAGCCAGTTTTGCATAAAGAGACTCTATATAGGCATACTAGTAACTTTGTTCAGTACATTCAGGATATTCCTGTGAATTTAATTTAAGTTTGAAGTTTAGGTAAATGTCAACAAAAGTAAATTATGCATTTGTGACCAAATAATCTTCCTTCTCTGAATTATATCAATTATCATTTCTGGTCCTGCAGTCCTTATTCAGGGGAAACACCAACTGAAGTCAGTCATTATTTTGCTTAAGTAAGGATGATGGATGAGGTCATAATTTATACTTAGCTAGAAAAGAAAATGAGATCAGTATCAGGTCATAAGTGTCTAACGACAATAACAGTATTTTTCTAAAGCAAGACACCAATAAAACTTTTAAAGGAAAAGAAATGTGACAACCCTCTTATATATAATTACATAAGTGAGACCTTTATATTCACAGTCAGTGCTATATTATGATATGTAATTTGGCGATTCAAGAACACAATTTTTAAATTACCAACATAAATTATTAGTAATGAACAAGGGGAAATGTAATTTCAGTTACTGCAATAAATAATGCTTTTTTGTCGAGAAAAGCAAGTATCTCAAAAATTATAAATATGCCTTTTGTTGAATGAACTTATATTGCTGGGTATTATAGTGGAGAAAATGTTAAAGAACTGTTCATTGTTTAAAAATAACTTCCTCTGTTCTTGAGGTCAGATATTTGGGATGGCAAATCACATAAATCAGATATCTGTAGGCAGTTTTAACATTTTCACCTGATGTTTGTGAAAAGCGGTCTGCATTTTCATTCCCATTTCTAAATTTCCCACTTTTTGTCATTTAATAACAATAATACTTAGTGTTTTAGTAGGTAGTTTTTCATATCTTCCCAGGTCTACAAACAAATTAATTCTCTCAACACCCATGTCAGTTTTGAAAATTTTAAAGTTGATCATTGTCCTTATTGTACACCTGAGAAAGCTGTGATTCAACTAAATTAAGTGGTTTGCTGAGGACCATATAGTAAGTCAGTGACAGATCCAATATTAGAACAAAAGCATTCTGACTCACAAATCTTTGCCTTAAACCATTAGACCCTTTTATCTCATTTCTACATTTACCTTCTTTTTATGGTAGCAGTGACTTTTCCCTCATTTTATATACCCTGCTGTACCATCAGAATACTCACAAATTCAGTGAGTTAGAAATTTATTGTTGAATATTGTTCTCATATAAGTAGAAAAGAAGTATATTAAACTCTTTCTTCAGGTAACTTACACAAAAATCAACTTTATTGTAATATATATGTTGTTCATGAACAATTGTCTCTCGTGAGAAGCCCTCAAAGGGTGATCTTGTCACATGGCTAATAATTTTATCCTTGGTTGATTAACTGTATCAGCTTCGAGTTGTAACATTTAAGAGGGCAGAATTGCTTCCAAAAAAGATGTAATCTCACTGTATAAGGAAACTGCTGTCTTTTAGATAGCTGTTACATCTTTGTTGATTAAGGAAATATTTGAGGCTGCAGCCTGATTTTTTTCAATTTCTATTATGCACATTTTCATATTTCTGAATGAGAAAATGCTTTTTAGTTATCAAGAGAAATCTGGCATAGAAAACACTGATGTTCATATTAGGGTTTTTTTTTCCTTCATCCATTGTGATCTTGATGTTTCATTGTTGCTGAAAATTGGCTGATTCATTCAGTGTAACATGATCATTCTATATGCAGGCAAAAGGAAATGAATTACCCTTGACAGACTTCCTCCTGGAGAGTTCTATTCCAGTCAAGAATCTTTACCTTCTCTCTAATTTTTGTTCATTTTCTTCTTTTTGTACAATTCAAGTAAATACACTGATTTTGTATTTATACAATGTATTTCAATGAGGATAGGGTTTGGGAAATTAGTCCCCAAATATGCTTTATCTAATGGTCTGGTTTTGAAAATACCAGATCATCTTGTCAGATAAGGAGTAGCTCAGGGGTAAAAGAGTAAATGTGTGTGCAAAATTGTAGCATGTTGTCAGAGTAATATCCTTTTATAGATTATATTCTTGATGCTGTCGAGTTATATTTCTTTCTGGATAAAAGCAAAGCCATAATCACAGATGATAGAGATCAAAATTTGCTTCCATTACTCTAGTAGTATGTACACCTATACTAATACTTCAGAAATCAATCATATACTACAGTCTCATTTACACTTTTAGCTTTCTGATTCTACAAGTACAGAATTTTCTTTCATAATTTATGTCTGCATGAAATCATGAGCATCTTTAGTTTTTATTTTAATACTGTTATGTATTATCACCATGAATGTACAATGGATGTCACCATCGAAAATGACAGAGTCCTGTGGCACCTTAAAGACTAACTAAAGTATTAGAGCATAAGCTTTCATGGGCTAATACCCACTTCGTTGGATGCATGCAGTGGAAGTATCCAGGGGCAGGTATAAATAGATAGGCAAGAACCAGGTTGGAGATAACAGGGTTGCGAACAGGGTCTGCTAACAGGGAGTTTCGAGAGGGAGTTCTCCAGGTGAAGGAGGAGCAACTACAGGACCCTTGGGTTAAGTGGCTGTCTGTAGTGTGTGTGTGTTTGGGGGTACTTGCTGTGTGCTGAGCTTATGTTTGGTTGTCTGTCTGTGTGTTTGGTTGAAGGACCGTGTGCTGTGGCTGGCAGTTGGAAGCTGTGACATCTAGAAGCCTCTGGTCACTGGCCAATCCTTAAGCCTCTGATCGGTGGCTGAGCCCTAATTGGGGGCAGGGCTAATCAGGAAGGCCAGGGCTATATAAAGCAGTGAGCAAGCAACCAGGGATCTTGCGAACAGGGGCTGCTAACAGGGAGTTTCGAGAGGGAGTTTAGAAGGGCAGTGTGAAAGGGGTGAGGTATAATTGTTGGTCTGTAAATTCTTTAAACTTGAGCTATAATCCAAACTTCTTGATTTAAACTAAACCTTGTTGTTAGCCTAGGTAGCTCTAAAAGATAATGCAGGCAGAAGCCCAGCAACAGAGTGGGGGCTATCCAGTTTATTGCACTCAATGTAGCATGTATGATTACCTGCCCTCTGGGCGGGTGGCGTATGTGTGCATTCAGTGCGAGGAGCTCTTGGCCCTCAGAGACCATGTACAGGCTTTGGAGGCTAGGGTGGTGGAACTGGAGGAGCTAAGGGAGGTAGAGAAGTATACTGATGAGGCTTTCAGGGACACTGTAGACTTGTCCCACCTCCACTTAGCATCTGTGCTGTTGAGGAGTAGGAAAGGCTCAGGGAAGGAGAGCAGTCAATGGAAGCAGAGGGAAACCTTCCCACTGTTGGGACCCTCCTTCCAGGTGCTGTTGGGTTATCCTCTCACACTGAGGTAACCTCTCTGGGGGAGGGAAATCCAGTCATTAGGAAAAGGCAGTTGTTAGTAATGGGAGATTCGATCATTAGAAACATAGATAGCTGGGTTTGTGATGACCGGGAGAACCGTATGGTGATTTGCCTGCCTGGTGCGAAGGTTGCGGATCTCTCGAGGCATCTAGATAGACTTATGAGTAGTGCTGGGGAGGAGCCAGTGGTCGTAGTACATGTAGGTACCAATAACATAGGGAAGGGCAGCAGAGATGTCCTAGAGGCCAAATTTAGGCTGCTAGGAAAGAGATTGAAATCCAGGACCTCTATGGTGGCATTCTCAGAAATGCTTCCAGTTCCACGCGCAGGGCCAGCTAGGCAGGCAGAGCTTCAGAGTCTTAATGCGTGGATGAGACGATGGTGTAGAGAGGAGGGGTTTAGATTTATTAGGAACTGGGGAAACTTTTGGGATGGGGGAGCCTATACAGGAAGGATGGGCTCCACCTAAACCAAAGTGGAACCAGACTGCTGGCACTTAACATTAAAAAGGTTGCAGAGCAGTTTTTAAACTAAGAGATGGGGGAAAGCCAATTGCTGCAGAGAAGCACGTGGATCGGATAGAAACTTCTCTTACAGTAGGGTCTACTGATAGAGATTCTCTAGGTTCTAGTCAGAAGGAAAGGATGGTAAAGAATAAAGGAGAGGCCAGATCAGATGACAAACTTTCACATAAAGAATGTGACACATCAGAAAAGGGAAGACAAATAAACAGTGACCAGTTTTTAAAGTGCTTGTACACTAATGCTGGAAGTCTAAATAATAAGATGGGTGAATTAGAGTGCCTAGTGTTAAAGGAGAATATTGACATAATAGGCATCACAGAAGCATGGTGGAGTGAGGACAATCAATGGGACACAATCATTCCGGGGTATAAAATATATCGGAAGGACAGAACAGGCCGTGGGGGTGGGGGAGTGGCACTATATGTGAAAGAAAATGTAGAATCAAATGAATTAAAAATCTTAAATGAATCCACATGCTCCGTAGAATCTCTATGGATAGTAATTCCATGCTCTAATAAGAATATAATAATAGGGATCTATTATCGACCACCTGATCAGGACAGTGATAGTGACAATGAAATGCTAAGGGAGATTAGAGAGGCTGTCAAAATAAATAATTCAATAATAATGGGGGATTTCAATTATCCCCATATTGACTGGGTACATGTCACCTCAGGACGAAATGCAGAGACCAAATTCCTCGATACTTTAAATGACTGCTTCTTGGAGCAGCTGGTACAGGAACCCACAAGGGAAGAGGCAACTCTTGATTTAGTCCTGAGTGGAGCACAAGAGCTGGTCCAAGAGGTAACTATAACAGGACCGCTTGGGAATAGTGATTATAATATAATAACATTTAACATTCCCATGCTGGGAACAAAACCGCAGCAGGCCAACACTGTAGCATTTAATTTCAAGAAGGGGAACTATGCAAAAATGAGGGGGTTAGTTAAACAGAAATTAATAGGTAAAGTGACTAAAGTGAAATCCTTGCAAGCTGCATGGACACTTTTCAAAGACACCATAATAGAGGCCCAACTTAAATGTTAAGCCCAAATTAAAAAACAAAGTCAAAGAACTAAAAAAGAGCCACTGTGGCTTAAAAGCCATGTAAAAGAAGCAGTGAGGGATAAAAAGGCATCTTTTAAAAAATGGAAGTCAAATCCTACTGAGGTAACTAGAGAGGAGCAGAAACACTGCCAAATTAAGTGTAAAAATGTAATAAGAAAAGCCAAAATGGAATTTGAAGAACAGCTAGCCAGAAACTCAAAAGGTAATAATAAAATGTTTTTTAAATACATCAGAAGCAGGAAGCCTGCCAAACAACCAGTGGGGCCCCTGGATGATAGAGATACAAAAGGAGCACTTAAAGATGATAAAGTCATTGCGGAGAAACTAAATGAATTCTTTGCTTCGGTCTTCACGGCTGAGGACGTTAGGGAGATTCCCAAACCTGAGCCGTCTTTTGTAGGTGACAAATCTGAGGAATTGTCACAGATTGAAGTGTCACTAGAGGAGGTTTTGGAACTAATTGATAAACTTAACTGTAACAAGTCACCGGGACCAGATGGCATTCACCCAAGAGTTCTGAAAGAACTCAAATGTGAAATTGCGGAACTATTAACTAGGGTTTGTAACCTGTCCTTTAAATCAGCTTCTGTACCCAATGACTGGAAGATAGCTAATGTAACGCCAATATTTAAAAAGGGCTCTAGAGGTGATCCTGGCAACTACAGACTGGTAAGTCTAACATCCATACCAGGCAAATTAGTTGAAACAATAGTAAAGAATAAAATTGTCAGGCACATAGAAGAACATAAATTGTTGGGCAAAAGTCAGCATGGTTTCTGTAAAGGGAAATCATGTCTTACTAATCTATTAGAGTTCTTTGAAGGGGTCAGCAAACATGTGGACAAGGGAGATCCAGTGGATGTAGTGTACTTAGATTTCCAGAAAGCCTTTGACAAGGTCCCTCACCAAAGGCTCTTACGTAAATAAAGTTGCCATGGGATAAGAGGGAAGATCCTTTCGTGGATTGAGAACTGGTTAAAAGACAGGGAACAAAGGGTAGGAATAAATGGTAAGTTTTCAGAATGGAGAGGGGTAACTAGTGGTGTTCCCCAAGGGTCAGTCCTAGGACCAATGCTATTCAACTTATTCATCAATGATTTGGAGGAAAGGGTAAACAGTGAGGTGGCAAAGTTTGCAGCTGATACTAAACTGCTCAAAATAGTTAAGACCCAAGCAGACTGTGAAGAACTTCAAAAAGATCTCACGAAACTAAGTGATTAGGCAACAAAATGGCAAATGAAATTTAACGTGGATAAATGTAAAGTAATGCACTTTGGAAAAAAATAACCCCAACTATACGTACAATATGATGGGGGCTAATTTAGCTACAACTAATCAGGAAAAAGATCTTGGAGTCATCGTGGATAGTTCTCTGAAGATGTCCATGCAGTGTGCAGCGGCAGTCAAAAAAGCAAACAGGATGTTAGGAATCATTAACAAAGGGATAGAAAATAAGATGGAGAATATCTTATTGCCCTTATGCAAATCCATAGTGCGCCCACATCTTGAATACTGTGTACAAATGTGGTCTCCTCATCTCAAAAAGGATATACTGGCATTAGAAAAGGTTCAGAGAAGGGCAACTAAAATGATTAGGGGATTGGAACGGGTCTCATATGAGGAGAGATTAAAGAGGCTAGGACTTTTTAGCTTGGAAAAGAGGAGACTAAGGGGCAATATGATAGAGGTACATAAAATTATGAGTGGCGTGGAGAAAGTGAATAAGGAAAAGTTATTTACTTGTTCCCATAATAGAAGAACTAGGGGCCACCCATTGAAATTAGTGGGCAGCAGGTTTAAAACAAATAAAAGGAAGTTCTTCACACAGCGCACAGTCAACCTCTGGAACTCCTTGCCTGAGGAGGCTGTGAAGGCTAGGACTATAACAGGGTTTAAAAGAGAACTGGATAAATTCATGGAGGCTAAGTCCATTAATGGCTATTAACCAGGCTGAGTAAGGAATGGTGTCCCTAGCCTCTGTTTGTCAGAGGTGGGTGATGGATGGCAGGAGAGAGATCACTTGATCTTTACCTGTTAGGTTCACTCACTCCGGGGCACCTGGCATTGGCCACTGTCGGTAGACAGGATACTGGGCTAGATGGACCTTTGGTCTGACCCAGTACGGACTTTCTTATGTTCTTATGTTAGTCTAATGAGGCTGAACCAGCTTGTTAACTCAAATCAAGGAGGGTGAGGTATTCCTCTAGCAGCTGAACTGGAGGTGTGAATAGTGAGAGAAGAGAAGCTGCTTTTGTAGTTAGCTAGCCACTCATAATCTTTGTTCAGTCCTTGATTGATGGTACAAATTTGCAAATGAATTGCAGCTCTGCAGTCTCTCTTTGCAGAGACTGGTCTTGAAGGTTTTTTGCTGCAAAATGCTGACCTTTAAATCTTTCATGGTATGTCCAGCGAGGTTGAAGTGTTCTCCTACAAGTTTTTGTATATTGCCATTCCTGATATCTGATTTGTGTCCATTTATCCTTTTTCGTAGGGACTGTCCAGTTTGGCCCATGTACATAGCAGAGGGACATTGCTGGCACATAATGGCGTATATTACATTGGTAGATGTGCAGGTGAATGAACCAGTGATGGTGTAGCTGATCTGGTTTGGTCCTGTGATGGTGTTGCTGGTGTAGATGTGTGGGCAGAGTTGGCATCGAGGTTTGTTGCATGGATTGGTTCCTGAGTTAGAGTTATTATTGCGCGGTGTGCTGTTGCTGGTGAGAATATGCTTGAGGCTGGCAGGTTGTCTGTAGGCCAGGACTGGCCTGCCTGCCAAGGCCTGTGAAAGTGAGGGATTGTTGTCCAGGATGGGCTGTAGATCACTGATGATGCATTGGAGAGGCTTTAACTGAGCACTGTAGGTGATGGCCAGTGGTGTTCTGTTTTTTTCTTTCTTGAGCTTGTCTTGCAGCAGCAGGCTTCTGGGTACACGTCTGGCTCTGTTGATCTGTGTCCTTATTTCCTTGTGCGGGTATTATAGTTTTGAGAAAGCTTGGTGGACATCTTGTAAGTGTTGGCCTCTGTCTGAGGGGTTGGAGCAAATACGATTGTACCTCAGTGCTTGGCTCTAGACAATGGATCGTGTGGTGTGCCCGTGATGGAAGTTGGTGGCATGAAGGTAGGCATAGCTGTGGGTAGGTTTTTGGTATAGGGTGGTGTTGATGTGGCCGTCATTAATTTGCACCGTGGTGTCTAGGAAGTGGACCTCCCGTGTAGACTGGTCCAGGCTGAGGTGGATGGTGGGGTGGAAGCTGTTGGAAATCATGGTGGAATTCTTCCAGAGTTTCTTTCCAATGGGTCCAGATGATGAAGATGTCATCAGTGTAGCGTAGATAGAGAAGGGGGATGAGTGAACGAGATTTGAGGAAGCATTGTTCCAGGTCAACCATAAAGATGTTGGCATACTGTGGGGCCATGCAGGAGCCCATAGCGGTACCACTGGTCTGGAGGTATATATTGTCACCAAATTTGAAATAAATACATCAAATAAATTTGAAATAAAAACCATTGAAAATACAATTATTGTTTTCTGAAGTAATTATTACTTTGGCAATAGGTGCACCAGTAATTGATCTGTCTTTGAGATAGTTGTGTGGGGCCATAAAAGGATGAAAAGGCCCAGAAACAAGCAGGGGTTGCATAAGAACCAATATAGTATGTTCCCCTCCCCAAAACCATGGAAGCCCTTCCACACAAGCACTATTTTGTTAGGGTTCATGGATATTTGATCCACTTGAAGGGCTGCAAACTTAGGAAGCCTCTGCTCTACACAGCATGCTCCCGTAAGTATCCAATGGAAATATGTGTAGAAAAGTCAATGTTAACTAATCCTGCTATTTGCAGTATTAGCTAGCGTGCTTTGCATTTGCTGCTTCATTTTGGTGGTGTGATAGAGGGACCATTGGCATCCTGGCTCTTAACAGTGCTAGACTGACACAGAGTGAGTTACAGAGAGAAGCATAGAGGGTCTGGTTCTCCACATGGATGCTCCACAATTTGTGGATCGAGATCAGATTTCTCCACGGCTCCTTGGACTCTGTGTACTTCAATGGCTGCATCCTCCATGTAACCTTATTACAGGCATGTCACATCTTAGGCGCATTTAACATACGCCATTTCCACTTTACGCGGTCGACCAAAAAAAAAAAAAGGGAAAACTAAAAATATAAAAACTTTCTTTAGGGTGGGCAATTTCGCCCACCATTTAAGTCAATGGGGTTTCGGCTATACGCGGTTTCCGCTTTACGCGGAAACCGTGGAACCGAACCTTTGCGTAAGATGCGACATGCCTATACTCTGAACATATGAGTCAGGTTTTTCTCAGTTTGAAAACCATCAGTTTTTACACTACTACTTCTCTTCCCTCTGTTTTTTTCCCGCATTATAAAAGAATGTAGGCCACAGCATTTACCACTGGAGAGTTCTTTAAATATTCTTATTCCTTGTCAATTATTTTATTAGATGGATGAACCGTCTGGGTCTTGCAGCCATTGGTTATACACCTGATGGCAAGGATATTCGGCCAGATGAAGGTAAAGTTTCTGTGATTTTAATCTAAATTGACTTAGAGAGGTCTGATAAGAAAGAGAGGCTCTAAAAATGTTTCTATTTACTGAATCAACTCATGATTTGGACATAATCACAGATCTCTCAAAATGAGTTCTTCATTAATGTAGGCAGTATCTTTTAACTGTTTGTTTTCACAGATATATGTAACCCCTTAGAAAATATATTTAACTGTGAAAATAGAAGAAAAAAATGAAATCCAGAATGATCATTTGAAAAAGCAAAGAAATTATTCTTAAGGCAGTCTTTAGGAAAACAAGAATTATGAATAGAATTACTATTTTTTTACATTTAGTATAAAAATGCTAAGTGAAAGCTTATGGCTCTGCATAGGTCTCTGTTAGTGCCATCAGCTGTGCTAATCCCTAATGGGAGAGTGACATGGGCATAGAGCAAGTTGCACTTGAACCTCCTTTTAGTCCCTCTTGAATACGCTCTACAGGTGACAGGCATGGTTTCCTTCACATCTCTTGGGGTGGAACCTCAAAATCCAACCACCCTTGGACTGGATTTCTGGGTTGCAGCCCTAATTCCAAACTGTGTAAACACAGCAGGCCCAAATGTACTTGGGACCTGCAAGAAATTTTCTCTTTAGAAGTCTGTGACCAGCAACTGATTAAAGAGACTTAGAAAGTTGCATCAAAACAAACATATTTTTGTTCACCCAAAGATACATAGTAAGAAGGGTAGATCAACAAAAGGCTTATATGCCTCATTCTTACATCACTTTATTCTTTCCTTGCAAGTGTTGGGTAAGATCTACTCAACCCAGCCATCCCTACTCCTGTCTGGGAGTGATAGACGACAGCCTCTGCACTATTCTCTGTGTGTCTCTCTGTCAGAGGCTCACCTCAACCCACTGCTGCCACCCCCTTCCTCCAGAGGCTAAGAATATTAGTGGTTTAGTATCCCCTTTGATCCTAGGTTTAGGCCTGAGAAGACTAAACCTTGCTCTCTGACAGTACCTTATTTTTGGCATTGTTTCATTTTGTTAGGGACTTTAACCCAGACTGGCCCAGTTCGTTGTCTGACTGCAAAGAGACAGGCAACACGAGCAAAGTTCGATAATAGGCTTTTTATTGAAGAGTGCACACAACAACAGAGAGCAGCCCGTTTTTTAAGAGAACCAGCTGCCCATTTTAACAACTAGTAAATTTTTATAGACAGTTTTGTTACATTACAAATTATTTATTTAAGCAACCCACCTTTTTTTCTGTTAGTAAGAAACTTTTAGT
Source organism: Dermatemys mawii (assembly GCA_007922305.1). Lineage (NCBI taxonomy): Eukaryota > Metazoa > Chordata > Testudines > Dermatemydidae > Dermatemys > Dermatemys mawii. The sequence goes on along the minus strand of ML677377.1, from coordinate 12,407,828 downwards.
GTTTTATTACAAGTTAAAGCAATACATGCTGTTTTAGTATTTTTTTATTAGCACGTTTGACCAGTACCAGAAACCAGGAGACAGGAAAGATAGATGATATAACCAAAAAAACCAAAAAACAGGGAGTGAAGGACAAAACAGGGAGTGTTGACATTAAGGCTCCACTGAACAGGGAGTGAAGGACATTTGGTAAAAAAGATGTTTAGAATGCAGCTCTTTCTTAGGGTCGGCAAGAGTGCAGATTCATCTGCAACTCTGCTCAGGGACTACCCAAAATCCCCTGGATTAATTCTTGGGCCTAACAATTTCCTGTTTGTTTCCCCCTTAACAGCCTCCTTTAAGTTAACTCCTCAAAATGAGGCAGGATAATATCAAGCCAATAAACTCAGTTGCAAGTGCATATGATCTTCATTAAAAATAATACAGATAACCTCTCATTCCCCACAGAGAGACAGGATAGTAGCCTTGCCCCCCACTTCTCCATCAGTCAGCAGAGCAGGTCACACACAGATGGGATGAGGAGAATTCACTCATAAAGAGAAAATAGTAAACTGGAGAGAAAAATGAACTGAGAAAAAGTGTACTTCGTTTTTACATTATGCAATCCAGACACAGTTTTTTCTATCACTTTGTACAGATTATGATAAAATGAACAGGAAGGAACATTTGGACAATAGAATGACTTGATTGATTAACTGAATATTTTGATATTGCGGTTTGTAAATGCTTTTGTCTTCTGTGAATGAATATGCAACTCCTTTCTGATTATTACTGTTGGGGAAGAGAATTCCACTCTAAGTACAACATGGAGTGCCTGATTTGATAGGCTAGTGATATACTCCTTGGGTTAGTTTTGAGGCATTGGGCTGAAAGCAAAGTGCCTTTCGACCATCCAGAAAGTATATTCATAACCAGCTAACGAACACAGTGATACACACGCTATGCACAGTATAGCTCATTCATTATAAATTACTCTTTTAAAAGAAACTCAAGCCAGCATTTTTAAAAAACAGTTTTGAAATATTTATGCTTTCTTGTGTATGTGTCTAGAGATAAAATTATCAAAAGTGCCTAAGTGAATTTAGGAGCTTGAGTTCCATTTTGCAAAGTGACACAGTCACTTCAGGGCCCAAGTCTCACTGAAAGTCAATGGGACTGAGGTTCCTAAGGTTATGCCTACACTGAAAAAGAAATCCCATGGCAGCAAGTCTCATAGCCTTGGTCAATTGACTTGGGCTTGTGGGGCTTGCGCTATGGGGCTAAAAATAGCACTATAGACTTCCTGCTTATGCTGGAGCCTGGGCTCTGAAACCTGGCAAGGCAGGTGGGTCTCAGAGCCCAGGCTCATCCCAAGCAAGAAGGCCTATACTGCTGTTTTTAGCACTATAGTTCAAGCCCCTAAAGCCCAAATCAGATGAACCAGGCTCTGTGACCCACTGCTGTAGGGGATTTTTTCCAATGCAGATGTGCCATAAGTGTCTAAGGACCAGATTTTCAAAGATACTTAGGGGCTTGAAGATGCAGATTGATAACTAGGGGGATTTTCAAGAGTGCCTGAGGGGGTTAGGCACTTAACTCCCTGTGAAATCAATGGGACTTAGGTGCTTAACCTGCTCAGGCTCTTTTGAAAATCCCACTAGACACCGATCCATGTCTTAAGGCAGTTGTCACCAACTAGTAGACTGTAGTCACCTGGTTGATCCTGGAGCCTCTCACAGTCTATCATAACCTCTGGCCACTAAAAGCTCAGTGGTGCAGTGGGGCTAAGGCAGGCTCCCTTCCTGCCATGGCCCCGGGCTGCTCCCAGAAGTGGCCATCATGCCCCTGAGGCCCCTGGGAGCGGATGGGGTCTCCACATGCTGCTCCTGCCTGCAGGCACTGTCCCCGCTGTTCCGATGGGCCGAGAATGGAGAATTGCAGCCAAAGGGAGATGCGGGGGTGGTGCCTGCAGAGACTGGCACCGTGCAAAGACCCCTGCCCCTACCAGGTGCCACAGGGGCATGATGACCACTTCTGGGAGCAGTGTTAGGCCGGGGCAGGCAGGGTACCTGTGTTAGCCCTGCTGTGCCAGTGCCTGAGGTAAGTGCCACCCACCGGGAACTTTCACTCCCCCTAAACCCTGCCCTCAGCTCTGAGCCCCATCCTGGAGCCAGCACTCCATACCCCCTCCTGCACCCCAACACTCTGCCCTAGCCTAGAGCCGCCTCCTGCACCCAAACTCCGTTCCAGAGCTTTCTCCCTTCACTCTCTCTTGCACCACAACACCCTGTCCCAGGCTCATCCCAGAGCGCCCTCCTGCACTTATAACCCCTCAACCCTAGCCCAAAGCCTGCACCCCTCCCTTCACCCCTGCCCCAACCTGGTGAAAGTGAGTGAGGGTGGGGGAGAGCAAACAGTAGAGGGAGGGGGGATGGTGTGAGCAGGGCAGGACCTCAGGGAAGAGGCAGGGTAGATCCTGGGTTGCACTTAAATTCAAAAAGTGATCTTGTGCATAAGGTTGGAGACCACTGTCTTAAGGCATGTAAATATCTTAGAAAATCCAGCTGTTAGACACTTCAGAGAATGGGACTTACCTTGTCTATATCAGAGAAAAAGTGTGTCAATTATGCTTTGAAAATGTTGCCAATACTATCTTATGAGTATATATTCCAATGAAACATAGAACATTTTGTTACCAGATTACTGGAGTGAAAGTGACCAGGATGATATTGATGGCTCTTTAACCCTGAAACAGGAAGGCCCTTCAACACTATGTGACACCTACCATCGAACACCCTCAGTAAGTCACGAATAGTACATGCTGTGTAAGGCCAAGAAATACATTTCCATGCTCCTTTGATTAGTATTTTCTTTGTTTTGTAATGGCATCTAATAACATTATGAGCAGAACAGAGGTGGTTCTCGTCTCTAAACATTGAGAATATTATCATTTCTAATGGCTAAGAGCTGGAGTAAATGTTCTGAAAATAAGAAATGGAAGCACTTAAGAAGAGGCTACCACCGTCTTACTGTGCTGTGTTTACCTAGTGTGTTCAAGCCATATTTTTCTTTTTTTAAAAAGAATCCAGTACAAAAGGAATACATAGATTTTGATTCCATTATGAATAAAATGTCTCGTATTTGGGTCATCTCTATTAACTGAGAGTTTATTCTGGGTCTACCATGTTCCATATTTACTGGAAATTAAGATTTTTAGATTGTATTCATACAATAGTCATGATTTGGAGGAAAAATACTTTATTTGTAAGAAATATTTCTTTAAATACAAGTTTCTTTCAAAATATAGCACTGTGTAAAATACCCATTGTATTTGCAATATTTTTCTTAAGAAGTGTTTTAAAGCAAAAAAAATAGCTGATAATTGTTGTGTACAGTGTATGGGCAGGTTCTGATAACTGATAAAAGCATTACTGATATACAAAACATGGGTAGGCTGTGATATTTAACCTTTGTTTCTAAGTGCAGATAGGACTGTTCTCTATTTTTCTTTCAGATTTTTCTTCAGCGTGAATGACATGAACCTCACACAGCCAGAGCCAAAGAAAGAGTGACTGAGGCAACAGCATCACATGGGTGAAGTTCAGACTGATTTTCACCCATGTGATGCTGTTTTATCAACTGGGATACAGGTTAAGCCCCTCCCTTTCTGTTTTTCCACTTTTTTGCCTTTCTCTCTTTTTAAAATTAAAATAATACAAAGACCAAGCAGAATTTAATTAAAATTTGGATAAGTTCAGCAGTCCCCTAAAATTTAAATGTTTTCTTGGGTGCTGAAGTGTCTCTCTTTTTTCCTGTTTGGCTGGAACATCTGCCCTCTGAAAAGAAAAGAAATCCAGTTATGGTTTCTTTAGGGGGCTTCCATGTCTTCCTTACAACACACCGCTGGACTGGGTGTAAGCTGGGTAGGTCTTTGCAAAACCTATACCAGTGCTATCCTGTCCTTTCCAGCTGGAGTTGCTCTTGGGCAGAGAATGTGTCAAAACAAGAATAGGGAGTGGTTAAAAATGTAGTGCTTACATTAAGTATTACACAGTTAATTATGTCTTGCTTACTTAGAGTCTATAGTGTGACATACCAAAAATATACAAATCAGATCATTTAGTTAGTACTAATCATATACTGAACTGTATCTGTTGTGGTTTGCCAATGTCTAGTCACAATTTTATGTCTTTATAATCAGACATTTTCATTCCTTCTTAGGTGAATTCTTCAAGTCCATTCCCTGAACCCAAACATGGTCGACACTTTTCAAGCGAATCAACCTACTCTTATTCTTCTGTGGAGGATTCTCGACAAGATGCCACAGGAAGTACACGTTCGTCAGGATGCAGACCTCCCTATCGGGAAAGGCGCTCGTGGCAGGACCTGATAGAGACGCCCTTAACCAGTTCTGGCCTCCATTTTCTTCAGACTGTTCCTTCTGACCCAGAATATATGAGTGGCCGACCTGGAATGTCACCAGAGAAGCGAAGACAGGCAACATTACCAGTCCAAAGACGTCACAATCATGAACGAGATGGACCTTTCCCTTTGGTGGAGTGGCAAAGAGGATATAGTTCTCAGAACAGGCCCCAGAAGCAACGTAGTCAAAGCCTTCCACGAAACAGAGACGTCAGGGGCAAAGGACATGTAAAGTCTTCAGGCATAACAGAAGAGAAGCTTGAAGAGAAACTTCTTATAAAAAAGCAAAATAGTTTCTGTGAAGAAGGTAAGATTTTGAAGGGACTGTGGCACCAGTACTCACCATTGACCTCAATGAGAGCTTTGCCATTGACCACCTTGATGAATGATCAGGCTTTATATGAGTATTTTTGTGGCAGAATTATAATTTCCAAGAAAAATGAAAATATGGAGATTGCATTAGTTACATAGACTTTTTGAACCAAAATTATGGTGTAGTATGTTCTGATTTCAACTTTATTGTTGACCGGAAGGTTTTGATTTTATCAATTCTCAAATTGGGAAAGGATATTAGGTGGTTATTCCAGAGGCAACTTTCAGAATTCTTGAGCTTTTCAGGATCTTTTATTATCCTCCCATCCAAAATTGCCTGGATTGTTAAAAAAAATATAATTTTTTTCCAGGAAACATAAAGGAAATCAGGGAAAGTACAGATGGTCTGCAAGAGCTGTACAAATCCTTGGAACAAGCGAGCTTGTCAGCCTTTGGAGAGCAGCGTCCTTCTACCAAGCAGGAATTCCGGAAGTCTTTTGTAAAGAGGTGCAATGATCCAGTTATCAATGAAAAACTTCATCACATCAGAGTTCTCAAGAGCACTTTAAAAGTAAGCTGTTACCATTAATATTTATGATCAACATGAAATTGTAACTGTAGCTTCATAAAATTTTTAGTTTATGGACTTTTATTTTATAGAGAGAATTAGGTCACAAGGAAACTTTGGCAGTACTAAGAGAAACAGAAGGTAGGGGACAGTTGCCAACCTCACAACCATTGCCAGTATTTGGCACTCTTGTTACCTGTGTCATGGAGGATGCCAAGGACTGAATTGTCAAGAAGACTTAATTTACTACACTTTTACAATTAGAGATGGTCACTGAAACACACTGTGAATTCATGCCAATGTATATAGGGAAGATTGCATTGCACTGTGTGAGCTGTAACAGTTCTGTGTATAGATGAAGGACCTTAATGTACACTACAGTTGCTCTAGCACCTTTTGTTAGCACTCAAGGACAAATAAAAGGCCAAGTATAACATGTCACTTAAATTGTAGTTCTGAAATGTGCTGTGGTTTTTCTGGCATTTGACAGGCAAAGGAAGGGGACCTGGTAACTATCAACAATCTTCTGGATGATCCCAACTTATCATCAAAGAAGTTTGAAGAGTGGAAGCTAAAGAACTATGAATTTTTCCTGGACATTTGTGAGTACAGCGCTGGTCTGAAACCTCAAAATGGAGCCACTGAACTTGTAACCCCCACACCACTGCTGACACACACACATTCATTCATTGAAACTCATGTCTGACAGGACTAGCACCGTGAACACTTGCTGGGTGCCATGAGAAAGCAAATATGGCAATCACTGTAATATTTGTAAATATTTGCATTATTGTAAATAACTTGGATAAGAGAATAGTGCCACAGGATGCCTACTACATTGCATGTTAAGTATTATTCTGTTCTGAATTATTTGGTTTGCTATTATCAACCAACATGCTTATTGAGTTCTGCATTAGAAAGAAGCAGTGCAGAAGTGTAACGGAAAATATATACCAGTATATTTATTTAAGGACTGTACTAAAGCTAAGCTTATAGTAATGAGTTCTTACAACCATTTTATATATTTAGATATATATTATATGTAAACATATCTACGTATATAAAAGGTAACAGTAGTTTATATTTTTTTAAACTCCTAACATTCACCTTTTCACAAGTTTTTCTTGAAGGAAATATATTTTAAAAAAATGCACATTTTTCCCAATCTTTCCAAGCAGTGGTAGCTACCATCTTTATGAAATTAGAGAAGACCAGACTAATAAAAAATGTAAACTTAACCACTTTCGTGTGCCTTACAATGTATAGTGTATATATCCAGCAAATAGACTCTCCTTTGGCCCTATGGGCATACTGTACATGCCACTTTGATGTTGTGCTTATTTTTAAAAGAATGAGCTTATCTTTAAAAGGAGTGGCCATAGGCATGCAAGTGTGGCACAAAAGAGGTTAAGACGTAAGTAGAACAAAGCTGGTTGTTCACCCATGCTGTCGCTTGAACTGATTTTTCTATCTACTTTGAAGTGTTTCATGGTAAAAGAAAAACATCTGCTTCTGAAGGTGGTAGCTATGGCAGTTTTCATAATCGAACCACTGTGAATTTAGTACCACAAACCTTGAGTCATAAAATTATTAAAATATTGTTATCTGATCGTTCAAGACTGAGAATGAAGTAAAAGATTGTTGAAGAGATCAATTGTTTGTATATCAGACTGTCATATAGAGCTGGGTAAAGAATTCATATTATTCAAATATTTCACCATATTATTCTTTATCTGTAGATACTTCTTGAACAAGTTAATTGCAAGTATTGAATTCAGTATTTGAAACTCAATCTGTATTAGTTAGTTTTAAATGGATGCATAAAATCACATGGTTTCTTTCTGTTCTATTTAGAAACTTGAAGAATAAGGCTTTTGGAATGAATACTTGCATTTATGAAAACAAAATCTGCTTTCCATAAATATTCTCAAATATGCACTTAAAACTCAAATTTCTGCACACATTCCTGCTAGTAAATGTATTTATTAGAATATTCTCAGAAAGCAGTTTCGTATATAAATTTGAATAAATATTTGCAGAAAAGTGTATTTGCCCAGTTCTAGTTTCACAGAAGGAATCAAATGGTAAAGTTCAAATTATTCATTGTAATATGAAATGGAAAAAATGGCTCAAGGAGATAAATTTACTTACTTTATAGAGACAAGAATTTAATGAGAGAGCATCCTTTTGTTTAGTTCATTTACGATACAGTACCTTTAAAAAAGGATTGCTACTCAGACTTATATTTCTGTTATCACTATTACACCACAATTTATTTGAACCACAGTGGACACAGTGGCAAAAAAATTCACCCTGAAATAATTCTAGGATATAGTTATAGTATTAGTAGAAGAGTATTACTGACCTTTATATTGGGTTCTCTGCATCACACCAGCTCTTGAATCATGAAATCATTGCACTACAATTATAATTATATTTTGATAGAACATACAAAATAAGTGCATATAGGTCCCTAATTCAGCAAAAAAAATTAAGTCCCAGCTACATCCCATTCAGGTCAATGGGCTCGTAAGCATGGGCTTAAAAGAGTATGATCCTGCTCCTGTTAAAGTTAATGGCAAAATTCAGAGGAGCAGGATTAAACCCTAAATGCTCTCCTGAATAGTGATAACTTTGAGAGCATGCTTGAATCTAAGCTTGAATCTAAGTGCTTTGCTGAACTGAGGCAATAATGAAGGTGCAGAGAATAGACAGAGAAAAACATGCCATCACATATTCACCAAAATCAGAGTTGCGATATTCATGCAAACAGTAAACACAAATCTGAATGTATTTACTATGTGAACATTTTAATTAGTGCACCACTGAATAGAAAGAGCATGAGAAGAGAGTTCTTATCTTTCTAACTTTTGTTCATATCAGGTCTATAAATATTATAGATATAAATATATATCTCACTATTTTTTTATTGTTGTCCTCCATATGGTATGGGAGGAGTATTATGTATTGAAATAAGCAATGGTGTAAGGTGGAAAAGCCACTTTGAAATTGTACTGCATACTGTATGTGCATTAACAAGAAGCTATAGGTGGTCACAGAATACTAATTAAATGGATTGTGCTTTTGGTGTTCTTACTGAGATTTAAACACCTGCATTTTGTTTCAAACCAAACCACAGTCTGTGTTTTTGTACTAAGATTTTAAAACAATATTCAAGAGGGATTCCATTGTATTGTAACCCAAAGATCAGAAAATGCCACTTGACTAGAGAACATGTTAAATGAAGTATTTGGTAAACATTCAAAAGTGAACTTGCACTCTTCTTCTCAAATATTATTTGGATAGAGCTAAATAGAATATTTCTTCTTAGTGGCTGTGCCTCCAAAAATAAACAAAAATGGTAGCTAAAGAGAATGGATTGCAATCTTCATTTCTCAGAGGGTTTAGTATAATTAAAAGAAAAGTAATTTAAAGTATTTCTGAAAGCTAATGAGTGGCTGAGATTAGTCAGGGCCATAAAACTAATTCCTCCTATGGCTGAGATCCCAACTTCTTTTGATCATATTTTCTTAAAGCTTTCCTTGGCATGAGTCTATTCATTTTGAAGTTCTAAGTGATATGAGTCTATATTTTACATTTAGAGAACCATCCCCATCAAAGAAGCTAAAATATGTTTTGGTTATTCAGGATAAAAAAAGTGAGCTAATAAGGAATATGAACTATTTTTCTTTTTAGTATACGCCAGAGAGGTTTCTCATGGCTGGGGTTGAGACAAACTGAGAGATACGTTTGGAGCAATGCTTAGCTCATAGAACAATAAAAAAAAGACTTCCAAGTCTAAAACAATATTTTTATTCTTTTAGCTTTTACAAATATCACTAACATGTCAAAGACAAAATATTTCCAGAAGAATTTTGACATTTACTTGCATGCAAACAAAATTCTGTACAATAAATAAGAATCAGTTAAAGCTGATTTGCTAAGAAAATGTCAAGCAATGTATGCCTCTCAATTTCTGTTAAATGTTAGAAGAAGCAGAGTTTAACTTTCTAAACCAAACAAAACAAGACTTTCTGTATGTAGGTTTAAGAAAACACTTGAGAATAAAGATGGAGTTTTGTAAGTTAAAACAAGAAATTGCTTTTAAAATGTGAATTATACATCCTACATTTTAAAAATAGCCTCCATCTTTTCCACTTGATAAAATAAATTACTAGGGTGGTTAATACAGCCATTTTGTTTGACAGTGAGGTCAGATATTTGGCTGTTTCTGCCTATTTTGCTTTCTCAGACCGTGTAAAAAATTCAGAAAGCTGCCCTAAAAGAGACTGTTAGAGATGCATCTTGGCATAGAAGAATCTCAGAAGAAAACAATATAGACGATCTACTCCACCAGTTCTTGCTCCCACTGTAAAGGGTGTCATAAGGACAGGGCTAGGGAACACAGCATTCCAGTGAACCTTGTGATATAATGGCACTGAGGCTGTTCAAATTTGCTCATAGTTGGCTCAGCTCCTAGCCAGCCCTGATGTTCAGGGAAGACAAAAGACACCTCAGCGCTATTTGCCTCCCCACCGCTTCAGCTGTGCCAAGCTCTGCTCCAGTGCAATGAAGTTTGGAGTCCATAGTGTGTCTCTGATAAATGAATCCAGTTTTCACGGTATCTATCTATAGATACTGTTGTAGATATTATATATTATTCAAATGGTACACAAACCTGCATTAGCACAAATTGTTTTGGGGTTTGTGACCTGTAAGCCAATTGGAATGCAAGTTGTGATCCAAAGATTTTATTTATAAACAGTGGGCTTGATCATATTTTCAGTTAAATCAATGGTAAAATTTCCTGATCCAAATGTGCCCTAACACCGCATACAGTCTAGCTGAAATCTATATGGTTGCACATGAATAAGGGCAGGATTGGCTCTCCCTTGACTTCAGTGGTAGAGCAAAATCAAGCCCAGAATCAATATATAATAACTATAAGTTCAACAGAATTCTCACCTGAATACTCAGATAAATCCTGACAGGTTTAAGATTAGCAGCCGTGTTAGTCTGTATCCATAAATAAGACGAGGAAGACTTTGTAGCACCTTAGACTAACCAGTTTATTTCAGCATAAGCTTTCGTGGGCTATAGCCCACTTCCTCAGATGCATAGAATGGAACAGAAGTAAGATGCATTTATACACACAGAAAGGAAAAAAAAGGGTGTGCATTAGCATACCAATTCTAAGAGGCTGTTTAATTTGGATGGGCCATCTTAGAATTGGTATGCTAATGTACCTTTTTTTTATTTCATTTTTTATTTTATTTTTTTTATTTCAGCTTATGCTGAAATAAACTGGTTAGTCTCTAAGGTGCTACAAAGTCTTCCTTGTCTTATTTACAGATAAATCCTGTATTCTTATTATCTTCAACCACATAAACAACGTGTTTGCATGTATTTTATTTATTCAAATGTTTTCAGAGTTATCCAAACACTTTGGCATGCATCTGACAAAGTGGGTATTCACCCATGAAAGCTTATGCTCCAATACGTCTGTTAGTCTATAAGGTGCCACAGGACTCTTGGTCACTTTTGAGTCTTTATTCAGACTTTCTGCCAGTAATATTTTTAACCAATGACATCACTCAATCAGCATGGCTTTCCTGCGACTCCACAAACTTCAGTAAGTCTTTTTGTTGCTAGATGTTCTTTTTGCAACTGATTGTATGCTTTTCACCAGCCACCCTCTTTTTTTTTTATTATTGTTGTTCTTCCATTTCCTCTAACTACAGTCCTTTGATCATCCCAATATCTATCTCAGTAGCACTTCCTGAAGGGTTTGAGACATTTTTTATTTTGTCATATTATCAAATGAAAATGTCCCTGAACTCATTCTATTTAAAAAAAAGAAATAATCGAAGGAAAAGAGATGCTCTAACAAGTTGCAGCATTAGTATTCTTTAATATCATCATGTGGTTGAGTCAGATTCTATCCCTTATCCCACTTCCTACATGCAAAAGCAAATATGGTCCATAGTGGTCACACAAAGGGTGGAGACAACAATGTAGAGCTGCCGTTATGGGTATCAGAGGCATTATCTCCATAGTGCAATGAAAATTCTGGGCTGTGACACAGCTACTAGACAAGCCATCAGGAGGCTCCTGTAAATTAGAGTAGCTCTTGGCAGCTCTAATTTGCTTTGGGGCCTGCACTGACCGCACAGTAACCTGCAATCCTGAGGGTTCAAAGGTGACTTAAAGTCATCTTTTCCCCGCATCCCCTTGGGCTGCACTTTCTCAAACATTGACAGGGATTATTTGCTTGTTTCTTTCTCTTTAGGATTAAGAATCATCTTGCTCTTGTGCCAACTTTATGGTCCTCCTTTTCCAAATAGCCTGTAAGCAACTCTTGGATTAGGATAGGTCTTATTGCCACAAGGCAATCCTGATCATTTGTTAACAAAAGACTAAGGTGGCCTCTGTGCCAAACAGAGAATTTTGAACTAGGAATGTTGATCATCAGTCCATTGTCAGAGCTGGGCCACTACCCATGAAACTGGAAAACTGGCGCACCATTATTTTTTTTTTTTTTGAGTGGGGAGTGATAAGAAAAGCGGAAGAGGGAGTGGCATCCATAGAATTGATGCAGGGATTTCTCAAGTTTTGAAGAACCTTAGATAAAAACTTAACTTTACCCCAACTCTCCTCTTTAATTATAGTTTTCTAGGTCAAAATATTGCAGTTTGTGGAAGGGTACCATGTGAAAGTTTTTACTAAGGAAGTTCTCCAGAAATCTTGAGTCCTGACCAACCTCTCACTGAAGTCAATGGGTGTCTTACTATTGACTTGAAGGGGATTTTGACTGGACTGTTGATAGAGTAGAGACTGGGAATGTTAGCAGTGGTGACGCAAGTGTTGACATCAAAATTAAGATTTTGGCAGAAATTCCATATCATGTACCCAAAGTACACTACATCGCTGAGAAACATTATGAAACTCCAAGGGCCATTAAACTCAGATCCATTTAATCTGCTTTTGTGCTTTTCCAGTGACACAAAGCACACTTAAGACCATCTGATCTGGGTCTCTGAGTACTCTCTCAACATGCAATCTCCTGCAGTCCTCCAGTGGCATGAAGCCACCATGCTGTGTAAAGCTCTCTCATCCAGCAACTCAGTGCATGTGCCTATGAGAAAGGGAACATAGGTTGGGCTTCCTTACATCCTGGCAAACTCTGGCTGTCAGCCCCTTGGAGGTGTTGGAAGTCACTGTGAGACAGAGCTGTCTGAATGCCTAAGGTTTGGGCCAACATTTAATGGCTTCAGAGTCAGGGAATCAAAAAGGTGACTTAAAGCAATTTTTCTCCCTTTAAACACACTGGATGTGTACCAGGTGCCATTCAGCTGCTCCAGAGAATCTGAGCCTGAAGGCTTAGCTGTCCCATGACACAAGTGTTCCAGAGAAACCTGTGAAACTTGAGACTGTATGAGGTCAATTGACCAATGGTATATGAAGTATTTACAGACTAAACACCAATTTACTGATGCAGGTAAATCAGAAAACTGGGCTACCACCATGAACCCAATCCTGAAAAGGGTCAGCAAGGTTATCAGGGATCTGTCTGCATTAATTGTTCCGCAAGACTGGGGACCTGTGCCTCTAAAATGTCTGCCCCTGGATACCACAATTCAAACTGTGCAACTGTTAGTGTAATACCTACAAGAGAGAACTTCCTAAAGCAGCATTTAATTGGCTTAAGTTTTAAAATATGGAAACTAGGCTTTTGTAGTGATGACATAAGGGGTATAGCTACATTGCAATAAAACACCTCTGGCTGGCCCAGGTCAACTGACTTGGGCTTGTGAGGCCCAAGCTATAGGCAATAAAATTGCAGAGTTGACATTTGGGCTTGAGCTGGAGCCAAGACTCCTGACTCCACAAGAGAGGAATGCAAAAACTGGATAACAATAGAGAGAGCAATATTAACTCAGCTAACTTGGGCAAGGTGCTGAGCACTGTGGCCCTGATCTATCAAATCATTTAAGCAGGTGCTTAACTTTTAGCACATGCAAAGTCCTACTGGAGTCAGTGGAACTACACATTTGTTTAAAGTTTAGCCTGTGGTTAATTGCTATGCTGGGGCCTTAGATTTTTTGTAGACTGTTACAGTTATGTGAGGAGAAGCATGTTATTTCCTTTATGACCCATCAGATCTTATTAAACTGCCTGCTTTTACTTCTTCATTTATCAGATTTTTTTTGTTAAACCTCAGTTGCGAAGAAGCTTTCATAGGTGTCCTAGATTTCTCTTCACTTTTGTCTTTTATCTCCTTTTCCACTCAACTAAATTTACATACTTTAGCTTAGGCCCTGCAAAGAAGTTGTGTAAACACATACCACTTAGTATCTAAATCTAATCTCAGCCATGTTATTCATTAGTGAATGGAAATTTGTTTTATATTTCATATTATTTAAGTAACAGCTATTGAAATGTAATATTTTTATGGCTGATTTTTAAAAGATTTTATTTCCTTAGCATCTTATAAGCAGTATCAGTATTTTAATTATGATCAGCTCTATTTATTAATGTATAGGCATCTGATTCTCTAATTTTAATATAATTAACAGATTAAATTTATTTTCTACATGTTACAATTTATGCCATATTTTCATATTTGGAAGGAAGATTAAAATTAATATTGTTTAACTTTTGTCTGATTTTGAGATGGCTGATTTACTACTGCAATCTGGTGTTAATGAAAATGTTACATACCTCATTAAAAGATACAGACTATATTCACTGTATTCAGAAAATATTTATAGTCATTCTTAATACAGGTCAGTGCTGGAACAAATTGAACTGTCTATTTTTATTAAAATATGTATGCACCCTGTATGCATTAAATGTTGCCGTTGAGTACTGTATAGTGTTCATTACAGCCACTCTATATGCAGTACTTGATGTAAGTGCTGATGTTATACGAGAGAAGATAGAGAACTATGTTACTTGACTGAAAATGCCCAATAAACTTCTGTCCCCAAACTTCTAGAGTATTATACAGTCTGAGGCATCTGTGGAGTCTCAATATAGCTGTTTTTACTAATTGTAAATGCATCTGGCAGAATGTTGAAAATAACATACATTTCCATATTATCTTGATTCTCTCTTGCATTTTGTCACTAACAACTACAAAACACATCTTAACCAACAAAATCTCTTCACTGGTCAAAGCAATAGTGAGACCTGTTATAAATGCTAAATTAGGCTTAGTATCCAGTAAAGACTTCTGTTTTACCAAGAAATTGAAGCATTTCAGTCTAACAAGCTAGAAAGAGAAAAGGACAGACAACCTATGGCACACGTGCCGAAGGTGGCACACAAGCTGATTTTCAGTGGCACTCATACTGTCCGGGTCCTGGCCACTGGTCCAAGGGGTTCTGCATTTTAATTTAATTAAATGCAAACCACTTCTGAAAGGTTGCTGACCCTTGGGATAGGCAATAAGAGGAAGGCACTTGTACTAAGGATCCTTTTGCATTTGACACTGACGCTGTATTAATTACAAAGAAATATCCTCATAACACCATTAATTGCTGGGTCATAAGTGACATCTGTTCAGTTTACTAAAATAGATATCAAGACTTGTACAAATAGAGAGCCTATTTTAGATAATGCTTAAATGTATGACACCCTTGTACTATGGCTTGCACTTTACTTGCATATAAACTGTGAAGTAGGCTGTAGTAATAATGTCTTTGTATATTCAGGGGTTGAAATACCAAATCACTAGAGTATTATAATGCTGGTGTTCAACCTGTACTGTTAATCAAATCTGAACAAGCTCACAAAGTGTATTTTGAAAATCCTGATAACTTAAGATCATTGGCAAATAATGCTATGGAGTCTCCATGGTCTTTCTTTTGTAAATATGAATATTCGTACTATTTCTGTAGCAATAGAAGGTTATAAACCAAACTTTCACTAGGACTGTTTTCAACAACAAAAAATTCTATAGCGCCTTGTATAAAAATCATGGAGACTTCATGATATGTGGGCATTTTTGTTTACAGACAATATGTATATATGTATTAGAGGCAGAACTGTTATTTATCACAAAGCTATGTTGTGGTTGATTATTTCTAGAAGAAAATGTAAGTTTTCTGTCATAAAGAGAAAAAAAGTATTTTAGTAGGAGCCATCCTGAAAAGAAGTTTGAAGATTCACAGCTTCAAATACCAGTATGTCCGCATTACAGATGTTTCAGCCCCACCTGCTGTACGTTTTCATCATTAGCTATGAAATAAAACTGAAAAATGATAAAATGTCGATCTGAGCCAGGGAAGAATCCTGGATTGTATTACAGTTTATACACGGTTGGATATTTTGAGACTGCAATATAATAATTACCATCATATTTATATCTGAAGGTTCATTTTATGAGTAGACACCATTTAGATTCTGTAGTAGATAAAGTCCTTCAGCTCACTGATGCTACAGAGATAGAAAATAAATAACTCTGGACTCATACAGGTAAAACTAAATTTCAACCCCTGGATAATACAATACTTCAGTTTCCCAACAGTATACTTAATTTTATATTTGTCCTATGTTGGGAGGTGATTCACTAATTTATATAGGCTAAGAATGTTATTTTTCTTTTCTCTTTTCAAATTAGTTCTGTGTGAATTATTGTAATTGGCTGCATTTTTTCTATCACAGGTTATCTTTTTGTGTGTCTACAATGAGAATTCATGAATGGAAAATTTCACTGTGTGTTGCTCACTGGGCATATACCTCATGGTACATTGCACAGACGTGTAAGTTGTAAGTTGCACTGCAACATTAAAAAAGGAACATATTGCTCTTTTTTCAAAGATATTAACTTATTTAAAAGATACAGTCTGTACATTATGAAAAGGACATTTATTCCTCCTAAACTCAGAAGTAGCTTTTGTTTTGGGGGAAATAAGTTGTAAACTTCAGTTGTAAATTTGGACTTCAATAAACTGAATTCTCTGCACTTAATTTTGTGCTTCTCTCTTCTTTTATCTTTGTGTCCTATAATGTAATTTAAATGGGTTACTTAACCTAGGTCTCAGTCCTGCAAGAGGATTTGTGCAGGCATAGGGATCCTGTGTGGATTCAGGTGTAGCACTGAGCCTCATTTTGTTAGCTATCTGAAACTTTGTGTGGTTACTATTAGGCACCCTGAGGTGGCTATTTAAACAAGCTGTTTGGCCAAAGCAATTCTAATTTAATCAGCTTTCCCATTTCTTTTAAGTGAGAGATACTACCCACTTACTTAAATTAGTTCAGGAAAAAAAAAAGTCAAGCCCTCGTATTGCTTGCTCCAGAACAGAAGGGAAGAAATTTGTATATGTGAAAAATACACCTTAATGTTTACTTTTGGTGTTATCTAAGGGCCTGATCCTGCAAACACTTATGCACAAGAGTAGTTCACTAAGTATAATGGAACTATTCTGGTGAATAGCTGGTTTCAACAGTGCCATGTGAACACCTGTTCTTGCTTTCAGATGACATTGTAAACAAGAAGTGGGCAGCATTATCTCCCGTAAATGTAAACAAACTTGTTTGCCTGAGTGATTGATTGAACAAGAAATAGGGCTGAGTGGATGAGTAAAGTTACCCATGATTGTCAGTTGTTTGCAGATTCAAACCCTACAACTGTTAAAGGAGAAAGAGAGAAGAATTTTTTTTAAGTATGAGTGATGGTGGGAAGAGACCATAAAAGCATATTAGGTCTGCCATCTTAAAGAACATTGGGGAATACTAAAACATATTTTCAATTTTACACAAAATTGTGCCTCAGATTAATCAGTTTCCAGTTAACTTTGATACTGATTAGCATATGACACCAGATTCCTCTCATAAACAAGGTGAGTTAGCACATTATTAATTATTTATTGTTATTTTCTATTTGTAATACAATACCAGATGGACACCCCAATCAAGGTTGGAGTCACATTTGGCTATGCCCTGTTCAGAAAGAAAGAAACTCCCTAGATACATTACTTTAAAACAAAATGATACACAACTTTTATTGGAGAGAAGGAAGCAATCTCCTAAAGCAGTGCCACCAAAGAATAATGAGAATTAGAACATCCTAAAGGCTAATGGAGCACAGCATGCTGTCCTTAAAATGAAGAACTGTCAAAGAATCATAATCTGTGTGAATAATAACTTACAAATGTAGAATTATGTACAAAAAAACTGCATTGAAAAATAAAACAATGTAAAACTTTAGAGCCTACAAGTCCACTCAGCCCTATTTCTTGTTCAGTCAATCACTCAGGCAAACAAGTTTGTTTACATTTACAGGAGATAATGCTGCCCACTTCTTGTTTACAATGTCATCTGAAAGTGAGAACAGGTGTTCACATGGCACTGTTGAAACCAGCTTCGCAAGATATTTATGTGCCAGATGCACTAAAGATTAGTATTTCCCTTCATGCTTCAACCACCATTACGAAAGACATATGTCCGTGCTGATAACTGGTTCTGCTCAATAACGATCCACAGCAGTGCAGACAAACACATGTTCATTTTCATCATCCGAGTCAGATGCCACCAGCAAAACACTGATTTTCTTTTTTGGTGATTCAGGTTCTGTAGTTTCTGCACTGAAGTGTTGCTCTTTCAAGACGTCTGAAAGCATTCTCCACATCTCATCCCTCTCAGATTTTGGAAGGCACTTCAGATTCTTAAACCTTTGGTTGAGTGCTGTAGCTAGCCTTAGAAATTTCACATTGGTACTTTCTTTGCATTGTAAAATCTGCAGTGAAAGTGTTCTTACAATGAACAACATGTGCTGGGTCATCATATGAGACTGCTATAACATGAAGTATATGGCAGAATGCAAGTAAAACAGAGCAAGGGACATACAATTCTCCCCCAAGGAGTTCAGTCACAAATTTAATTAACACATTATTTTTAATGAGCGTCATCAGCATGGAAGCATGTCTCTGGAATGGTGGCCAAAGCATGACGGCGCATATGAATATTTAGCGTATCTAGCATGTAAGTACCTTTCAATGTCGGTTACAAAAGTGCCATGGGAATTCCTGTTCTCAATTTCAGGTGACATTGTAAATAAGAAATGAGCAGCATTTTCTCCTGTAAATGTAAATAAAGTTGCTTGTCTTAGCGATTGGCTGAATTTCTTTTATCTATAATTTTTACAGTGCAAATATTTGTAATGAAAATATAAATAAAGTAAGCACTGTATATTTTGTACTCTTTGTAATCAAAATCAATATATTTGAAAATGTAGAAAAACATGTGGGAGACTCAGGATCCCATCCCTTGGCTACAATGACTCTTCAATTATTTGTCCGAAGTGGAACAGATTTAACAGCAGAGACTGAGGGCACCATCTCCCTCCTTCGGAACATACCATACCCAAGTCATTAAGGTACTCTCCTGAGAGGTAGCTTCTCCCTCTCAGGCAGAGGAGGGAAGAGATGTGGGGGTGGATCACCCACATCTCAGTTAAGTATCCTAATCACTAAAAGTTATGAGGAAGGTCCTCCTCTCCCATGACTTACTGCAAGAAACACATTAGGCACCCAGCTTCCGGTTCACAAATGAGAATCCTAAACAGAGACAGGCAACTACTTCCAGCCTAGATTTTGGAACTGAACTCCACGAGAAGGGTGGGATTTACCACACACGCTCCTCCCCTTGACATCTCCTATGGGCTAGTTTAGGCAGGGTGCCCTCTAGCATTTTGGTTTTTTCCCATTCATAGGTGCCTATCTCCCAACATTTATTATGTAGGAACCCTAACTCAGGCTTTGTGAATATTATTGACTTTAAAGGTGCCTAAAAGTTAGGTGTGGCAATACTGAGTATTGCTATGCTTAAATCCCTTTATGCTAGAGGCTGGGAAGGGGAGTGGCATACAAGCCAAGTCATTACAGCAGTCTTACCCCATCTCAGGATTCCTACACAGATTAAGCTGGTTTCCTGGCTGTTTTGCTTCATTGGCTCAGCACGAAGCAGACAGATCAGACTAGAAGATCCAGTTTCCTTTTTCTCTGATTAATTTCCTCCAGAAAATAGCCCGCTTTGAAATGAAACATGTCAGCATCCCATAACTTCTTAAAGGCCTGAAACTGCCTTTTCTACTTTATTCCTTCCCAAAAGCTTGAATTATATTTCCAGTTCTGTTCCTCCCCAGAAACATGAATGATTAAAGTTTCCTATTTCAACAGAAGACACGCTGATAGTAACCAGTCCAGTCACTTTCATAACTTCTGTCACCATGTCTCAGGGTCATGTTGAGGTACTTGGTCAACTGCTCAAAAATGTATCCCTGCTCTGGGTTACCTTTCACAGGGGACATACGTTTAGTAAATGGATGACCTTTTCTTTCCCACGCCCGCTTTGTTTTTTGGTCAGAAGCTGTCCTTCATTTTCCCCTTAGCTTCTTTACCTCAGCTGGGAAATGTTATAGCAAAACCCCACTATTTTGTAGGTGTCACTCTTGAGTCCCTGCAGCTTGTGACTGAGTTGTGCTGTGTCGCTACATAATCTTTTAATGTCGAAACTTAGAGGGCGCACTCCTGGGGAAGGGCCCCGCTGTTAGAAGCGATGATGAAAACCCGCTTCCAGCCCCTTGAGAAGAACCGTTGAGCTCGCTGCGCTTCACATTCCAGCCTGAGGAGTGGGTGTCTCTAGCCCCGCCCCTCCGTCTCTCACGCTTAGGGGGTGGGGTGCCAGGCCAGCCCCAGAAGCCCCGCGGAAGAAGCGTACTAGTTTGGCCTTCTCGCTTGCCGTACGAACTCGCCGCTGGGGGACAGGAGGAGGAGGGGTCACTAAAATGGCGGCTAAGGTGAGCGTCCGTCCCTGCTCTAGCTGTCCAGCGGTTCTGCCCCCGGGCCACCACGGTATAAGCGAGGGCAGATCGGGCGGGGACAGCAGCACTCCTCGACTCCCTCCCACAGCCGTTGTCTGCCCCCAGCTCTCCCCTCAGAGCCCTCCCGCCAGGGTTCCTAGCCGGCCTGCTCCGCCGATACTTCTCCTCGGGATTCCTGGCTGTGCAGGGGGCCGGACGCTCCTTATGGTGCTTCGGAACGGGGCCACCAGTCGACAGGGGCGTGCGGCTGGGAGAGGCATGGCCGGCCTGCACGGCACCGGCCTGGGATATTCTCTGCGCCTCCAGCATGGGCAGAAGAGGCACATGGAGGCTAGTTCGTACCGATGGCCCAGAGTCTGTGACGGGGGGGAGTACCCACCATGGAGCCGGTGGGGCTCTGCACTGAAGGGCGCGCAGACGGCGGGACAGGGGACTGTGTAGTCACAGTCACCTCACTTCTTCATTGGCTCTCTCCACGCTCCTATTGTGTGTCTCCCTTGGCCCCTTTAGCCCCTGCCTTACGGTGGTTAATGTTATCTTGACGACAGGTGTATGGGGTTCAGTGTTGGAGACGTGTCCTGCTCATTCATGTTTAAGGGTATGATTTTTGTCATGGCCATTTTTAGTAAAAGTCATGGGCAATAATAAAGTCACAGAAGCAGTGACCTGTCCCTGACTTTTACTAAAAATGGCCATGACAAAATGGAGAGGAAGGAGAGTCTAGCACTCTGCTCAGTAGCTTTAGTTTCTGCTCTGTAAGGGCTGCTAGCCTTCCTTCTTGACAAAAGGGAAGTAGTGTCTGATTAAAATATGAAAAAAGACGGAAGAAAAAATTAGTTTTGTTAATTATTTTTTTACAGTCCTTTTAATCTTCACAACTTTTTTTCAGATGTTGACTAAATTAATCCCCACAACACCCCCATGAGATAAGTGAAATCAAAGCAGAGGTTAAGAACTTGATCATGCAAGATGCTGATACTTTGCAATGTCAGACCCAGTATGCCTTGCCCACATCTATAGAAGAAATCATTCTAAGAGGCAGGTTTGGCACTCCAAAGTTCCTGGTTCCCATTCATATGTTGAAATAACTAAACTGCACCCTTTTTACTTTGAAATTAGAACACAGAGTCCAGTGATGTATTAAGAAATTACAAACATTATTTTGATAAAATGCTTGATAAATTTCCTGATAGTCCATTTGTTATTTACTTAAGACCCATCTGTATGCCATTGAGCAAGTATAATCACACATAATTTTACCAATAAGATGGTCTGTTTCACACCTTGGCCATTCCCACCTGTTATGCATGCACTCTGCAGCTTGACTTTTACTTAATTTAAAAGAGATGTAAAGTTTCATGGAATAACTACAGTAACTCCTCATTTAACGTTGTAGTTATGTTCCTGAAAAATGCAGCTTTAAACAAAACGATGTTTAATGAATCCGATTTCCCCACAAGAATTAATGTAAATGGGGGAGGGTCAGGTTCCAGGGAAAAAAATTTCACCAGACAAAAGACTATTATATTATGGACACACACAGAATATAAGTTTTAAAAAACCAATTTAATACTGGTACACAGTGATGATGATTGTGAAGCTTGAAGTCAGAGGGTGGGATATTTCTCAGGGAATGCCCTACTGCTAATTGATGAGCTAGCAGTCGGCTGAGCCCTTAAGAGTTAATTCATTTTTAATGTAGCCTCACATTCTACAAGGCAACAGGAATGGAAGGAGGGGAGACAGGATGGCAGACAGAGACCACACACTGTGTGTGAGAGACAGAGATGTGCATTTCCCTTTTAAGTATGCTGACCCCTCTCTTAAATACACTGCCTTGTTAATTAGATCAGTGGTCTTCAAAGTGGGGTGTGCGCAAGACCACCCCCGGGGGTGTGCGATACTCTGGCGCCGAACCTGCCCGGGAGACCGCTGAACTCCCGGGTGGTCTGTTTTTGTCCTGCCGCTTTCTACTTCCTGCAGCCCCCATTGGACCGGGATCACGAACCGTGGCCAATGAGAGCAAGTAAATAAACTGGGAGGGCCCACTAAGGGTGCTTACCCTGTGGTCCCGCGTACCAAGGTTGCCGATCCCTGTTTTCGGATTTCAGTGTGTAACCTGCTTATTTGAGTCTTGTACCTTTTCTCCCTTGAGTTTATCTCCACCTGCTGGGTATGTCTCCTTAGCTTTACACAACATTTTTGGAGGGAGAATACCAAGTTTGCTGAGTTTTAACGAGAAGAACACACTTCCAGGAGAGTCACATAAATGTGGAACGTAGATTAAAAGCACAATGGAGCCCTGAATCTTTGATTAGCAAGGCACTGTATCCTTTGTAGTCCTGTAGCTCTTTAATTTTCATACTGTTTGCAGAATCTGTATTTAGATCTCTGATATTATTCCAGCATTTGGAAATAGATGGTTTGAAATGCAGAAACTCAAAGCCCAAATTATGTAGGTATGTTTTGACAGCTTTATTATTATACTTTGACGTGTTTTACTCCAGTTTTATTATTGTGGAAATTATGCTTTTAATAGGTTTTTTTTCCTGGAAAATTTAACTATGCCAGAATTTTTGCACTTAAGCAAAATATCTGCTATTCATGGTTCTGTGACCAAAAATAACATCAAGACTATTAGTCTATTCTGTTTTATAAAAATGGTTTAGTCCTTTGGGATGAGATGGCTGATCTGTTTTTTATCTATATAAGAGACATCTAGAGCCCTGTGTTCTTTTGCAAATGCAAAATAGCACAAAATGAAATAAAAACAACCTATAAAATGGAAAAATACTTATTCTGCAGCAGCAGCTCCTGTCCCATGGAGCTGGGCCCAGTCTCCCATTCCAGGCTTTGTGACCTGGTGCACAGTGTCGCAGTACCACTTTCTCAGATTTGGCCCATCTGACCCCTGCTCAACTGATCATGAAGGAGAGGTGCCTGGTCCAGACTTGAGCTGTGCTGCAACCCTGTGCATCAGGTGGGAATAGTTTTCCTAGACTATGTTTGCCAGAAGCTGGGAATGGGTGACAGGGAATGGATCACTTGATTACCTGTTCTGTTCATTCCCTCTGGGGCATCTGGCATTGGCCACTGTCAGAAAACAGGATATTGGGCTAGCTGGACCTTTGGTCTGATCCAGTATGGCCACTTTTATGTTCTGTGTTCTTATGCAATGCCTGGAACATGAGGCTAGGCCTAGCCCTTTGGCACAGGAGCTGTTCCTTTGGGTTGAGTAAAGGCAGGCTCACTGTGCAAACCCCTCCTAACCCCCGGGCACAGGACCCAACCACCTTCTCTCTGTGGCCTCCCCCCCGAATTCCCCTGGAGCAGAACCTCATGCCCCAGGGATTCCCGCATCTCCTTCTAGGGACAGGACCTGCCTCCCAACTCCCTCCTCCCTCCCCGCCACACCCCACCACTGCCAGTGGGAAGGACCCGACCTTACACCTCCCCCCGCGCTCTCTCTCTCTCACACACACGCACACCCATAGGCACTACCCTTTACCCTCCCCTTGGGTCACTCCCTCCCGTCTGGGAGCAGGACCTTATCCCCTCGCACCTGCCCCAGGGGCCACCCAGCCTCCTTCCCAAGGCCTTCCAAAGGCCCCCACTTCCAGAGGCAGGACCTCCCACTGCTCCCAGCCCTTCCCCCAATAAAACAAAATTCCCCACAAATTAAAAAATGTAAAGAATTTAATGCAGGCTAAGAAAAACACTGTGATGTACTACACAGTAATGAGATCTTTTGCCAACTTGCTGGATGGCATTGTAGGGAAACGCATTCTAGACTGAAAGCTGGTTACTGAAAACAAAGTCACTGAGAAACAAAAATCCTGGCTCTGAATACCCTACAATTCTAGTGAAATTTGGATCCATGCTCACCCTGGATTCATCTCTAAAAATAGTGTTTGGATTTGTTCCTTTTATAAAGTGTTCCTTTAGGAACTATTAAAAGTTGTTTGTTATGAGCAATACCTGCTTTTCATTTATGGCTTGATTCCACTGAAGCCAGTGGGAAGATTTTCGTTGACTTTATGTGGGTTGGATCAGATCCTTAATAAAAATTAAAAGGAGCACACACAAAAATGCATTGCAAATATTGAGTAACTGAGTTCTTATTTTAGAATTTCATGCTCTGCCATGGCAAGGGATATTTGTCAATTTAAATGCATTTCTTGAAAGTTCTTGTGATTCGTGCTTTGAAATAGAAGAAGACTCTTGCATAAAATCAGACAGACACTTACTGCTTTTTTGAAATCATTCTCCAGATTAGCAACAAAATTCCAGTTTGAGTTTTATGGCCTTGAGCTTGTGTACAGAAGTTTCCCTCTGTGCTGCTTTTAGCAAGTCTGCAAGGGCTGAAGAGACTTCATGATCATGCTTTCTTATTATTTTTAATAACTTATTATAGGAGAAGATGTAAATCCTAAGGAAATCAGAAAATTTTTGACTTTACCCATGTAATATGAAAGCTCTAGGGCTCATCTGCATATCTTACTCCATTTCATCTTAATTTCTGTTTTACTTTGTTTAAATTAATTATACTTTGAAATTATCGATAATTTTTATTTTACTATGTTTGACGTAATTATTAGGCTTCAAGAGGAGGACAAACTAACCAGTAGATATGGTGAAGTCTCTTAAATATACCACAAGTATAATGGGTTTTTTGCTTTTGTCATTTGATTAAATTATTCTTAATAATAATTATTAAATTATTGGACAGTAAGGTGATAATCAGTTGCATTTTGTGAGTCATTATACAGTTGTCTTTAATAGGCATCCAAAGTAAAACAGTTAGTCCAATTCTTGAATGGCACTATTTTTCCCATTCACTATATAATTCTCTCCTTTTTAATTTATCACAGTAAACGCAGTCGTATATGTGCTGAATTAAACAAAACTAGCTTCATTTAATGAACAGTGTCCTCTCTACATCCTTCTCAGTTGTCTTAATATTTCACTGTGGTTCCCCTTTCATTTGTATTGCAACCTAGCATCACTAGTCCTGGAACAGAATGTCACAATTGAGACAAATTCCGAGAAATGTTCCACTGGTGATAATAAATATAATAATAATAATAATAATAATAATTAATAATGTAAAGCAAGTTTGTTTTAACATAGCATATCTTCAAATGGCTGACTAGAAATATAAAAATAAATACACTTTTCAGAGGTGCACATTTTTTCATATATTATCTTCTTTATCTCAGGCCAAGGGGTTTTATTTCAGGACTAGTTATAACAAAGACAGTTATTCATGTGTTAATTGTTTCCTGTTTTGATTGCTGCCACTCTCTTTCTTTCTAGTCTCCCTAAATCGTGACTCTCAGAAATTCACAAGGTTTCAGGAAGTGAGGCCATATTATTTTCTCCTCCACTACCACCACTGTCTGTCATTGGAACACAGCTGAAAAAGGCTTTTTGTTTTTTGTTAAATTTCCTTGAGCTTTTACCATCCTTTAGCTCTCTAGCCTTATATCCTTTTGCCTTCTCTACTCACTATACTTTTTAAACCTTTGCATTCTTCTCTTACATGTGTGCCTGCCTCATCTGCCTAGCAGCTCTCTTCACCTGTCTTCCCATACAGTGAGTCAGTTCATGTCTTTATCTGTTGGCTTATTACGTTGCTTTTTGTTCTGGATATAGTGACTCTTTCTAAAGTGGCTTGTGTAGCATACTGTACAAAAATAGATTGTGTTGTATTGTAAGCACTGTTTTCTGTATTTGAATAAACAGTCGTCCAAGTTAATTAAAATTGTTGGCTTTGTGCTCACGATCAATGTGAATTCTTAAACTGCTTTTCTAATAGCATTTCAAGAAAATACTGTGGAGAAAATCCATGCTGTTGAAAATAATTGTGTTGAATTATGCCATTTGAAATTCAAGACAACAGACAAGGTGTATGTACTATTAATTTATTTTAGGGAATTGAAATCAGGCATTCTGCCACTACTCCAAGTATATATCAAATATCTTAGTTGCTCACTTCATTTAAGTGATCTCCTACAGCATGTGTGAATCTCTTATGCTTAATGATCTGTCCCACCTTGTATTTATCTCAGACGCCTTGGTTATCTTCTGCACACCTAAAGCAGAATTCTGTGTAACTCAAAAGCTTGTTCCTTCCACCAACAGAAGTTGTTTCAGTAAAAGATAGTACCTCACATACATTGTCTTTCAAATGTAGATCAGGAATACTGTATATTATGTTGTCATATTTTTCTTCATATTTATAAAGAATCAAAAATGCTTTTGATGAAAGGCAAGACAGAGGGTGAACCCTTTACAGAGTTGGGGAAAGTGACTGATAGCAGAAAAGGAAATGGAGGAGAAGTAAAAAGATGAGACAAACAAAAGTATAGTAAATATTGTAGCATACAGTTTACAGTTAGGTGACAATGAAAGGATGCAATAATGAAAAAGAAAGTGAAAGAAAAGATGAGTTTAGATTTAGAATTAAAATTGATTAAATAATGCGTGCTGTTATAGTACCATCATAATCTAAAAATTTCAGTTTTAGATTCGGAGTTGTTGCTGTTCCTTAGATTCCCTCAGCTATCTTATTATAAACACCTTGAGATAGAGACAGTGTCATTTTATGTTTGTGCAGAGCCTAACACAATGAATCCCCAGTCCTGATTGTATCCTTTACATGCTACTCCAGTACAAATGCTAAAAAATAATACTTTTCCTTATTAGAATATTTGGACTAATAATCTGGCTAATATATTAGCTGTATTTGCACTTAAGCTGAGTGCAAAGTATTTTTTTTTCCAGAACAAATCATCTTGCAGTTCTGATCATTTTTATAAACAGTATCAATTATATGGTAAGTTTCATGATCTGGAGGGATGAGCATGAAGTTGGAAATCACACAATCTTAAATTCAAATCCTTGCTCCATCATTGATCTGCTAATAGAAGGCAGCTTCTTTAAACCAACAGTATTGTAGCTTGCTGCGCAGTGGTGTGAGTAGAAGAAATTTTGGCCAATGACATGAGAGAAATCTCCTGTTCTTGCAAATAATGCTGTGGAAACTTTGTTGTTTAAACAGATTAGAGAGGACCTCATGCACTTGAAACATCCATACAGTAAATTACATAGAACAGGGATCGGCAACCTGCGGCATGCGTGCCAAAGACGGCATGTGAGCTGGTTTCTAATGGCATGCTGCTGCCTGCCTTGCACTACTGGATTTACCATGGTGCCCCCACTCTCCGCTCTCTCCTGCAGGACAGGGGGCAGAAGTTTGGTCCTACCAGCTCCTGGTACAGGGCAGGCTCCGCCAGCAGCCAAGCTTCCCCCTCCTCCAGCCTGTTGCGTTCCTCTTTGTCCCTGCTGCGGAACAGCTGATTGCCCAGGCAAGGGAGATGGGGAGGAACTGCAGCACTCTCGCAGCTCCAGGGAGTGCTGGAACAGGGGTGGAATCTGGGCATATCTCCTCCACCCTTCTGCCATGAGCTGCTCAGAGCAGGGAGCTCGGAGTACCTCCATGAGCCCAGCCCACACCCCTAGCCCCCTGGCCTGACCCCTGCAGCCCCCCACACTTCATACCCTTACTCCTGCACCCCCCACACATACCCAGCCCCCCACACCCCAAGCCCTGACTCCTGCACACACCCCATGCCCAGCCACCCCATACCCTGACTCCTGCACCCCGCACACATACCCCAAACCCCCGTCCTGACTCCTGCACCCCCCACACATAGCCATCCCCACCCCCAGTGCCCTGACTCTTGCACTCCCACACATCTCCACCCCCACCCTGAACACCAAACAGGAGCTCCTGCACCCCTCCCCCCACATTCCCACTTGCACCCCTCGCACGAACTGGGAGCTGCCCCAGGTAAGCACTCTGCACACAAACCTCCAGCCCCGAGCCCCCTCCCTCATTCTAGCTCCTGGCCAGACCCTATACCCCAACCCCCAGCCTGCTCCTTCACCCTGAGCCCTGTGCTCAGTGCACCCCACCCTCAGTTCACTGCCAGTCTGGGGTCCCAGCTGCCAGCACTGCTCAGCCTGCTACTGGTCTGGGGTCGTGGCTGCTGGCCCCTTGCCAGCCAGGGTCCCAGCCACAGGCACTACTCAGCCCACTGCCGGCCTAGGTGAATGGAACCCCGGGCCGGCGGCATAAGATCAGCATTTTAGTTTAATCTTAAATGAAGTTTCTTAAATATTTTGAAAACCTTGTTTACGTACAACAATTGTTCAGTTATATAATATATAGACTTATATAGACCTAAAAAGTGTTAAAATGAATTATGGGCATGCAAAACCTTAAATAAGAGTGAATAAATGAGAACTCGGCACACTACTTCTGAAAGGTTGCTGACCTCAGCATAGAATATAATTTACCTCACTCCAGATGTCTAAAGGAGAAATCTGCCTTGTTTTGACTAGATCATGATGTTCTGGAATCTCTGGATACTTCAGATCTGAGCACTGTGGTTTTCGCTGATGTCGTTGGAAAGGAAATTACAAGTTTTTCCTCTATCCATGATTTCTAGAGAGATGCTCAGGTCAAAAGTATGTATTTACTTGCAAATTATTGTAAAATCAGATTATGGGCTAACCAAAGAACAGTGGAGTATGAAAACTTCTAGTAAGGCACTAATGACTCTCCCACTTGTATTTTGATGACAATTTGCAGTTTATCATTGGCTTGTTATATATCAGAAACACATGCTAAATTTTAGTTAATGTTAAATTCAGATCTACCTTACAATTAATCTAGTAGTCATGACATTTTTTTATGTATTTCAAAATAATATATATTTTTCAGGACTATTTTTACAACTACTGTAAGACTTAGGAGTATGGAAGGAACATTTTTCAGATGGTTTTCAGGAGTGACAGCAAAACTGTTGGGCCTTTGGATTGCTCTGCTGGGTGAATTATTGAAGTAGAAAACCAGTGATAGGTAGACAGTGTTGAAGTAATACTAGAAGGTTACTGGCGACGCTGTTTTTCAAACTACTTTTCCATGAGTACAATATTAATGATGCCTTCGGATAAGGTCATGCATTATACCCTCAATTCTGGAAGAAAATTAATATGATTATTAAAAGCAGAGGCAGGGAAAGAAACTTAATTATCTTTCTGTTCCTGATTTTTTAGAATAAGAGTATTTAATTCACTTCCATGCCAGATTTCTGTTAGGCATGAGAGGATGGGCATGAAGGAGTTGGTTGTGACTTTCCAATCCTGTACTGCGTGGCCCTTGCCTAATTTACACCATTAGCAGAAGGTCTTTAAGGATATGTCTACACAGCATGGCTGTGGCTGACTGGGGTCAACTGGAGGTATTTTATCTCCATTTAGACATACTGTAGTGACCTTAAGCCAGTGGAGGATAGGTGTGGTTCTCCTATGCTAAGCCCCATTTGTCCCTTTACTCCAGAAGTTTGGGAAAGGGTTGGCACAGGAGGTCGCTATGCCAGCAGAGAGTCTCTTAAATGAGGGAATTTTCTGGACAGAATATGCCACTTCATCCCAACCAAGCAGTGCAGAGCAGCCATAGCAGACCTGTGAAAATCCTGTAGTAGAGTTTTAAAATAATCAGAGAATATCTATATTGCATAATTGTAGAAGAATGTACATGAATAAGATTGAACAGAAATTATTCTTCATTAGGCTGACTGGATCGTAAAATATAATGAGAGGGAAGATCTGTTTGTTCATAAGTCTGTTCTCTTGGAAAACACATTATAGATTATTTTAAGACCAGATGTATTATCATTTTAAAGTTTTGTACTAGAAGTGATCATATAAAAATTACACTTTTTAATACGACAAACTTCTTTGTGACTGTCTATGCTAGCATTTTTCTTAACGTTTCCCCACCATTACACTATTATAGGATAGATAATAGCATTTTAACCTACACCCTAACCCTGCTCAGGTTAAATTTCTGGCAGCCTCCCTATACTAGTGCTACCATCTTTGGAAATTTACTAGTGGAAATGCAACCATGTGATACTTTAAGAAAAAGACTTTCTATGTTCAGAGTCGTAACTGGAGCCCTGTGCGGATACAAAATCTGTATCTGGTCCTCTATCTGGAAACATAGTCCATGGATATAAAGCAGATATCTTCATATTTGCAAGGCTCTAGTCATAACTGGTACTTTACTGATTATTACTCCTTATTTTCAGTAATCCTGCAGAGTCAACACAATTTATGGGGATTTTGTTTTGGTTCATATTTTATCAGAATAGTTCCAAATGAAACATCTTTGAGTGAACCAGAAAGAATGCATCTTGATTTTTGATTTTCTGGTTGAATTAGCAAAACTGGCAGTTATGTAAAATAACTTTTTTAAAAAAATATACACTGAAAATATCTGATCTAGAATAATTGTAACATAATAAAATTGAAACCCACTGATTCATTTTTACAAATGTGATGAAAAGTCCAAGTCAGAATCTCCAATTGAATGCTATATTTACTGTTTGTTTGTTTGTTTATTGCTGTACTCCATGTCCTGTGTATTGTGAAGATTTCTATTTTAGGGTACTATTATTTAAATATTATTTATGAAGTTGGTAGTGACATTTTCATAGTTAGGTTTGTATAACAATTTCCATTACAAGCCGCCGTTCTCATTTGCTTATAATGTTATAAAACTTTAACCATTGGTGTTCAAATTTTCCATGCTTGGTCTCTGCCTCAGGTGGAATTATTATTTTTAATTGTTTTAAGTTTCAGCAAAAATTCAGTTACAGTTGCAGAAAATTAGATTGGGGAAATATGTAAATTTACTAATGTTAAAATTCTTTTTTAAACCATTTCTGTGAAGAGCTCTAGCGCTTTTGTGATTTGAAGTAGGAGCCTGAAATTTGGCAGTGAGTAATCCTGGGATGTGAGACACACTTATTTCTATCCTCATGAAAATGTATCCAAATGTCGCCAAATTATAAACTGCTGAAAATGTTTGCGTATACTCAACAGAGCTTTGTAGAGGCTTTCAGCTCATATCTCTTAATATTCCAGTTGGACTGAGCTCCCCAGACCCACAGAGTTTGAGCTTCAGACAGGACACAGCAACAGATCGCCATCCCTTTGGCTTATGATACAAAGTGCCAGGCTAGGAGCCAGGAGGAAACCCATCTCTTCTAATTTTGGTTTTTCTGCTTGCTTGTGTTAATAATTCTGTGCACTTCATAGCTCTTATTACTGAGTAAGGTTTCATACCCCTAACCCAAGAAGTATACTGTCCCTACATTTTACAGATGGCGTAAAATGCATTTTTTTAGGTCAAGTGATAGTCTTTTCTTTTTAGAGTTAGAGGATCAAGATTTCAACCCCAGCTCTGTTTATTTCATCACAGCACAATTATGTTAACCAAAATAAATACTGTTCTTTCTTCAACAATCTCAGTATACACACACAACCCAAACTTCTGAAAAAGAGCAATAGCAATTATGTATGCACACAGTAGTGTCACATTGATCAGCATTAAATGCGTGTTAACATATAATTATGCTAAATTGATGTTATATACTTTCCCCAGTAAACCACATAAATAATCTTATTAGAAGAAACAAAATTTGTAAACATTTTATCAATAGATTTTGTTAATGAAAATATTGATATTTTCCTTTTAACAGAGTCACTTAGAAGGAAATATTTAGAGTTAAAGTTGTTATGATGAATATATATTTCTTTATACTTAAGAGTAACATGTTCTCCTTGGAGTGATGATCTCCATGTATATTCCGCTAAGGGATATACATGCTTCTGAGACTGGAGAATTCTTGCAAGTAGTGTCCATTGGTCCATGCCTGCTCCCTTGCTTTCCTTGTGTTCTGTGCTGTACGTCTAAGGGGCTCTGTGGTCAGCTCTTCTTCAGTTCCTTCCTACCAGTACATGGCCTAAGTCTTCAGTGTCTGGAGATAGCTGTTCAAAGATTTATATGTAGTTAGTATTGTTAGTAGTTTTACAAGTTTAAGAAGCAGTTAGTTAGAACCCCCACCCCAGGGAATTCTCTGATCACCAGCATGGGACTTAGATTATGCCTGGGCTTCAGGAACCGAGTCTTCTGCTGCTGCTCCTTTTCAGTTAGCAGTGACCACCAAGGATGTCTGTACTTTCTCAGAAAAGCTCATATCTGTGTTAAATTCAGCGTCCACCCTGCCTTCTCCAGCTGAACATAGCAGGCATAAGAAGTTCAACTTCAAAAGCACCTATAGAACACCATGAGGCCTCACTCAGATCCAGGTTGCAGAGATTCCCCCCTGTACATTGGCCTGAGCCCTAGAGGAGTACTCATCCCAGATTGACGTTTGACTCAGAAATGTAATGATTAGAGTGAAGGACCCTTTGTCTGGGCTTTCTCATAAGAGTAAGGAACACTCATAAACAGAAGAGTAGATACTCTGCTAAGAGAAGAGATCCTTCCCTGGTCCTATCCAGGTAAAGCAAGACTTCATGCCTCCTATGCACTTTCTAATCAACAGTCATGAGGCTTAGGAGCAAGGCTCTTTCAATACCGTTTCTTGCATCATCATTGATGCTGAACATAGTACCAGCTAAAACAAAGCATCGGAGTTGAGGGACCGGGAATAGTTGGTCAGTGCTGGGAATAGCGGCGTGGTGCTGGTGGCCGCTTCTCGCAGCCTCCATTGGACTGGGATGGCGAACTGCAGCCAATGGGAGTTGCAGTTGGAGAACCGGCAGGTAAACAAACCAGCGGGGCCTGCTAAGGGTGCTTACCCTGTGGTCCCGCGTACCAAGGTTGCCGATCCCTGATCTAAAATATTAAGCCCTCCAACACAACTGTGAGACAGGCAAGTATTAATCTTTTACTGTTCGAGATTTAAGGTCAACATTTTCAAAAGTGGCCAGTGATTTTTGGATATCTGTCTTGGATATACCTTTTCTGAGGTACTAGCCACTTGCAGTTCCCATTCACTTACATTGGAGATGTGGGTGTTCATCACCTGAAAATCACATACAAACTATCATATATAAACTACATTTAGGCCCAGGTGATGTGCCCATGATCACATAGACAGTATATGGCAGAATCTGATATAGAACTCAAAGATGAAACATACATTTTCCATAAAACTCTTCGTAGTGTTTACTTGTGTATGTATATTTGAGAAGCAGAATTTATTAATGTACATGCTATGAGCTCTTTAAATAGAAAGCCTTTGTGGTGAGGGAAATACATACTCTTTAGCACCAACTCTTCTTTCTTTGTTTATACAGC
The DNA here is from genome assembly GCA_007922305.1 of Dermatemys mawii. Lineage (NCBI taxonomy): Eukaryota > Metazoa > Chordata > Testudines > Dermatemydidae > Dermatemys > Dermatemys mawii. The sequence goes on along the minus strand of ML677377.1, from coordinate 12,374,495 downwards.
GTGTATTAAAATGAGGCTGAACCCTGAGTGGGTCTTCTAGATGCTATTGCAATACATATTCTTTCTGATGTATTATTATTTATTTTGTTTGACAAAACTATTCTATCAATATTACTTTAAATAAAATGAGTATAGTCAGAAGTACCCAAACACAGCATTATGGTATTGGCAGTAATAATAGCTGTGGGAAACAATATTAATTGCTGTTTTCTGAAACTGAACTAGCTGATATAATAGTGCAACCTTAGACTGCATCTCAGAGGTAATTGATAAATAAAAAATTACTAAAAAACTAGTAGGGCAATACCAATATAGTGGACTTCACTTTTCAGGCTCTGGATCTCTTTCAAAGTGAATGCTCTTGTACTCAAACACATCAGAAATCTTTTTGATGCAACAAAAATGGATTTTAAAAGGTACTTTCTTAACCTGATTTTTAAATCATTTGACATGCTTTGTCTGTTACTAGATCAGTCACATCAGTGTTACTAGAATGACCTCTGGATTTTACTAAAGAGGAGAAAAGAGAGTTTCCTAATTAACAAATAAAGATTCTTTTTTTATCTCTGTCTCTCTCCCAGATGGCAAAGCTAGCAGCTATCCCCGCAGGTCTGGCATTTGCGTCTATTAATATATATGCTGCAACAGAAGAAGAATCAAAAGCCCAGTCAGTGAAGCCAAATCAGGTAAGATTCTTGCTATTGTTTCATGTATTTTTTTTAATAAGTGGACGTATGCAAACACCAGTGAATCTTTACTGTAAACTATATCATACAGAAAACAAAGAATAATATTTAGAAGGTGTTTTGGAATGCTATAGCACTGCTTTATATGCTACTTCAAATGATCAAAATATAGACAGAATTACAGAAAAAATAGTTTTGAAGTTTAATATAATAATAGATTTTACAGATGTAGGCCAAGCAGCAGGGAATATAGTTGTCACAGATCCTAGCAAGTGACCCCTCCTGGCCACTCACTAGGATTGCTGTGAGGCGAATCCAAGCCTCTGTGTCCATTGATCCCCAAATTCTGTTAAGCCCCTTGAGTCCAAACAGAGTCCAGCCACTGCCCCAATCTTGGGAACTTCAGTCGTAATGTCAGGGTGCAGACCTTTTATGTGGCATCCCTTTCAGAGAATTTGAAAGCATTGTCCATCTGCCTGGCCCCTTGGACCAATACCAGCTCTTCCAAGCTCCCTTGTACTTAAACACATCCTCTCCCAAAACGCCACCCAAAATATGTGAAGCTTCTGATTTATGGTTAATTCTCAGGGGGATGCAGCAGTTGTGAAGCAGTTAATTTACATGCACACTTTGCCCAGAATCTAACACATTGGTTCTTTTACTTAATCATACAAAACACAGAAGAGTACAGCTCATACAGAACAATAAACATCTTAAACTGCTGAAGTGACAGAGTCCTGTGGCACCTTAAAGACTAACTAACTAGTTAGTCTTTAAGGTGCCACAGGACTCTTTGTCACTTCTGCAATTCCAGACTAACACGGCTACCCCTCTGAATCTTAAACTGCTGTTTCCTTCACTTTCTAGCGGGTGATTGTGGATCATAGATGTTCAGAAAAGCAGGCAGGCAGGGTGTTTTCTGCTTCATGGAGGCGCTTTCCATCTCATAAAGTCCCTTACTCTGCTTTTGTGACCTTGCTGTTTTCTGCCTCCCTGTTTCCTCTTCTCATTTGGTTCGCTGTTTAACTTCCCTCACCCAGCTGCCTTTGTTTTGTCCTTTGGGTAACTTTCCACTGGCTCTATCTTCCCTCCCTCTGCTTCTCCATTTCAGAGGAGCCCACTAAACTTGATTTCCAAGGATACAGCTATGTTTCTATATAACCTTTTGGTGTGGTTGAAATACTTCAAGGACATTCCATTGTCTCTGTCTCATATGATACAGGACCTGTCAGCATTGGTGGAACTACATATGTATAGGCCCCTTTTTTTTCAGCAGATGTAAACATTTTATGAAAGTTTAGTATTTAAAATCAAATTTACACAAGTTAAGAGGGAAGTTACTGTATATCTGGGGTTGGGCTAGGTTATGAGGGTTTGCAAGTATCGGTTAAAACTTCACAATATCAACCAGAAGTCATAAGTTTCACAGACATAGCCTCAATTCATCACAACAGTATTTACTGAGACTTGCATGTTACCGTTGCTCTAAAGTTCAATTTTAAGTAATATCACACATTTAGATATATTTGTATTAACATTAAAAAGACTGGTTTTCCAATCTTGCCCTCGTTTTATTTTCTAAAGTAGAATTGGAGGGGAGTGTGTGAGAGAGAGAGACTATATCATACTTAGTAATAATGCTACTAATTAACACTTATTTAATGCTTCTCATCTCGAAGAACGTTACAAGAATTTATTAATCCGTACCACTGTTTTGTAAAGTAGGTTTATAGATACAACATGATATGGAGCTTTTGTTGTCTTATGAGAAGAAAGAGCATTTGTTATTTTCTTTAAAGTTGTTTCCAAAATTTAGTATATACATCTAATGACTTTTATATGTTTCTGAAACTAGCTTACTAGAATAGATTCTTTTTCCTTTTAGCTTCCCATTTATTGTGTGCCACCTCTGAAATCTAGATACGTGGAAGAAGATCCTGGTCATTTGCAGGTGGGGTTTTCAACATTAAGAAAGGCAACTAGTCATTATGTTGAGTGGTGCAAGGTAAGAAATATAGCTTGATATAATGCTTGAAGACAAAATGTTCTGGAATTCCTGATTGTACACTTGAGTACAACATTAAAGTACAGTATATTCCATCCAATTTGTTGGGCACTTCATTAAATCAGAATTGCCATGGTATATAGGGGACAAGTATGAATGATATTCTTGGCCTGAGCTTATGAGGGAGTCAGCAAAGGTGTGTGGACAGTGAGATGACCTATTCTGTCTCCCTGCAATCCAAACCAACCAGCAGTGACCCCGAATAGGACCCGTTCTCTTTACCCCTGGGTTTCAGAATGACAGCATCTAATGGCAGCATTCAAAATTGCTATTTGGTTAAAACAAGAATGGAATATGTTGATATATTACTTTTTTCAAATGCTATTATTTTTTTTTCTCTCTTTAATCTAAATGACTTTTAAAAATAAAGTATTATGTCCACCCTCACTGAATAGGCATATTCATTGAGGCATAAGTCTTTGCTAGAATGGGGCCCAATTTTGAATTTACATTTTTATTTTACTTTTCCCGAACTGCATTAGTTGAAATGGATTGATGGAAAATTTTGAACTCCTGGGAATATGCAAGATCTATGACTTCCCATGGTTTGCTTGATTAAATCATTCAAATAGCAATATTTTACACAATGAACACAGTAATTAAATAGTAACACTAACTCCTCAGACCACATGATCAGTTTCATATTTTTAAAAGTTCACATCCCTAACTATAAATTTAGAATAATAAGAGTTGCTTCAGCTTTGCAGATTGTTTTAGCACAATAAAGTAAAAGAAATAAAAACATTTATCTTGTTTTTTTCATTAGAATAAAGCCTATTTTACAGTTAAAGAAGCTAATAATTCAGATTTCTAATTGGAGCTAAGGAACAATATTTAATGCCATTGTTCTTTCAGCTGCCATTGTTAAAGCACAGTTAGGCTGTGTGATTTCTTATGATGTCTACCTTGGAGCTCTTGACATTTAAAATTTTTCATCTATTAACCTCATGATCTCACTATTTAAAGAACCTATGTTATTACCATATCTTTAGTATGGTCCTCATCAAACGAAGATAAATGTTTGCACATTTATACACTTTATGTAGAAGATTGCCTTGGCTTTCATTTTCATGCACACTCCACTCCATTCATGCTAACAAGGAGGAAAAGGTTTAAGAAGAGAATGTTTGGATGAGCTGAATGATCAGTGGGGTAGGTATGAGGTCCTGAAGAAAGAGTACAGTAAGTCCATGGGGGACACTTGAGGGGTTACTCAAGTTAGCTAAAATTTGATTACAAGATTTGTCAGTCATGTTTTCATTTTCCTTTTACCTTAATAGGGGCTCTTTTTCTAGCCATTTTGAGATTTGCCTCTACTGTTCATAATCTAGATCAGAAAGGAACAGTCACTTGTTCAGCAAGGCATCAAATATATAACACTCTCAGCTGAAGAACAGCCTGCAGGCATTTCAAGTGAATGTGGTGCTCATAAAATACATCAGGTTGATAGTCCTGGAAATTAAAGTCCTCTCATCAATTAATCCATATAACAGTTACAGCGTGGGAGGTACCGCAATATGAGTTTCACCCCCTTCCTTGCAACCACTTCTAGAAATGAAGGTGTCAATGAACCACAAAGGTGACAATTTTGATGGTATTTTTTCTAAAGTGCACCCTGGTCCTTTAGCAGCTAGACTGAAATCACCAGTTCATCTTAGATAAAGATGTTGAACAACTGTCAGAACTCTAATATCTTTTCAATAACACTGACCAGAGTTGGATCTAAACTAGTGACCAAGGTCAGGTGTACATTTAAGGTTTTGCTGCTATACAAATGTTGCGTGGGTTATTTTTTTATGATGTGTCTCTACTGGCAAAAACTCTACTTTAGATGCAGTTATTCTGGCAATAATGTGCATTTTCTGATATAGTTTATTTTGCTTGGAGAATCAACATAAGCTATACTATCAGAAGCACTTTTTTGGCGGAATAAGCTGGATCTCTGTTAGGAGGTTTGTCATCATAAAGAAGTAATAAAAATAATCAACATTCCTAAGCAACATTACTATATTGCAGGGGTGGGCAAACTTTTTGGCCCGAGGGCCACATAGGAGTTCTAAAATTGTATGGAGGGCTGGGGAGGGAAGGCTGTGCCTCCCAAAACAGCCTGGCCCTTCCCCCATCCACTTTCTGCCCTCTGACTGCCCCCTTCAGAACCACCAACCCTCCACCCCGCTCCTTGTCCCCTGACTGCCCCCTCCTGAGACCTCCCACCCTAACTGCCCCCTCAGGACCCCACCCCCACCTGTCCCCCCACTGCTCCCTGTCCCCTGACTGCCCCTACTCCTATCCACTTCCCATCCTCTGAGAGATCCCCCAGGAGTCCAATGCCGTATACAACCCCCCTGTTCCTCATCCCTGACTGCCCCCCCACACAGAACCTCTGCCCCAACCAGCTGCTCCCTACTCCCTGTCCCTGCTGACTGCCCCCTGGGATTCCCTGCCCCTTATCCAACCCCCTGAACCTCTTACCACACCACTCAGAGAAGCATGTCTGGCTCCGTGCAGCCCACAGGAGCTAGAGATGCTGCCCCGCATGAGCACACAGCACCACCGAAGCTGCTGGCAGGAGCAATGGGCCAGAGCGCTGCCCATGCGGCGTGCTGAGACTGCGGGGGGGTTGGACAGCAAGGGAGGGGCCACGGGGTGCCCGGGAGCAGGGCAGGACGGGCTCACAGTCCGTAGTTTGCCCACCCTGCTATGCTGGCAATAGTTCCTAGTCTACACCTGTTCTAACCCTCAGTGAATCCATGTAATTCTCCATAATTTGTAGTTTTCCCATAGATATAGCGAAAGGATGTTTTGCTAAGCACTTTGTGGAAACCACAGCAATCCTTGCCTTCAAGTTGTGTACAGTGCAGGCTGAAAGGTAGAAAGCTGATAAAGCTTTAAATTGATTCCCTCGTGCCATTTGATGTGGGAGTTTGTACTGTGATGGGGTCCCTGGGGTAAAACCTGAATTTGTAAGACTGCTGAGCCCTGTCTCCCACCAACCTGGGTTGTTTCTCACACTGTCATGCTGATGTCAAGCTGCAAGACTCTGCACTTACAGACATCCACAGGCAGGGACACACCCAACTGTGTTACCTGAATCAGCTCCCAAGAGGGTGACCAGATGTCCCGATTTTTTAGGGACAGTCCTGATATTTGGGTTTTGTTTTTTTTTAATATGGGCTCTTGTTACTCCTCACCTCCGTCCCGATTTTTCACACTTGCTATCTGGTCACCCTATCTCCCAGTCACTCATGAACCATCAACAGAGAGGCTCCAGCCAATTTCTTCCAGCTCCCGTGTCTTGCACTCCAGAATTGTACTATCTTGCTCTAGTCAGAAGCACGACCAGTGTAAGTACATTACTTAGTTTGCCACTTCTTCACGGGAAAGTGGACATGTATCAGCCTTTGTAATTTGAGCTGAGATCTCCCAAGCACTTTACACAAACATTAAAATAAGTTCATTAACTACAGAAAGGTAGATTTTGAATGATTATAAGTGGTAGGCATAAAGGTCAGAGATAGTTACCTTAAGAAAATAAAAAGTAAACATGCATTCTAAATCCTAAACTTTCAAGCGAAGAAAGGACTGAATCAATCAGCTTTCTTCACTCTGACAGATCATACAAGCATGTTACAGTTCCTCAGTAAACAGACTGAGACTCCCTTCCAGCCTAAGACCAAACTTACCCAGTTCAAAGTCTTTGTCTTCCAGGTGTCGAGTTGGGAGTGGGGAGAGGCGAGGTGATGATGTCTCTCCTTTATGCTTGCTGAAAAGATTTCTTCTGTGCAATTTTTTGTGCTTCTGTGCAAATTTTTGTGCCTGTGGTGTTTCACTGTGAGCGCGGGGTTTAGGATAGGTGTGCGCGCGCACAGCTTAGAGGGAACAGTGCCTCTGGGATAACGGATTGTGTGCTAATGAGCCGTTTACAACTGTCTAGCTATTGATAGCTATTCCTTTGTAACTGAAAGGCTGGTGGCTGGGTGTTCCCAATCTCATAACATATTTCAGTAACATGTATAGAAATACTTCATAACTTCACATACAATGATAGTATGTACAATTCAAAAGGTTGTTATTCTTCAACATCTCTCAAGACTTTTAAAATGATACCATACAAGCCATACTTTGTTCAAAACATAGGATAATAATATCACAGCGGTAAAGCATTCACAATTAAAGAATCAAACGCTTTCTATATATTAGCTTAAACAGTTTCTAAAGTGGTTTTTAGTATTTCAACAGTTGAATAGTAGTGACCCCTTGTTGTATAAATTCAAAAATTGATTGCAACAAAATTTCTCATAAAGGTCTGGTCTTCACTGGGTGGGGGGTCGACTGCAGATACGCAACTTCAGCTACATGATTCACCTAGCTGAAGTCGGCATATCTGCAGCCGATTTAACTGCCATCCTCATGGCAGTGGCAGTCGGCAGCGTGTTCCCCTGTTGACTCCAGCTTATGCCTCGTGTCAAGCTGGAGTTACGGAGTCGACGGGGGCAGCGCTGGCGATCGATTTCTCGCGTCTTTACAAGACGTGATAAATTGATCACTAAAAGATTGACGGCTACCCGCGGTAGTGAGGACGTACCCAAAGAAATAGAATTATACCGTATAATCTGAAGTTAATCGATGTTCTGAAGTGTATGCAGGATACTAATTCTTGCTATGCTTAGTAAGTCTCACTATGATGATTCAAACTATAGGCTATCAGATTGTATCTTCCTTTACTACTTCAAGTAAAATGTTAAATATGACTTTTGACCAAGCTGAAATTTTGCTGTGGACTGGTCCATTTAAATGATTCTCTTGTTGGATGTCAGTAGTATTACAGTAGACTCTCAATTATCCAGGATGATAGGGAAAAAATTAATCCTGGTTAATAAAATCCTGGATAATCACCATCCATAGGAAATAGGGAGGGGAGGGTTTGCTTCACCAGCCACCCTGTGCCAGGGGGAGGAGATCTTGGTTCACTGGCTGCCCTGTGCCCTGATGGGGTTTTTTTGTATGTGTGCTTGGGGCAGCAACAAAGCCAGAGCCGGCCCTGCGAGTTACACGTATTTTTTTTTTTGACATCCTGGTTAATCCACAACCTGGTTAACCCAATCCTGGATAATCGAGAGTCTACTGTAACTGGTAAATTACTTTCTGAGCCTAGATTGCACATCTGACTGAGCTATATTACTGAGAAGAAATAACTCAATGCAAATCACTATTGTACATCATGTAATCTTTAAGTTTATAGAGGGGTTAAATATTAGGTATAACTGCACATAGAAAAGTTGGGCTTTTTCCCTACCAGCATAACTTTATTATATGGGGGGAAAATCAGTTTTGAATATTATCTTAAATAATATTACATTACGTATTTCAAATACAATGAAGATTAATTTGTACAGTTGAGTGCTCTATTTTTTGCTCCCTAGATTTATTTTTTTTTTAAATTACTGTAAAAAAAATTTTTTTTCAAGGAATGCCATGGTTGTGTTGAAATTTGGAAAATGCTTTCAGTATGTACAAGTGAGATTGTGAGGGGCGGTTATTTTAAAAGGTACTATCTGTCATGGTTTATGGGAAACTGCCTGTGTATTCCCCTCTGTGGTCCATTCTACGAGTGCCCAGTCAGCTCTCCAGCTGTTACCTGTCTCTGGGCAGGGACCCTTATCCCACTCCTTTCTGATGGTGGAGTTTTAATCTGCACAGCTCCCTCCCTTACACCACAATATCCCCATCAAGCCAGTCAGCCTAAAGGCCAGCACTTGTGTGTTGTTTTCTCTCTCACGGCTAAGATCAGGGTATTGCCAGCCATCACAAGCTACCACACAGCTCTTTCTAAGCAAGCACATTTATTTTTAAGGTAAAAGCTTTAAAAGAAAAACATGAAATATATTTAAACACACACTAAACATACCAGTCGTCACCCATCAGCATTATAAGGCCCGCATAGGCCAAAGTCTTTCTAACTTTACAACAAGGATTAGGACCTGTACAGGACAGTAGGTCTTGTCAATTTGCTGGATCAGAAAGAAAGCCCTGAGTCTGTTTAAACACTGCCTTTTTATGCCCCAAACTCTTTCTTTTCTGTATGGAAAACCCAGTTTTAACCAGTATGTGGAAGCTTCCCAATGGGTGGTACCTCTTTGGAGGTGCTTATAAACGGAGTGATTCATCTTGACCACCACCACCTCCCACCCCCAAATTGTTCCTAGTTAAGAACATAAGAAAGGCCATAGTGGGTCAGACCAAAGGTCCATCTATCCCAGTATCCTGTCTTCCAACAGTAGCCAATGTCAGATGCCCCAGAGAGAATGAATAGAGCAGGTAATCACCAAGTGATCCAAGCCCCTTCCCAGCTTCTGGCAAGCAGAGGCTAGGGATACCATCCCTGCCCATCCTGGCTAATAGCCATTGGTGGACCTATCCTCCGTGAACTTGTATAGTTCTTTTTTGAATCCTGTCATAGGCTTGACCTTCACAACATCCTTTGGAGTTCAACAGGTTGACTTCCTTTTGGTTGTTTTAAACCTGCTGCCTATTAATTTCATTTGGTGGCCCCTAGTTCTTTTGTTATGAGGAGGACTAAATAACCCTTCCTTATTTACTTTCTCCACACCAGTCATGATTTTATAGACCTCTATCATATCTCCCCTCCCCCCTTAGTTGTCTCTTTTCCAAGCTGAAAAGTCACAGTCTTATTAATCTCTCCTCATACGGCAGCTGTTCCATGCCCCTGATTATTTTGTTGTCCTTTTCTGAACCTTTTTCAGGCCCAATATATCCTTTTTGAGATGGGGTGACGACTGCACACAGTATTCAAGATATGGGCATACCGTGGATTTATAGAGGCTATATGATATTTTCTGTTTTATTATCTATCCCTTTCTTAATGATTCACAACATTCTGTTTGCTTTTTTTAATGCTGCTGCGCATTGAGTGGATGTTTTCCGAGAACTATCCACAATGACTCCAAAATCTATTTCTTGAGTGGTAACAGCTAATTTAGATCCCCTAATTTTATATGTATAGGTGGGATTATGTTTTCCAATGTGCATTACTTTGCATTTATCAACATTGAATTTCATCTGTCATTTTCTTGCCCAATTATGCAGTTTTGAGAGATCCTTTTCTAGCTCTTTGTGGTCTGCCTGGGATTTAACTATCTTGAGTAGTTTTGTATCATCTGCAAATTTTGCCACCTCACTGTTTCCCCCTTTTTCCAGATCATTTATGAATGTTAAATAGGACTGGAGCCAGTACAGATCTCTGGGGGACACCACTATTTACCGCTCTCCATTCTGAAAACTGACCATTTATTCCTACCCTCAGTTTCCTAACTTTTAACCAGTTACCAGTCCATGAGAGCACCTCCCCTCTTATCCTATGACTGCTTTCTTTGCTTAACAGCCTTGTCAAAGGCTTTCTGAAAATCTAAGTAAACTGTATCCACCAGATCCCCCTTGTCCGCATGTTTGGACATGTTCTGTTCCTGGCAGAGCTGTAGCAACCCTTCGCCCCCTGGAGCTGTATATAGTCCCTGGCCCACAGTGATATATAAACCATTCATATGCTTAATACAATGTGGTCCTCAAAGATATTCCACATGGTTGCAGTATCTGTCACACCATCCATATATAATTTAAACATATATTGTACATTCTGGGAGCAAAGTAGAAATGTATCGCTGCATTTTTCATTCTAAAAGCTTTTTAACTGATCTGTTTCTTTTACTTATTATGTAATTTCTCGATTCTCTTTGGCCAGAGTGGAAAAGTATGTACTCTAGTATGTTAGTGTTGTATCGATGGCATTGAAGACGTCAACTGAAAAACAGAGTTCACTTTATCTAAATTTTCTTTTGTGTAGGATGCCTATGTCTTTGTTAAAAATGGGATAATGGATTCAATACAGTTTGGAAAAGGTAGGTGAGTCATAGAGTCAAAATTTAAAACTAGTCTCTTCTTGCTCGTTGTTTGGCTATGAAAGTTACAAAGCTGTTTTTTACTGGAGAACAGCAAATTTGTCAAAAATATTGATATTGTACTAGAGCAAACACAAGAATCAATAAAACAGAAAGCACACACATGCCTTCCCTAGAAGCTGGCTTCATGCTATTTACTGTAGTCTCTTGTTTGAGAACAAAAAGGAAGTTCCTAATGTCTTTTTGTAATTATGACTCAACCAATTTAATGTTTGTAATTCCTTTGATTTTAATATTAGATGACATTTTGAGGCCAAATGTTACCCAATCCCTCCTCAGTAGGTTCACAAGGTTCTAAATATCATAGAATTGTCACGATTCTACCGCAGAGTTGTATAAAAGGATAATGGAGCAAGAATCTGATTATACAGAGTGTCTCTGCATCTCAAATGTCTCTACATTCCCAGTGCACTATATGCTGTAGAACTTTTCTGCTTAGTGCTTTCTCTTAGCAGCACAGAACATGGTTTTTGGAGTGGCATCACACGCTTAAACCTCCACATAGGTGGTGCATAGGTAGTCCGACTTCTATTACAAGCCTTAGCTGTAGTAGCAGCAGAATGGTTGCCAGCTTCCTAATTGCACAAAACTGAACACCCTTGCCTGCCCTTTCCCCGAGTTCCCGCTCCCCACTCATTACATTCTCCCTCCCTCGATGGCTCCCTCTTCCTAACCCTCACTCACTTTCACTGGACAGGGGGTTGGAGTGCAGGAGAGACTGTAGGCTCTAACCGAGGATGCGGGCTCTGGGGTAGGCCCAGAAATAAGGGTTCAGGATGCAGGGCTCCAGTCTGGGCAGGGAGTTGGGATGTGGGATGGGGTGAGGGCTCCGGCTAAGGGTGCAGGCTCTGGAGTGAGGCGGGGGATGAGAGGTCTGGAGTGCCAGAGGGGCCTCCATGCTGGGGGTGGGTCTGAGGGATTTGCAATCGGGAAGGGGGCAGTGTGGTGAGGCAGCTGTTGGGACGTGGGAGGGAGTGCGGGTAGTGGATGCGGGCTCTAGTCTGGGGAATGAAGGGTTTGGGGCACAGGAGGGGGCTCCAGGTTTGTGGGGGTCGGGGCTGGGATGGGGGTTAGGGCTCAGGGTTGGGTTGTGGGACTTACCTCAGATGACATGCATTGAAACCTGAAAACACTGTCACTTGCATTAGAAAAAAGTGCTGACATTTTACTAAATACAAAAAGGTATCTAAAGAGCATGATTGTGAACTTCGTAAAATGTTTAGTTTATGAATGACACATCAGAATCCTGATACTGCAGTGCTGACTCCCATGTGTGCGAGTGCAAAGTAAGTCAGTGGAGCTTGACATGAATGCAGATATCTGCAATAGCAGATCCAGTTGTAAGATGGGGCCTCCCTTAGCATTCAACTTTAGATAGACGTGATTTTACTGTTCTCTCTTAAAATGAAAATTAAATAAATAAAAACAGCTATGGTATAATAACTGATGATCTGACAACTTTCTCTTTTTTTTTTTTTTTCATTAAAGATACATATGTTTATCTGAAGAATCCACCTCCAGAATTTCTTCCAAAAGTTGCTGTAATTACAATTTCAGGGTTAACTGGCTTAGTTCTGGCAAGAAAAGGTATGTGTTTTTTGTTTTCAAACACTGTCAGATTGGTAATTATATGACATGTCTTTAATTTAACAATACTTTATTTTATGTTTTCTGCAATTTTGACTGAAGTTTTGGTAACAAGCCTTTGAACACTTATGAATAGTTGCATAGTTTTAAAAACACACAAACCAAGATTTCAGATCATTATAGCATGTAGAGGGAATACCAACAGACATTTTTCTTTTACGGCTGTGTTTAATTTACTTAACTTAAAATAACAATTTTATATGTAATTCTATAATTTAAGAATTATTTTATTAGAAATATAGGATCCTATTGTGCCATCAGAAATGCCTTAATTTTCTTTGGTAATTTATTATTTGATGATTAATTTAAAACAGCACACAGTGTAAATGATCATATTCACAATTTGTACAGTTAGGGGAAAGGTACGCAAATCTAGATCCACATGAAAAAGATTCTGTAGAGATTCTGCCAGCAAGGGGATAGGTAAGCTGCTAGCAAAAATATGCAGCCTCATTAATGTAATGTATTGAAGGGTAGCAAATACTTTATTTTTACAACAGGTGTTGGCGTGTGTTACTGACGAATGGTTTTTACGTCAGTACCAGGTAACATGCTTGAAACAATACTTACATAGAGTTATATGACATCTACCAGTATGTGAATATGTGACATCTACCAGTATATGAATATAATAAAGATAAAACAGCTCGGTTTATTCAAGAAAATGTTGTCCTTCTGTTGTCTGCTAGATTTTAAGTGTGCCAACAAAATAGTGGGTAAAGGAGAACTAATAGGTATAATTTATTTGGACTTTCAAAAACTCTTTGCCAAAGAAACTTAAAGTAAACTTAAGAAGTCCTGGTATGAAAGAACTGTCATGAATTAGAAACTGGCTAAGAGACTGTAAACAAAGAGTAGGAATAAGTGATCAGTGTTAACAATAAATTGCCTGAGAGCTTTGTAATAGGACAAATGCTTAATACATTCATTAGTGACCTGGAAAAGGTGGGGGGAACAGTAAGGTGGTCAAATTAACAGATAACACAAAATTATGTAGGATAGTCAAGAGCACAGAAGGATCTGAGTATTCATAGAAATCAGAGAGCCTGGCAGTTGGGTTGCATGATGGCAGAGGAAACTCTTTAATAAATGCAAGATAATACACATTAGAATTTGAACTAGTTTTATATAGAAGATTTTAATGATATTTGAAGATATATCCTCATTTTTTAATTCAGTAAAATTTACTGAAACATCACTTAGCCCGTTGAAATACAGACCCTAACTCTACACTAATCATACCTAGGATAGATTTTGATCTAGGTAGTTGCCACAAGTCAGAGGTTAAAATTATATAGCTATCCAATACTATGTTTAATTTGTATCTAGTACCTGTTTCAATTATTTGTATGGTTTATACAGGTTCTAAAGTTAAGAAAACTGCCTACTCATTGGGGCTTGGCACTTTAGCGGTATCCGTTTGTTACCCAGCTCAGTCAGTAGTACTTACTAAGGTAAGTTCTGTTTTGTTCTTTCATATGGTGAAAATATCAACATTTTAATATTTAAGCTAAGTGAGACTGAAATGTTCAACACATCTACAGTATTTAATTTCCAGGGATATGGAGTTGGCATCAGTTTCTACACTGTGTGTGTGAAATGCATCACAGTTGTTAATTATATATCCACAGAAACTAATAAAATGGCTCAATTTATTTGACCAATACAGTGCTGTTTTCCATATTTAATTCTTATTTGGAGTAAGGAAAGTTTCCTTTTTTAGATACAATACAATTAAATTTTTAATTAACAGAAAATTGCATTTTTTTTACTACTACTCATTTCAGTGCATTAAAATAATACTGTACAAGAAACTTCCCAAAGGATACAAAGGTGATATTTCTGAACCTTTCTTTTAATGTATATCTTTTAACTGGATCTATGTGAAACAGGAAATCGTCCTCACTGTTTTCTTGTGACTGTCATCTTGAAGTTTGCTTGATGGCTAGCTACTTAAAATACTGATTTTACAGGCTTACCTACGCTGCACCAAAGTGCTGCACCAAAGTGCTGCTGCTTCTGCACTGTGATTTCTGTGTGTGGATGCTGTAGACATGAACTAAAATGTTCCTAGTTTGCATAAATATAGTCTTCGTTAGACAAGACTATGTTAATGCGGAGTAACTTTTTAGTTTGTGCACACAGTGACCACACGGGGGAGTTTCAGCACAGCACTTTGGTGCATACTGCTGTTTACACTCTTACAGTCCGAACTGCAGGGCAGTGTATACATAGCCATAGTACCAGAACTTTGTGCTTAGTTCTCTGTGAAAGAGGAAATAGAATCCACCCTGACTGCAACTTATCTACAGAGCCACTCCACAGATGTTGCTGCAACCTCACACAATTTGAATAATTACAGGCTGAATAAGAATTTACAAATTCAGACCTTTGTGAAGCAAAACAGCAATGTTCACTAATTTCAGTCAGGTCCTTTTATTATTTGGTTGTATCTTTCCTCACTATGGGATTTGTTTTAACTGGATATAAATTTAGCTATGATTGTCTTCTCATGAATGAAAAGAATCTAGCTAAAATGAGTCACATTTTTGTTTCAAGTTTGTAGCATATGATATGTCTGACTTTTCTTGCTGTTCCAGCCTCCAGTGCATTCATTTATTCAAACCACTATTCCCTAGTTAAATTTTAAAGCCATTGTGTGTAAATGGATGCACTGCAGCAGATTTACAGCAACGATTTAAACATGATTTATAATATAAGATTGGGAGTGTGGGAAGAGCTGAGATGCAACAAATTTGTGAAATGCAGATTTTCTGTCTTCCAGTATTGGAGCAAATATACAGTTTATTAAAGGAGAATATTTGCTTTACTTGAAATGTTCAGTGAACCCTACCATTTTTAAAGGTTCTTATTAAAATATACATTTTAACTAATTAAATTAGATAACAGCGAAAAAATTATATGCTGCAAGCCATCGAACCTATGAAGCATTAGGATCACTATGGACAAAAAATTCTTCTATGAAAGAAGTGCTGCTCACAAAGAAAGAAGATACCAAGGTAGGTTTTTCCAACGAATGATCAGTTAGTGATTCAGCACAATACCATGGATTGGATTTTGAAATGCAAATTTAAGTAAAAAAGTACAGGTGTGTTTGTTGATACTATTTAATATCACACTGAAGTGTGTTATGAGGCACAAAGATCCTCCTATTGTATTGCTATTGTTGTTGTTTATTATTTGTATTATTGTAGCATCTAGGAGTCCCAGTCTTGGACCATTGTGGTAGGTGCTGTACAGATACAGAACAAAAAGACAGTCCCTGCCCAAGAGCTTACAGTCGAGGTGATTTTTTTTAAAAAAAATTGTTTGAATGTAGTGTTGTGACAAATCCCAGATTGATAGACCTTGAGGTCTGTTTACTCATACAACATATTCAGCATGCACAACAGCTACGTGAGCTTCCCTCCACTGCCTTTTTAATATGCTTCCTTGATCTGGAGATGCAACCATAAGAAGATAGTTCATTTTTCTTATTCATGCCAGGGACCTGCAAACACTTAAACACGCTTATCTTTTCTATCTATGAGTGGCCTCATTGATTTCAGTAGGACTACTCATGGTAATATAGTTAAGAATGTGTGTAAATATTTACAGGATAAGTTCTTGGTGCCTGGAGTGACCAGATGTCCCGATTTTATAGGGACAGTCCCTATATTTTGGGCTTTGTCTTACATAGGTGCCTATTATCACCCACACTGTGTCCCAATTTTTCACACTTATTGTCTGGTCACCCTATTGGCACCTCTGTTGATATTTCTAACATAAGTGCCACTTTATAAAAAATGTGATGCTTTTTAGCATATGGAAGCCTATCAAGTGGCAGCTGGCCAGAACACTCCTATTTTATTGAGATTAAAAAGTGTAAATAGGACATTTCATTTTAGTGAATAAAAAATATAGATTTTTCCATTGGTTCTGATGAGTCCAGGTATTCGTGAATTTGACTTATTCTAGTTTGGAAACATGAGTGTTCTGAATGCCAGTTTACAATTTAAAAAATCTTATGAGAATATGGCTGTCTATCTGAATAATAATAATTTATAATTATTAAATAATTAGATTTGAGCAAAAATTGGAATTTCTATCTTGAGAGAAATGCTATTTTTAACTTTTTAAAAAAAGAAAAAATCCTGAATTAGGATGAAAAGTTGAAAGCAGTATTTTTCACAAACAGAAAGTTCAAAACAAATTTTTGATTCAAAAATGGTGAAGTATTTCAACATTTTTGATAGAAACAAAACATTTTGAATC
This sequence comes from Dermatemys mawii, assembly GCA_007922305.1. NCBI lineage: Eukaryota > Metazoa > Chordata > Testudines > Dermatemydidae > Dermatemys > Dermatemys mawii. Next base: position 12,357,846 of record ML677377.1, on the reverse strand, counting down.
AGTTCAGTGTGAAACTGCATTTCCCTATGAGAACACAGACACAGGAAACTTTATAGTTTTGGACATCTCGTGCTCCATTTTTTGCAGTGCACCCAGCTTGCTGGCCAGACTACATTTCCGCTGATGCACTACATGTCTCAGTCAGAGGAGACCACACTACATCATGAAAGATGTAGTCTAGTTAACAAGTACCCAGTGGATACGAAGAGTGCGGTGGCACCATAAAGACTAACAGATTTATATGGGCATAAGCTTTTGTGGGTAAAAAACCCACTTCTTTAGATGGTTAGAGAGCAAAGCCAATAGGAGAAAGTGAGGGCACAAGATGCCCAAACTACAACTTCCATGAGGCATCGAAGGATTATATGCAAATACAGTTTAATGTTTAATCAATTAGAAATTAAACATTTTGGTTTACTCCAGCAAACAAATATTTTGAGATATCAAAACACTGATATATTTTTGATATTTTTGTTAATCCTCAGTTTTATTTCCATTGAGAACCATGAGCAGAATTTTGACTAAAGAGTATTTTATTTCAGTTGATTAATGAGAAACTGTTAGGGAGATAAAAACTAGCATAGTAGAAGAATTATAAACTGTCAGAGTTTTGCTAAATAAAGTCAGTTTTTTCCTAAGATATGTCTACACTATTGCAGTACATTGACCTATGCCACGCAACTCCAGCTATGTGAATAACATAGCTGGAGTTGACATACCTTAAGCTGAGTTACCGTGAGGTCTACACTGTTGAGGGTTGATGGGGGAATATCTTCTGCCAACTTACCTTTCTCTTCTCGTCAGGGGTAGAGTACAGAGGTCAACTGGAGAGTATCTGCAGTCGATTTGATGCGTCTTTACTAGACCCGTTAAATCAACTGCCAATGGATCGATCTCAGAGTATCAATCCGTGCCATAGTTTAGGGGCAGGTGTACACTAAGTTAATTACTCATTACTAATCAAGAATAATCTGCAGGAGGTTTGTTAGTTATCTTGATCTAAGGGGTTAGTAATAATTCAAGGCTCTTAATAACTTTGGTAAGTCTGGCAGTTATTCTGTAAATCCACCTGTTGCTTTAACCTTGTTCTGGGCTTCAGTTTCCCCTTCTGTAAAAGGGGATAATGACCTGTACCCTTCTTTGTAAAGTCTTTTGAGTATCTTGAATGAAAAGTGGTATATCAAAACTTAGTAGTTTTATTCATTAACCATTAAACAAGTTTCCGTACGTCCAAATTGAAGTTCCTTGTATCTTGATATTAGTCAGAAGTGCCTTTTCTGTCCCCTTATTGTGGTGCCTATTTTATGCAAACCACCTCAGTATCATCAGGGAATATTTTCAATTATTTGAATCTAACATGAAGTGAATTGAGGCATATTTCTGTGTATCTGGTATGAAACTTTGTACACACAGAATGCATATCTGAAAATCATTTATTAAAATGTGTCAGCTCTTTTGTAATTGCCTTTATCAATGATATAATATTGTTCTGTTTTGGTTGGTTGGTTCATTTGCAATTTAGCCTGGTTCACATCTGCATCAAGTTCCGGAACCAGCTATAGGAGATGATAAAAGTGCAGAGATTCATAAAACACCGCCTGAATCTGAGGTTAAGTCAAAACCACTTGCTGTAACAGATTCTCCTGTAATGAAGATTCAGAGTTCGAAAGATCTGATGCCTTTGCCAACAGAAATAAAAGTTCCAAATGTTATCTCAGGTACGAAACTCAAATTAGCATCAACTGCAGTGAATTGTGAATTATTTAATGTTACCGTTCATTATTCTTTTTTTAAAAAGCAACTCTATCAGGCCTGTCAAATTTAGCTTTAGAAATCTAGCTGTCAAATTTAGCTTTCTAATGTGGTAAACTCCATAAAATTTAGTATGCTATATCAAGAGCCCAAAGAGGTGATAGGGGATCCCACAATGTGAACCACACCTCATTAAAGAATATGTATTGTGGACCACTTATCTTCCCATTCCCAATCACATGAGCCCTTTTTGCTGTCAGTTGCACATCTTCTCTATGGAAACTGCAGCATTTGCTTTTGTAAAAAGATAATATTCCTTGAAGGTAACATCTATTTCCTCACATTTCATCAGAAGTGACAAAGAGTCCTGTGGCACCTTAAAGACTAACTAACTAGTTAGTCTTTAAGGTGCCACAGGACTCTTAGTCTGGAATTGCAGAAGTGACAAACACGGCTACCCCTCTGATTCTATATAGCATCAGCTTACTTGTGAAGGCAACTAGTGTGGCTTCTCCCTGTTTCCGGTTGCTTTTACGGGCATCCTGGCTCTCTTGTAGTGAAATATCTAGGTATCTGTAAAAGCAGCTGGAAACAAAGAGAAGATCCAGCACCAGGTGATCGGCCATCTGTCTAAGGGCCGCAGGTTTGAGAGCTACTACCCTAGGGCATTGACGAAGCACGCACAATTTATATGTGAAGTATTGTATTTTACTTTCACTAATTCTTTACTGCAGAGTTTCCCAAACTTGTTTCATGGCTTGGCCAGGGTAAGTCCCTGGCTGGCTGCAAGATGTTTTGTTTACCCCGAGTGGCTGTAGGCTCGCCGCTTGCAGCTCCCACTGGCCGCAGTTCACCATTACCGGCCAGTAGGAGCTCTAGGAAGCAGAACGGGCCACGCTAGAATCTCCCCTGGAGATTTTTCTTCCCTTGATCAGATTGCAAATAGGCTTTCATTGTGACGTATACAATACTCAATCCTATAAAGCCGTACAGGTAGATAAGCATCTCTGCCTGAAAGAAATGTATTTATCACCTTCTAATGACCAGCTCCAACTCTCAGATCTAAGAGCATAACTTTGTGTGTATCTACATAAGTCCTTATATGTTATCTGTACATATATTCCACAATGATAACAGTGGTCAGTGTGACACAAGCTTTCAGTAGAGACTTTACATGACTCCCTTTGATGAACTATGATGTAGAGATTGGAACCAGGAGATCTATGTAATCCTGTGCACCCCTATGCCTGGGTGACATCCTCCGCTATATGACCTTTAACGTCATGAATCCTTTTTTTAATAGCGTTGCTCCTTTATTTTTCCTTTTCTAGTTTGTGGAATTATTGGGTCTCTTTTTATACATAACCTTCTCTGTCCCTTCAGCCCTCACTTTTCCTTTCATATTAAACATATATACATATAGAAATTGAAAGGTAAAATAAAGCTTTTCCTATTTCTCACCACATTTCCAGGTGGAAGCCATTCTGTGTCCCCAGTGGAGGCAAAAGATTTCTATCTTTTTGGCTCAGGTGGGCTGGATGGGTTTCACTTCCTATAAACTCTACATCAGGGGTTGGCAACCCGCGGCAAGCATGCCAACGGCGGCACGCGAGCTGCTTTTCAGTGGCATGCTGCTGCCAGCCAGTCGCAGCCATTGGCTCCGCTCAGCCCACTGCTTTCATGGACGGAACCCCAAATCGGCAGCGGGGTGCGCATTATCTTCTGTCCTGGGGAGCGCAGCACTGACCCTGCATATCCAGCAGGAGCCAATCCCCCACCCACCGGATCAGGTCGTGGGACACCCCCATCTCGGGGCAGAAGGGGGTGCAGGGTGATGTAGAGAGCTAGGGCCGTGAGAGGACAGAACATCACTGGCACTGTCCGCCACCTCCTGTGCAGGAAGGGGCACGTGTGGAGCGGAGCGAGCGGCTCTTTGCTGGCTGCTGCCACTGCCAAAGCCCTCCCGCAAGCCACCTGGGCAGGGGCCGATGCAGTGACCAGATGCCAGGTGCCACTGAGCAATGCCCCCATGCCACGGGGGAGCACAGAGGAGGGGCTACCACTGCGTTCCCCGCCCACAGCCCCTATAGGTGGGTGTTGGTGTAGTGCGCGGGGGGCTAGGAGGGGGGTGTGCGGAGTTCGAGCAGCGCAGAGCTGTGTACGGGGAAAGCGGCAATTTCCCCTCTTCTACTGCCACCAAAATTTGTGCAGTGCCGGGGGACAGAGCGGGAGGGGATGTGGCCATGCAGAGTTACAGCAGCGGAGAGCCGTGTGCGGGGAAAGCAGAGATTTCCCTCCTCCGTTGCTGCCAAAATGGGAGGTAGGGTCCGCCAGAACGCCCGTCCTTCAGGTGCAGCCCTTTGAGACCAGGAGAAACCTGCTTCCCTTGCTCCTCAGCTGCACCCCCAGGTCTTTCTGTACATGAGAGGAGCAGCGTCCCATCCTCAAAAACCTGCCACTCACTCCCCTGCGAATCCTTGCAGCCCCCACCACGCCTCTCCCCACTCGCTTCCCCCTTCCCATCTACCCTCCCCTACTCCCTTAACCCTTCCTGTCTACCCCCCACACCACCGTCCCACTCCCTTCCCATCAACTCCCCTATACTGCCCCCCTTCTACCACCTTCCTGTCTGCCCCACTGCCTCCCCCATCTTCCATTCCCATCTGTGCCCCACCCCACCTCATCTGCCCCAGGCACCTTCTCCCTTCAACTCTCTCTCTGACTGTCTGCCCCACTGCCTCCCTCACTCCCTTTTACTCCCCACTATCTCCCTTCCCATCTGCTCCACTACCTCCTCCACTACCTTGCCCCTTCCCATCTGCCCCCACATCCTCTCCCTTTTACCCCCCGTTTCCTGTTGGCTCCTCACACTGCCTCCCCCACTCCCTTATACCTGCATTATGTTTGCCCCCGCCCAAACATTCCCAGCTACTTCATCGCCTTCCCCACTCCCTTCTACCCCTTCCCATCTGCCCCCTGCGCTGCCACTCTGGGGTTCCCACCTTGGCCCCTATAACTGTAAAATGTATTACTGGCACGCGAAATCTTATATTAATGAAGACTCAGCACACCACTTCTCAAAGATTGCTGACCCCTGCTCTACACATTGTTTGGAAGAGTCACTTCATACAAGGCATTCCCTGAGCCTCATCTCCCTGCACTGTGTGTGTTGCCTCCACATTTTAATTAACTTATGAAATCACCAATAAAGTCAGTGTGTGTGAATTTACTTGCACTAATTTAGGCCTAGATAATCCATCTGTGATCTAGCTTGTAGTATGGTGCAGTGAGTTGTTTAGCGTGCCCCCAAACCAGCTGTTAGGGAGATAGTGACTCTGCTTCTCAGTCTCCCCACTGCTCTAGAAAGGTACTAAACTGATCCTGTCACTGCATACTCTGCACAGTGTGCTAATCTAACTGTGCTGGTGGGGAGAGAGTCAAGGTTCTGCCTGCTTCCCAATTTGTCTCATTCATAGAGCCTGCTGACCCAGGAAGCTGCAGTATGGTGTAAGCTGTAAGGGAGAGCCTTACGCACTACTCCCTTTTCCCTTGTGCCAGTGCTTGAGGCATGCCATGATCAGGCTTTTAATAGATTACTTTTTTAATTGTGAAAACAATTTAGTGATGAGTTTGTCAGAGATTGTAGATCTTTCAAATGTTTATCTTTCTTGATCTGATTTCCACCGCGTGGCAACAACTTGTCTGCACTATTCCCATCAATATAATTTACAATTAATTTATAACTGTAGATCCCCTTATTATAATGCTTGCATTTTCACACTATCAATGTGTATAACTTCTGAATAAGCATTGGGGTTTTTTTTTTAAAAAAAAAGCTTTTATGCCTTTATTATCATTTTATTTCATTTTAATATCTTTAACAGATGTAGCGAAGACAACAAAATTTAAGCTTGATCCCAGGCTTATGGACCATGGTCAGTCCAACCCAGAGGATGTGGATATGTACAGTACTAGAAGCTAAGGCACCAATTTACAAATATTGGGAAGTACTAACAATAGCAAAGAAAAATGGAAGGATTATGCAATGTATGATTGTACCAAATGTGGTATAAATTTAATCAGGTATTTTCTTAAATCCCAATATGTACAGTCAATCTACTTTGTCCTTGTTTACTGTATATTGTTTCTTGCTGTCTATAAGCAGTTAAATATTTTTAATTTCTTTGAACAATAGTTAGCTGTTTGACACTGAGAATTTTATTTCTCTCAATATGTGCTTGCAGTGGGGTATATTAGGATTGTCAAGTTGTTAATAAACATAAATTACCTTTATAAGGGGCTGTTTGAAAATATAAATGTGTTTCTGTCCTTCAGGTTCTTAGTTGCTCAAAGACAGTGAAAGGGAAATCTGGTCATCTTTGGATTGTTGTCCCCCTTCCCACTCACTTTCAGCTCTGGAACGTTATGCACAAGTGATAGCATTTGGCATCTATGTTGGCTCAAATATCTTATCAGTCTGAGCACTCATAAGATAAAAGAGACCAGCTGTAATTATTGTATTCTCTCAAGTTCAGTTGCTTTAAGATTTATGTAAGATAACTCCTTTTGTAAAAATCACTGCTGTTAACCTCTTCCACTGAGGTAACTAGAATAGAAAATAAATTTTGTTCTGTATTTATTAGCTTTCCTGATTTAAAAGTAACATTTAAAGTGAAAAGAAAAAATGGAGCTAGGTTTCAAAGCATCCCTTGTAGACCACACATTAGTTTTCAGTCAACTTTTAATAACATAGATTGATGTTTGTTTAGTTGCTTTTCAGCTCCATCAACTCTAACCCATGTTATTGGTACTGTTTGTGCTAATGTGGAATTTATTAGCAAATTATGGTAGGAAAGTTGGGCATTTTAGTGACACAGCTTAAAACAGGCAGTTAAACTATTGGATGAAAGTCCTCTCACAGCTTAACTTAAAAAAAGAATAAAAAGTTGTGGAGGTTAGTAAGGATAAAACCAAGGTCCACAGTCTGTCTTGAAACATGCATACCCAGAGCCAGAATATACCCAGAGGTAATGATCACTTCATCATTACCTGTTAGGTTCACTCACTCTGGGGCACCTGGCATTGGCCACTGTCGGTAGACAGGATGCTGGGCTGGATGGACCTTTGGTCTGACCCAGTACGGTCATTCCTATGTTCTTGTGAGCCCATTGACTTCAATGGGATTTCTGTGAGCGTAAGAATAAGCAAATATTTAGAGTGAATTTTTCATTCTGGTAAAATTTTGACGTGATAAAGTGCTTTGAGACAAAATGGAAATCCTTTTTAAGAACTGTTTGATTTATGAAGAATAGCATGTTCTGGCACAATGATAGCAATAGCTGTATTTTTGGAGCAGAACATATACACAATTCTTTGTCTCTTGAAGTAGTTAGTAGTAGTTATGCCAATGACATGTGTCAACAATTTAATATCAACATATAGTTTTAAAAAATTGAAAAGTAGTTTATGCCTGTGGTTGGCACTTCTTTTTAAACAAACAACATGGCTGTTTCAGTTTAAATAAAATAAAATAAAATAAAATACTGAGTTCCTGTTAAGTAACTACAGTCTCAGTCCTTAGTTGTCTTTCCTACTAAACTCAATGCATTATCCAATTGTAAAAGAATTATTGAAGTGTTTTGTAGAAAGAAAGATTGTGTCTTCCTGTTGTCATAGCCACAGAGTGGCAGAGATGGGTCCGCTTAATACTCCCTCCTCAAAGCTAGGGATTTCCAACTGGTTTTGTGTTGCCTTATCTTTTCCTGAAAGAAGAGTAATATGTTTGCTTATAGCTATATGGTCTATTTTTTTCCTAGTATTGCATATCTAATGGGAACTTGACCAGGAAATCCAATATCCCTTCCAATCAGGAATTCTTTCAGAATGGATTTGACAGAAGGTTCTCTGCTAACTGCCCTAGGGTCCAGGCCTCCGGGAGTGTCCTCAGAAGTTCCATCAAAGGGTTCCCAGTGGAGTCCCACCCTCTGTTAGCTGGTTTCCTGAAAGCAGTCTCTTCATTTAAAGTCTACAGTTCCCCTCCATTGATCATCTACTCTGGCCTGTTAGAACATATCTTTACCATTCTGAATGGTCTTCCTGACAAGGAAAGTGGCCTTTATGATTGTCATGCTCTCAGCCCAAAATGTCAGGAAACTTGTAGCTGTAGCTTGAAATCCCTCATACGTAATCTTCTACAAGGGGAAACTAGTTCTCTGAATGTACCCCAGTTTTCTCCTCAAAGTGGCCTCTGAGCCTTCATTCTTAGCAATGAGATCTTTCTTCGCAACTTCTGCCATGACCCCAAGACTTGGTGTGGTGGCACTACCTGGATCTCCCTAGAGCTTTACCTCATCTAAAATATTCCTCAAATCCAGGTCTCTGTTTATGCTGTTCAGAGGGGCTCATAAAGAGGAGAAGATATGTAAATATATCTTTTTCTGCGTGGTCCAAAGTTGCATGCAGCACTTCAGCTCCCTTCCATGCCTCATTTCTTACCCCACAGGAGCTTTGAGCTCACTATAGCCATGTCCGGGGCAGAGTTGAGTAAGACCTTAGTTGAGGAGTTTTTCCATGCTGCTGCCTGTTTGAGACAGTAGTGGCTGGAATTGCATCTACTGAGGAGGCCTTTGATTAGCAAGTTCCCATAGGGAACCTACCTCAGCAGTTTTTAAGATGTTACTTTCAGGAAGCTTGCTCATCTTAATAGGCTCTGCATCAGGGGTGGGCAAACTTTTTTTTTGGCCCGAGGGCCACACTGGGGTTCAAAATTGTGAGGAGGGCCGGGTAGGGAAGGCTGTGCCTCCCCAAACAGCCTGTCCCCATCCCCCATCCAACCTCTGCCCCCTGACTGCCCCCCTCAAAACCCCCAGCCCATCCAACCCCACCCCCCCATTCCTTGTCACCTGATAGCCCCCTCTGGAGACCCCCCCTACTCTAACTGCCCCCCCAGGACCCCACCTCCTATCTAGCCCCCTGCTCTTTGTTCCCGGACTGCCCCCTCCGGAGAGCCCCCCCCCCCAACTTGCTTACCGTGCTCAGCTTGGCGCAGGGCCCCGTGGCTCCCCGCGTTCAGCCCGGCCCGGAAGCGCAGGGCCCCGCAGCTTGCTGCACTTGGCCTGGCCCCAGGCTCAGGAGCATGGGGCCCTGCGGCTTGCCGCGCTCAGCCCGGCACCCTGGGCCAGCAGCGCGGGGCCACTGGTGCTGCTCCCCCGGCCCCGAGCTCGCAGGCTGCATAAAAATGGCTGGCGGACCACAGTTTGCCCATCCCTGCTCTACATAGTCATCTTTTCCTCTTGTCACTTTAGCCTAGCCTATCTTAACTTCTCTTTAGTTACTCCTTCCTCCTTGCTAACTGGATCCATTCATCATTCATTAATGGTAGCACCAGCATCACAAGGGGAAACAAATCTCTGACCTTGCTTTCTGTGATGCAACATCATGAATGCCACAGTGAATGACCAATATCAGACAAAGTGACTAGCTTAGATGATGATCATGTTCTCCAGTCGCATTGCTCATTAACAGGGGATGCCTACATGCACCTCCTAGATAAGGAAATTCTAATCCTGATTGGCTACTACCTGCCTGAAAGATGAGGACACAGTCATTCATCATTCTGATAACGTCACATCATGGAAAAGGTTAGTAACCTAAGGCTTGTTTTTGTAGCAGACAGGATTACTTTAAATATAAATTAGCTTGTGATACAATGCGTACAGTAACACTTTAACATATACATCTATTTGTTAATGTGAGGTGGGGCAATAAAACATGGGGTCTCCTTGAATAGTGTCCAGTTATATAAGAAACTTTAGTTACTCTAATAGTACCTAATAGTAATAAAGGCTTCTGGTCATAAAATAGAGACGTTACATAAACTTGATTAATCTTGTTAAACGCATAACAAACTGGAACTCCAGGGTGTAAGCAGCAGATGTTGTATTGTGCAAAACCTAAAGCAGGACAAACTGATTGCCAATTAAAAATCTAATCTCTTACATATCTTGGACTTGTGAATGGGAACTTCCTTCATTCTCCAGATGCTATTTTGAGAAGATGCTCTTTGTCAAATCTGAAGAGATGCCAGCCCTCTTCACTGGAAAGGTCTAAAGCTCCACGTCTCACATAGTACTCTATAGATGGCTTGTTCCAAATGACTACAAGGAAATGCATGCAGCTACAGTTCGTTTTGATTGCTATCTGTTGAAAAGTAAACATTCTGTATTACTTGCAAGGCATTATTTTGCGATGCCTTCTCGAATTCTAGTTCGGATACTCATCTACAAATAGGAAGAGCAATTTATAAAAAGTGGCTATTGCAAAAGGCCACTGCACACACAGTAGATGCCAGAGCAGTTCATGTTCTCTAATAAGCTAGTCCCTTTTTGCAAATGGTATAGTGTTGAACTCAAGAAAATAGCAACAGTTGGAGCCAAAATTCTCTGCAGATACCTTACCCTCTTTTGTCACTGTGACATTCACAGGACCAACAGTGAGTAGTCTGCTAGATTAGATCACTCTTAGTTAAACTGAGGAGAAAAAGGCAGTGTAACTAGTCTATGGTCCAATTTCTGGAAACTCTGCAATACACTAGTATATGGACTTGGCAGAGGGATTCACAGTTGGCCAGGGATGGCGACTCCAAGGGTATATCTATATGACAGCTTGGAGCAAGCCTCCCAGCTGGCATAGACAGACTTGTATTAGCAGAGTTTGTGCTAGTGTGCTAAAAATAGCTGTGTGGATGTTGCAGAACTGGCAAAGGTTCAGGCTAGTTGCTTGAGCTCTCTTGGCTAGCCCATGCCTCCATTGGTGCTGCACAGCCACACAGCTATATTTAGCACATGAGTGCAAGCTCCGCTAGCGCAAGCTCCGCTAGCACAAGCATGTCTACTCAGGCTGGGAGGCTTGCTCTAATAAGGCTTGGTCTACAGTACTTGATTAGGTCGAATTTAACCGTGTTAAGTCAAATTAAAACTTAATCCGTCCACACAACCAACCCCATTTTATTGACTTAAAGAGCTCTTTAAATTGATTCTTGTACTCCTCCCAGGCAAGGGGAGTAGTGGTAAAATCGACCTCGCTAGTTCGAATTTGAGGTAGTGTAGATGCAATTTGATGGTATTGGCCTCCGGGAGCTATCCCAGAATGCTCCATTGTGACTGCTCTGGACAGCACTTTGAACTCAGATGCACTAGCCAGGTAGATAGGAAAAGCCCTGGGAACTTTTGAATTTCATTTCCCGCTTGGCCAGCATGGCAAGCTCATCAGCGCATGTAACTATACAGTCCCAGGATCATAAAAGAGCTCCAGCATGGACCAAACGGGAGGTACTGGATCTGATCACAGAATGGAGAGAAGAATCTGTGCAGGCAGATCTCCATTCAAAAAAATGGAATGCCAACATGTATGCCAAAATATCCTGGGATGTGATAGACAGGGGCTACTCCAGGAACACACAGCAGCGCCGCGTGAAAATTAAGGAGCTCAGGCAAGCCTACCAAAAAACAACGGAGGCAAACAGTCACTCTGGGTCAGAACCCCATACATGCCGCTGCTATAACGATCAGCATGCAGTTCTACGGGGGGACCCTACCACTGTCCGTGGACACCTGAAAGGTGGGAGTATCATGGAACAGGGAGGAGGATTTTGTGGAGGAGGAGGACAGTGCACAGCAAGCAATCAGTGAATCCGTTCCCACCCCCCGGCAGCCAGCAACTGTTCATCACCCTGGAGCCAATACTCTCCACACTCTTCTAAGGCGGGCTCCTGAACCATGAAGCCGAAGAAGGCACTTCTGGTGAGTGTACCTTTGTGAATGCAATACAGGGTTTAAAAGCAAGTATGTTTTAATGATTCATTTGCCCTGAAGACTAGGAATGCATTCATGGCCAGTTTAGCTACTGGAAAAGTCTGTTAATGTGTCTGGGGATGGAGCGGGAATCTTCCAGGTACATCTCAGTGAAGGTCTCCTGGAAGTACTCTGAGAGCCTTTGCAGAAGGTTTCTGGGGAGGGCTGCCTTATTCCGTCGTCCATGGTAGGACATTTTACCATGCCAAGCCAGTAGCAAGTAATCTGAAATCATTACAGCATAGAGCATAGCAGCGAATGTGCCTGGGTTTTTGGCGCATTCAAGCAAAATTCGTTCTTTATCTCTCTGTGTTAGTCTCAGGAGAGTGGTATCATTCATGGTCACCTGGTTGAAATGGGGGAAATTGTTTAAGGGGACATTCAGAGTGTCTGTTCATGCTGAGCTGTTTGCCTGAAAGGGCTCGTCCCCAATGATAGTTATGCGGTGGAGGGGGGACTCATTCACACTGAGCTGTCAGCGTTTGGCTGAAAGGGCTCATCCCTGATGATAGCCACACGGTGGGGGGAGGAGGGGGGATGAAGTGATCATCCCAGAGAATTGGCGGGCGAGGGGGATGCTGCACATCCACCCGAAAACTGCAGGCTCTCGTTTTAAATGGCCAACCTGACAGGCATTGCTTGCTGTGGAAAAGGAGGGTGCCATAGTTAGAAAGCATTCCCACAGGTAATGAAGACAGAAGAAGCTGAACCCCACGTGCCTCTTGGACTTACTATGGTTTCCTGCAAGCTGAATTCTGTTGCCCAGCTGCATGTGATGTCTCACACCAAACCGGCAGGCACTCAGTATAAAAGGCAAAATGCGACCTTGTACCGAAAGAACATGTGCTGTGTGGTTTGAATTGCTTGATTCGCTGTGAAAGAATCTCTCTCTTGTTCTCTAAAATGTATCTTTTTTTTAAATTGTACTTTCCCTTTTTTTCTGCCCACAGGTGCAAATGTTTCTACACTCCCCCATCATCATCTTCCCAATGGTTATCGCAGATTAGAAAGCAAAAAAAACGCACTTGGGATGACATGTTTTCCAAGCTCATGCAGTCCTCCTGCATGGATAGAGCACAGGTGAATGGGGGGGGGGCAAACAATGGCAGAGTCCAGGAAAGCGTTAAATGAATGCATTGAGAGGAGGGAGGAGCACGATGAGAGGAGGCAGGATGCCATGTTCAACCTAATTGGGGAGCAAACGGACATGCTTAGGTGTCTGGTGGATCTGATGCGGGAAAGGCAACTTGAGCACCAACTGCCACCGCATCCACTGTATAACCGCTCGCCCTCCTCCCCAAGTTCTGTAGCCTCCTCACCCAGACACCCAGGCCGTACACAGACAGCCTGGACAGAAGTAAGGAGCAGTTCACCATTCTGCACTTTCGGATGGGGAGGCTCTGGGCACCCAGCCACTCCTCCCCACAGGATTGTCCAAGCAGCAGAAGGCTGGCATATCCTAAGTTTTAATTTGTACTGTGGCCTTGTTCGTCCCTCCTCCACTTATCCCGCACCCCACCCAGTCCTTCCCCCTCCTCCACCCGATCCAGGCTACCTTGTGATTTATTTCCCTGTGTTTTTAATCATTTAATAAAGAATTAATGGTTTTGAAACAATAGTGACTTTATTTTCTCTGCAAGCTGTGATCGAAGGGGAGAGGGCAATTGGCTTACAGGGAAATAGTCGACCAAGAGGGCAGGTTTGCTTCAAGGAGAAACAAACGCAACTATCGTACCGTAGCCTGGCCAGTCATGAAACTGGTTTTCAAAGTGTCTCCAATGTGCAGTGCACCGAGCTCTGCTCTTCTTATCACCCTGGTGTCTGGCTGTGCAAAATCAGCCACCAGGCGATTTGCCTCACCTCCCACCCCACCATAAGCCTCTCCCCTTACTCTCACAGATATTGTGGAGCGCACAGAAAGCAGCAATTATATTTGGAATATTGGTTTCGCTGAGGTCTAATCTAGTCAGCAAACAGCACCAGCAAGCTTTTAAACATCCAAATGCACCATTCTGCACTTGCTCAGCCTATAGTTGAACTGCTCCTTACTTCTGTCCAGGCTGCCTGTGTATGACTTCATGAGTCATGGTATTAAGGCAGGGGTGGGCAAACTATGGCCCATGGGCTCCTCCCAACCAGCCGCCGAGGTCCGGCTGGGGAGGCTGCTCTGGCCCCTCCCTAGCTCTCTCCCTCCCCCGCAGCCTCTGTGAGTGCACGCAGCAGCTCTGGGGGGCATGGTTGCTCAACCTCATGGCCGGCTGGGGAGGCCGCTCTGGCCTCTCCCCCGCTGACTCCCTCCCCCACGGCCGTGGGAGCAACAGCTCTCAGGGGCATGGCTGCCCAACCACATAGCTGGCTGGGGAGGCTACTCTACTCTCTCCCGCGCTGTCTCCCTCCTCCGTGGCCTCAGCTCTCAGGAGCGGGGCTGTGCGACTGCGTGTTTGGCTCCGGGTCAGACAAGCGGCTGTGGCGCGGGCCTGGGGCGGAGGGTTGGATAAGGGGGAAGAGGGTCTCAGGGAGGCAGTGAATGCGGGAGTTGGATGGTGCATGGGAGTCCCAGGGGGCCTGTCAGGGGGTGGGAGTTTGGCTAGGGGTCGGAGCAGTGGGGTTGGATAGGGGGATAGGGTCCTGGGGCATGATTAGGGGGCAGGGGGTCTCTGGAGGGGGGTGGTCAGGGGAAAGGAGTAGGGGGCTTTGGAGGTGGTATGCTCAATTTCAAACCCTTTTATACCCTGTTGTACCTCTTGCTGGAAGTACAACAGGGAGGTAATCATGGGGGGTGATTAGGGTAGGGGGTCTGTGGAGGAGGTAGTCAGGGGACAAGGAGCAGGGGGGCTTTGATGGGAGTGAGGTCCTGGGTGGGCAGTTAGAGTAGGGGGGGTCTCCAGAGACGTCGATCAGGGGGCAAGGAGCGGTGGTTCTGAGAGCGGCAGTAAGGGGGCGGGAAGTGGGAGGGCCTTCTCTACCCGGACCTCCATATAATTTTGTAAACCTGATGTGGCCCTTGGGCCAAAAAGTTTGCCCACCCCTGCAATAATTTTGTGGTCTGGGAAGGAAGTCCCTTCCTGCAGCTGTTCAAACAGACCAGAGTTCCTGAAGACAGGAGTGTTATGCAACTTTCTGGCCCTCCCATGTTGATATCCGTGAAACGTCCCTTATGAGCCACCAGTGCTTGCAGCACCATTGAAAAGTAGCCTTTGCAGTTTACGTACTGTCTTCCAAGGGGGTTTGGTCCCAAGATAGGGATATGTACTCTGTCTGTTACCCCACCACAGTTAGGGGAATCCCATTGCAGCAAAGCAATCCACTATGACCTGCACATTTCCCAAAGTCAACTGTGAGGGCTGCTCGCATTTTGGTATTCTTGTGCCTCAGGGCAGGGGAAAGCAAGTCACAAAGTTCAAGGAAAATGGCCTTACCATGCAAAAGTTTTGCAGCCACTGGAAATTATCCCATACCTGCAACACTATGTGGTCCCAGCAGTCTGTGATTGTTTCCCAGGCCCAGAATTGGTGTTCCATGGCATGAACCTGGCCCAATGTCACCATGATGTCCCAACTGCCATATCCTGTGCTTTCAGGAATTTCTGTGTCCATTTCCTATCACTATTGTGATTGCGCTGGCGTCATCTCCTCGCCAGTTTTTTCAGGTTCTGCACATACTGCAGGATAGTGCGTGAGGTGTGTAAAATTCTCACAACTGGATCTAAACGGGCTCCATGCTTGCAGTGCTATGGCGTCTGCACAGGTAATCCAGAAAAAACGGTGTGAAATGATTGTCTGCCGTTGCTTTCACAGAGGGAGGGGAGATGACGACATGTACCCAAAACCACGCGTGACAATGTTTTTGGCCCATCAGACATTAGGAGCTTAACCCAGAATTCCAGTGGGCAGCAGAGACTGTGGGGACTGTGGCATAGCTACGTACAGTGCACCACTCCGAGAGTCAATGCTAGCCACGGTACTGTGAACACACTCCGCCAACGTAATGCACTTAGTGGGGACACACAAAATCAACTGTATAAAGCTGGTTCTTAAAAATCAACTTCTATAAAATCGATCTAATTTCGTATTGTAGACATACCCTTACTTACAGTGCAGGGACATATTCTAACGTAAGCCTTGGAGTGTATCCGCATCTATTACTGCAATAGGAAGGCTGCAGCTGCTCTATGGATTTCCACAGGGGTGCTTAGTTTACCCCTTAGTTTCCACAGCATTAAATGCTGCCTAGTGTGCTCATTAGACACATAGCTAAGACCCCTCTCGTCTGCAGACAAGGTCATTTGAACACCATAACTGGAGACACCTTGTAGGGCGTCTTGTATTCCAGCATAATCATATAAGCTCTGCTGCCTACTGGGACCTTTTTACACACTGAGCAGAGGGTAAGATTTTCCCCCTCATTATTTGAAAGTAAGTAGGAAGGCCAGAGAAGAATTACTTAGTGTGTTCCTAAAGAGGTACAACAGAGGTACAACAAAAAGAGTTTGAAATTGAGCATAAAGAAGCTTAAGCAAAATATCAGAAAGCTTGTCCTAACTGAACTGTAAGAGTCTGTTAAGTTAAGGGAAAAAATCTCCCTGTGGAAGATGTAAAAGTCCACTGCTTTAGGAGTCCATTTATCACTAGGCTGAACAAAAAAAATCATTTGATAAAATTTTGCTGAGGACAGACTTGCATTGGCAGGAAAAGAAATATATATGAAAACAAGTCTACATGTTTGTGTTACATTAATTCATCATATGTAGTAAGGATGCTGTACAGTAAATCTATTAATCAAAATCTTACACTGGCATAAGTCATAAAATGAGGAAAATGACTATTTAAATTATGTAGTGTTTGTAAGTCTTTGTTTTAAATGATACATACCTGGCTTAGTCGCTTTAAGATTTCTGAGCCAATGCCCAAGCCTATTAAATAATGCAAACATTAAAAATATCAGTACACACACACAGAGTTTCATAGCAAGATATATTTTTATGAAATTGTAGTTAGACATTTAAAATATTTAACTGGAAATTCAAATTAATTCAACTTTTATATAGAAAATAGAATTACTTTTCTAATCAATAATCTCATTGGAAGTGAGAAATATACATTTTTGTATCATAATTTTATATTTAATTTATATAATATAAATATATTGAACTAAGCTATGTGTGTTTTGACTAGATCACACAGAAATGTTGATTTACAGTGAAGTAGTACTACTTTTAAACTATTGCATAAAATATATTTTCATTTGAGATTACTTGTACTATTATGAATTTTTATAACCTGTTTAAATTTGTTGATTTTTTTAAATTTGTGAGTAATTGTGATATATTTTAGCACCTTCATAAGTACTTGAAATAAAGGGTTAGCATAAGAAATGTTTTAAGAAGTTAATTATTTTATATTTTATGTCAATATCACTTCTAGTTCATGTTAAGCTCTTGATCCGTTTGCTGAATTAAATTTAAAGGCATTAACAGTTACTTTTAAACATGATTAGAAATTAAAATACACTTATTTCACTGACAGAAAACAATATTAGCTTAACTTTTAAAGTTTCAAAATTATGCAACATAATTTCTTTGAAGAGTTCTCAAAATCATGCACAGAATATATTAATAATAGTCTTCAAGTATATTATATTTCAAAAGACAAAGTCCTCGGTTGGAAACACATTCATGCTTTGTTCCCTTATAAAACTTGCAGGATATTTATTTACAGAACTATATTGCCTAGAAGTATGGAAAGAGAAAGGTGGAAGCTAATTCATACTGAAAGAGTAAATGAGTAATCATTTGTTATTTTTTTTATCAAGAGTGAGGCTTGTTAACAAACTTGTTTGTTTATTACCTCTATACGGTTCCATGACATAGAAGTCTTCCAAGTAAAGTAACTTGCCAATCCAAGGGTCATACGTAAAGTAATACATAGCATAGCCTACAATGCAACTACCTGAAAAGAAAGAAAATAAAAAGTGAAATAACTGGGTAGCTTATGTAAAGTATTTTATCAACACGATTCTTTATAACTCTACTTCAACCTTTTAAAGGAAACTTTTTATATGAATACAGATAGCTCTCAGTGAAAATTCCTGTGTAGTGAATCATGTTAAAATGCAGCACATATAGATTCCAGACCAAACAAGCACCACAAAGCCAATATTTATTTTAATAATATTGAAAGACATGCACTCCAAACTGCAGGGTTTTTTAAAAGTCTTGGGTATTTTTCACGCAGAAGGCACTTGTAAAATTTGAGATACTAGTAAGGAAACCTCAGATACTTACTGATACTAAGGTGTAATCAAGAAGGCAGAATGTATTATAAAAAGCATTTTGCAAAATTATCTGGAGGTATAGGCAACGGGGTTCTTCATAAGGAACAGGTGTCAGATTAAATGTATTTGCCTTACTAACAATAATCTAATTTCTATTACCATTTGATCACACCCACAGAATTAGCACTACTAACTTGCATGCTTGTCAGTCTCTAAAGACTGACAAAGTGGAATGTGCATTGTGGATGAACATCATATCACCACTGTGCCTCAGCTATGACCGGCGGGGAACACATTTTAGATCTAGAAGATAATTCAGTCTCTGGTCATTCATCCATTGATGGTGGTGGTCTTTTTATTAAAATATCTAAAAGAAAAATCCATGAAGTTCCCTTTCTGTGGTCAGCTAATGGGTCTATTTTGGAGCTTGAGACAGCCTCAGTGATCTCAGTATTGTTATCTCTTATGTCACTCTGTGTAATCAGGGATTGCTAGAGATAATCAATAGATAAATATTTAAAACATGGTTAGATTACTTCCTGTTTGTCCCTCCTTTGGCACCTCTGCTATTAGACAGTGGTAGAAAGGATGTTCTCCAAAGCCATCTTCAAGCAAATCTAAAATTAAAATTAAAACCTGTGAGTTAATGTCAGGCTTACCACATTAAAACAAAATGGTAAATAAGACTATTTGTAAAATAGCTTTCCATTTGAGGGAGTACATGGAATTAGTTACTGATAGTTATACAATTACAGTCCATCAGCTTTTTTCCAGAAAAATGCATGGAGTATTCAAAAGGGGTAGATTGGAATAAAAGGTATAGTAGGAAGAGAATAAAAGCTATATAGGAGCATGAATCAAGATATTAATGCACTAGATTGTTTTTCCAATAATCTTTAATAAAAAAGCATAGAGCTAAAGAAAAATTAAAGGATGTGATATGGAAAATGTTCAAACATCAATATTTGTAGGGGGGAAGTACTAAAATGTGTCTGCTCCTGGACTATCAAAATACATGCATGAGAAACTATAATTTACAGCTGAACTGGCCCTTCCATGAGGCCTGATCCAAAACCTATTGAAGGCAATAGGATTCTTTCTGTTGACGTCAGTGGGCTTCGGATCAGGCCCACGACGAGACGTTCCAACTCTGCTGCAATAGTTCTTCAAAGAAACATTAAAGGGTCATGGTTTGGGGTAGTTTGTTTAGAGTAGTAAAGTGTTAAATATAAAAACTCAATTTTTGCACTTCACTTTTGATCTGGAACTGGAGCTTTAAAAGTAGTTTCACTGTTTCACCTACTGCTTCAGTTAGTAACTAAGTTGGAAGACATTTTCCTAAACCAGTGTTAACAATGTTGAGGGGACTGATCCTGCAACCCTTGCTCATATTGAGTACTCCTGCTGACTTCAGTAGAACTCTTCACATGAGTAAAGGCTACAAGATCAGGACCCTACTTTGCTCTTCTCTCCTTTAATCAAGGACAGAAATAGCTAGGCTGGGGCAGATGAAGAAATGCCATTTGTCACACAACATAATACTTAAATTTCTATGTTTTAAAAGTTAGTGTTCAACTTTTATTTACAGTTCTCTCAGGGTACAAATTCAGTATGGAACCAGATGGGAAACAAAGCCAATTACAAAAAGAAAAGTACATGAAAGTGATAAAATACTTTACACTTATGCAGCACTTTTAAGAATCTTGCAGCTTTTAAATGAGGTGTTTTTCTCCATTAACAGATGAGGAGACAGACTGTGTGACTCTAAGGCTATGTCTACACTAGAGAGCTTACAATGGCACAGCTGTAAGATTTCTCGTGTAGCCAGTCTATGCCAACAGGAGAGAGATCTCCTGTTGACACAGTTAAACCACCCCCAATGTGTGGCAGTAGCTATGTCAGCGGGAGAAGCTCTCCTGGCGATGTAGCGCTGTGCACACTTGGGCTTATGTCAGTGTAACTTATGTTGCTCAAGTGGGGTGAAATATTCACACCCTTGTGTGACATAAGTTTTGCCAACATAAGCGCATAAGTGTAACTGCAAGTAGCAGTAAGCCAATGGCAGAGTTGAGACTAGAACTCAGTTTTTTCTGTCTGCCCTAACTACTATAACATATTGCTTCCAACAGCAATATTCATTATAATCTTTCAAAAATATACAGTACATAGTTCTTTTACATACTGTTGAACTTCAGAGTTATGAACATCTTGGGAATGGAGGTTATTCGTAACTCTGAAATGTTCATAACTCTGAACAAAATGTTATGGTTGTTCTTTCAGAAGTTCACAACTGAACACGGATTTACTACAGCTTTGAAACTTTACTATGCAGAAGAAACAAATGCAGCTAAATCTTAATTTAAATTTAAACAAGCACAAAAACAGTTTCCTTACCTTGACTAATCTTTTTTTTGAACTTTCCCTTTATTTTATTTTTTTAGTAGTTTACGTTTAACACAGTACTACTGGGGGAGAGGAGTTGTGGTTTTTTTCCTCTGCTGCTCCTTTATTCTGTACTTGTAGTTCCAAATGAGGTGTGTGGTTGACCGGTCAATTTGAAACTCTAGTGTTCATAACTCTGATGTTCTGTTGTATAATATATGGGTTTCCATAGGTGTTTTCTTTTAGAGTATAATCTTACCTTTTTCTGTTAATTTTACTGCATTTGGCATATTTTCATATGCGGCTAGTTCCTGTTGGATGAACAAATTGGAGTTTGAGGTTTCATCAGTAGTTGCAGTCTTTATAGAATACTATCCAAAATATTAATGTTAATGCTCAACTTTGATCTCGATGCAAAATGTTACCTTAGGCCTCAATCCTGCAGTGAGCTCTGCAAGTGAGGTAGGCAGAAACTATTGCTATATATCCGCTATGCTCTAGTTCACTATGGAAACTGGAAAAAAACTGCAGCATGTGTGTTATCTATAAACTGAGCACAATCTGACCATAATAATATTTTTACACTTACATAACACCTTTTTATCAGAATAATAAAACACTTTTTATTATTAAAGGATGTCAGCTTGAAATCTAGTCTTGAAAGTCTTGAAACTTTAAAAAGAAAAGTAGTTTCATAGACTACCCCATCCCAAATCCCCTTCCAATTTTTGTGATTTTACAATTCCATTTTTTTTTTTTTTTTTGTTAAACAAAATCTCCCTTGTTTGAAAGACATAAACAAACAGGAGAACTACATATAAGAAATAGCGATACTGACTATATATTACCTGGAAAAATAGAGGAAATATTTTTCTTTAGTGAGTTTTATAGCAACTTTAGGTGTCACTTGTACAGCACGTAGGTAGTAAAAACTTTGTGTGAATTTTTTTAACTTGATGATGTCCCTTTGACTAATGATGCTTCACAACACTTGTGAGACAGGTAAATGAAAGTAAAGAGTAGTTGTTACACCCAAGACTTCAACAGTCTTGAAGTAAGTTGGGTAGTAAAGCTAGAAACAGAATACGGAGGTCCCAATTTCCACTAATCTGCTCAACCGTTAATGATACTTTTTGTTTCTTATTAAAAAGAACATTCCTAAGTATTTTGTGAAGGATATAGCATGCTGTATTGTCACATCAGCAGAACTCTATACGTGATGATGAAAAATTGCTGCTGTTAAGGCTGGCTTGGTATTTTTGAGAAAACTGCTGCCATATTAGTGAAAATTAACTCCAAAAGATGGCAGTATTTTAGCTACCCCTGCAGAAGACCTGAATTTCAGAACTGATTAGGAAACTCTCCTCTTCGACCATTGAGGAATGAACACTTTGTAAAGATGGCAAACATTTTATCTGTGGGAATGATTGCTGTATTACATGCACTGACTTCAGAAGTCTGTATACTGTTCCAACAGGTGTAGGAGCATGTTAGCTTAGCCTAAAAGTATCTGGGCTTCTTTCTTGCATAGAGGAATGTTATATCATTCCTTTGCATGTTAACCTTACTAGCTCTTCATTGTTTTATGGGTACATGATGTAATATCCTCCCTGGCTTGCAGGTGAGATGCATTCAAAAACTAGAAAGAAAAGACAGGGAATAAACACAAAAAGTTAAAATAACAACTGGAGGACCCTAGTTTGGGAAAAAGATCAGGTTTTTTTTTTCTAGCTGTAACTCTTAGACACATCACCTCTAGAGAAGAGGATACCTTTAAAGGCCTGATAGGGAGAGATAAATATGAATAGTAAGGGCCAGATTGTGTCTGTAAGCCACTGGCCACATTGTGTGGATTGTACTTGGACTACTGTACAGTGGTTATCATTGTGAGAATTCTACCTAACTCCTGCTGTGGCTCTTCCCAGTGTGGCCAATTCTGTCCACAATAACTGTGACTAGCCCTTCCAGAGGGGCACAAAGAGGGTGGGAATATTGCAGGCTCTCACTTCTTAATGCACCAGTCAGGACCTGCCGCAATCTTAGGGTACGGTTACACTAGCCGTCGGATCGGCGGGTAGTGCTCAATGTATCGGGATTGATTTATCATGTCTCATCTAGACATGATAAATCGATCCCCGAATTGACTCCTATACTCCACCTCGGCAAGAGGAGTAAGCGGAGTTGGCAGGGGAGTGGCCACGGTTGACTCGCCGCCATGGGGACGGCCAGGTAAGTCGACTTAAGATTCTGCATCTTCAGCTACACTATTCATGTAGCTGAAGTTGCGTATCTTAGGTTGCCCTCTGCCCCCCAGTGTAGCCCAGACCTAAAAGTGAAACTCACCACTCCGTGCCCAAAGCCAGAGTATTAGTACTACTAATTATTTATCAGCCAAAATGTGTTAGGAACTTTACAGATGAGGAAAAAGACAAGGTCTGTCCCAAATAGTTTGCAATCTAGTGAGAAAATATGCAACTGAGAGATGGGAAATGGTATGAAACAAGAAGAAAAATGGTTGTGTATGAAGCTAATTATGACTCTTGTTAGTGCCTCTTTTGCCATTCCTCTTTTCCTTTTTTTAAAAAAAAATGTTTATCAGAAGAACACCATAGCTTTCATCATGTTGAAAGGACTTTAAAGAGGTCTGTGAAGAGGCTGCAGGCATTTCTGACCAGATATGGGAGGTAATTACAGGTGTTGCTGAGTAAGGCACAGAGAAGGAAATGGATGGCA
The DNA here is from genome assembly GCA_007922305.1 of Dermatemys mawii. NCBI lineage: Eukaryota > Metazoa > Chordata > Testudines > Dermatemydidae > Dermatemys > Dermatemys mawii. The sequence goes on along the minus strand of ML677377.1, from coordinate 12,334,855 downwards.
GTTTGTTGTGCAGCTAGGGAGAATAACCATGATCAGGAGTGATAAAAAAGAAAGGGAAACAGAGAAGTAGTCAGGGGAACATTTTTTGTGAGCTTGGGTATTTTATTTGAGAAATGTTTTTATGGCATTGGTAAACCTGTCTAGATAGATATAGATAAAGCACAGATCTTAGGAAAGGCAGTTAAAAAAAATCAAATTCTGAATTAAACTGAGTACATTGTGCAGTCTTGAAGAGATCAATTCAGAAGGTGAGTAAACAAGCTTTTTAGGGGGAGCTAGCCGTGGGATTGAGGACATGGAATCTATTATCACCTCCAGCGCATGGGCAAGACTCAGAGCTGCAGTGCAGTCTGTTGGCACTTGGTAATTGGTCCTATCTACTGGTCCAGAGAAGTGTGGATCCAAGCCCAGGCTGCTTCTCTATTCTGATATGTTTAGAGTTGTCATGGAGCCCATCTGCATGGTATACAAGGGATAGAGAGGGCCTCCTCTGAGTCACTTTGCCTTCACACGCAGGGTTAACATGGGACATTGACAGCACAGAGGGGCTGGTATAGGTCATCCTTGAAGAAGTGAATTCCACCCTAAGGGCTTCATCCAGTCTGCATTTTAAGTGCCAAGTGATGAGGTTTCTATTACTTTCCTTGGGAGACTAACAACTAATGAATCTCACATATGTTTAACCTTTGATTTATGTGTTCCTAATTAGTAAGTTAAAAATAAGGAATAAAATCAAACTGAATTCTTTAAGGTTCGAGCATCTAGGATGGTTATAGTCCTCCGTTAAATTATATTTTCTGTAACCACCCTGGATGCTTGAACCTTAAAGAATTCAGTTTGATGCTGAGTAATAAAATTAAAAACTTTATTTAATATAAAATAGTTAAGCAAACAGGCATCAGATTATAACCCTGCAATGCATTTATACTCATATTCTAAAATGAAATGATGCATTTAGGGTGATTAGTCCCTAAACAAGGCATAATCCTTTCTGTAACCTAGATGCAAGATGAGCACCTCTAATATAGAATTAGTGTGCTCTCCTTTTCATAATTAACTATAATAATGGCACTTAATTAATTAAAATTAAATCCACCTTTTACCATATCTGTATTTCCACTACTAAAATTAAATATTTTCTGCTGTCTCATTGGCTAGTTAACATGAAGCATTGTTTTAATTAATATCTGTATACATACCATACCCATAACTAACAATATAAATTGCATTGTTCAAAACATTAACATTTTATCTAAAATACTTGTAAAAACCAGTTGGAACCAAAATACGTTTACAACATGACCTAGGTTTAGGCCATAACTTATCTCCAGCTTGCTTTTCTAAATTCTAACTTGACTTCACTCATATTTTACCAGGCCTTGCCCAACTATCAAGTGTATTTTTAGGAAATCGATTTTTGGGTCACCTTACATTTCAACAAATTTCTATATAAACATAAGCAAACATCATCTCTATAGTCTACATGTCAGGGAAAACTAAATTTCTTCCCATTCTTTATCATAATTGATTAGAGTATTTGTACAGTGCCAACAGTGTGCTAGGTTTTTAGAGACAAGGCCCCTATCTCAGAGTTTACAGCGTAAAGATAGAGCATACATAATCACTGCAAGGGCCCGAATGTAATGAAAAGCAGCATTAGTGAATCGTGAAGTTTAGCACAGGGCTGTATGTCATGGTAGTTCTATGATTATAGTTCGATTTTTTCCCTCAGTCTTGTTAACAGGTCACTTATCTTGTAGGGAGGATTATGGTTTATAGTCTTTTGGAAGAAATGAAAGGAGCTGAAGGCAGAGATGATTAGAGCATGGCAGACAAGGACTGGGAGGGAGCAGCATGGAGGAAGGATGGGAAACAGGACCAAGAGAAAGACATGAAGGGGGAGCTGTCATTTGGTTTGGATGGAGTGAAAAGGGAAAATGGATTGTTTGTTTAAAAGTGTGTGTGTGTGTGTGTGTGAGAGAGAGAGAGAGAGAGAGAGAGAGAGATGATTTATAGTCTTTTATCTAGTGAAAAAAATTTCCCTAGAACCTAACCCCCTCATTTACATTCTTTCTTATGGGGAAATTGAATTTGCTTAAGATCGTATTCCTTAAAAGGCGCATTTTTCAGGAACATAACTACAACATTAAGTGAGGAGCTACTGTACCATTATCCACCAACACATTAACAATAGTAGCTAATAAAGATGCTCACTGGGGTTTATGCCTAGCACAGGAAATAGTACTAAGCTTTAAAAAGGAAACTTGGAAAGAACCTGACTGAGGGAAAGATGCCTGCACACTTCACTGTCCCTCTTACTTTGATGAGGCGCAGGATTTCAGGACAGTCCTGGGCCTCTGCCGGGCGGATTCGGAAACAGCTCATGGTACCAGCGCCAAGGCCAGACCTGTGGAAAGCAGGAGGCAGAGAACTTATTACTTCCCAGGAGGGAGATGGAGCACTGCTGGGCCGCCGTTTGGGAGATATTTCTCCTCATTCACCATTTCAAAAAGCACTTTGGGGCAGGAAAGAAACAAAAATGTTTCTTCCTTCTCCTCTTTTTTTCCTTCACTAAAGTGGTAATTTGGCCTTTACTCCTTGCTCTGCCTTAGTTACATCCTATCCCTACTTATCCTTGAGATCTTCTACTTTCTTTTAAACCAGCAGCCCCTGAGCAAATGGGTAGTCACAATGGAAATCAGCATCACAATACTCACATTTCCCCTGCCTCAGGTTCGTGGCATAGCAGGCTGTTGGTATCACTGAAATCAATCATTGAGACTGGAAAAAGAAAGCGGGGAACTAAATTCAGTTGATTTATGGGGAGCAATTGCTTTCCATCATATCAGCTCCATGTTCTCTGCCCAGAAGGGGATACCAGAGAGCTGTCCCCAGTGCTCTCTCCTATAATTTCTTTGGGCAGGGGATGGACTCTGTCACAAAGATAAGTGAATTGGGAGACATGCCAGTATGTTGGGAGCATTAAGCATGAGGGGGAAAGCAGTGGAAGTCTTGGGCGTTCAAGATGATTCAGAGCTTGGAGAGGAGGATAGGTATGGAAAGGGAAAGTCTGGCTGGCCAGGATGTATGGGAAGAAATGAACAGTAAGGGCAGTCCAACATCTATCTTTCCTCACTGCAGCCTGGTCAGGCAATTAACTTTTCTAGGTCTTAAAGTTCTCTGCTTGTTTTCCTCTCTTTTCTATTTCATACCAAGTATACATCTTTATATGTGTCTCTGTGCAGCTTTTTAGCCTCTGCTTCCTCTGTGTGCTGCAGTGTTGACGTCTCTGCAACTTTTTGTTAATTAAGAGAATTTGCCCTTCAAGGGATTTTTCAGCCTACCAAAGGGTCTCTACCAAGTCTTGATACTTCTCTGCACCCCACTTTCCTGGTTAGAGCAGTTTGTATCATCAGGCCAAAGTAAATGTATTTCTGAATAGTTGCTGATTTTTTTCCCCATCAGTTATATATTCTTTCTTCTTCTAGAGAGACTTAATTCCACAAATTTAGAAAACAAACTCAATGTAAAGGACACCCAATCAATTCCCATTTGTGCTATAAGCCCATCAGTCTTCATATTAAATCACATTGAGCTGGCTTAGTTCTTGGATAAGAGGCCTAGCAGGAATGCTAGGAAACTGCAGGAAGTAGTGTTGGTATAGTCCACACTATAGCTGGCACATTTTCTCTTACTGGTATTGAACCGTTGTGCTAGGATGGAAGGTAGAAGGAATTGAGCAGCAAGAGGTTCTGTCTTGCAGATGGGATTTATGAAATCAAGTTCCTGATCACTTGTGACCCTTAAAGATTCCATGGCATTTTTTTGTCATGTAGGAATGTTAATCCCAGAGTCCAGACCAAATTGCACTTAAGGATGTTACACTGGATCTGATCAGACTTCTTTGGTTATATCTACCGTGCAATAAAACACCTGCGGTTGGCCTGTGCCAGCTGAGTTGGGCTCACGTGACTCAGACTATGGTGCTATCAAATTTTAATGGGGATGTTTGGGCTTTGGGTGCAGCCCAGGCTCTGGGCTGGACTGAGGGTTCCAGACCCCAGGTTTCAGCCTGAGCCCAAATATCCCCACTGCAATTTTATAGCCGAACAGTCTGTGTCCTATAAGCCTAAGTCAGCTGACATAGGCCAACTGCAGGTGTTTTATTGCAGTATAGACATACGCTATAAGAACCCTTGCATCGATACCGTTATCTTTCTTGGTACCATTTCCCTTGGCCCAAACCCTGCATTAACTTTTCCAAAAGAGCAACCCCAGGAAAACCATGACAATGTCCTTGCAGTTTTGCTGCAGGTGTATCTAGTTCCATTCTGCCTTGGTCTATTCTGCCTCCCTGCTTTTTCTCTGCACTTCAGGCTCAGTAGTAGTCTACTATCACTCACTTTTATATAGTGTCTTTGTTTATTCCACCTGAAGTCAATAGGGCTGCAGGGTTGTGACAGTGACCTGAATAAAGCTAAAGTTCAGTCTGAAATAACTCTAAGTTTATTTCCTCATGTACAGAAAGAACAAAGTTCAGGGGAAAGTCTTATGCTACAAAAATTATCAGCTTGTCTTACTGGAAACTTTAGGGCAAAGAACATGGAATTGTAAATACTTCCCTTCAGAAATAGAACTGAAGATGTATAAACTTGGACGATAGTATGCGCATTAGAAAGTAAAGATGTAGGTGTTTCATTTTAAACTTTGGGAGAAGTGATGGTAAAATCAAAGTGCAAATATTGTCATCCTAGAAGTCATAGCAAAAAATTGAACATGTCATTAATATGTTTTGCAACCAAACAATGATATGGCCAGGGGACAGAGGTATGGATAGAGTAGTACTATACTTCAACAATGCTTGGCATCCAGAAAGGTTCTTTAAAGACCATTACAGTAAGGTACATATGAGAGCTAATCTAAGTTGTGCTCAGGGCCAAAATGAGCCCAGCCAACCCAAGATTGAAAGGGGTGTGTTTTAAAAGGTAAAGTAAAGCCACCTTTATTTCCACTGAGTACTGCGTCAAGCAGAACTCAATTGCACCTAAAGAGCAAGCCTGCTTTGTTAAAATTACATGAAAATTTCTCAGCATTTCTAAACTCTAAGTAGGAAAATGCTTGGAATCCATTACTGGCCTGACAACAGTGCCATGTTAGTGCATTTATTCCTGAATAAATGGCTTTTTGCTCAATGGCTTCCAGAATCACCTTAGCTCTATAGCTAACTGATATCAAGATGTCTTGATAGATGCAGGACACGATAGTCTTTCAGTGTTCTCCCTCTTCCAGTAAATGAAATGAAATATTACAGACTTTTTGGTTGTCTTTGTGTCAATGAAGTAAGATACATGAATCTTCGGCATACAAATATTAATCATAAGATGAAATATTAGATACTAAAATGTGTTACTGAATGTTTTAGATTTGACATTTTTTTTCTCTTCTCTTATATGATAACTGTTGTACAGCAGTTGTGCCAAATAGAAAAAAGGTAGATTTTTTTCTACAGTCCTTATGCATCTTTTTGTTAATTCTAAACAAGTTTACTAATGAAATGCTTTATATTCATTTTGTTAATATGGCTTCAATTTCATAGATTTCATAGGATTTAAGGTCAGAAGGGATGATTAGATTATCTACTCTGACCTCCAGCATATCATAGACCATTAAATTTTGCCCACAGTATTTCAGTCCTCAGAAAACAAAATTGTTGTGAAAAGCTACATTAAAGAAAGAACAAAGCTAAACAAATAAATGTTCTTATTGAATCATTTTAATGCTTTATGCCACTAACATGATTGTATTTACATATGATTACAAGAGTTCAGAAAGGGGTTAACAGTAAAGATTTTTATAGCCATATTTAGTAACTATAGAAGATTTATATGTTAGAAAAAATGGCAATAAGTTTGTTAAAGAGAGGTTAATTAGTAATTATTTGCATGGAAGGATGCTGTAAACCAAGTTCAAAATCCATGATCTTTGATTTGCTATGATAAAAGCAAAAGTAATATCTGTTACTGTTAACAGCTGTTCAACAAACTGAGCAGAAGAATTTGAGTCGTTTCTTACTGTAACAGCTTCACAATGTCCAATTTCAGCAACTTCTTACCGCTCATTGTCTTACTGTTGAGGGTTTTGCTGACTGAACAAGCTTCAGAACGTAAGAAATATTTGGATTTCTTTCTAATATAGAAAAATGATGTTTTCAAGCAAAGTCCTGCTTACCTAGTCACACTTTGTCCTAGTGGACAACATTCTTCTCTTATGCTAGCCGGCTATGATGTTGAAATAGGAAAAAAGCAAAGATGTAAGGATGTTTTTATGATAACTAACAATATGTATATGCTATAATTAGACATTGCAGGGCTTTTTGAAATCTGTAATGTCAAGGTTATTATGATCTATAGAAAAGTAGGCATGTGAGAAATAAGAATACCTGGCACTTTTGTTGGTAAAACTTTTGAAAAAGCACATCCCTGACTAGCAAAAGTTTCACCAATAAATGTGCCAGTGAGGACAGCGCTATGTTGGTGGGAGATGCTCTCCCACTGACATAACTACTGCCACTCGTTAGTGGGGGGTTCATTATGCCGGTGGGAGAGCTCTCCTGCCATCATAGAGTGGTTACACAGGAAACTTTACGTGGTCTCAATCCTACAAGGTGCTCGATACCATGGTCCCTAATCCAGCAAAGTGCTTAAGTATATATTTGATTTTAAAGGAAACCCATCTTACTTCTATCTACATGCTAATGGAGCTGCAAAATAGTTTATTTATTTATTTAACTCTCTTAATGTTTTTTAATGACATCTCTTAAAAAAATCCAAATGTAGCTTTACCTTTCTTTTTTTGTTCTCTAGCAGTCGCTTCCATTTGTCCTCTGTCAGTTAATACAAGTTTGCTGTAAAAACAGTATTAATCTTCTCCTTCATTCAAATGCCCCCATATTACCTCCTACTCTTCTCAGAGATCTTTGATGAGAAATTTCTGGTCTGATGGAAGAATTGTACTTTGATGGGGGACCCTCCCTTCCCTTTGCCTCCTCCCATATCTTCTGTCCCTCTCTCTTAATTTCCTCCTTACACTCCCTAAATAGAATAGAATGTTCTTATTGCCTCTCTGGAATCTAAGGGTATGTATTCACTGCAGTTCACCTGGGTCTGAGCAGCAACGTATGCGAAACCTGGATGTGGAGTATCCATGCTGCTAAACAACACTTGAATAATACTGACATATGTGTCCACATTGGCACTGCACTAACCCAGGCTAGATGCTAGTATTTCTGGGAGCATTTCTCATGGTTCTTAGTGCTGCACTAAGTTGATCTTCTTTATGAATTTTTTCCCAGTGTATTGTGAGATGACTTGTATCCTCCTTGGGCTCTTGTGCATAAGAATTCATAGCCCATCAATGCAGTAAACTAAAGTACTTCCACCACTGTATGATCCTCACTTCTGTTGGCAGCCGCCATTCCAGCAGATGACAAGTCATGGCTCCGGCTCAGGACCGTGACCTATTCTAGCTGTTGTCATTAATGCAACACTTGTTTTTACAACTGGAGGCAGAGAGAAGGCACTTCAACAGTGGCTTGTTGCCTGAGAATGAAGCAGAAGGTTTTGGTTAGGAGATCATGCGAGCTGCATGCAAACATGGTAGAGCAGAGACCTCTAATGTGAGCTTAATAGCTATGGAATTCCCATGCTGACCAATGGTTCTGGAGCAGAACAACAGGCATAGAGTGGTGGGAATACCTTGTCATGCATATGGGGATGACCAGCAGTGGCTCCAGAACTTCTGCATGAGGAAGGACACCTTCCTGGAGCTGTGTGGGACCTTGCCCTGACCCTTCAGCACAAGAAGCACATGAGGGCACCCATACAAGTCCAGAAGTGGGTTGCCATTGGCATCTGGAAGCAGGCTGCCCCAGACTTCTACAAGTTGGTGGCTAACCAGTCTGACATTAAACCAACTGTTGGTGGTGTGGTGATGGCAGCCATTGCTGTGGTCTACCCATAGCTGGTGAAGATTGTTAATATCCCTGTGTCATGGGGTTTATGTACCCCACACTGGACCAGTGACCAAAGTGTTAATAAAGGTACTGCTAGCCACTGCTGATTGGAAGTGTAGCTGGGAGGCTAAAAGGGCTGGGAAGCAGAGGAGCATGGTGGCTACCAGAAGAGTGAGCAGATTGGAGAAAGGAGCTCTTGCCAGGAAGCTACTGAAGAGCTGCCCAAAGACAACAGCCCAGGATGGGACAGGCAGGAGAGCTTGAAGAGATCCAGGAGAGACTAGGGAAAAAAGCTGAGGGCATTGTCAGAGTCAAAGAATCTTGATTCTGCTTACCTAGCTCGAGAACCCTGAGCTAGAACCAGGAGTGCAAGTATGGTGGTATGCTCCAGTATGCAGTACCAGCAAGAGATTTTTAGGGTACTGGTAGGTGACCTCCAGTGCAAAGGAAGGCAGTTGATAGAAAGGCAGGAAAATACAGCTTCTGGAGGATTGTGGGAGGTCATTGGAGAACTATCAGCAACAAGGTTCTGGAACCCAGGATTCAACCTGCATCCACACTGCAAAGTAGGTGGGTTAGAGTGAAACCGACTTCTAACCTACATCCCCAGGTGCATAAGGAGGCCTGATTCAAAGCACATACAAATCCAAGTAAAATCATTGTTTGTGGATGAAGGGGAATTTGGTAGGACTAAAAAAGAGCCCAAGTGTGATGGGGTACTACCCCACACAGGTATAGAAGGTGTTAATTGTGCCCTACCCCAGAAGGAGCAAAGCAAATGAGTTCTCTGAGCGGCTCAGAGAGGCTGCATGAAGCACAGCCAATCAGGGAGGAGTTGCAGGGAGCAACCAATCCAGGCCTGGCAGACTCTGATAAAAAGGAACTAGTTGCAGGGCAGAGTAGAGTCAGTTGAAGTGCCAATGTGCAGACAATGGACCTAGGTGTTGGCCTCAAATTAATCCCCATCATAACCAAGAGGAGGCGCTAGTCCAGCGATGAGGGTGACACCCCACAACACCATTACTTCTGCAGTCAAGACACACCCTAAATGGCCAATCTCATTGTGACATCACTTCCTGCCATTGATTCTATACTTGGATGTATTTAAGATGTATTGCAGTGTGTTGATTTTGTCAGCTGTCAGCCAAAAATCTAACTAAAAATATTCTGTAATAAAGGTAAAAGTCTGATCCTCTAACAGGTTTTGCAGGCCTCATGATTTCTGATGTCTAGCAAGGTTTAAATGACCATGTTGAAAGAAGTTCAGATATGGTGACACAGATATTAAATCATAATACCTACATATGATGGGTATGATTTACTGGCTAATGGAGGACCAATGAGAATATAGGGTACAGATTCAGCATAAAATAACTTGTGAGGGTAAGGCTTCATGTTTAAAAGGAGGAAATAATGAGATTTCAAAGTTGTTCAGAACTATCAAACAGCAATTCTTATTCACAGGGCGGGGGAGGGATTTATGAATTACAATTTAAGATTATTACACACAAATCCTGAGATTTTGATGCAGCCGATTATCGGAATGCTCATCTGCATTATTTTACAGTTGAAGTGTTGGTTGTGTTTGTCTTTTTTAATTTACAGCCAATTGCACTGGCATTGCCGACTTTGATAACTGCTTGGGTAATACAGAAGGCTTCTGTCCAAAGGATATTGTTTGTGGGTGTAAAGGCAACAAACCTTTTTGCAAGTAAGTATTTTGGATGTGCTAAGTAAATGAGGCATCCGCAATATATTATTATTAATAAAGTAAATGAGGACCCTGCAATCTGATCCTTGAAGGTGGACCCCTGTTTTCTTTTGGGCTCTGCACAGGCCCAGATGGCTGTTCACAAGAATCAGATTCAGGATCAGGTCTTACCGTTGGTATTTTTTACAGCATTTATAAGCCATAAACTTTATAGTTAAAGTTACAGAGAAGACCTAAAAAAAGAACAAGGAGTGCTTGTGGCACCTTAGAGACTAACAAATTTATTTGAGTATAAGCTTTCGTGGGCTACAGCTCACTTCATCAGATGCATAAAATGGAATATACTGTATGAAGATACATATATACACACAGAGAACATGAAAAGGTGGAAGTTGCCATACCAACTCTAAGAGGCTAATTAATTAAGATGAGCTATTATCAGCAGGAGAAAAGAGCTTTTGTAGTGATAATCAAGATGGCCCATTTCAGACAGTTGACAAGAAGGTGTGAGGATACTTACCATGGGGAAATAGAGTCAATTTGTGTAATGACCCAGCCACTCCCAGTCTCTATTCAAGCCCAAGTTAATGGTATCGACTTTGCAAATTAATTCCAGTTCCGCAGTTTCTCATTGGAGTCTGTTTTTGAAGCTTTTTTTTAACAGAAGACCTATAACCCTCCATTTTGTCATGCTAATAATTGTCTCAAATATGTTCTGTTTTATCTTAAGCTTGAGCGAAATCTGTTTAAGTACAAGAATTTAAGATGCTTTTCTTGTGGGTGGGTATCTCAAAAACAGTAGAATTTGAAGGCAGAGGCTTCAAAAAAATAGGAGCCTACAGTTAGGTTTTTACATCAACATTTAGGCTCCTCCAAGTGGTCTGATTTTTCCAAAGTGCAGAGCAACCATTTGCTTCAGTAAGAGTTCTGAGTAGTCAGAACTTTTGAAAATTAGACCACTTATTTGGGAGCCTGAATATACACAGAAAAGTCTAATTTTAAGTTCATATTTTTAAAAATCTTGACCCAAACTTCAAATGCCCCATGATTTTGTAGTAAAAATAACAATTGAATCGTGCACATTGCAAAATTTCTGCTAGCTTAGAGTAGTGTTACAATTCTGTCACTATGGAGAACAGTAAATGCAAGGCTCTTTGTGGGTGCAAGGGTTTGCCTATATGGAGCCAGTTGCAGAACTGAAGTCTTAGTTTCCTTTTAACTCTGGTTTCTGCCTGCTTCCTCTAACCCCACCCTCAAAAACAGACAGCGACAGTGGTGGAAAGCAGTACAAAACTTTAAGATGATAATGCTTCATAAAAGTAATGGATGTGTGGACTCCTGACATACTTCACTCAATAACAGAACAAAATGTTTCTTTATTCTGAATTATTGAAGGTTTTTTTATTAGAATATTGTTCCTTTAAGAAACACACTTCTTCTTTTATTATTGGCAGATGTCCTTACTATCGAGGCCTCAGGGGAGATTACTGGTACATGGGTCACAAATGTGAACAACTCTGGAATACTTTGGACTTGATTTTAGTAACTGTACTTCCTGCAATAGCACTGGCTTTCCTGGTTGGTGTAATAATACAGTGTGTCTACTACTGTAGAAACAAGTCAAATAGAAGTGTTAAACGAGCTAGGTAAGTTTTTTTTTACATAATTAAATGTTTTTGCTGATCAAAGAAATGAATCTAGAAATAACTAACTTCTTATTTTATGTATGTGTTGGATGACTTCAATAGAGGATCACAATTTTTTACAAATCAACTCAAAAGAATTGCATGGAAGAGTTGGTCTCAATATAATGGAACAGATACCCAAACTTTTTGTGAAGTGTAAAACAAAGAAAATCCTGAATTTATTTGCAGCCTCTGGTGATTTAAATTAACAGTGTTTACAGTCCAAAATTTTCACCCAGTTTGTATCTGATATAGTTTAGGGCTAAATCAAAACATCATATCAAAACTAGAGTTGTCAAACTATTTTAAAAATTGTCATTAATCGTGAGATTTTAAAAAATCACAGTTAATCAGTTTTAACTGCACTGTTATACAATAATAGAATACCATTTATTTAAATATTTTTGGATGTTTTCTACATTTTCAAATATTGATTTCAGTTACTTTGCAGAATACAAAATGTACAGTGCTCACTTCATATTCATTTTATTTTATTACAACTATTTGCAATGCAAAAAAGGTAAATAGTATTTTTCAATTCACCTCATACAAGTACTGCAATGCAATCTATATTGTGAAAATGCACCTTACAAATGTAGATTTTTTTGTTACATAACTGAACTCAAAAAGAAAACAATGTAAAACTTTAGAGCCTACCAGTCCATGCAGTCCTATTTCTTGTTCAGCCAATTGCTAAGACAAATAAGTTTGTTTACATTTATGGGAGAGAATGCTGCCCATTTCTTATTTACAATGTCATCTGAAAGTGAGGACAGGCATTCACATGGCATTGTTTTAGTCGGTGTTGCAAGGTATTTACGTGCCAGGTATGCTAAACATTTGTATGCCTCTTCATGCTTTGACCACCATTCCAGAGGACATGTGTCCAAGGTGATGATGGGTTCTGCTCGATAGCGATCCAAAGTAGTGTGGAATGATGCTCATTCATTTTTATCATCTGAGTTAGATGCCACCAACAGAAGTTTGATTTTCTTTTTGGTGATTCAGGTTCTGTAGTTTCTGCATCGGAATGTTGCTATTTTAAGACTTCTGACAACATGACATTGTCCTCCTGAGATTTTGGAGAGCACTTTAGATTCTTAAATCTTGGGTTGAGTGCAGTAGATATCTTTAGAAATTTAATATTGGTACCTTCTTTGTGTTTTGTCAGATCTGCAGTGAAAGTGTTCTTAAATCGAACAACATGTGCTGGGTCATCATCTGAGATAATGAATGCAGATAAAAATCACAGAGCAGGAGAGATATAATTCTCCCCCAAGGAGTTCAGTCACAAATTTAATTAACACATTAGTTTTTTTAAGGAGCATCATCAGCATGGAAACATGTCCTCTGGAATAGTGGCCAAAGCATGAAGGGAAATACAAATATTTACATGCCAGACATGCTAAACATCTTGCAATGCCGGCTATAACAGTGCCATGTGAATGCCTGTCCTCACTTTCAGGTGACATTGTAAATAAGAAGTGGGCAGCATTCTCTTCCATAAATGTAAACAATCTTATTTGTCTTAGCAATTGGCTGAACAAGAAATAGTACTGACTGGACTGGTAGGCTCTAAAGTTCTACATTGTTTTATTTTTGAGTTCAGTTATGTAACAAAAAAAAATCTACATTTGTAAGTTGCACTTTCACGATATAGATTGCATTGCAGTACTTGTACAAGGTGAATTGAAAAATAATATTTATCTTTTTTACTGTTGTAAATATTTGTAATCAAAAATAATATATGAGTACTGTACACTTTGTATTGTGTTGTAATTGAACTCAATATATTTGAAAATATAGAAAAACATTCAAAAATATTTAAAATAAATTTCAATTGGTATTGTTTAACAATATGATTAAAACAGCAATTCATCTATTATCTTTATAATTGAGTTAATTTGTTTTGAGTTAATCCCTTGCGTTAACTGCAATTTATTGACCTCATTAATCAAAGCACTTAAGTTATTAGGCATTTTATCAAACATAATCACATTCACCCAAACAAGAACTTTGTTTCCCTCTCCCAGCAATGGCCGTGCAAGCTCCTTTAATAAGTCCCCTTAATTGACTTGCTAGAATAAATTAAGGATGTGATATTTGTCCTGCTTGATTTATGAGAGTATACTTATAATACTTGGCTGCCTTTCCTCACCCTCAAGCAGACTAAAGAGAGATCTGACCAGGATCCTCCTAATTAAGCACTATTTATCCCAGTCGTTGGCATTTTGAGCAGCTGCATTTGCTCTGTACACATCCCAACACTTTGTTCACTGTCTATGAGAGCATCCTCAAGTATTTAAAGAATGAGGGTCATCTCTGCCCTAAGAAGCCATTTGGCTCATGCCTGCTGTCACTAAGGCATGTATGTGCATCCCAAAACATAGCAATTAAATCTAACAATACTATGCAAGACCTAAAAATTTTATATGGCTGCCATGCTAAACTACAGAGCAACACAGCTCACTGTAGAAGATCCTCAAAATATCTGCAAATTCAGTACAAGAGCCGTGATCTAAGGAGATGTGGGAGAAATCACACCAAAAAAGTATTACGTATCCTGCACTGCAAAGAAAAACACTATAAATTACTAAAGGAAAATTATAGCAAGTTAATGCTGTACTTATTTTTCTGAGTGAGAAAATAAAACCTGTTGTGGATATCTAAGCATATAGGGGCCACCTGCACACACAGGAGAGGAGGAAAGTGGGCTTTGTTTCAGATTATAAGGGTCTTGGAAAAGTTAACTATACACTTTATATCATATGGCCCCTTACTGCAGAGTCTCCATCTTATTTATTATTAAACATGTGTATAGTGCTGTTGACCTGCACAGTGCTTTATAAACTGTATGATACGTTCTCTGCTGTAATGAGTTTCCAATGTAAAATAGACAAGACAAATCAACACCTGAGGGAAAGAAGGGCATACAGAGCTTACTTGGGAGAATGAGAAAGTTTTAAGGAGGAGCTGAAGCATATGTGGAGCTTGAGATGGAAAATGGGAGAATGTTCTAGGTACCGAAAGTGGACGAAGATGAAGAGGACTGAGAGGAGACTTGCATTAATGCAACATTCTGCATCTCCACAATACAACGGGCTCAATTTTGGCCTCAGTTCAGCCTCTGCAGCACAGTCTGTGAGGTTGCACAGGTGTAAATGAAGGGGAAATTTGGCCCAACATCTGCAATTTACTTCAGCAAGTGTTTTTTAGTTAACATCCACAGCCACTGAATACGCTTTTATCATTATTAATTGTCATGGTACATACTAATCTATGCAGATGAGGACTGTAATAAAGATTCAATGTTCTTAGTCTATATTGTACCTGTATACTAAGGAGAAGGCGGATCTACGTTTTTCATAAAAGACATGTTCATGAAAGTACTCCACATCATGGTTTGTTTTTAATTTCAGGAGACAGGCAAGCCAACCAAAACTCAAGTCACAGCATAATCCTGTGTTTGTTCCTGAGCTGGATGGTAACTCAAGATATGTTTCTCAACAGCGGTGGGCTAAGGTAAAAAGTGAAATATTTGCCATCTACCTTGTGTCAATGCTCCCATTTCAAGTGGAAATTGGATTTGATTTTGTAATGAATGCTTCAATGTATTGGTGAATAGTATTTGTAACTATACATTTTGTAAGCCAGTGTAGTAAACAATCAGAGCTTAAAATCTGAGTTTGTCTTCGTTCACCCAGTGCTTGATGCTGCCTTGCATCCAAGTAGCAGGTGAGAGGAGGAAACAAGCCAGCATTAAAAGTACAATGAATACAGCCAAGTATGTATGGTGTGTGTGAACAGAGTGCTTGTGAAAAACAGATCCTCAGTTTATCTACAGAACAGCACGGACAGCAGTAGTGCATGTTTCCACTGCTATGGTCTGCCAGCGTGTCTCAACACTGACCTCTAGCAATAGTCAACTCAGGTTGCTGAGGAAGTGGTTTGCTTTCCAATTCATTTATTGCTTTCCTAACAAACATGTATATACCTGTATGCAGTGCTGATATTGCCACGTTGGTCCCACAATATATCTGTCATGTGGCTGTATATGGCACACACTTGCATTTTCATTACTTTAAATACAAACTAAAATTGTTCACTTGCAAATTTTAAAAACATGTTAAGTTTTGCATGTACAAAATAGATATGTTCACAAATTTGATGGGCACACTTAAGGAAGCCTAGCAAGGATTTATTCCATACTGTCTCTCTTGAAATATGCTCTATGGTCATGTTCTGTGGTACTGAAGATATATCAGGGCAGATTCTCAGCTGATATACTAGCACAAATGCTTTGAAATTAATGAAGCTATACTAATTTATACTTGCTGAGGGCCTGGCCCATCATGAAAAAAAGATAATGTAATGTCTTAAAAAGTGATACAATAAAATATAGGACTAAAGCTATATATAAGCTATAAGTGTAAATATTTCTTCCAACTGTATTCAATTTGCCTTTCAATTTATTCAAGGTGAAGGGCTAACCTCTGTGTAAAACTGTAATAGTGTGACGCCGCTTTCTCCTGCCGTGTATGTTGTGAGACTTCTCATCTACAGACACTTCTGTGGAGTGGATTGGTTGATTTTGACTAGCCAGCAGAGTATGGTTATGCATAATGTAATTTTCAGTTTGTCTCTGTTCTTTGTTCCCTAGATGAACAGTCAAGCTTGTGACAGAACATATGTACCTACATACTAAGAAGTTTTACCATAATTTGTAATATAAATTCAATTAATATACACAGTGTATCACTGAATTAGTACTGAGGCTGGAATACTCTAAACAACCACTTCCTGATTTATGATTTTATCTTTGGAACAAGGATGAGTCAAATCTTAAATTCACATTGAAGTGAACATGCAGCAGCCTCTTTTACTAGTTAGCTAAACTGACCTAAAGCATAGAAGTTACATAAAACTGGCCCAATGTCACACTGTGAGTCAATGACAGAGCCAGAAAAAGAGCCCTGCCTTCGTTCTGGGATACGTTCTTTAGGGCAGCATCCTAAACATTTATATGACACTCATCACCATTGTTTGAAAGTGCCTCACAATCATTTTAATGAATTTTATCTTCACAAACTCCATGTCAAACTCGGTAGATTAAAAGAGTAGCCAAAGGAAATCTGTGACTGAGCTGGGAATTAAACTCCTGAGTGCCAGTCTATATATAGTGGCCTACTCACTAGACCAGGGGTAGGCATTGGCAACGTGTGGCACCCCCCATTGGCAACCTATGGCACGTGTGGCACTCACACTGCCTGGGTTCTGGCCACTGGTCTGGGGGGCTCTGCATTTTAATTTAATGTTAAATGAAGCTGCTGAAATATATAAAAAACTTTATTTACTTTACATACAACAATAGTTTAGTTCTATATTATAGACTTATAGAAAGAGACCTTCTAAAAACGTTAACATGTATGACTGGCACATGAAACCTTAAATTAGAGTGAATAAAGGAAGACTGAGCACACCACTTCTGAAAGGTTGCCAACTCCTGGACTAGACCATCCCTCCTATTACAATTTCCCACTTCTGACTCATAACTCTGTTCTCTGACCATAGACAACGTATTTTCAGCAACAGAGATCATCACTTGTACTAGCTGGCAACATAAAGAAGAAATGGCTATGTAAACTTTAACTGTATGATATAAGGGACGGGCAGGAACTCACTAATTTGCATATTCTCCATTTCTTCCATTTGGATCCGTACATGCAAGTAATCTCATTTACAAACAACAAATCTGGCTACCTGAGAAATGAAAGCAGATCTCTGCCATGATAAATAGATTTGTAAAATATTTTAATAGAAAAGCATTGATCTTATCACTTAACAGAAATACATAAGGCACAGTTTTTCTTTCACCAGTAGATGGTGCTGTTTAATTTTTTATAGATGTTACTTAACTTGGTACTACAGATGCTAGCTTTATCTTTTCTTACTGACGTAGTAAATAACCTACCTGTCAAATGAAAAGTAGAAGTGCAACAAACTAGGAGCCCACTACTGCAGCCCTTACTTGTGTGAGCAGTCCCACTAGAGATGTAAAGGCTAATGCATTAGGCACTCATTCACCTCCATGTTATTCTCTTACAGTGAAATATTTCTTCAAATTGTTAGTTTCTAAAAACCAAAAATATAATGTTAATGTATGAAACTATTTTTAAATAAGTTATTACAGCAAAAGGCAGCTATGGCCTTGTTATGATACCACAGCAGTAAAAAGGGCTCTATAAAGCTGCCATAAAGGAGAAGCTAGCTAGTGAGTTTCCCACTGAGGGAGGCGGGGGGATACACAGGTGGTGTAAAGATGGCTTAGTGGGCATAGCCAATATGCACTTTAGTCCTAAAAATCCCTGCTACAGTAATAGCCTTATTGCCCTGAGCAATTAGTGAACATTTGGGGCCTTGTTGTATTGTTTACATTAGGAGGAAAGACGGATGATATAAGTTAGGTGTTTCTTTAATGCAATCCTGTTTATTTACAAAGGATGTACACAAAATCTTGTTTACTTGAACACAGTAGAAACAAACAACGGTTTTCTTGCTTATTATTTGCAAGCCTGCCTTTTCAGCTAGCTCTGTGCTCAAAAGAAGCTCTTTTGACTTCCTCTCAGGGCCATGCTATTTGTGCTTCTCTGACTCTCCTGATTGCTTTCAGGTGGCTTTCTGCCTTTAAGAGAGAGAGACACACACACACACACACACCCTTACCTATAGATCGACCTGCAATCCAGTCAATGCCCCAGTCCCTGCATTTGTAATCAGTCCCATGGAAATCCCACTTATTCTCCCTTTGGTCATTCGTGTTCAAGTTTTCCAAGTGATTGATGCTTTGGGCAGTGGCTTCTATTGTTTCAGCTATCTTATTCCATAAAGGAGCTTAATTGTTTTTTTCCATTTACCCAGCATACTTATCAGCTACAATGAGATATTTTATTGCCCACAGATCAGACTCATTTCCTGAAAGCTACCAACACCCTTCAGAACAACAGCACCATTGGGGTTACGAATTAGAGTATCCCTAAGTAACTGTTCCTCTAGGTAATGATTCTGCTGCAGCTGCTAACACTCCAATAAAGATAATACTGACAGTGCTAAGAAATAAAGAAAACTAAAAGGATGGTGCAGCTGACATTAGTTGGATATTTGCCTGAATAAGGAAACCAGAACCAATGCTTTCATGCGTTAGACAAATTTGGGTTAGTCAAAACAATAGAAACTGTACATTTAGGGACACTGGCAGGGAAGTGAGCCATATAATTCTTCCTTCCAGATGCTAGTGGGTTAAGCTAACAATTTGCTGATAATCCTGATGACTTGTAGCTTTAGAAGAGGAAACATAATTTGAACGTGGTTACCACTACAGAGTACATATTTTAATTCTTCAGATTGCTCCCTTTCCTGCTGCTTAAAAATGTTGCGCTGGTATTTTGTCATCATTCTCTTTTTAGAAGAGGCTCTTGCTGCAAAACAAAAGATATTGTATTAAAAAACAATTACTCACACATATTAGACCTCCACTCTACATCCTCTTCTCTCTCTCTCTTTTTCCTCCATAATACATTTGATGAAAAAGAGAAACAATTGTTTTAAAAAAACCCAAAAATCATTAAAATCACCCGCACTATCAGTCATTTTGTTGACTTTATTTGTCTTTCATTTATACTGGGAGTAAATTTGGAGAAACTGATATCAGTGGAGTTGCATTGTTATAATACCAATGGAAAAGGAGCATCAGGTCCATTGAGCCTTATTTGTGCTGTGTAATTTACACCTACTATAATGTTAATGAATTGATAGTGACAAGGGTGATTAGACTGTCTTCACAACAAATATACCAAATGGGAGTTTTATAATTGGTAAATGAATTGATACATCTATGCAAGTGTAAATACTAAATTTTTAAAATCAAAGTCAAATGCTAGCAAGCTGCACCAGATGAGTTACTTTTGTAAACATACTATTGTGTACTTGGTGTATAAAGCTTTTGCTTCTCATATTTCTTATACAGGATGACTGGACCACAGAGAATACTAAAATGCCAAAAATTCAACTGCAAAGCCAAAATTTTGCCCCATCACAATCACCTAGGGAAGTAGAAGGTTTCAGGTATGCTGTGCTTTTGTCAGACCTTCTTTTCTCATTTTCTCTCCAGACTTGGTCCTTGGCTTAGAGGGTGAAAGAATCACTATATAACTTTCAGTGGTATAGGAACTGCCAAATCATTAGTCCATCTAGTCCAATACTCTACCTCTAACAGTAGCCAGTACCAGATATTTCAGAAGATACAAGAAACCCATAGTGCACAGTTTTGGAAAAACCTGCTCAACAGGGAAGTTTTCTCCTTACTCCCATCCACCCAGGATTGGCATGTGCCTTGAAACCTGAGAGTTTCTCTTTCTTAATAGATTGGAATAATGTGACCTTTCTTTCTCTTGTCCGGTGTATAAATGTCCAGTTCTTTTGCTGAATCTTTCTAAGCTTATGGTCTCAATGGCAGCCATAAGTGATAAGTTCCACTTACTAATTATGTGTTGTATAAAAAAGTATTTCCTCTTATCAATTTAGAACCTTTCAATTTCACTGAATTTTCCTTATTCTTGTATTATGATTGGGTAAACAGAAGAATATGATATACCTCTGAATCATGTATTATTTTGCATACCTCTTTTTATTCATCACAATTTATTAAATTGTCTCTCACCATACTAAAGTCCCTCCATGTCTCTCTAATAATTTTCAGTGCCCATTTTAGAACACCTTCTGGTCAGATATTTGATCAGATTAAACTTATACTGAGAATTGAAGTAAACTACATACATTTTATTTCTAATCACAGTTGAATTCCGTTTGCTCAAGTTATGGCTTTGCACAAACATCTGAACAACTATTCATCATTGTTATAGTCCTTCTTTTACATCTTCATTGCTTGGTCCAGTTGCTCTTTCCCTCAGTACTCCACTACCGGCTTCTTCCTTCTCCTCCCTCCCCCCGCTTTTTTTTTTAAGGCACAAAGGAGAATATAACTGTTCTGTTACATTTTCTTTTAAGGATCATTGAAGTTCGAAGATACCTCAGTGTATTCAGGAGTTGCTATTATACCTGTTGCATAATTATTAACTGTACTTTTGAATCTTTCTATTCATATTAAAATTTAGTCACTAGTGACTAGGATGGTCAGATAAATTGTTTTAGAATTATGAGATAATTCTAAAACTGGTGGGTTTTACTCCTTTTGAACACTGTTTTTGTCCTCTCATGACTCAAATGCTGTTGTTGCAAATACTTCAGGATTATTCTGTGCATTAATGTTCCATGAGAACTAGCACGTAGGACTAAATTTACCAAGTTAGAGTCTAAATCTTCAATTATTAGGTGATCTTAGTGTTTTTCGTAAATCTCTGAAGGTTGTCAAATGTTAAATTCTGTCCCACCTAATCTTAGCTCTCATTAAAAACAAAAAGTTAAGTTTCTAGCCCTTTTCTTTCTGAAGCTAAATTTCAAAATTGATCACTAGACTTGTAGATTAATAATGGTGACTTTTCTCCAAAGATCATAGGTTTATTCGTTGTGATTTTTAGGAAGAAAAAACACAATTCCCTCAGTTAGCTACACTCTCTCCCCTTCTTCTTCCTCCCCCACAACTGCCAGACACCAGAGCTCCTACCTCCAGGTTCTGCAGTAATAGAATCTTCACACTCCTAACATGAGGTAGGCAAGTGGCAGCACAATATTCTCCGCTTTTCTTTCCTTCCATCATTAATGGAGTGGAAAGATGAGGAAAGTCAAAAGAGTCAAAAGAAAAGCATAGAAAATCCGTGATACTTGTGAGCATGATGACATGTTTATTTCCCTATCCATCGCTTAAGATTAGGGTGTATCTGGATTTAGAATACAGCTGAATAGGACGAGAGGATAACAGTGCATTACCAGAGCCATGCATAACTCCAACTTCCTTTAACAAAGAGGAGCATAGCGATCAGCCTTTTGGTCCTTGGTACAGGCTTGCTCTCATATATAAATATACCAAAATAGTCAAGATATACTTATCAAAGATTTAACACCTAGCAAAAATAACCAGCTACATGAGTTCATTCTGTGTCTTGAGCAGATTTATGATACTTAAGAGAATAAGAGAGAGAGAGAGAAGCTTCCAGTACAAACATTGTCAAACCACATAACTCAAATTTGTGGTATATACATTTTATGTGGCTAGACTTGCATTCATTTGAAAAATGTTGTCTGGTAATGACCTACAAAATCTCTAGATGTCCCCATTTTTTCTCAAAAATTTCATCTCTCTTCTCATTTTTGGCTAAATTATGTAAAGCCTATATCTTCCAGGAGAAAACCTCCTGTGTAACCTTTGAACAACATTATCAAAATATTAAGTAGAATTATTCGTGAAGGAAATTTATTGTGGAAAGCTGGTTTTGTAACCAGAGATCCATTGCTTCAGAAATTGAATGTCACGAAAGGTTATTACTTTATCTAGTCAAATAACTATCTTTCCATTCAAATGGCAAATGAGAGGAATACAGAAAGATATGGTCAGTGTTTCTTGAGCCCTACGGTTAGTATTCTTGCTTTCATTTTATATTTATTCTAACATGGACCATATTTAATAACGATTATCTTTGTAAAATTGTTATTGTGTTGATTTTAAAAATGTGATGAAAAGAAAGAAAGAAATATATATATATATATATATATATATATATATATATATATATATATAAAATCAGGGGTGGCCAAACTTACTAACCCTCCAAGCCGCATAGGACAGTCTTCAGTTGAAGCCCCAAGACCACCCTCCTGGATAGGCAGAAGCCAGAGGCAACATGTGGGAGGGCTCATCAGGTCATGTCCCTCCCCGGCTCCACCCACCCACAGATTTTTGCAGGGTTTGCTGGCCCTGCTCAGTCACATGGTGCAGCAAGGCCCTCACCCTGCACAGCAAGGGTTGGAGCCAGCAAACTGGGAGCTGTGGGGAGAGGCAGCGGCAAACAGCTGGGGGCTGCAGGGAAAGTTGCTGTTTTTGCTGCTGCCTCTCCTTGCAGAGCTAAAGCAGCGACCCCTCCCTGCAGCTCACAGCAGTTTGCCGCTGCCACTCCACATGTAGCTAACACCTGGGAGTTGCAGGGAGGGGCCATGGAGGCCAAGAGAGGCACATGCCTGGGGACATGGAAACCCTTTAAATTATGGGGGGCCCCCACGCTCAGCAGGCACCAGTTGGTCGTCTCTGGCAGAAGTCCCTAATCTCACCACCCCACCACAGGGCAGAAGCCCTGAGCTTTCACCCACTCCCCATCCCTCACGACCTCTGCAGTCTAGCGGGTAGAGAATGGGAAGGGTCTGGGGGGCTTCGTGAGCCACACTTTAAATGTAAAAGAGCTGCATGCAACTTGTGAGCCATGGTCTGGCCACCCCGATATGAATATGGTAGTACCCACAGGCCAAAATTGGGATTTGGGCCTCATTGTGGTAGGTACCAAATATAGAGGTAGATAAGCTCTCTGCTCCAAATTGCTTACAATCAAATGGAACTACTCACATCCATAAACATACTTATATGCTTAAGAGTTGGCAGGAATGGGGCCTAAAAGTGAAGTGAAATGTCAAAAATAAAAAAGCTTATGGTGATTGTTTTAACTCAACACATACAAATACAGTGTCATCATTTATAATTATTTATATTTTGATTAGACATGGCAAATATTTTTAAACCCTGTTTATTTAATTCTGACAGCTATGTACCACATCGGCCATCAGGAAGACCAGTTCCAACAGCAGACACTTCTTTCAGTCTCCAGTCTCCTCAGCACTTCCAGTTTGGCTATCAGAACAGTGATATTCCTAACGTGGATTATGAAGGGGACAGTCCCATTCCCGCTATGTCTGGGAGGCAATTTCCTGTACGTATAAACTATCTCAAGCACACATGAAAGATGTCTTATACAATCTTGCAACCCGATACTTGAAATGTTCTCTGTGTTAAAGGCTTACATCTCTAACTTCTGTGGTTTTTATCTCAGAAATCTCATATCACTGTTCAGTGTAGTTAGATTCTGAAAGCCCCATTTTGAGGGTTGTAACCTTGTGTGAGCCCTTTACATATGGGTAAATTTCACCTATTGTTGAGGTCAGTGAGACTACTCATATGAATAAGTGCTTAATAAAGTGAGTAATGGTTGCATAATCCAAGCCTCTGACAGAGAATCTAAAAGACCAAAAGTATATCCATCTGCTGCTATGGAAACTATAATTCTATGTTACTGATACTTTACAATGAGGGGAAATTTTAAAATGTATGGTGAAACTCAAATGCCTAATAAGCTCTGTACCTGATTCACCAATGTGTTATATTGTGCTGGCATCATTTATTGAGTTGGTTGGAATTACACCAGTATAAAACTGGAGTAATGTGGTGACTTTGTTTCCAGAGTTATGCTGAAATCTTCAATGGTGGTGGTGTACAAATCTAAAATGGATGCTATAGACACATAGCTCTTAGTTTGAAAGTTGTTCAGTATACCATAGTTATACTGACTTTAGTGTTTAACTAAATTTCCTCTGAAGTGTCAAATGTATATTTTCTCCTTCACTTTCTGCCCTAAAATGTTATGTTACTGCTGGCACAGTTAAGCAGATAATAATAGTAATAACAATAGTTCTGCTAATATTTAACTCTTACATAGCACCTTTCATCCAAGGATCTCCTTGTGTTTTACAAACATTAATACAAAAGTTTCATGGCATACTTGTGAAAGTAGATATGTATACATACTATAAAAAAAGCACATTTAGGCACAGAGAACCATTCAGAAAACCTCAAATATTTGTTTTTCATTAGACACTCCAAGTACTCATCATTTATGTTTGAACATCCAAGAAACATTCTTAAATCTGACAGAAATCCCAACATGGATCAGGCCTTTAGAGCAGGTGCAAAGTAGAATTAATGATATAAAAGGGAGCTGGGTTGCTACTAGCCTAAAAGTTCCCACCACTATCCTAAAGGACACCAGACATTTATTTTGTTGTATAAATTTGTTGTCATCAATGCAAAAAATTAGTCTGAAGGCTGATTCAGCCAGTTTGAATTCTGGAAGAATTTTTCTTTCACTCGGGCATAAGTTTCATGTAATCCTCATACAGAAAATATTTTGTTAATACAAAAATGCTGCAGGCATCCCATGAAGTCCATTTTTTTCAGAAGCCTGTGTTCCTATTCAAGTATTGTCTTCAATTAGTTATTGAAAGGTTGATTGCAAAAGGAAAAAACGGTAAGAGAATGAAAAATAAGGTGCCTTTTCCTCTAGAGTTGAAACCATGTTTTAAAACAGTTGTTGCTAGCCGAGTTCTGAACTAATTTACCTAGCCCTGGCTGAGGAAGGTAGGATCTATTCTGTTTCTATTTTGTGAAACTGTGTTGCATATGTCATGAGTACCATGTGTAATTGTGGAGCTTTGAGACAGACAGCATTTCTCATGGACTTTTGATCAGCTGGCTTACACACTGCCCAATAATTAGGGCCCTAACAAATTCACAGCTGTGAAAAACACATCACAGACTGTGAAATCTGGTCTTTTGTATTCTTTTAGTCTATACTATACAGATTTCACAGGGGAAACCAGTGTTTCTCAAACTGGGGGGAGACAAAAGTGTTTCTCAAACTGAGGGAACTCCCAACACAAAAGGGAGTTATGGGGGGTTGCAAGCTTACTGTAGCGGGGTTGTGATATTGAAGGCAGAGCAGAAGTAAGGGTGTCAGAGTTAGGTAGCCAGAAAGCAGTGGTTGCTGGCCAGGCACTCAGCTGTGACGGCAACACTGCCAACAGCAGCACAAAAGTAAGGAAGGCAATGGGCAGCCCAAGAGTGATGACTGTTGGCCAAGGGCCCAGCTCTGAAAGCAGCAGCACAGAAGTAAAGGTAGGAATACTATACCTTGCCATCCTTATTCTGTGCTGCTGCTGGCAGCGGCGCTGCCTTCAGAGCTAGGCTCCCAGCCAGCAGCTGCCGGTCTCCGGCCACCCGGCTCTGAAACCAGCACCATCGCAAACAGCAGCAGCACAGAAGTAAGGGTGGCAATACTACAACCCCCTACAATAACCTTGCGACCTCCCCAGTATCCCTTTTGGAATCAGGACCCCTACAGTTACACCACCATGAAATTTCAGATTTAAAAATTGTATCTGAAATCATGAAATTTATTATTTTTTAAATCTTATGACCACGAAATGGACCATGAATTTGATAGGGCCATACCAATAATCTATCTTGGCAGGATAGTGTAGTGTATAGTGTAACCTTTCAAACTTTTGGCAAGCTTCAAAAGGACACATAAAAGGGGAAAGAAACAACCACTGCCAGAGAAATGTTTTCTTCTTTCCCCAAGTGTAGAATTTCCTCCCCAAAATTATACCAACCCAAGGTCAACGATAGGCAAAACTCAGTCCCAGTCCAGTGACAGGTTTAAGATACAATATTTCAGAGACTTGCAAAGATAGAAATGGGAGGTGTTTGGAAAAGGTGATTTCTAGCTTTCCAATGGGACACACTGCACTTGCTTCAACTCCTGAAATTTTTCAGGGTAACAAGATATTTGTTCTTAAATTCATGTTTTATACATAGTAGAACAGGAGTTCTCAAACTGGGGGTCGCGACTGTCATGAGCCCCCGCTGCATTCAGCGGCATTTCGGCAGCTGCTCCGAATGCAGGAGTGTGTCCGCTGAAAAGCCACTGAGCGGAACATTTCTGCTTTTGCCAGCATTTCAGCAGGCACACAGAGAAGCGCTGCGAGTCTGTCAAAATGCCACCAAAACCAGAAGTGTTCCATTAGGTGGCAATTTGGCGGACATACCCCGGGGCCACAGCGTGTGCAGAATAGTAAAAAGGGGTCTTGAACTCAGGAAGTTTGAGAAGCCCTGTAGTAGAACAATTAAGTAACTTTTTGGTTCTAAAAAAAATTTTTTTTTGTCCTTTCCCTCTAGTCAGTCTGTCTATGGGAGGACTAATGGTACTGAGGGAAACTTCTTTTTATTCTTTAAAGCATTTCTAAAAATAGTTTCTGTTAAGATTGTGACATAAGCATAATACACAATGATGTGGTCTGCAGGTTTTATTGACTTTTTTTTTTTTTTGGATAACCTACTTGTAGCTTCACCAGTGATGAACAATATTGCTATCCCAAATTCATATAGATACTTCAGACCATCTCTCTATTAGCTCTTGCTAACATAATTTGAACTCCAATGCAACAGGATCCAAATCTTTTCTAATTTACATCAACAGGATCTCCAGACACTCCACATGGTTAGTGTTCACAAATACTGAAACTAGTATTTAAAATATAATGAAACCTAATTTGACATAAATATGAACAGCTAGTTTTAAGAGGAAACATAGTAGGAAATATCTTATTAAATTACCTTTATTTACATTTTAACTTCAATCTCTTTACAGAAATCTGGCATACCAGAGTTTTCTAGGTCTGACAGGTTTCAGTGGGTTGCTGAACCAATGGACAATCCAAACACTGGAAGACCAGTAAGGCCTTATGAACTAGGACGCTCACAAAGATATATATAACTACAAGAAAGCTTTATAAGAAAGGGATCATCTATGGAATATTACTCATAAAACAAAATACAGGTTGTTTCTGAAAATATCTTAAATTTGTTTCCTGTCTGATTGATATAGTCCTAACTTCCTTTCTGAAGACTTGATTAAGAAATTGGATATCTAAGTAGTGCCCTAACTGTTGCTAATCTGTCAAGACAAAAAGATCTTTCCCACAAAAAAAATGCCCACTAAATGCATTTTGTGCCTGTGTGACTGGAAAGGCCACATGCTCCCCTGCTACAGAAAAAGACGGGAAAGGGTGCTTTTAGGTTAACCCAAAAATCCATGGGCAATCCAACAGTCTTCCTTTGATTGGAGGATCTAGAGTGACATGGAGGAGACAGGGATCATAGTAGAGTGACCAGATAGCAAGTGTGAAAAATCAGGACCGAGGGTGGGGGATTATAGGCGCCTATAGAAGAAAAAGCCTCAAATACCAGGACTGTCCCTATAAAATCAGGATGCCTGGTCATGGTGACCATTGTTCCACAAGAAATCCTGTCACTAGCTAGGGAGTGTTGGAGCAGACATACAGTGATCTGCATCTCAGTGCTGCTTTCTATCCCTCTCTTTCCTTTGTAGTTTGTTCCACAGCCATGGTGTCATAAGGAACATTTCTACTCCCCTAAGAGGGACTGAAGACATCGAGCAGAAGTTAAATCTACTGTGAAGGGCATTAACTCCCATAAGGTTTATTTTTCTAAAATTACACAGGTTCCTCAAGACAACATGGCATGTAGAATGGCTGTTGCAGACTCTCTCCACATTCCTTATTTCCTTTAAAGCAAAAAATCCCAATTACAATTTGGTATTGTAAATTAAACCTTTACTTTTATACATACTGACTACCTACAGAATTGGAGGGCCAAATTCTGTTCTTAGTTACCACGATGCAACCCCGGTGACTTCAGTTAATTTTGCATAAGTGTTTGCGAGAGCAAATTGGCTAGAGATTCCAATAATACAAGAGTGAAATTTCACCAAAATTCTGTGTAAAATCCCCACTTTGTTCCATTTTTATGGATCCACTTTTCCTCTCCTGGTCTGTCACAATGGGAAGTTGTTTCTATAATCCAACCTCTGT
Source organism: Dermatemys mawii (assembly GCA_007922305.1). Taxonomy (NCBI): domain Eukaryota; kingdom Metazoa; phylum Chordata; order Testudines; family Dermatemydidae; genus Dermatemys; species Dermatemys mawii. Next base: position 12,306,726 of record ML677377.1, on the reverse strand, counting down.
GATATGAAGGCCATATTTTTCACTCCATCAACATGAAGCTATTCATTTCAGAACCCAGTGCAGAGTTTCCCTCTACTCAAAATCAGTGATGTCAGACCTCCATAGTAATTTAGGCATAGGACAAGGAGAGGGTAGAGTTGGAGAACATGTTATGCTACAGACTCTACAGCTATCTGTTTGGAAGTTAATACTGTTTCAGAGTTGATATTAGCTTTGTCTGGCTCCTCTCTACTGCACGCCACGAAGGAGGCAAATAATTATGGTCCAAATGCATGATGTCATGAGGAAATCATTGTGTTGATTCCAGGTACTAAGATACAGTCAAATCTTGGGACATCCACTAATGTAGAGAGCTGAACCATCTGCTTTTCCATTGTGCTGCCCAGTCTCTCTTGTACTCTGTCTCCATGACATCAAGTCAATTTCCCTGATCCTAAATGTTCAACTCAAAACTCTTCAGTTTTCCCTTTGAAATATGGTTTGATTTTATTTGTATCTTGTATGAAAGACACCATGAAAATATATTAGTGTGATTTCAACCATTTATTTTACCCCTTATAATAAATCATGCTCTTCATTAACTTTATGAAATCAGTAAAACCATAAGGTAAATAAATAAACTGCAGATACAAATGTTGACATTTCTTTTATGTAGGTTTTGTGCTTTTCTCTCAACAGCATCCACTTGTCTATATTCTGGCATCTTGCATGTTCTCTTCCAGCGTTCAGTTATAGCTCAGTTTGTGCACATTTCTCTGCAACTGCATGAGCAACAAAGTCAGAGGCATATTCAGAGCCCCTCACTTCATTTTCTGCTCGCTTGAAAGAGTTTAGCTGAATAGGCATAGTTCCCCGTAGGGGGAAAAAGAAGAGTGACCTGAGGTTGGCAGCTTTTCTGGTCTCTGTGACGCTTCTCCCTTTTAGCTGGCAATCACCCCTGCTGCTATTGTTTTTTTCCTTCCTCGCACTCTTCTGTGACCCATGAGCTATCATCTGGGGCAGAGTCAGTTTTGCTATTCCTGTTGCTGCTGGTAGAGCAGACAGGTGATAAAGGATATTTAAAAAGCATCTTTTACGCATCACCTACCTCTGGGAGGGAGACTGGCTAATGCCATTGAAACAAGTCATCTCATGGCATCTTAGTAAAGCGAGTAATTCTCCCAGGTGGCTGCAATCTGATGCTACAGAATCTAAGATTTCATTAAAAAGAAACCAAAGTCTCTAGCCCTGGTGGTTGTGAAGGAAACCTTCCAAATGTGAAATGAATGTAAACCAATGTTGCAATGTCTGTCTGAGATTAGATAGCCTGAAATAATAGCGTTGAATGTCAACATTAATGATTTCAATCACAGTGATCAAAGTACACAAGAACAAGAGAGGATCATATTACTTAGATCTGCATAGACTTTTGAGAGAGGTATTTTGTATTCGTATCCCTAAAAGACAGAGCTTGGTTATGGAGAGAGCTTGAGAAAGTGTTGCTGCTTTTAGTTTTGCTTCTGCTCTTTGCTGGCCACCATATAAAACTAAAACATACTGACGTTAGCAACTTGCACTCCAAACTCCTCTTAGAAATAAGAGAAAAACAGACGTCTTTCAGAGCTATCACCATTATTCTTGGATGTGTACAAACAAGGCAAGGAGGTCTGGTTTTGGTAGATTTATTTTATTTGGAAGAAATAATTTAAAAAGTAAGGTGATTTGACAGCCCTCACCACGTAGATTTAGGTCAAGCAATAGAAACACAAATTGTCATGACCCTAAAAAGTCAGGTCCTAATGTGTGGGTGAGTTTCACATCGGTTTGCCTTTTTCCCCCCTTTCATTCCTCTAAACTAGTGGCTTCAACCTGTGGTCTGTGGACCTCTGGAGGTCCGAGGATTATGATTTCCAAAGGGGTGTACACCTTCATGCAAAATTGTTTAGGGTTTGAAAATGAAAAAAGGTTGAAAACCACAGCTCTAAATAGGAGATCGATCTGCCCATTAGCCTACAAGCAGACAATTACTATTCCTTAAAATCATCAACTCTGAAAATGCCTCCAACTAATGAGCTATTATTGGCCTTCAGATCCGTCTACCTGTTGGTAACAGTTGGGACAGTCAGGCTTTTTCAGTCCCACCACTCAGTTGAGAAAGAGACAGACTGCACAGGAGGAGGAGACACTGGGTAATACTGCCAAAGGAAGGGTGACAGGGAACAAATCCTGAGGGGTTAATGCACATGATGATTCAAAGGTCAGCCTAGGAGTAACAATGATGGAAGGTATGTGGGACACAGTAGTGAGACTGTTAACAGGGTGAATGTAGTTTTCCACAGAATGAAGTTTTCTTCATCAGACTTCATCTTTTGTCCAACATCCTTAGGCAGATCAACAATTGCAGGACATCAGTCCTGTGTATAAATATTACTCCAGAGAAATTTAAATACTCAAGGATCATCACGGGTGAGAGAGACATTAGTATGAAGAAACTGCATGAAATACTGTGACTGTCCCTTTTAATACTGAATAAGAATAGTTGTGGCAAGATTCCATTCACTGAGCATCTCACTCATTGGTCTTTGCCTCTTAGTTTGAAACCAAAGTGAAATGCTATAATTCGTTAGGTCTTTTACACCCCAAGTAGCAGGGTGAGGCGTGATCTAGGACCTTACTGGCTTTTATATGCCACATCTCTGCCACTCATAAATGCTGTACACCACATGTTACTGTCAGGTCCTTCTTGACTAGACTGGGCAAAAAACTTCCTGAAGGTAAGTAGTTCTCATTGGTATTGTTTCTGTTCATCTACAGATTTCAATGAAACAAGCAAGCTGTCCTTCTATTTCTGTACCCAGCCATCCAACCAGACCTGCTTGGTTGTTGAGGTGTTTACCTTGGGCACGTTGTCACATTTCCCATGGCACTCTGGGTTGTTTCTTCTTGGGTGTTTTAGAAGCTATTCTTGGTGTTTTGATGCCTTTCAGTGCTTTTTCCTGTGCCTCTTGCCAATTTTTGCATGGCATTTTCGTGTTTGCTGTCTGACTCTGCAAACTTGAACGTTGTCTTATGTTGTATGTTGTGTCATGCTGCTGGCAGTAGCTCTGCTGCTGCTGATTGCAGCTTTATGCTATTTTGTTTTTGAGGCATCCCTTGAGCTACTTATTCTCCATAGGAGAGAATATTGCACAGATGGGATTATTTTAGAAAGAGATCATTAATCATTTTGTAATTGTGCTCCTCTGAAAATATCCTCTTGCAGGACTCCCACTTACCTGCCCAAATATCTTAAGAATTTGGAGATTTACTTATTTTTGAGGTTTTTCTTTTAAACCTCATTTGCTGATCACTTTGAATTGACTTTCCTTATGGAATCTTTGCCTTCAGCCTAGGTTATTGGAACATTTGTAAGGCAGGGTATGTGATGGTCAGTAGCTCTACCCCACCACTGCTACCTTCTATGGTCAAAACAACTTCAGAACTAGAAGAGTTCTCCTAGATTTGCACTAAGAACCTAAGATCCAGAAGTGCGAATCTTGCTAGATTCTCATCTTCAGAAAAGGAAAATACATAGTAGTAATGTTCCCATTTATTCTGTAACTACTTTTATTTAATTGTAAATTAAATGGTAGTTTTGTAGTAAAATGTTAGAGATATTAAAAACTTACATTTGTTCCAAAATATGTGGGTTTTTTTTTACAAAGACTAGCTTTCACAAACCTTAAAACCATTATAAATGTTTCCATGATTAAAAACAAAACCAATCTTCCTCCCCACACCAATTAAAACAGTTAATTAATAATTCCTTCCTGGGTTGAAAAATAAACATTGTATCACAGGGCTGGTTTATACACAGTTTATGTACTGATTTTAACTAAATTGGCTTAAGCAACTGATTTAGTGAAGTAGGTGTAGCTCTTTTGCCTTAAATAAAATGAAGCTAAGTCATTATAAGGCATTTTTAAACTATCACCATTTCCGAGATAAAGGTAACTCTGACTCTTTTGTTGCTGCTAGCCATCACCTTGATTCTCTCCTTCAATTTAAGCTGCAATTTCCTCCCACACTTCACTGTGATCATGTCTGTGTCTAATGGACACAAGTGCTGAACTAAGACCAGGTCTATGTATGTGGGGTTAACCTAAGATAGGCAACTTCAGCTATACAAATAGCATATCTGAAATCGACATATATTAGGTCAACTTACCTCGGCATCCTCCCGGCAGCGAGTCAATTACTGCTGTTCTCCCGTTGACTCCAATTCCGCTTCTAGCAGCAGTGCAGTTCCGGAGTCAACAGGGAGAGCACTCAGGGATCAATTTACTGCATCTACAGTATTATGCTGTTAGTATACACTGAGAAGAAGAAACATCGGCTCTCCCTGTTCACTGAGCTTTGGAACCCAAGTCCCTTGCCTAGTGAGTGCTGCATAGTTGAGGGTGAGCCCCTCTATCATAAAATGCCAAGTATAGTTCTACTGTCCTCGATTCACATAAGAAGGAGGGAGGGATGGATGGCTCAGTGATTTGAGCATTAGCCTGCTAAACCCATGGTTGTAAGCTCAATTCTTGAAGGGGCCATTCAGAGATCTGGGGCAAGAAAATCTGTCAGGGGACAGTACTTGGTCCTGCTAGTGTAAGCAGAGGGCTAGACTCAATGACCTTTCAAGGTCCTTCCAGCTCTATGAGACAGGAATATCTCCATATAGTTAAAGGATAACAACACTTTATTACTCCTGCTCCAATAACAAAGAGACTGGGGATCCCATAGCAGCCCAAGTGACGATCATGCTAGCCAGAGTAGCTGTGCCTATGCAAACGATATCAGCCCCTTAAGTCCTTTTCCACAGCTTACCACCAGACATTAGAGTAGAGCTCATTCAGACTCTGCTTACACTTGCAGCAATTATATGTGTGCTTCACTTCTATTGTATTTTTGGTCCCATTTACTAAGTAGCAGAAGGCTACTTAGTGTTGATAAGGAAATGCCATAACTGGGCCTTAGAGATGACACTATGGTAAAATTAGTAAGGATTAGGGAAGTTCACAGACTCTGAGCCACTATTTCACATTGTCAAGCAGACATCACGGAAATCACACATGGAATCCCGTATGTAAGCTTATCTCTGCAAACGTGAGAGAGATTTAGAAACTTGAGTTACCCAACAAAAGCTGAGGTCCTGCAGCATGTGCATGCAGCCTCCAGGCCATAAAAATGCATCTTTGATACCCCTGCGTGTGAGTATGGCTGTAGCGAGCTTTAATGTCACATCCCTGTCGGGGCAGCACAGAGCGGCACTATGCACCCAGAACCACAATAAGTCTGCTCTGCACTAGCCCTTCCACTCTCTCCTCCGCTCTCTTCCCTTTTCCAGCCTCTCCCATTTATCCTGTCCTGCCCCCTCCCCTCTGCCCCCCAACTACCCTTTCTCCCCCGCGGCTTCCACTGCCCCGCTTTGCTCTCGGGGCACGTTTGAAAGCAAAGTAAGGGCAGCGACTTCAGCTGCTGTTCCTGCGCATGCTCACATCTCCGGGGCACGCTCCGGCTCCCAGTGACGTGTGCAACAGCGGCAGGGCTGGTCGCGAAGCCGGTGGGGGGGAGGGGGTGCAGGCCGCGCGCGCTCGCGCCCCGTTTCCTAGCCCAGCGCCTGTGATTGGTGCAGGCCCCGGACCTGGCGGCCCCGAATGCAAGGCCCCGGCGGCGGCGGAGTCCTACGGCCCGCCCGACCCTCGGCCGGACCCGACCCCGCGACACGGCGCAGGGATCCGCACAGGTGAGCGGAGGTGCTAGAGCCGGGCCGGCGGGGGGCTGGGAACAATGGAGGCGGCTAGGCCTCAGCGCAGGCCGCGCCCGGGGCCTGGGCTCTTTGCTTCCGCCGCCGGGCTTGGCCGCCGCCTCACCGCTCTAGGCGCGTGGGCTCCGCCCGCCGGCGCCTGCTCCTCAACTGGGCCGGCGCAGGGTCCGGATCCCGCGGCCGAGCGGCCTCTCGGGCAGCCATAAAATGGCGGAAAACAAGATGTCGTCGGCCGGGGCGCGAGAGGCTTCGCGCGCGCCGCGGGATGGGCTCTGCCCGCCCATCCTTCCCGCACCCTGGGCTGGGGCTGAGTGGCGACGGCTCCGGGCCCGCAGCCGCCGGGGCTCTGAGCCTCTCGGCGCTGCAGGGGAGGAGTGGGCCTGGCGCCCGCGAATGTGGGGCTCTGCGGGGGCCTGAGAAGCGCGGCCCCGTCCCCTGCGGCGCACGGGGGAGTGCGGCCGCGGAGGTGCGGTGCCTGCCGAGCTGCAGCCCTGACTCATCGTGGGTTCCTTTGTCTTCGCGGCGTTGCGCTCGCACCCCTCCCCCCTCGCAGGCACGGCAGGGGGCGCTGGCGCCCTGCGTGTAGCCGCACTGGCACAGCCCCGCGGATGGTGCGTCCCGCGGCTGCACGCACGGGAGCCGAGGCTGCAGTTCCCATCGTGGATTGCTGCTGTTTGCTCCTAGCGTGCCGGGATCCCGGGGCGAGCGCTGTGCACAGGTTCCCTCTGCGCTGTCCATCTGTTATTGCGGCAGTGTGTGCGCCAGCCCTCTGCGCGCGCACTCCTGCCGTCTGTGGCTGCAGTGTACGCGCAGTTTGTCTCATGCGCTGCCGCTATCAGCGCGCGCACTGCTATCGGGGCTGCACCATTGCCAGTAGTCGGACCGCACATTGATAACTTGTCTTTGTGGTGTTTGTGTACAGGCCCTGCCAGTAGTTAGCGCACACACCTCTGTCATGCTAGTGCCTAGGCACATGCCCTGCCAGTGTTTAGCATGCACACTCCTTTCTGTTGTTTTCACGTGTGCACTTATGTCCTGCTACTCACACATTCAGTCCCATCTGTAGTTGTGGATTGTCTCATGAACATGCCTGTATTCTGCATATGCATATAGTCTTCTGGTTTTCAGCACTTATGCTGTGCTCTGTTAGGGTCTGATGTTTTATTATTTCTTTAGTTGTCATATATATTTACAATATTCAGGAATTATATGTAGACCTAAAATTTACTTTTTAGTACTTGTTGCCCAGGGTGAGCAATTTTTTTATATGAGCGGGCAATACAATTTTTATTATTATTACTGTTATGGTAAATGAAGTTGAGAGAAATAGATTTCATACCTAACGGGTAAATTTTCATTACTGTTTTGCAGTCTGATATTACATATAAAAATGTATTCCAGTAGACATACTAATTTTTATACTGCTCTCTACAGTACTGGGTAGGGTTCATGTTAAGCTGTGCATTATTTTCTAGTTTAGACTTTCCTTTGAAGGTGGTTTGTGTAGACAAGCTAGTTCTTGTTACATTTACATTTTCTTAATACGTTGCCATGTTGTAGATGTCTACATACACACAAGGAAAAAAGAAAATGAGTTTGGAATGTGTGTTAGAGCAGTGGTTCTCAAACCTTTCTATTTGTAACCCCTTTCACACGCTAACCTATGTGCATAAACCACCCCCATCCCCCCTGTATTAAAAACACATGGTGCTGCAGGGGAGTGACTGAAGCTGTGGTTCTGTCATGGAGGTTGTGGAAGTCACAGTTGTGCGATCTCCATGACTTTCGCAGCTGATGCCTCCAATCAGCTGTACTGGGTGAATCTGGAGCCATCCTAGGGGGCAGCCACACCAGCTGCTCCTTGGAAGCATCTGAGCATTGTTCCTGGGGTGGCTGGCCCTGGGGATTGCCCTAGTAGCTATTCCCAAAGCCAGGGGAGGGAGGGGCAGGCAGTCAGCTGCTGGGGCCAATGCATGGCCTAGCTGTCAGTAGCTGTGTCCTGGGGCTGCCCCAGAGCTGCTAAGTTTTAGTCAGAGGGGGGTGTGTGTGTGTGTAGTAAAAGTCATAGACCGGTCACAGGCCATGAATTTTTGTTTATTACCCATGACCTGGAGCCTGACCTTTAGCACTCAGTTGAGCTGGGCTGCAGCTATGTGCTAATTGGGCCACATGCGGCCCATGGGTTGAGAACTACTGGTCTACACTGAAGTGCTACAGCAGTTCAGCTGCACCACTTTAACACTGTAAGTATAGATAGTCTGTTTGGAAATTGCTCCTGTTTCAGTAGTTGATGGCCAGCCCCAGTGTAGTTGTGCCAATGAAAGCCCCGAAAGAAGACAAGGAAAACTGTAATTTGCACCAGTTAAGCTCTTTCACAGTGCACATTGGTGCAAACCACAGCTTGTATACAGTTGTGGTTTACACTAGTGCCGGCATGTTGTTGGACATAAACTGTTGAAATGGGGGCAAAATACCAACATACTTAAGGCCTGAATATCATCAGTTCTCTCTGACTATAGCAGAAATTGAGGAAGCTCAGCATTCTCTTTCATCGGAATCTAAATCTTACTTTTCTTAATCTTTCCCAGTTATTAGCAGGATTGGAAATTAGTTTGTCTAGCCTGGAGTGTCTTCTGATTTGTCTTCATTTCATTACCTAACCTAGTTCTAGGCAGTATTTGTACTTGGGAAGTTTGTGTTTGTTTTTAAGCACCTTCCCTATAATCTAGTCCAGGGATGGGCAAACTTTTTGGCCTGAGGGACACAGTGAGTTTCTGAAATTGTATGGAGGACCGGTTAGGTCAGGTATGGCCTGGCCCCTATCCGAACCTCCCTGCTTCTTGCCCCCTGACAGCCCCGCCAGGACTCCTGCCCCATCCAAACACCTCTCTCCTTCCTAATAGCCCCCTGGGACCTCTGCCCCATCCACCCCTCTCTGTCCCCTCATGGCCCCTGGACTCCCACCCCTAACTAGCCCCCACCATCCTCTCCTTCCTGATGCCCCCATCCCTTCAGGATACCTGCCCTATCCAACCACCACTTCTTCCTGTCCCCTGGCCACTCCTGGATCCCCCCACCCCGACTGTCCCCTGCCGCCCCATCCAGTCACTCCTCTCATTCCTGACTGCTCCCTGGGAATCCTTTCCCCCATTCAACCACCCATTCCCCGCGCTCTGACCACCCCAACCCCTATCCACACCCCTGCCCCCTGACTGCTCCCCAAACTCTCCTGCCCTCTATCTATCCCTCCTGCCCCCTTACCGCGCTGCCTGGAGCATGGATGGCTGGCAGCACAGCTGCACCAAGACAGGCGATGGCGCAGCCGCACCAAGACAGGTGGCTGCTCACTGCACAGCTCAGTGCACCAGATCAGGACATGGCTCTGCAGCTGTGCTGCCCCGGGACGACACAGACCTGGCATCCAGAGCGTTGTGCCAGTGGCATGGTGTGCTGAGGCTGTGTGGGAGGCGGAAAAGCAGGGGAGGCATCAGGGGTAGCCTCTCCGGCTGAGAGCTCAGGGGCCAGGCAGGAAGGTCCCACAGGCCAGATGTGGCCCACAAGCCATAGTTTGCCCACCCCGATCTAGTCAGCTGTAATTTAAGGTAATTGGTGATTTTTTCATCTAAAACTTTTCAGAAGGGGACGGGGGATGGAAAAGAGTGGTCAGGAAATTGTCAGGATATTATTTTAATTGTCATTGCTATTCCATTGTCAAATGCCAATTGCCATTTATAGTCTAGAATTAAATCTGATTTAGTTATAGCAAGTATATACTGTATCATCTGTCCTAAAAGTAGTTTGTATGTCTATAGCTTAATTTTAACAATTTTTTTCAGTCAAAAATTGGAAGGTATAAGATTCCATAACTCTTGTTTTATTTATATCAGTGGTCTTCAAACTGGGCGTGAGCCCACCCCAGGGAGTGTGCGAGAGCCTGGTATCACCGCTGAGCCTGCCCAGGAGACCGCCAAACTCCCAGGTGGGCTCTTTTAGTCCCACCGAAATGCCGCCGTGGAAGGCGGAAGCTTCCGCTTTCTTTGGCGGTATTTCAGCAGACATACCCCCTGCGGGCCGCCAGACTTTTCCCTTCGCGGAAAGCGGGGGGGAAAGTTTGAAGATCCCTGATTTAGATAACTAAAGGACTTAATCCTGCAGTTATAACATTTAGAATTACCATTGAAGTCAGGAGAAGCTCTAGTGTGAATTGATTGCAGGATTGGATGCTTAAATATTTTAATTTTTCCATTGAGACTTGGTGACTTATAATTTTTTATGGTACTGTCGGTGGAGCTAGAAATTTTGGTGAGTGGGAGCTGTGGGAGCAAGGCCCCCTTGCTAATTTTAAGGGCTGCCTTAGTTGTGTTTGTTTATAAGGCATCAGGATGCTGTGTTTTGGCCCCCTTATTTCTCATCTGGGTCTAGTGCTGCTGAAGAAGCACCGTGACACTTGAAATCCAGGATACAGCTACACTGCCACACTCCAGATAAGTATGCTCTGGCAGCAGTGCTCTGTCATTTTGTGGCAAGGCCACTAACTGGCTGTGAGGCAGTGCTGCCAATGAGGAGAGACAGGGGACATTGAATTCCTCCTCACACTCAAGGCTTTTGCACTTGCTCAGATTTCAGTGGGAGGGAATATGTGCCAGATCACTTTTAAACTGAATCAGCTCAGCTGCTTCCACAGTGATTTGAAGCATCACTCCAGTTGTATGCGTGCAGTGCCACTAAAATGTGACCCATTTGCTCTTCTGAGCAGATGGAAGGACGGCTTAGCCAAGTTTTCGTCAGTGGTGTTGAAACTGGGCACATGGATCATGGTACCACCCAAATTTGGCCCAGCTGCTCCTCCTGCTAGATGAACGGGTGGTCAGGCCAAATGGTGTTGCAGCCTGGTGCACAGGAGTCTGTTTCTATAGGGTGGACTGCAGGTGAGTCTGTCGAGCTCAGCTTCTGGTGGCACTGGCTCATGCAGTGTGTGGGTATGAGAGAGCGCAAATCTGAATTGGCGCGATTGCTGCAGGGTATTCTTTCCTGTCATCCATGATTGATAGGGGGTGAGGATGAGAAGGATAGAAGCTGAGGCAAAGGGATTCAGTCCCTGATTCCTGAGGTAACTGGTCCAGGCAATATTGTTCTCTCTCTTCCCCCCGCACAGGGAATGGGATGGGAGGCATGGCTTGCTGCTAGTGGAGTGGAGGGGGATTCCAAAAGGAGGCCAGTATGTGTGTTCATAAAATCTCAGAGTTGGAAGGGACCTCAGGAGATCATCTAGTCCAACCCCCTACTCAGAGCAGGACTAATCCCTATTTTTGCCCTATATCCCTAAATAGCCCCCTCAAGGATTGAGCTCACAACTCTGGGTTTAGCAGGTCAATGCTCAAACCATTGAGCTATCCCTCCCTATGAGGAGGCTCCTTTTCAATGAGGTGATCATTTGGGGAAGATATGGAAATTCTCCCTGGCCTCAGGAGAGCTCATGGTGATGGGTGTTGATGGGAAGTATGCTGAGCCCCTTGAATATCCCCCCTCATCTCTGGTCTTGGAAGTGGGGATGGATCAGAGCAAATTCTCAGGGCCATTATCCTTTGCTACAGGAACTTGAGCCTTTATTTTAAAAATAGTTCCTGTCTTGCACAAGCAACCTGTGGAACTCCTTGCCTGAGGAGGTTGTGAAGGCTAGGAATATAATGGGGTTTAAAAGAAAACTGGATAAATTTATGGAGGTTAAGTCCATTAATGGGGATTAGCCAGGATGTGTAAGGAATGGTGTCCATAATCTGTTTGTCAGAAGGTGGTGATGGATGGCAGTAGAGAGATCACTTGATCATAACCTGTTAGGTTCACTCACTTCGGGACACTTGGCATTGGCCACTGTAGGTAGACAGGATACTGGGTTGTATGGACCTTTGGTCAGACCCAGTATGGCCATTCTTATGTTTTTTTATTAAGGGCCTCCTTAAAATTCCCCCATAATTCAAGCACTGCTTGTGGGCCTATCAAAATATTATTTTTATTGTACACCTAAAGTTCCCAATCAGGATTGGCACCCTGTGGTGCTAGAAGCTGTACAAACAGAATACAAGAATATTTGTGCATCTAAGACCCTATAATCTAAATTTAACATGCAACAAGTTGATTTGAACAAAGGGTAGGAGTAATAAGGGAGGGAAAGGATACAAGTGGCATTGTTACTACCCCTTGAGGTAAAGCTGTGTGTCTGTCTGGAGTTCTGACTGTTAAGGATGTTACAGTAGTACGTTCTAGGTAAATCCTTACAAGTAGTAACGTAAACAGTGAATCACATTGTTTTTACCCCTTTGGTTTTCTAAGACACAGTCCAACAAATACTTGCACTTGCTTAATTTTGCTCACTTCTGTCCTTTTTGACTTTATCAGGCTACTCATGGATGTGCTTGCAGGATTGAGATCTAATACACGATCATAAAATAATATGAAAAAGTGAATTGTATAAAGTAGCATCTGTGGGACACAGTTCTATGTCTGCATGCATGGACTTACACAGAGTGAATCAGACTTTAGTCCAGTAGAGCTAAACCAACATTAATATAATATGCATTTTATATGTTACAATTTTGTTTTTACAGCTATTTGTGAAAGAGCTTAACTGACTATGGATCCAGGTGGTGGAAGTCTTGGATTGCAGACGCAAGAGTCCAAAATGCCTCATACTATGATTATGCAAGATTTTGGTAAAACATTTTATTTTTAAACACTAATCCATAAAATGCGAGAGATCTTTTAAATAAAACATTTTCTACATCACTGAATGTAGCTCATGCTCAAATGTAAGATTAACTAACGGTTTATAATAATAATGCATGCATCTGACAAAGTGGGCATTCACCCACGAAAGCTTATGCTCTAATAATCTGTTAGTCTATAAGATGCCAGAGGACTCTTTGTCAGTTTATAATAATATTTAATATGTATTTAAATTTGTCTTCACAATGCCATACAGAGGCATTCCTTCAGGAAACAAGCTATACGTATTTGAATTCCCACTTTTATCAGTGTACACTTTAGTTGCTGATGTTGGAAAAAGTCTGTATTAATTTTAAAAATTGCATCCTTAATTCTGGATGAAGTCGAACTTCAGTGAGTTAAATAAGCGGCAGTTTGTAAAAAATTCTGAACACCTCATCTGTAGCACTGAGTACGCTCAATCCTCACTGATTAAATAGAAATCAAGGCTTTCAGTAGCTTATAGTCTGAGTTCCTTAAACAGAGAGGGTGGTTCAACAAGATCTTTATCTTAAAGGGCAGTGTGATGATTTTTTTTACTTATGTATGCTCTTTTTTAAAACAAAAATTGTTGTTTCTTTCTGATCTGTTAGGATGGTAGAAGGACAGGCTAAATCCTTTCTCCCCATTTTGGAACTGACAAGGCCTCTGTGCTCCATGAATGGCCAATGATCTATAAGAAAATATCTCAGATCTTGGGCTTCCTTCCACATTACATCTTAGGCCCTCCTGGAGCATAATAGCTTGAGTCCCTTTAGATCAGAGGTGGGCAAACTACAGCCCATGGGCCACATCCGGTCTGTGCCCCGAGCTCCCCACTGGGAAGACAAGGGGCCGGGGAGGTGTTGGATGGGTCGGGAGTTCTGAGGGGGACAGTCAGGAGGCAGGGGCTAGGCTGTTTGGTGAGGCACAGCCTTCCCTACCCAACCCTCCATACAGTTTTGCAACTCCAGTGTGGCCCTCAGGCCAAAAAGTTTGCCCATCCCTGCTTCAGATCCATGTTCTTATGGCCTCCCCACTTACTGTTGTCCTGAATTCCCCCTGCATGCCTGTGCATAGAAAGGAAAACACAATTTTCTTGCAAAGACAAGACCTTTATCGGTTTAGCTAATTATGTTTAGAAGCCCCTAAATTGAAATGAATGTCCATCCAAGATATTGCATAGATTTGACTAACACAGTTTCTAAACTAATGTAATTAATTTGGTACTGTTTTCTCCTATAGACAGGGCAAAAGTAAGATAATAGGGACTGTAGCAGCTTCCAGTAATTGGGAGGAATAGTACAGTGAGCAGTCACGGCTCTCTCTTGGAGCTGCAGGTCCCCAACTCTGCCATCTATCAATAGAGGTTTTTTTAATTATTATTATTATTATTATTTATTTTTTTATGGGGAGGACCAATCTGCAGAGCTAGTATTAATAATAAATACTTTGTGTGCCAAATTAATTACAATAAAAATGGAAAATATTATTTACCACCTTCACTTTTAAAAGGGCATATGTTGTTGAATACTTTATCCATAAAGATTAAATAAAAATAATAATTTTAGTCTTTAAAATAATTGGATATTTCTAACATGGCTTCTCTTGCATCTGAGATCCCTGCTGGCTATGTTTCTTAGAAAGGAAAACTGTTAATATTTACTCGAGTGAATAATTGAAACCTCTGGCATAATTTGATATGCAAGTAAAACAAGTGATATTTTTGACAGTTTGAACTCTGTTTGTGATATGGTTAAAGAAATTGTTATCTTGTGTCACAGCAAAGCCAGCCAGCTTCATGCTGTTTAGTCAGCTTTGCTGTTGGGCTCTGTTGCACTAACAAAATAATGCAGCGTTCAAGTTGGTAGCATAACAGAAATATGTTTTAGCTTTTTTAGAATACATATAATGGAATCAGGACTGACCTTCTGTCTTTTAAATCTCAGTTTTATTAAACCTAAATTGGGGGGCAGTTTTGACCTAATGTGTTTTTTGGAGGGATTGTGCTTTTGTTTAATTTTAAAATCACAGAATATTGCAAGATGGTGTTCATTCTTATCTGGAGGTATGTAAAATGTAATGAAATTTGTTAGAAGGCAAGGGAGCATTCTTTTGTGCATAGCCTGTACCTTAGTTATATTCCTTAGATACAGTACATATGATACAGTAGTGTGAATGTTAACATTTTCTCTTATTCACAATTGTTTTACAGTGGCTGGAATGGCTGGCACTGCTCATATTGATGGCGACCATATTGTTGTATCAGTCCCTGAAGCTGTACTAGTTTCTGATGTTGTCACGGATGACGGGATAACTCTTGATCATGGCTTAGCTGCTGAAGTTGTCCAAGGACCAGATATCATCACTGAAACTGATGTTGTAACAGAAGGTGTAATTGTTCCTGAATCGGTGTTGGAAGCTGATGTTGCTATTGAGGAAGCTTTAGATACCAGTGATCATGTTTTGACTTCTGATCTAATAACGGAAACTGTTAGAGTTCCTGATCAGGTTTTTGTGACTGACCTTGTTACGGGTCCTGATGGACATTTGGAACATGTGGTGCAAGACTCTGTGTCAGGAGCTGACTCACCCACAATGGTTTCAGAAGAAGTTCTTGTAACTAATTCAGATACAGAAACTGTGATTCAAGCAGCCAGTACTGTTCCTGGTTCTACAGTTACAATAAAAACTGAAGATGATGATGATGGCAAGAGCACATCTGAAGACTACTTAATGATATCTTGTAAGTGAAATAAAGGTAGATATAAATAGGAGATTATTTCAGCTAGAAGTGATCCAGTAGGGAGAAGTTATTAAAACTGAAATCTTGCTACTGTGTGCACCTGAACTCTCTGAAAGAACAGTCACTTGCCAAATTAAAGACTTGGTGCCAAGACTTAGATTTTTTGTCTGTTTGTTTTGAACAATGGGTGTTCTTTTAAAAAAGTCTTTTTAATATACTGTGATTTAACCTTACAGTGATACAGTACATTAAAAAAAAATCAAATTATGGAAATATGTGCAGAAAATAGCATTTTTTGAGTTTCATCAACAGCATCAAGCTAGAAAAAAGAACATAAGCTAAGAATGGCATACTGGATCAGACCAGTGGCCCATCTAGACCAGTATCTTGTCTTCTGATAGTGGCCAGTGTCACAGGAATGAACAGAATGGGGTAATTTCTCTGTCATCCAGTACCATCTTCTGGTAGTCAGAGGTTTAGGGGCACTCAGAATGTGGAGTTGTCCCTGACCATATTGGCTAATGTAAAAACGTTAAAGGCCATACATTTGTCTGACAGTAGGTTTATAAGTAATAGGTAAAACAAAAAGATAGTAGCCAGCTTGTTGCATGTCCCACTGCCTGGTCTGAACTAAACTTAAAAAATGTGTGCCTTTATTGACTGACACCTGATTTGAGGCTTAAAATGAAAACTGGCTTCTTGCCCTATATTACACTGTGGGGAGTGCACACAGATTATTAGCTACCTGCAGTTAGGATACAACTGGCTGAGTGAGAGCAACTTTGGGAAAACTGCTACCTAGGCAAATAATCCCTTTTTTCCCCCTATAATTAAATAATATTGACAAGTGGACATCTGGTACCAGTTTTCACTCTTACCCACAGGACTTCCATGTAGGTTAATTAGTATACACAATATTTGTCAGTGCATACTTACAGCTTTTCTGAATTACTGCTAGTGAAATTTGACTAGACCAGAATAGGTATTGATTGTTCAATAGCCATTTTATATAGCTGGTAGCAACCTATCTCAATAAATGATGAGAATGCCAAGTGTGTCAAAACGTCAGAGATCTATGTTCAATAAACTGTTTTTATTAAAAATTTTCAGGGTAAATACAAATCACTGTGTTCAAATATGTCTTATCAACTCTACATTTTGAAACATGTCTGTGATGCTGTTTTCCAAAACATTTTTTGAAGTATTACATGTTTAGATTTTTTCTAAGATTGTGGAAGAGAAAGAGCTACAGTTTTCTTCTGTCTGTCCTTAATGTAATGTCATTTGCTGCATGCAAGGGCACTTTAAATATGTCACTTAAACTAGTGACGGTTTTTGAACACAAACACACAGAAACCACTATGAAAGTAAATCACACTTTCTACAGCAGGGGTATTCCTGTGTATGTTTTGTGAGTAAAGGAACACCATTATAATGCTCAGTTGTTTTCACTGAAAGAATTCCTCCTTTCTAACAGAGTACTTATGATGAGTTGTGTTCTGTAACTGCGATATTTCCAACTGCATCCTTGTAATTGTAAGTAAAGTCATCTTTGGAATTCTTTCTAAGGTAGATAACTATAACTTGATGGTGGTGGTTGTGACTGTGTTTTGGGCACATCATGGTCTGAGTAAACACAATTGCAACCTGAGTTATAAGAAAATCTGGTTTTTGAAGTGTCATTATTAGGCTTTAAAGTCATCCTCTCATTTAGACCACTAGGGCAGTTCTCACCTCTCATGGGGCATGATCCTGTAATGTGCTGAGCACTCCAGTCCTGGTGCAACAAAGTATGTGCTAACTTTAAAATTAACCATAAAGTTAAGCATATACTTAAATGTTTTTGCTTGATTGGGACCAGTGTTCTCCTCACCTTGCAGAATCATCCTGTGGAGCTCTTTTTCAGGTTTTATAAGATGCATTGAATTGGTTATGCTTCTGAAGATAATATGTAAATCTTTACAGCTAGATAGTGGTTCTTTTTGTTTCCCTAAAGAAAATGAGAACTTGTATTCTGCAGAATCTGAATCTGTCATGCTGGGACAGATAAATATGTGTAGTGAGCCAGGAGTTTGAAACCTCGGATTAGTATACATGTTTTACTGTATAGTTAAATATGCAACATATATTAAAGGACTATAATTGTATGCTATGATTCCACATGATATATTACGAGGGTTGTCAAACTTTTTTGTAGTGTGGACCACATCTGAACAGAGAGATTATCACATGGACATTTTTCCGATTCATGAGCACATAACATCCTTTGCCAACAACAGTAATTGTTTATATGGAACCATAATCTTAGAAAAGTATTTATAATATTTGCAGTTGTCTTGTAATAAAGTGTAACAGCTTGAAACAAAGATCTTACTTCATATGACCTGCTAGCTCTTCATGGATCACCAGAAAGTGCACCGTGGAATACAGTTTGGGAACCCCTACAGTATAAAATGTTCTGGGACTAAAAGCTGGGTTAAAGCTTGGAGCTTTAGATCAAAATTACCTTATCTTGTTGCTTTGTGTTACAGTGTTAATACTGCTTAAATGTAGTTTTCACCATTTTAGGTTTGTATCTCCTCTGGCTATGCTACAAATTTTATAAGGAAAAATATTTATTTTAGTGGTAAATGTTACCTGGAAACTAATAAGTATAGTCTGATCTTTTTGCTCAGAAGTTTATATGCACAGAAAACTTTGTAATAGTCAAAGTTTTCACTAGAAGTTTGTCACCATTGATCTGTTTTGTTTTGTGCAGATGAATTTAACCTCTTACATTAAAGGAAGCATTATGAGCATATCAGGTAAAAATCATAAGGTTGAAAACTCAATTCTTAATATTCTTACAAATCAAGCCATGGCATATTGGATATGTCAGATCAGTTTCTGGAGACTTAAAATGACTCAATGGGACACGTTAATGCAGGATTGGCAACCTTTGACCCATAGCTTGCCAGGATAAGCCCTCCAGGCCAGTTTGTTTACCTGCTGCATCTGGAGGTTCGGCTGATCGCAGCTCCCATTGGCCTAGAACAGCAAACTGCGGCCAATGTGGGCTGCAGGAAGCAGCAGCCAGCACATCCCTTGGCCTGCACCACTTCCTCCAGCCCCCATTGGCCTAGAGCAGTGAACTGAGGCCAGTGAGAGCTGCAATCAGCTGAACCTACGGATGTGGCAGGTAAACAAACTGGTCTGTCGGGGGGCTTACCCTGGCGGGTTGCGTGCCAAAGGTTGCTGATCCCTGCATTAACATCACCAAAAAAAAGGAAATTTAGAAATAGAATGTTTGGTTTAAATATAACCTTTCATATTACTTAAAACAAAATGAGATTTTAATCTGTATACTGCACGCACCAGATAACCAGGATAAATGGGACAATTTCCACACTTGTAACTTAAAACATACTTTTTCTTTTTGTTTTTCAGGTTTGCGATATTCAGACCCACAGGGGATTGCCAGCTTCTGGTCTATGTGTTGGCCCTGTATGCACTATGCGGGGGACCTCATACCCACCAAAGAACAACACTGGAGCAGGCCTTTAGGGGTAAGATAATGTTCCACCACCACCTCCTTTTTAGTATATTACAATACAGTGTTGCATAGTTTGCTAAAATATTTTAATATATATTTCCTATATTGTACCATATGGTATATAAAGTAAACATATTAAACTTTAGAAAACTTTGCAAAATTGTAAAACCGTGGGACTTATATTGCCCTAATTTCATCCCTATGGACTTCTTTGGTGGGTGTGATATCACCAGCATAGTTCATGCTGAAATATCACATGAATGGGGAGCTGGCAATCCACAGTGAATCTGGACATCACACACCTGAAAGCAACTAAAAAAGGTAAGATTTAAGTCATAAGTGTTCTGTATGCTCCTCTGATTGTGCTTATTTAGGAGGATTCAGCATATATTTCTAATGCAATCTGGTGGTTTTGTTTTTTTAATAAATGGGGAAGCAGCATTATCTAATGTTTATAGTGGAGAACTCAGAGCCAGGAGACTTGTGTTCTGTTCACCATTATTTTACTAACTTATTGTGTGATGTAGAAACTTTTTTATTCCTGACTTAAAACAAATACTAAAAAAAAAAAAAAGTGAGTTTAGTAGTCCTAAAGGCACTAGATTAACAGCCTGTGTAACTGGAGTCCTCTTACGAAGTCCATAAATATGTATTGTGTATGGGTGGTGTTCAAGCAAGCATCTAGACACTTCCTATCATCAAAGAGGAAATCTCTGGGAATTAGAAATTACTTCAATTCTCAGTCCCTCTGCTAAGACTGTGGACAAAAACTAATTAGTGCGAACTATGTTGATTTTATTTCTAATATAACTGTCTCTGAAAAGTGACTGAGATCACCAAGCATATTTTATATTATCTAGCTATGTAGGTGGTAGAACTTTATAGATAACTTTTTAGTTGCCACTGAGGGTGAGCTAGATATGTTTCATCACTCTAGAAGTGAAAACAACTATATTCCATTACCATTCCCTCAAACCATCCAGTTTTCCTAAATTTATCTATTATGTTGCAGATTTATTTCAGGAGTTGACTCCAAATTTTGTTATATACAGTTTAAACATTCTGAGTATATTTCAGCTCCACTTATTAAAAGAGGAGCAGCATAATTTTCAGAGTCTAGGTATGTATGATTTAGGACAAACTTGTTGATTTCGGTTTCAGTTGTATGTACTTAGCCCCTCTCAGAATCAGGCTGAGGATGTTTGTTGATTTAGAAATACTTTTAATATTTTAGTTATTGCAATAATGTTGCCTGCCAGATCATGGATTTAGAATTTTTAACAGATGTAGTTAAACATAAGTTGTATTTTAAAAGAGAAGATACAATATACTCTGAGTGTTTCACTTTATCCCTCGCTGAAAATATTTATTTATTTTAAAGTATTTTACAATGAAGTATTTTTTTTAACAAGGTCTTTGATTCATTGGCACTGGTATGCTTATAAAGCAAGAAAGCAATCAACCTCTAATATATTATATTAGTTCTTAGAAGTATATCAACAGACACACAAGAACATTTGGTAATTTTCATCACTCCATACCTTGAATATTTTGGAACTTCTTAAAGGAAAGTCATGTAATTGATTATTCCACTGTTCCTGATAGGAGGAGGCTTCCACTTTTGAACAACCTTTAAAGTTTATTTAACGTTTATTTACATGTTTATTTGTCATATTTAAATTGATTGTGTGTAAAATCTGTAAATTAAAAAACAGAAAACTGGATGATTCTTTAATAAGTCATCCTCAAATCACATTTACCTCAAACTTTTATACCTATTATCGTTACAAGTAACCCCTTAACTTAGTGTAAATTTTTTTATACTTTTGTTATATTTTTGTACATTTAACAGCACTTTGTGAAGTCAGTTTCATTCTTCTCCTGTATAGTCAGTTTCCAATACCACAAAGATTTAGGAATGAAACTACTCACTTTGGTAGTACGAAGCATGTACATAAATCTTTGCAAGGCTGAGGACTTAATTTGAAAGACATCAGAAATGGAACAGAAAATCCTGTAATTTTTAAAGGACTTTTTTAATAAAAAGATTCAGGTAATTAAAGATGCTTTATCAGAAAATAAGTCAGTTCCAAGGTATTATAAAATAGTCAGATTCAAAATATTTAAGTTGATTGCACTCTTTAAGAGACAAAACATTGATTGTTTTAGCTCTCCCTTCTTTCCTTTCCTTTAAAAGGCACGTGGATAGTTGGAGTTAGTCTTATCTCTGGAAACACCATTCTGATAACATGAGCGTGCTCTAATAATACATGCTTATTAATCAAAAGTATTTCTAGTTTTGTTGGTATTCATTTTCTTGTTATGTTGGGCATCATGGAGTCATCTTGGGTGGGAGGTGGTGAATTTTATACAGTACGTTTATTCAGAACATGTTTAATAAATAAGGACTTGATCCTTGATCCTGCTCCCACTGATTTCAGTAAAGTAAGATCAGCCATAAATTCTTTAAATTAAAAGGAAAAAGACTCTGAAAGGTTGAAGCTCATCTAGAAGAGGAAAAACTTAACAATTGCTTTCAGTGATCCAAGAGTGTCTTTTGCAAACTCCCTTATTGTTTATAACCCAATTTAAAAAAAAAAGAAAAGCTTGAAATATGCAAAAGATTATATAGCCTCCTATTCTTTCACATTTTCTTTTTTAATCTTTATTAAATTACATAAATTTAATTTTGTAATATTTTACATTAGTATTTGTTGATTTTTAATGTTAATCAATCAGCTGCTTTATGTCTATTTAGTTCTGTTTTCAGTAGCTCCAGTATTGTTCTGACTCATTCAAAGACTTCTGAGATTCACAAGTTTCATCAGTGACACCAAAAAAACCTGCTGCAGTTGAGTAGGTATCATTAAAATGACTTTCAGAGTAGATTATGCCAAGTCATAAAGAAATAACCCACTGTTGTATCTTTTAAAATAAATTCTCACAGTCTTTCTATGTCTAATATAACTTACATATTTTTTAACCTGGAAAATGATTAGTATGGGTTACAGCTTATTTCACAGTGTGGAATTCATTCCTCATTTGAGGGCTTCAGTGAGTATTCAGTGTTGCATTAACCCTATACTTCCTATGTGCAGAGGGAGTAGGTAGTGTTCTGTCAATACACAAATAATAAAAATGCTTGCTGTTGTGTGCCTTTCTAATCAGGCTTTTTCAGTGTCCTTTGCTATGAAATTAGCCCAATATATATGAATATGTACTTTATCAAAACTCTGCTCTTCCACTTGATTGAATGTAATGATTTGATTGTATTGATAAAAATACATTTTAAGTAGATTGAGTTAGTAGGTGACTTAATCCTTTGTAAACATGAAGGATGGCAGATAGCTCAACTTCAAATAGCTGGACATAAATCCAAATATTACTATCTCAACTTTTAACTAGCAAGAGACAAAATCTCAAAAATATACTTGCCAGGATAATAACTAACCCCAAAAACTCTCAACCAGACTAAAGCACATTTGATAAGAATAACAGCTGTTAGTTATTAGTAATAGATATTTGGGACAGTAGAGCATTTTGAAAATCTCAGGAGAATTAAAATGTCAGGTTCTGGGGTTGTTTTTTTTAATTATATTAGATATGTCTTACATTTTTACTTTTTTATCCATCTATACCTTCTAGGCTTAATAATTTACAGTAGAATAACTATCAGTACTTTTTAATTACTTAATGAGGCTGCTTCCTGTGTGATTCATTTTACAACCATGTTTGTTCTTCATTTACTAAGTTTTGATAATGAAATTGAGTACTGGACTTTATTAAAATAGACTAAGATATAAAAGGAAAAGGAACCATCTGTTTAACTTTTTTAATAGTTGTTCCATTAAATCTTACATATTGAATATATGAGGAAAACTTGATAGATCTCTTCTTGAGCCGTAACAAAATTTGTGTGTGAACCTCACTGTCCTTTTTTTTTATTTTATTTTTACAGTGGATGATGTTGGAGAAAAATTAGACCATATTGGAAGCACACCTTTAAAAATCAGTACTGAGGTTTCACACGATGGTGTTTCTAAAGATGATGGGTTTGGTTCAGAAGTTATAAAAGTGTATATATTTAAAGCTGAAGCTGAGGATGACGTGGAAATAGGTAAGTTCTTACGTTCTGTTTATTGATTCAGTAGTTTGAAAATGTTTGTTAATTTAGTGTTCTTTAATAAAATCCACTGTTTTGCAAAATGTGAAATAACATTTTTGTAGTGGTCTGTTGGGTATGTCAACCCAATTTAACTATTCCTTTCTCAAGGAAGAATCTGAAGTCTTTTTGCCAGCACAATATTCAAAAGACGACATAAAATAGAAGCTTTGGGGTGACACACAATATTTCTATTCATATTTAACATACTACTAGTATGCAAAAATTGACAAGGTTTATGGCTATACCACCACCTGAATAGTACTATCCAACTGTTCAGCCCTGATTTTTGTCAGGATACTGGTGAGAAAGGAGGGTTTTGTTAATTGCCCACTGATGAGTAACAAATTTGAAATGTATAATGGCAAGAAAACATTTATTTCAAAGTATTTAATCAGGGTTTTACTAAATGGCTGTCTAAAACAGAAAAAAAAGTGATACAAAACATTTTTCTAATTTAATTATCATGAGATGATATTCTAGATTATCTTGTTTATATTGACTGTTTTTCTTTTTCAAGGAGGAACAGAAATTGTCACAGAGAGCGACTTTCACAATGGACATTCTGTAGCTGGAGTAATAGAGCAGGGAGCTGTAGGCAGAATGCAGCGAGAGAAGATGGTTTACATGGCTGTTAAGGACTCTTCTCAGGAAGATGAAGATATTAGTAAGATTTTTTTTTTTTAGGTACCTTTCAAAAATAGTACCAGAAATGAAAACTGTGTGCATAATATTGGTCACTTTTTAAAAGAAACTTTGTTTGTTCCCAGATTTAAAGTAGTAGAAATCATGTTTTCCTTGCCCACAAATAAGAGTAGCCTATAGTTGTTATAGAATACATACTGTGCCTATTTTATACAAGCAGCTGATTATTTGTATTGAATGTAATATGGGTGTTGACTGAGGCAATGAATAAGTAATTGATTTTTGGAACTTGCTAATTTTTAAGTTTGCCTAACAAACTACCTTGCTAAAATCTTATTTACCTCATTTAAACAGCTTTATTATTGAAAGTGTCAAGACAATTTTAGATCACTTCAAATTTTATTAAGTAGAGCAGTACTTATTCTGACAAAGTGGCAAAGAACTATCAACAGTTACACACTTACAAGCTCCTTTTGGTTGATAGTTTTTGGGTTTTTTTTATCTCAAGTCTAGCATATATATGAATAAAACAATATAACCCTGTACAAGTATTTTGGGGAAGGAAGAGAATTATTCAGTGGGTACCACTACTAATTAGAATAATAATATGAAAATAAGCAAAGTTAATTCAAGAATCACAACTTCTCCTCCTTAAATGTAGGTTGTGCTGAAATAGCAGATGAAGTTTATATGGAGGTTATTGTAGGTGAAGAGGAAGCAACATCACTTCCCGACACACAACTTGAAGACTCTGGTGTGAATAAGACTTTTGTTCCTGTTGCTTGGGCTGCTGCTTATGGTAGGATCCTAGATTCTTCTTTTCCTGGGAATCCCCTCCTCTTATTTTTCCCCTAACTTAGTTCCAAAATCTTTTAGACCATGATCTTCTTACCTCTTAGCTCTGTCTAAGGAGAGTTGTAAACAGCTGTCTCTGTAGCCAGTCATTAACTTACAAGAGTCAGACATTGAAATATCAAAGTGACATTTTAGCAGCTGTGCATACTTTCTCCAGAATGCCCATAGGCTCTTCCAGCTAAGGAATGAAGGAAAATGCTAGTCCTGTTGTTCCAGGTACTAGTTCAGGGATGTCTAGCATGCGAATTTCCCTTGCATATCTTGAAGTCAGCTACTGAGCATCAGAGCATCTTGCGTAAGCTAAAGGAATTTGTTTAAAATACATGAAGCTGTCTGGTGAAAGGTTCTCACAAGTTTTATCTGAGAAAAGGAAAATGAGTATAAGAAAATAAGCTTAGGATTTGTCATGCACGCATCATCCTCTCTCAGTCCTAAGCCATGTCTGCACTAGAGAGTTTAGAGTGGCACAGCTGTACCAATGCAGCTGCACCACTCTGAAATCTCTAATGTACCCAGTTTATGCCAATGGCAGAGAGTTCTCCTGTCGTCATAATTAATCCACACCAAACAGGTGGTGATAGCTGTGTCAGCAGGAAAAACTCTTCTGCAGACATAGCACTGTCCACACCAGCACTTATGTCTATGTAACCAGTGTCGTTCGGAGTGGGGAAGGGGATTATTCGTGAGCAACATAAATAACACAGCCTTACCCTGCATAATCAGACTCTTCACCCTCTGACAGAAAACAAATTGTGTGTTGATTATTTTTTTTAAAAAAAGACTTAAGTTGATTTTCATCTTTCCCTGTGACGGGGATTGACTAGTATGAACATTTTATTACCGTTTTAATGGTGCAAATTCTGTATATTCTATTAATATCATACCTATTTATGATACAGTAGAGTTTTAACTTTTAAATACATCATATTTAAGGGAATAGCCTCTCAGATCATCTCCGATTCATGAAAGAGAGAATCAGTTGTTTAAGGATGGAGTTCTAACTGGAGTTGGCTGGAAAATGGAAATCTTTTTGTGTGAAAAACTTTGCAATTTTGAATTTTTTTCCATCTTGAATCAGGATGAAAAGTTAAAACTGCTAAAATAAAATTCCATTTTGAAACAACAACAAAAATTTTCTGCTTGCCGGCAATTTGCTTGGAAGACTCTTGTTAATTTAACTTTCTCCCTGCAGGCTGAAAATGAAATTGATGAGCATTCCAAGCAGGCAGACGGAAGAACCATCTCTTTGATCTTCCTGATGGAAAATCGATTTTTTTGTGGAATAATTTGAATATTGTGAAAAGGGCATTTCCATCAGAAAATTAATCTGACAGAAAAGTCCTGGCCAGATATACTTCTAGCCCCATTAACTGGCAGACAAAAATGTGTTTGAACCACAGAATCCAAAAGCACAGCAAAAACTTTCAGTCCAGAACGAGAAAATGAGAATACACTGGACCCTTGCTATAGCCCGCATTGCTATAGTGCGGGTTTGCATACAGCAGTCGTTGCCATGGATCACAAATTTAAATATTCAAATTGGGATCCATGGCAATGCATCCCTCGCCTTAGCGGAGGACTGCGCATGGATCCTGAACCCCGAGCTATACCGAGGGTCCGGTGTATTAGTAAAATGTAGCCAGCGTCATCCCATAGAGCTTCAGCATTCTTTGTGCAAGTGCTGAATGACCACCATATCAAGACATGGTAAACTAGTCCAAGATTTATCATGCACCAAGTTCTTGATAGGAAACTAAGATGTTTTGACTTGCTCTCATGCAAAAGAGAATTGTGGAACTTGGTTATTTTGTACCAGGTTTTATTTATCAGAACCTAAGAATGAAAGCAAGTTTGTAGAGGTATATGAACAATATGGTTTGGCATCTCTGTAGAGAGCTGTCAGGATGGGGAGGACTCTGCAGTCAATAAAATTTGCTAGCTAGCTAGCTATTCTCTCACACAAAGAGTTTCAAACCATCATTGTCAAATACAATTTCAGTTTATAAATTAATACAATATTGTGTTCTATAGGAGATGAAAGACGACTGCCCAGAAGGTATGAAGACTGTCAAGCAGCAGGTGAGAACATGTAGCTCTTGCTCTTGTATCAAATGTAATTACATTTGCTTTCATAATTTTTTGAAAAAACACAATTGTATATCAGATTTTCCATTAAGAAATTCATGACTGTCCCTTATTTCATGGAATATTGACAAATTCCGAATCCACAGGTGTCCTGATCAGTGAATGCTACCAAACTGATCAGAATGGATATGTGTAAGGGTTCTATACACTTGGAACTCCTTTTCTTCAAGGAATTTCAGTTACATAAACATTGTAGAAATAAGAACAATCCTAAATGCAACAGAGGCCCTCAGAAATATACATCAGTATCTTTTAGTACAGTTTTGGGTAACCAGGGAAGGGAAAATGAGCCCACTGGAGAGTAAAGGACTCCTAGGTTGAAGGAAAGAACAGGCATAATCAACTGAATGTTAAGAGTTTGGGAGTGGAGGACACAAAGTCCAGAATGAGTCCAAATTGAATGAAATTCTTATATAACGCCTTATCAATAACTATTGTAAATTTTGACACTTTGGAAAAAAAGCTTGCCCATTCCTTTCTTCAGTGAACATTTATTTTTAAGGTAATGTAAAGTGACTTGCTCCCATGTGAATCCAGTCATCTATTCCCAAAGAAAAAACTTGCTTATAGTTTTTATGGTGTCTGATCTTTGTATTCAGGAAATAACTTGGATACACGATTAGAAAACAAAAATGGTAATGCAGCACAGTACCTGCAAATCTGTGATAGCATTAACACAAATAGAGCGCTTAAACAAAAAGCCAAGAAGAGGAGGAGGGGAGAAACCAGGCAGTGGCAAACAGGTAGAATATTTTTCATTGTTTATTGTATTCATTTAATATGGAAAGATCATTTTTCCTGCAACTATTTTAAAAACAAACAAAAAAACCTACCACCACTGAAATTGTGTAGTACAACTGTTCTAAAACTGTTGTACCTGGATAATTTGCTGTTGGTCCACAGATTGCTGGCTGGTACATCATGCTGACTCTCCTAATTTCCAGCTGGCAAATTGCATTAAAAGACATCTAATATAAAAAAAAATTCTAATATTACTTATCCACATAAACAATTCCTGTAGTTGTCACAGGGATGTTACGTGATCATGAATGGGAGGTGAGCTATACACAATTGGGAATGGGAGAATGCCTTGTTAATCAACCTCTCCCTCCATTAATTTATTGTCCATTCAGTAAACAAGTGCCACTAGTGCCCATGCATTGGGGTTTTATGCCTTACTTCAGTCAATTCTTTTAACAGTATTTAAAACTGTAGATGTCTGGGATTTGGTTATGTAAAGCTACTAAACTATTTGCTCTACGTGAAGTTCAAGTAAATGTTCTTGAACAGTTCTTTTTAATTCAGCACTTTTATCAGTTTTCTTCATAACGTCTTCTGTTTGTTTGAAAACAGCTGTTATAATAGGTCCTGATGGACAGCCGTTAACTGTCTACCCTTGTCACATATGTGGGAAAAAATTTAAATCCAGAGGATTCCTGAAAAGGCATATGAAGAACCACCCAGATCATATGATTAAGAAGAAATACCAGTGTACGGACTGTGACTTTACAACTAACAAAAAAGTAAGTTTCCACAACCATCTGGAAAGCCATAAACTTATAAATAAAGTTGACAAAACCCATGAGTTTACAGAATATACAAGGAGATACAGAGAGGCAAGCCCACTGAGTTCTAATAAACTGATATTGAGGGACAAGGAGCCTAAACTACACAAGTGCAAATACTGTGACTATGAGACAGCAGAACAGGGACTGCTGAATAGACATCTGCTTGCAGTTCACAGCAAGAACTTTCCTCATGTTTGTGTAGAGTGTGGGAAAGGATTCCGTCATCCATCTGAGCTTAAAAAGCATATGAGGACCCACACGGGCGAAAAGCCGTACCAGTGTCAGCACTGTGTCTTCAGATGTGCTGATCAGTCCAATCTGAAAACACACATAAAAAGCAAACATGGGACTGATTTACCATTTAAATGTGAGCATTGTCCCCAAGCATTCACAGATGAAAAAGAACTTCTTCAGCACACAGAATTATTTCAAGGACATAAGACTCATCAGTGTCCACATTGTGACCATAAGAGCACCAACTCAAGTGACCTGAAACGACACATTATTTCAGTTCACACAAAGGACTTTCCCCACAAATGTGAGGTGTGCGAAAAAGGCTTCCATCGTCCATCTGAGCTCAAAAAGCATAGTGAAAGCCACAAAGGTAAAAAGATACATCAGTGTAGGCACTGTGACTTTAAAACTTCAGATCCTTTTGTGCTTAGTGGGCATATCCTCTCAGTTCACACCAAGGACCTGCCTTTTAAATGCAAAAGATGCAAGAGAGGATTTAGGCAGCAAAATGAACTTAAGAAGCACATGAAGACCCACAGTGGAAGAAAAGTGTATCAATGCCAGTATTGTGAATATAGCACTACAGATGCATCAGGCTTTAAACGACATGTAATATCAATACACACAAAAGACTATCCACATAGGTGTGAATACTGCAAAAAGGGATTCCGTAGACCATCAGAAAAAAATCAACATATAATGAGGCATCACAAAGAGGCTATAATGTAATATATGATGTTGAGAAGGAAGCAATTTAGAAACTGTGATATGCTAATTGGGGAAAAAAATCTCATGAACTGTTTCTCCTGGTTTCAAAGCTTGATATTAAATCATAACTTTACATTCTTTGTATTAAAAGTCTTAAAAGTATTAAGGTTGACAGGGATCTCATAGTCCTATGATTGTGGCTTATCAGAACCTAAAGAGCACTATAGAATGCAGAAAGATGGATGAATGTCTGAAAGGTTGCAGAAGGATTGCTGAATGTCTTCTATTTAATAGTATTATACGTTGTTAAGCTACAGAAGAGAAAATGAAGACGATTGTGTTATCCATTTCATCAGTAACAGCATTTGTCTCCAGTATGAAAACTGTTCAATTGTGGTGGGGTTATTTATAAACTTTTTGTCAAGGCAACCCATTTTAACTTTGTATGCAGATTTGAAAAGATTACAAGTCAATCACTTGGTCATTATGTTTTTAAATTGTTCCTGGAAATTGTATTCCAGAATTGGTCAAATTTGGAGGTTTCTCTCTTTCTTTTTTTTTTTTTTTTAATAAAAAAAATTTCATTGGGAAACCTTTTTGGTTCCTTTATTAGTCTAGGTTCAGTGAATAATGTTTTAAAACTATTTTCAGAGCTGCTAACCTATTTTATGGCAGGAGATGATGTTAAAAATATTGCATTATGTTATGAGCTCAAAGGTGGTGTTCCGGTGCTAGGGTTAAAAATATGTATGTATATAATTTCCCTTTTTTATCTGAAACTGCAGTTGAATGTTGTTCAGTATGGAACATGACAAATACCTTTTGAATCCTTTTTTTTAAAAAAAAAAGGAAAAAATGAATGCAGCTGATAGTCTCAACACTTTTTTTTCTTGCTACTTTAAGATCTTCTTTAAAAAGAATATTAAAAAAGATTCAAAGAACACAATAGTTTTCTTGAATTAAAATACAAAATACTTAGAGGTTCTTTAGGGCAGTGTTTATAACAGGTATGGCTATTATAGTCCTACCTGCTAATATAAATTTTTCAGTATAGACATAAAATTGCACCTTTTTAATCAATTCTTTAAAAATCTCTACCATACTATAAACATGCATTTTCAATCTGTTAAAAAGTATATATGCAGTATTTAACCAGAAAAATATGCTGCCACTAGAGTTTGGAGGTGGATCTTCAGTTTACAGTGTATACATTTAAAATATGCATCCCTTTTTAAACAATGCTTTGTGTTAGCATGCTGCAAATCAAATGGCGCTTAATATAACAAGCTGGTCTAGGGCTATTTAATGAAAAACCTGTTCATAAATGTTATGCATATAATGTGTACTTTTTTTACTTTTAGTTGCTTCATGTTTGCACACAGCTGTTCACATGATAAATTGTAACTTTACTTCATGCTATATTGTGGCTTTGTGTTTCAGATAATGTTTATATTTTGTTTTTTCACCAGATGAGAATCAGTTCCTTGAGAATAAATTTTTTTTATATTTCTAAACTTCAGAAAGCTAAATTGGGAAATCTCTTAGAAAAATAAGTGTTTTATGTGGCTGTAAAAAATGATGTACACGCTGTAAAATAAAATTCACTGTTACGTGGGATTATTATTTCTAAATGTGTTACTCATCGTAATGAGCATACAATAAAATGCGTCTCTTGCACTCCAAGGTTCTTTGGAGTCTTTGTTTCTCATTTATGCTGATTCTGGGAATATTCTTCTTCACTGAAAGTGTGCCTAATATTTTAATTTATCATACTTTTCAGCTTTGTCTGAGTTTAATCATCTGGACTGCAGTAAACCAATTAACTAACAAGTGTTTTTCAAACAGGCTACCACTTTTTTGTTGTTCAGTTTAATTATGTTCGTTGTGTAGTGTTAGCACGAGAGCTAGTTGGAATTTTTTTGGCTAAAACTTTTTCGCCGAAAAATGCAGGTTCAGCTCAGCCAAAACATGTCACAAATTTGTGTTGACTGTGACAAATTGTTTTGGTCAAAACGCCTCCATCAGCCCTCCAAAAAAAAATTCTGAAAAAATAAAAATGTTTTGTTTTGACATTTAATTAAACTATTTTCATTTTTTCTATTCAAAAATTCTTTTGTTTCTTTCTAAGTATGCTTCAACTTAAAGAAAAGGTATTTTTCTTTAAAAACTCAAAAGTAAGTGTTTCATTCATTTTGGGTCAAGCAAAACATTTTGTTCAACCCCAAACAGGTTTTGGGTTTTTTTTGGTTTGTTTTCAACTTTTGTTGGGAGTGAGAGGGGAATTGCTTTGGTTGACCTGAAGTGAATTATTTGTTCTTTAATTTTTTTTGGATCAGTTAGCAAACCAACTGATCTCTGCGCAGCTCTAATTAGCAGTGAGACTTTGCATTAAGTTTAGTTCAACATATTTACTAAAACTGTCAACAAATATGGAAAGTAATTGATGTTCCTTTGAGTTCCCTTGTTTGGATTCTGCAAAAAACCATAATTTTTCACACATTTTGGAAAAACCACAAGTAGGTTTAAATTTTTCATAATAAGAACAGTTCACAATTTAAAACACTAAACCCTTTTTTCTTATTTGTTTCCTCCCTCTAACTTCATGTTTTTTCAGTGGAATTATGTAAACTATAATCAGATATACAAAAATAAATAATTGAATCATAGTTTTCTGCATGGAGATGTTTCAAAACAAAAGCCTTCAAATAGTGGTATCTTGTAAATATTTTAAAGGGATTCCCACCAAAATGTTTCCCTTTGGCTTGTTACAAGTCCTGTGGGCTTGTGTTCACGGATATGAGATGGAGATCTGGGGAGTCTGTTTTCCTTTTTCTTTCCCTTTTAAACCAAATACCTTCTTGTAAACCATTCACTAACTAATCTAAGTTAAAATCTAGTTGATTGAAAATATTTATATTTTTTGTTCCTAAAAATTATACTGACTATATTGACACAGCATGAGTTTTCCATTGTACTGGAATTGAAGATTTACCCCCAGTAGACTGAAGATCAGAGTAATCTTGCCACTGTCCTGGTCTGACCAACTCTTCTACCAGCAGATATCAGCACCATCTCATCTAAAAGATGGACCATTCAGGTAACTTGCAGTATCATTGAATGTATACTCTAAAACTTTACAAAGAGATTCGGTCCCACACAGGAACAATTTTTTTATAGCTAAAAATATCCCAAAATTAGTCTTGTATCCTCTCACGTAATTAGGGCTAGAAATATCACTTACCCCAAGGAAAGAAATATTTCCGCCCTCACAGTGGAAGCCAGCACTTGCATATAACCCTGGAAGGGCCTAAATTTTTGGATTTTAGCATTGTGACTTTTCATATACAGAAAAGTATTTGAAGTCATTTTTAGAAGTTTTTATGTCTCCCTCTAATCCTGTACAGTAGCACTGTTGGTAGCCTAAACATTCGGCTTTTCAAACTGTCCTTTGTTGAACACCTATTCCCCTGCTCTCCTCATGTGCTACACTGGGAGTATAAGGGGTGGGACAGACCAATAACTTCTCCAGTTCCTCCTTACTGGTGCATGGCCTGCACTGGAACCAAATCACTAAATATTTAACTTTTATCTTTAATGTAGCTAGTGTAAATAGTTTTAATATAAGTCATGTCTAATTAATTTCCCTCCCCAAGGAACCATTCTCGCTCACTTTATGGGAATTAGATTATGCCCAGAACACTGGGCTTTTAAAATTCTCTTTGATTCCCCGCTTGTTCTTTGTCAGTGTCAGCCACCCGTGCTACCTTTTCTGCCTTAGGAAAGTGCATATATTGATCAGGTGAAAGATTTGTCATTTCTTCCCTAGCCATGCCCAGTCTGTGAAGGACTTCTGGCTTAAAAACTACCTCTTGGAAAAGGCTGTGAGATGCCAGGCAGATTGGCATCATTGGCTAGAGTCAGTGAGGTGCACTCATCCTATCACATGGCTGATTTAGGAGAAAGGGAAATCTGATCTCCAGAGATCATCAGGAGAGCAGGAAATGTTCTCAGAAACACAAGAAAGATCCCCCTGTAAGCCCACTCCAAAGAGGACTGATCCCACCATTTCTAGGTAGTACAAGCATGCAGGCCCAGCCCCCAGATTTAGAATGTTGTAAGTCACAGAATCATGAAAAAAAGAGGAGGGCTTTATCAGAACCAGACTATGCGCCATCAGTAATAATGGCAGCAATACCACTTAGCCCTGCAGTTCTCAGTCTTTCAACCTGTCTCCCATCCTGTATATTAGCTGCAGCTTTGGTCCAACAGAACTGTTGATACTGCTGATTGAAGTGGATCTGGCCTTTTTGTCATTGAGGAAATTAGAGGAACCATCATTGCCTTCTCCAAAGGACATGTCCACAGAGGCAATCGAGCTTCCTGGAACCAACCTCTGCCCAGATGCCACACCTTGAAACTAGTGGTACCCCATGCCTTGGGGCATCTGTGATGCACCTTTGATTCATCCTACTGGGGCCAGTGGGCCCTATACATGCTACCTATGGTTGGTGGGATCTAATAAGGAATTATTCCCCTTCTCCCTTCCAAGAGAGCATCCAGACCTTATATAAGACTACAGGCTGGATCCACTGGTTCCACCAATATGGGCAAGGCTATCCTTATTTCCCAATGAGGCAGTTATCCCAGCTTTACCATCCCCTTCAAAGTATTACAAGCAATTTCAAAAGCTGCTACGCAGGATAGTGGAGGAGCTCCTAATCTCCCTGATGGAGGTCCAACATGCAGGATGTCCAGGAGCTTGCATTGTGCAACTCACAGGGTTCAGCCCGATAGCTCTCCCAATTAATGAAGCCATACCCGAGCCAGTAACAGCTATATGCCATGGACCGGGAACGTGCTCCCTTACCCTAGAGAGCTGAGGTGTGTTACTTTGTCCCGGTTAAGGGAGTGGAGTTTCTATTTATCACACCAAATTCCCTGGTTCTTAAGGCTGCCACAGAAAGATCTAGGTAGCAATATCCAAGAGCCAACCCCCTCAAGGAAGCCAAGCATCTGGATCTGCTGGTGAGGGAAGGTATTAACATCTAGTAGCCTCCAGTTCAGAATATAAAATGATCAAGTGCTGTCAGCTAAGTATGATTTTCTGAATTATTCAAAGTTCTTAGATTTTAAGGGGAAATTACTTCAGCAAGATGGGCTCTATTTCAGGCCCTTATTGATTAAAGCAAGGTCAGAGCCAGTGCTGCATTACAGTTTAGTGCTGATGCAATGGACATTGTGTCAAGGGCAACGCTTACATGGTTACGCGTAAGGTTTCTCGGGGAGGTACAGAATGCAATGGAGGACTTGCCCTTTAAAAAGACCAACTTTTCAACTAAAAGACTTCTGAGTCCTTGCATTCACCAAAGGACTGCAGGGCAGCCCTCACTCCCTGGGTATATAAACATCAACTCCAAAGAGGAAATACCACAAACGTCCCTACAAACCCAGGCCTATACTTCAACTATTTTGCCATCAGCAATGCTTTGAACTGTCTCATAAAGGATGGAGGGTACAAAAGCTGTAATACCCTGCACCTTCCACAACAACCCGATTCATCCCCCAGCCCAAGATACTTTTGATGGGATGGTCAGGATTTGTGAACCAGTTTTAATGACATCTCCACCCAAATCTCAAATATCTATCGGTGACTGTCTAGCACTTTTTCCCACAACCGAAGTGCTGTAACAGTGGACAAGTGAGTGCTGGAAATCATCCATTCTAGCTATGCCATTGAGTTTCTTTCCCTTCCCAATCCCTATTCAGGAACCATTCTCACAAGGACATCCATTACCAGGAGATGTAGAATCTCTCTTCCAATAGGGAAAGAGAGAGTGGTTGCCTCTTCATCATTTTTTTTTAAAAAAAGGGTTCTATTCAAAATATTTCCATATGGTTATACTGGCCTCAGTACCATCCCTGGAAAAGAACACATGGTTCACAGCTTCTACTATAAAAGATGTGTACTTTCAGTTGGGCATTTACCCTGCTCACAGAAGATTCCTCAGGTTTATGGTGGGTCATGACCACTATCAGTACAGGGTGCTTCTATTCCGGCTAGCAGCTGTACCTAAGGTCGTCACAAAAGTTTCTAGTAATAGTAGCACGGTTCAGAGGAAGCCTCTTCACTGTCTTTGATAACTGGCTTCTCACTGACAGGACACATCTAGAAGCCTCACATCAACATTTTAGCTGCTTCCACTTCTGTCATCCCTAGGAGTCTGTGTGAATTTGAAAAAATCTATCTTGGCTGCAGTTCACACTATAGAATTTATGAGAAACCTTTTGACTCAGTCAAGACAAGATCTTATCTCTCAGTGGATAGATTTCAGACCATAACCAACCTACAAAACCAGGTTATGTGCATTAGTTGGAATTTGCCTTTCTGTCTTGGGGTACATGGAGCTGTGTGCTTATATGACACCCTTTGCCAGACTCCACCTCTATTGCCTGGAGGTTTGGCTCCAAAAAGTATATATAGACCAAGTAAACCTGGTATGAACATCATAGTGACAATTCCTACCAGGGTGAGGACCTCTGTAACTTGGGGGAAAGATCCAAGTCAAATGTGTGTGGCTGTTGCTTTCTTATCCCACACACCTGAGCACATGATAATTATGGGTGCCTCCCTGACAGACTGGGGAATCCACATGGATAGTCATACAGCATAGAGCAGTTGATCTCTTTGAGATACCAGAATGCACATCAATTTTCCAGCACTCCGGGCAGTCCAAGATGCTTGCAGACCTTCTGCAACATTCGTTCAGTTTCACTGTGTACTCATGATGCCAGATGTTACAACTGTATGCTACATAAATAAACCAGGAGGAATGAGATCCATCCCCCTGTGTATAGACGCGGTCATCTTATGGAACTGGTGCATCAAGAACAATATCACATTATTGTCTGTACCTTCTAGGAATCCAGAATTTGCTGGCAGACTACAGGCATTTCGTCATCAATCACAATGAGTTACACAAACTCAGTAATGAACAGCATTTTCACTCAGTGGGAAGCCCTCACTTCACAAACAGGAAATGCAACACGTAATGCTTCAGAGGAGCTCAAGAAAAGTACTCCAGAACAATGGCAATATCAAGCACTCAAACCTCATGGTTTGAATTTGGAAGGACAGCAAGCCTAGAATCTTCCTGCTCTGAAGCCACAGAGACCATTCTTATTAATAGCAGAAAGGACTCCACCAGAAGATGTTACCTTGCCAATTAAACATGTTTCTTTATCTGGTCCTAACAAAATCATATCTCTTCAGAGATATTGGATATTCTTGCTCTTTTAGATTACCTTCCTACTCTCAAGGTGATGAGTCTTGCCCTTAGCTTGCTATGGGCTCCTCTGCTAGACAGGACAGGTCGCCAGTACTGGTTGCTCCCTGTGAAACTTCAAGGGATGCCCCGCTGATCTCTGACCCCAGCACACCACTCCCCAGCACTGGAACAGACCCAGCAGCTGCACCGATCCCCAAGCCCATGGCACAGTCAGCACCTAGAAATACCGCTCCTCCATGATTCTCTTTTTCAGACACGTCAGAGTTGGACTCCTATCGGTCCTGTAGGAGTAGGAGCAGATGGTTCACATCAACACGGGACCGGCACCCTTACCCAGCACCATGGCCCATGCAATGGCAGCCCCTTGCGCAATGGCCCTTTTGAACTCCTTGTGCTCTTCATCAAAGCCAAGGTCAGAGCCCAGGGTCACATTGCAGGGCAATGTTGGTGGCCTTAGAGTGCTACAACCTGACAGGGGTGCCTGCTCCTTTGATCACTGTGCACTCTACCAGAGCTCAGGCCCTTCAAGGAATCAATCTCCCAGGAAATCTGCAGAGCGGTGACGTGATCCTCCATTCACTCTTTCACCGCACACAATGCAATCGCCTATCAGGCCAGTGACGAAGCAATCTTTGGAAGAGCAGCGCTCCAATCAGTGAACAATTCTGACTCCACCTCCTGAACTTGAGCTTGTGAGTCACCTGATTGGACTGGACATGAACAAGCACTCAAAGAAAAAAACAGTTACTCGCCTTCTCGTAAATGATGTTCTTCGAGATGTGTTCATGTCCATTTCAGTACGCACCCTCCTACCCGTCTGTTGGAGTAGCCAGCAGAAGGAACTGAAGGGGTGCCAGGTGAGCAGGGCTCTATATTGAGCGTCATAAAGGTACAACTCCAGAGGGTGCCCAGGCCGACCCGACGGATGCTGATATGGGAAAAAACCTTCCAGCTACCATGCATGTGCGCGCACATCTCTGCTCAGAGTGAATGTGAACAAATGCATCTCGAAGAACAACAGTTACAATTTTTTCTTTGAGATGTGCAGTCCTTATCTGTATTCCACTACCTGTCCTCCTGCTCCACTGCTTCACATAATGACTAGATTTGTGGCAGAGAAGGAACTGGAGACACGATCAGTCTGCCCCGTCCCACTCCTTATATCCTCCATATGGAGCATGAGGAGAGCAGGGATGTGGGTGCAGACCAACTACTTGTAAGAATTCTCCAATCTTAGGTCAGTGGAGCGCAGGAATACCCACAGTGAAATTCAGATAGGGACCTGACATCTTGAAATACTCCAGTTATAACAAGGCAAGTAACTACCGTTTTCCATTATAATCCTAATTTTGACTTTATTCCTGAGCGGGTGGGGACTCTTCATATGTACTCTTAAGCAAGAGGAAAAATTTTAGGGCAATAATTTGCAATCAGTCCGACAACCAAATTTTTAATCATGACCGCTGAAAAACTGAGGTGATTTGGAGGGCGGGGTGGGGGGAGGGGATTGACTTTAGGCCTCATGTCAGTCTCAGTCTGAGGCTGTGTAGTCCAAGGAAAAGTATAGCAGGCATATTCCATAATAAAATGTTTTTCCTGAAGACTGTTGGGGAGACCCCAAAAAAGATTTGTGACGTTTACAAAAGATCACTGGTCAAAGCAGAGCCAGAGGATTGATGATTGACAAGATCAAGTCACAGCTTTTGCAAGTTATTTCTTGACTAATTTGAGATGGAGAAGGGACTAGCTGGATAGTTCGAGGGGATGAAGATAATGGAAGTTTTTTCACAATTAGCCCGTTGAGGTAAGGGCCCAGGTCTTCAAAGGCATTGGATGTTTAATTTCTTTTGGGAATGAGAGTTAGGTATCTAGATAACTTCGAGGATCTAGGCCAAGATGTCTTCCTCACTAGAAACCACTCCTCAAAGGGCCTGAAAACTTACTTTCTGAGATAGGGGAATTCTGTCCTGCCTCTTGCTGTGAGCACCAGACCCAGCTGAATAAAAAGGTTGTAGTGGATGTACTTTTAAAGGGACAATTTTACCACCTTTTTGATAATTAGTTGGCTATAATGAGGATATTTTTAAGTGTTGGCTACTTTGGAGCACGGCTATCCAACTGGATGGAACAGTGATCTGCCCCACTATGTTCAGTGTTCATAGAATCATAGACTATCAGGGTTGGAAGGGACCTCAGGAGGTCATCTAGTCCAACCCACTGCTCAAAGCAGGACCAATCCTCAACTAATTCATCCCAGCCAGGGCTTTGTCTAGCCTGACCTTAAAAACCTCTATGGAAAGAGATTCCACCACCTAACTAGGTATTCCATTCCAGTGCTTCAACACCCTCCTAGTGATTTTTTTCCCCTAATATCCAACCTAAACCTCCCCTACTGCAACTTGAGACCATTACTCCTTGTTCTGTCATCTGGTACCACTGAGAACAGTCTAGATATCCATCCTCTTTGGAGCCCCCTTTCATGTAGTTAAAAGCAGCTATCAAATCCCTCCTCATTCTTCTCTTCTGAAGACTAAATAATCCTCTCCTCATAAATTATGTGCTTCAGCCCCCTAATCATTTTTGTTGCCCTCCGCTGGACTCTAATTTTTCCACATTCCTCTTATAGTATGGGGCCCAAACTGGACACAGTACTCCAGATGAGGCCTCATCAATGCTGAATAGAGGGGAATGATCACGTCCCTTGATCTGCTGGCAATGCTCCTACTTATGCAGCCCGAAATACCGTTAGCCTTCTTGGCAACAAGGGCACACTGTTAACTCATCCAGAATGTCATCCACTGTAACCCCTAGATCCTTTTCTGCAGAACTGCTGCCTAGTCGCTTGGTCCCTAGTCTGTAGCAGTGCATGGGATTCTTCTGCCCTAAGTGCAGGACTCTGTACTTATCCTTGTTGAACCTCATCAGATTTATTTTGGCCCAATCCTCTTAATTTGTCTAGGTCCCTCTGTATCCTATCCCTACCCTCCAGCATATCTACCACTCTTCCAGTTTAGTGTCATCTGCAACCTTGCTGAGGTTGCAATCTGCGCCATCCTCCAGATGGTTAATGAAGATAATAAACAAAACTGGCCCCAGAACTGACCCTCGGGGCACTCCGCTTGATACCAGCTGCCAACTAGACATGGAGCCATTGATCACTACCCCTTGTGCTCAATGATCTAGCCAGCTTATAGTCCATTCATCCAGCCCATACTTCTTTAACTTGCTGGCAAGAATACTGTGGGAGACGACAGTATCAAAAGCTTTGCTAAAGTCAAGGAATAATACACACCCCTGCTTTCCTCTCATCTACAGAGCCGGTTATCTCCTCAGAGAAGGCAATTAGGTTAGGCATGACTTGTCTTTGGTGAATCCATGCTGACTGTTCCTGATCACTTTCCTCTCCTCTAAGTGCTTCAGAATTGATTTGTGAAGGACCTGTCGTGTAAATTGTTGAAATTAAAATTAATTTCTTAAACCTTAAAAAAGTTATTTTACCAGTTGTAGCATGCTATGTATATTTTAAGCCTTTAAAATTATTTTATTAGATTATATGTATGTACAGGTTCAGCTGCAGCTGTTATGTGATCAATATCCCTTATCCTAAACAATCTTTTCTGGCCTGAATACAGTTCTTCCTAAATATTTATTTATGCTTTATAATACCCTCTCTTGTATAATCTAGGTTCTCACTACTTGTAGCTGAGATAAAAAATAGTAGTTGAGAAACAAACTAAAGTTGCATTAAATTATTATTTATTTAATAGGGATAATTCAAAAGAAGGACCAGAGCTTATGTCCTTAGGGATTCTTATGTGAGAATCCATATGCAGTCTACTGATGCTCAGTTGTCTTAACTATAAGATTATTACAACTAGAAAGGGAGTCATCTATCTTGTCCTATTGTTTTATGATAAGTGAACAACATATTTTTTTTCTTTAACTATTGAAGTGTGTTTGTGTGTGAGAGAGAGAGAATGTAAGAGCAAGTTGAAATAGTCAAATTAGAGCAGCAAAAGTGTTCCTGGGTTCCTCACCAGAAAAGAATGAGTGCAATCTGCTGGTTAGCTAGAGGTACAAAAAAAGGTCTCTCTTCTTGTGCGACTTAAATACTTTTGCAAAAATAAAATCTGAAAATATTAAATATCTAAAAACTGTCAAAATGTAATGAAGCAAACAGTTTGCAATCTAACAGGCTCTTATGTTCTCAGTGCCTCAAATTTCTACTTTTGAGTAGAACAGTGACCTTTAGTAGGCAATATTAAAATGCTACATTAAAGAAAACAAACAAAATCTCTGCGTCAAAAGTAGGTAATGGTTTATTACTTTAGCTGAAACATTACATAGCTAATAAAACTTTCCAATATTTAAATTTCTGAACAGATTGTAACATTCACTTGCAAATACACACTGTTTCATAATGTATGTAGCCATTTTACCATATAAATGCATATAATTGCATTTAACATAGCGCAGTTTAAAATCTAACTTTTGGTAGATGAGACAGACTATATAAAATCCTAAATTAGTTATTGTAATTATGTTAATGTTTTGATAAAGATCAATACTCTGTTTTTGTTTTTTTAAAACAATGGAATTTTGATGGACAGAAATATTGAGAAGACAGATATTCTGTTCATCAGTTTAGAGCGGGAGCAGGTAACCACTTGGGTTATTCTGGGGGTGTGTAGCCAGACTATTTTATGAATATGCTTTTCAAAATACATTTTAATTTCATCACCTAGATGTACTTTTACATTTAGGCCTACTGTTTATTTTCTACATATCCCCACAATAACATGCATAAATTGTGCCAAACATTGTATGGTCTGCAGCATTGCAAATAGACTGTAATGAGATATCTTCATCAAATAAATTCTGAGAAATTGGCCTGATGGTAGAAAGCCAAACAGTATATCTTCAGAAAAGTAAAAAATGTTTCATAATAGCTGAAATGAAATATGAAGTAGCAGGACAAACTTCTAGTTACAAAAAAATGAAATCAGAACTAGGATTTAACAAATAATGAACACTCCATAAATATTGCATTGTGACTATATAATAATGAAAAGACAGTTCTAAAACTGTTTTTGTTAAATCCTACTTGCAACAAAATTTTAAAACATAGTTAATGATCATGTTTTTCAGCAAGAGAGCTTACCTGGGGAAGGAGTGGTTCGCAGTGTTATCAGAACATCCATTTCATTTGCAAATTGAGTTCCTACTGCCTAGAAAATGCAAATATTAGAATGGGGTGGCTGGCTGGTAGGGCAAGTGCTGACTGTGATACTCCTTTGGGTGTGGGCTCTCAGTGAGGTAAGGGTGGTGGATGGAGGAATGACGGTGTGTTGCTTAGACCCATGCGTGGAGGAAGCTTCTCCTGTTTGTCAATAGTGCACTGGACTATTGGACCTTGAGGTGATGGCTTGGTGACCCTACTTTCTCCTGTTTCTATGTTAATTTTTTTAAAGTTGGGGCCATTGCTTTCCCTGTAGGTGGCTGACTTATTCCTGGCTGTGCCTGGTAAAAGGAAATCGGTTTAGAAGCAGGCTTGTGCAATTCTATCCAACAGATAAATGTTACCTAGAGTCTTTGTCCTTCCAGTATTCTGATCAGTAT
This sequence comes from Dermatemys mawii, assembly GCA_007922305.1. Lineage (NCBI taxonomy): Eukaryota > Metazoa > Chordata > Testudines > Dermatemydidae > Dermatemys > Dermatemys mawii. Next base: position 12,264,712 of record ML677377.1, on the reverse strand, counting down.
ACAGGGTGTGGTCAGATTTCCAGCTCATGGGAAAACAAAAAAAAAAAAAATTAAAAAAAAAATCTAATAGTAAAACTAAGGGTTTGGAGCCATGTGCACTTTAGCTGAAGAGGTTTTTTTTTTTAGACACCAGGAACCAATTTTTATTGTGAGCACATTAATATTATCTGATCTCCCACGCTCACAGCCCACTTCCCTCGCCTTCACGGGCAGGCTCTGTCGTTGCCCAACTCTGGCTAGCTCTCCCAGCACTACCCTGCACCAGCTCCCTGCCATCTGGCAGTGAATGGACATGGTGGGGGGGGGGGGCAGCGTCTGGCTCACCTCGCTTCCAAGTTGCTTGTTGGATGCATGGACATTCTCACAGAGCAGCAAAGGTTGTGGACACAGAGAAGAACCCCTAAGCCAAGTAGAGCAGGGACAAAGGGCAACAGACACAGACCTGGGGGAAGGTGGGATGTAAATGGAAGGCTCATGTGGAAGGAGCCAGGAGAGAATAGGCTCCCAGGGTGACGTGGGACTCCTGCAGCATAAGGAGCAGAGTGGTATTATGGAGGGAGGACATGGTCTGCCGGAGTTGAGCTAGGAGAATGAGAGGGTGGTGGTGGTGGTGGTAGTAAGGCTACAAAGGAAAAATTAACTCTGAAGGGAACGCGCCAAGCAGAAGGAAAACACAGGGAAGAGAGAAAAGATCCAAGAGCTAAGGTTCTCTTTAAATTCAATTATGGGAATGAAGATGCCAAAGTATTCCGGGGATTACATGGATAAATTGCTTGTAGCACAAGCCAGGGTCACTGGCAGACCAAGTTGTGAATGGGGGAGGGGCAGGGGGCGAACAGGACAACCCCACAGTTCATTATATGGAAAGGAAATACACTGCTTTTGTTTACTGCTTATTTTTATTCTGCCGATTGTGGGCATTCTGGATCTTTGTATGCAACCTTTGTGTACTACTGGAGAGTTTAGTTGTTTTTGCTGTGGCTAATGTGTGCACTTACTGATAGTCCAAAAATATGTTCAGCTATTTAAATAGGTACCAGGAAGGCGTTCACTATTTTGGTCATAAACTTTTTGCTACAAATTGTTTTAACATGCAGGATCCATATTGTTACTCCTAATAGAAGTGCTAGTCATTAAACAGCTTTGTCTTTCAAGAAACAAAAATAAGGAAGATTAAGCTTTTTTTAAAAACAACAACAACACAGAAAGGAGATAGTGGTGAACAGTTTGACTAGCAAGGGAATATGGCTAATGTGCACTCCAGGCATGTCAAACAGTTCTTGTTTGATACACAGTATTTATGCTATCTGCTCAGTTAAGAATTTCCAGGTGCTATTCTTGACAAACTGTCAGTGAGTAGCACAACAAATATGGTGATGTTTTTCTAAGCAAATTTGATATGACAGTATCCAAACTAGTACACTGTGTAAAGTGAGCTCTGCTGTAAAGCTATATTCTGCCCTGTGTCATAACACTAAAATAATGCAAGTGCTGTTGGCCATGTATATGTTTCTTGTGTGCCTGTTAAGATGATGTTTGCTCATGCAAGAAAGAAACTTATAAATACGCAGATGGGGTTGCTTTACAATGTCAGACTTTTTTATTGCACAACTAGATTGCAGATTGGCTTCTGTAAACCTGAAAGACTTTTAAAAGTTATTGCTATAAACATGTCAACAGCTCATGGATGTTGGAGAGTTTTAGTAATTTTGCATTTTTGTAAGGTGCATGTCAACATCTCAGTCACTGGAGAGTTTTAGTAATTTTGCATATTTTTTTTTTAAGGTACCTCTTCTCTGCATGAAGTGTTGAACAGAAGAGTGTTTCCAAAGTCTGGATGTACTATGGAGCCACCAAAAATCATTTTTATTGTAAGTTTGAAAATGTTCTGTTCACTCTCTTGCACTATTTACTGTGGTGTCTAGAAGTATTTGGTCTATTTATGCTAATTTGACAATCTATTAGAGAATTGTTTTCTTTAGTAGTTTTTAAAGGTTCCATTACTGTAGCATCTGGGCACAGTTTATGTAGGTAAAAACAATATCATACAATAACGTCTCCAAAATGAGGAAAATCTATTTTGCCTATGTAACAGTGAGCCAGCAGCAGCAGTAGTCTCTGAGGAGATTCCAAGAACAGCATTAATTGAATGCTTTGCTTCTCTGTGGTCACTTTTGGGCTCAGGCATATATCTTGTAGAACTGAACTTCAGAGGTGAAGGTCTGCTACTAGGAATGCCCTGTACCTGCACACTTCACCCTAGAGATTTGATAGCCTAAGCTTTCCATCCAAATGATTTTTATCATTGGTAGGCACTGGGAGAAGAAGGAATACCAATGCTGATGACCACCAGGAGTCAGGAAGGGAAATTTCTCTCTGTATAGCAATGCGCAGTTGGATACATGTATAATTACTGTGGGAGCTACTCCCTGTCAAGTTTCAGCTATTGGGTAGTGCTGGAGACAGGTTAGCAGAGCAGACAAACTTATTCCTAGAGCTTTTAAAATTATTTTAGCATAAAATAAACTGGTGGTAAATCATGGTTTTAAGAGTTTTGTATCTACAGACCACTGACACCACTCACTTAGTAATCAGAAATGTTTGTCCAAATAATAAACTACATAATCTCATAGTGTGTGTACTCTTGTTCTATTGTTATGGGGCAGAGTAAAAAAGGAGGACTTGATCAGCTGTCACTCTGCTTCTACTTATCTTACATCTCAGTCATATCTCCTGTATCCTATTCCAAGTGAATTGCTTTGAGTGGATGTGTGTGTATACAATATTTAGTTGTTGTATGGTGCGTTTCATCTGTAGAGCTTCAAGTACTTTGCAAAGAAAGGAACTCTAGCTCCATTGTACAGATGTTGTAACTGGAGCAAGGTCATGCAGCAGGTGAGTGGCAGAACCGGAGATATTTCGCTCCAAGCATTTAGAAGATTTGCAGAGACACTAGGTAGGGCTTGCAAGTTTCTTGAATCAGACTCTCTGTCTCACAGAGTCCTGTGGCGCCTTATAGACTAACAGATGTATTAGAGCATAAGCTTTTGTGGGTAAATACCCACGTCGTCGGATGGTGTAATGTCAGTGTTATTTATTTAATAATTTGCGGAAAGCTAATTTGTCAGACCTTGTTTTATTAATTTAAAGACCCTGTTTCTTCAGGGAGAGTCTGCTTAGCCCTACAATTTCTTATGGCTAACACATGCATTTGATGTCGCCTTATTCCTGTTTTAATTTTCAGGAGTTTGAGACCAGACCCCATTAAGCTGTGACTAAATGCCCATTGGGATCAGAAGGGCAGAAACAAGCCCTAAATATCAAAGTTGCTTTAGAATCAAGGAAGTATTTGAGTTCTGGCAAATTAAACCTTCACTGAGTCTGAAGTTGCAATATCGTAGGTAATGTCAATGGGCAGTTTATCTGAGTAAGGATGGATGGATTAGTCCAGGGGTGGGCAAATTTTCAGGCCTGAGGGCCACATTGGGGTTCCAAATTGTATGGAGGGCCAGGTAGGGAAGGCTGTGCCTCGCGAAACAGCCTGGCCCCACCCCCTATCTGTCTCCCTCCACTTCTTGCCTCCTGATGCCCCCCCTCAGAATCACAGAGCCATCCAATCCCCACTGCTCCTTGTTCCCTGACTGCCCCCTCCAGAGACACCCCCTCACCACTAACCACCTCCCCAGGACCACCCCCTATCCAATCCCCCACTTCCCCCTGTGCCCTGACTCCTGTCCACCCACCCCCTGACAGCCCCCTGGGACTCCCACACCCTATCCAACCCTGCTCCCCAGCCCCCCAGAACCCCATCCAACTGCTCCCTGCCCGCTTACCACGCTGCTTAGAGCAGCATGTCTGGCAGCCCTGTGGAGATACAGGAGTGCACAGCACCACCCCCCAGAGTGCTTCCACATGGCAAGCTGAGGCTCCAAGGCGAGGGGGAAAGGCAGGGGAGGAGTTGGGCATAGCCCCCTTGGCCAGGAGCTCAGGGGCTGGGTAGGACAGTCCTGCGGGCCATAGTTTGCCCACCCCTGGATTAGTCCCTACTGAACATTTGAATGGTCAAGTTTTCAAGTTGCCTTCAATTTTTTTGAGAAATTTTTGCCCCACATGACAGTCTTTAGTTGTGTTTTGTGACTTCAGGGTGGAAGGGGGAGAGTAACTTTATTTCTGATATTGTCAAAATTAAAAATATTGATAATTTCTTTGCTTTCTCTGGTGATGCAAAGGGCCATAAACCAGCAGTAGTGTGGAGGACTATTGAGCAAGCATAGCTTTATGCCTGACTCTCTCTCTCCTTTCAGCATACCCTGCCACCTTTGCCCCTTAGATCCTGCATGGAGGATATGGAGTCTAGTAACAGTGTTAAATAAAAATGTAGCATCAAGTAGCCTAGCTGTTTAGGTCAATTAATGTATCTAAAGAAGTAAAAGATAGGCATTAGATGTTTTCTAAAGCAGATGGACACATGGCTGTAAGCTTTTATTAACAGAAAATTGAACTTGCACAGTATATTTTATTAATAGACAAAGAATGTTTATTTCCAGCTATTATCACCCATAGGTCACAAGTGCTCTCACCAACATATATATATTGACCAGCTGTATGGATATAAAATGGACTCCAAATGCCTATAGTGTAACTAAATCAATCTGCAGAAATATAGAAAATAAAACCTTTACAAAAGTAATGAAAAGCTAGCACCTATTTAAGTATTGTAGATCCCTCAATTCCTCTTCTTCCAGTACCTTTTCCATATTTTTTTCGAACCCCACACCATTGCTTTAACTTACTTTTTCTATTTTATCACTTATACCAAAATCATTGCTCCATTAACAACAGAATATAGCCCAATCACTATTTTCATTCTACTTTTCCCCAATATAAAAAATGGATAAGCCACATTCTTAAAATTTGGATTTACAAGTAAATTTCAAGAATCTTAAACTACGCTTAGTACAGATAGTCACAGCTGTTTTTCAGTTTATAAAGGTTCAGTCTAAAACCTGTTCATATGATCTCTAATGCACTTTTTAAAACTTAGTTACCTTAAATTTAAAAGTTTACAAGATTATTTTGCCAAATTATAGATGATGAATGCTATTTTATGAAAATCCATCACTTATGACCCAGCACTGAGGATCTGGATGGAGGGAGTTCATCTTGCATGGAGTTGCTCCAAGTTAAAGCATTTTGGTTAGTTTATGTATAGAAATTCTGTAAACGTTTTCAAAGAGGTAACTTTTACTTTAGAATTTCTCATGCTGTTTTTTAGATCATAATTAATGTAAACTTTGCTAATTAAATTTCCATTAGTTCTAGATACAGCTCATGGCTGCACTTATCTCAGTATGGACAGACAAGAAGATAAGTGCAGGATTGGAACCAACATAAGATCTGTGAAGTAATAAAGTAACACTTTATAATAGTGATACCAGTTTCTACTACTAAAAAAATCTTGTAAACATTTAAGTGTATCAAAATCATGAGTGCCACCATTGCAAGAAATGCTGACGTGCTTACGATAGAGGCATATGTCAAATTTTACCATGTCGTTTGTAATAGATGTAATTTTGCCTCTACCGTTCACAACTGGTATGCCTATTATTCTTCACCATGCATGCAGAGAAAAACCAACATGCAAACTAAATATAGGCTGGGGGAGAGGGCATTGGTCCTCTCCTTAGTAATACAGCAAGTAAGATGGAGAAATGGAAAATACTCCTTTACTCAATGTGGTCTGGAAGGGCTGAACTTCATAGATGGTATGGCCCATTGCTTTTCATCACCATAGAGAATGTAAGGTCTGGGATTTAACTGCATATAATGCTAGTATTGTGTGTGTTATGACACAGTGGTTGTAATGGGCAGACTGAAAAATGTAGACTGTAGATAGAAGTTAATTGCTTGCTTTGAGTAAAGCCAGCCATTGCTTTTCACAGTCCATTATTTCTCACTGTGTGTCTTTAACACCTACATCTTCAACAGGGGTTCAAAGAAAGAGCTGGTTCTAAATATTAGACTGAACCTTTTAATGATGAAAAACAGCAGAAGGTAAAGCCATGATACAGTCATTTGGTATGAGCTCATTTGAGCAGCTGGGACCGTCACTGGATCTGTTCAAAGAAATAATCAGTTAGTTGAGTGGAAGTTACTCCTGTCACAAAACAATCACCACATTAAATTTCACATATGTAACAATTTTGCTGTACATGTTACAAGTGTTTACTAACAAGTCTATGCAAGAAACATGGTTGTTTTTATATAACAGTAATCTGACTTTCCATGGGACTCGGATACCTCAAGTGAATAGCCTTAGTTCCCATTCAGTGCCTAACTTTAAGCACCCAGGTTTAAATATTCTGCTTCTCAGGGTAGCATGCTGCTCAACTTCTACTTATTTTTAAGAACTACATAATGAGCACATAGGTGCTTTTGAAAATTTTACTTATATGCACCACCACATTTCAATGACAAAAACTTGCTTAAATGCTAATAATTTTTTATGGTAACTGATACAAACTGAAATACACACTGCCTCAGATGTTACAGTAGCATTTGATGTTACAGGTGAAGTTAAACATAAAACAATTCTAGTATAAACCTATATTGTCATAGGTTTGTGACTTAATTTCTTTTAAACTGATACCTGCTACAATAAAACCTCAGAGTTATGAGCACCTTGGGAAGGGAGGTTGTTCATAACTCTGAACAAAATGTTATGGATATTCTCTCAAAAGTTTACAGTTGAACATGGGCTTAATACAGCTTTGAAACTTTACTATACAGAAGAAAAATGCTCCTTTCCCTTTTAATAGTTTATAATTAATAGCACTATATTTTTTGGTCTCTGCTTGATTGCATACTTCCGCTTCTAAACGAGGCATGTGGTTGACTGGTCAGTTCATAACTCTGAAGTTCTTACTGTATAAAGATCTGGGTAAAAACCTGGTGCCACTGACTTAAAATCCTGCTCCCATTAAAATGTGGGAGGGATTTTTTTCATTTAGGGAGCTGTCCTGATGTTTGCAGGATAGAAAAACTCAAAATTTCTCTCAGCTTATAGTACTCGCTCTCTCCTGTAGTGAAATAAACAGATGTGCTTAACTTTCAAACAGGCTCCAACTCCCCCTTGTGACTTCTTTAAAAGTACATGCCACTTTCATAACATCTTTGTGTATCCAGGCCTGAACTTAGTTGCATGCCCCCTATATCTGGATTTCCATTAGGCTCAATTAGGTTTTTGTCTATTTCTTACTTATTCAATCAGTCTTCCATTATTACTTTCCCTTTTTAGAACTACTCCCCATTTTCTTCCCTCACTCAAATTTGCTCTTTTATGTCCGGCCACCATCTCAAACTCAGTCCCTACAAAATTAATTTATTAATTTTTCCCCTCTAATCCCACTTCATCTTCACTGGCAACTCCTCTAGTCTCTGTTTTTGCTGCTGCTTCCATATTAAGTCGGAGTGTGACTAAAATTCTCTCTTGTTTAAACACCTGACTATACATTGATCATCTCTCACTTTGCATAAGGGTAATCTCTATCTGTGTGGTCTCTCTGTACGGGTGTTTTGGTGGGAAGGGTTAGAAACACTTTCACCCTGCCCACCTCACCTCAGACTCTTATCTTTCACTTCAAATTCAAGCTTCCTGCCCTTATCTGTAAAGCTCTAAAAATATTTTCTACATCTCCTTGTACTCACAACTGCGTATGCATCTAGGGTGTCCCCTACAACAGGAACAGCCTATCATTTCTCACCCTCCATGCTCCCCACTCTCTCCTTAAAACTCACCAATCTGTCCTACCCGTCATGTGGTTTTTTTTCTCTTCAGTAAAAGGAGCTGGTCTGTCTGTGTGAAGTGCCGGCTAAGTTTACAGTGCTGGAAGTATATTTATTATTTATATTCAGGGTTAAAGTACTGCTCCTCAGAAACATTTGTCTGCAAACTATTTGTATCCAAAAACAAGCCCCTACGAGCTGCTCTCGCTCTTTATCTATTGTAAAAGGGTCCTAAAACCAATGCTGATTCCAACTGGTGGAGGTCTCCTCAGGCACTATGTAAGGCTGGCTGCTGAGGATCCTCTCAGAAGCCCTGAAGACTATATGTAGTTGGAATCTGTCTCTGCTTGCTGTAAATCCCTCAGTCCCCAGGCAATGCTGTGGGGCAACCCTGAAGCTGCTTGTAACTATTACTATAATTATAAATGATCAATTATTACCACAGAGCCAAAGGAGCAGCCCAGGCTTCAGAGCCATAAAGGTGATTTCAAACCACCAGAATCCCTGGGCTTTGAGTTTTGTACGAGATCCTCATATTAACCCACTCTACTACTTTATTGAGGGTAATATACATTCTGTTAGAGATAACAGAAAATAGGGAACATTTTCAGTGCTGGGATTTAAAAGTGGATTTGGCTTAATCTTCATTTACCACACACTACTTATGGTGTAATATCAGTAAGAATTGTAACCCTTTCAAAAGCTAAAGTACAGTTGTACTATATGAGGTGCAATAGACGAGAGGAAAAAAGTAGACACTATTCTGTTTATTATTCTTCACCAACTTGGACCATTTTTAGAAATGTCATTGTACTTGACTATTATGAAACATTCTCTAGACTGTTCTTACTGACCTATTGTTCATTTTGCTATTTTATTTACTGAAATCGAAAAGAAGCGTCCAAAATAGGTTTTGTTAACTTAATGCTTTTTATAAGCCCATTTTTGGCTGCTTTAAAGTGTGAATTCCTGAAATACAGAATATCCTTAGAGTACTGAATCTGCACATCGACAACAAGAAATGGTATATAACTAACACAGATAACTTTTAAAAAATGAGGAGTACTTGTGACACCTTGGAGACTAACCAATTTATTTCAGCATAAGCTTTCATAGGCTATATCCCACTTCATCAGATGCATAGAATGGAACACACAGAAGTAAGATATAATATATAACTTACTTACATGTTTCTACATTGCTTCAGTCTTCTCAATTACAATAGTCTCTGTTTGACTACCTGGTGATGAAATCATGTAGTCATCATAAAGGAGACCAAGGATTGGATATTGGTTCACGTACCTGTATAAAAAGTTTTGCAAAACTGTAAGTGGAATACTGTACATCTCTGTTGAGCTTTTTAAACACCTATGAGCAAAGTAGTATCTTGTCTTAGAGGACCAAATTCTACCCTTCCACCACAATACTCACTTCTAGATTCGTTATCATGCCCAGATTTGTTTATTTAAAACCTTGTTTTTAAAATGCATTAGTTAACTGGTTACCAGCCAAAATTTTGTTCCTCCTCAAAGGAAGTGAGTCTAGAAGTGTGTTTCCACATGTATTACTTTCTTTAAAAAAAGCTAAACACTCATTACTAATTATGCCATGAATCTGTCCAACACCCATTAATTATCATTAAGGGATGCTCAAAAGACACAGGCATACAGTTGCAGAGGACAAAAAGATAAATGGCAACAGTACAAACTGTTTTTTACTGTTCTTTTGATGTGTGTGTTTCCAGCTTTGGCAAAACAACCATAACTTTGGCTGGATCCTGCATGAAGCATAATCATAGCTCTATGTTGTTTGTTAACCTTCAGAGCAGTTTGCCAGGAGGTGATTTATCTGAATCCATTGTTACCTTCCTGCTTGTTTCCTTAGAGCACTGCTATTAACTAACGCAATGAATTCTTACAGTAAACATTCCCATAATCCAATATAGCCATGTGGTATTCATAAATTAACACAGATCAGTCCCCATTCTTCACACCCCATACACAACCAAGGAATATTTTAAGACTAATTTTTAAAAAATCAGTAATGAGGCCTTTAAAGTTTCTATTGTTACACAATCCAGAAAAGAACCCAGCTCACTCAGGACATGTCTATACTACAATCTTAAGTCAACCTAATTACTGCAGTGGCTGATGTCCACACTACCATCCTCCTGTCAGTGATGGGCATCCTCACCAGGAGTGCTTCCACAGACTGAAGAGGGGCAGTGTAGGGTGGCTAAGAGGCCGGGATTTCAGTTCCATGCAATTCCCTGCCAGGAGTGGGGGAAGGCCACCTGGGGCTTTTTGTCTCTGGCAGGGAGCAGCTCGGTTGGGGAGCCAGCTTTCTTATGAATTTCACGGTTTCTCTGACAAGACAGCCAATGTCCTAACTACACCAGTATAAGTGGAGGGCCCTTACATTGGTGGAAGCAAGGCAGTAGTGTAAACACTGACATAAGCCACGTTATGTCAACCTAACACTGTAGTGAACACCAAGCTTCAGTGTTGTTAACTCTGAAGAGCAAAATGGATTAAATAGTAGTACGTATTTTTTATCCCTAAAGCAAGCAAATCTAAATCAGCATACAGATAAGGACAGAGGTTGCCACATTTATTCTGATAGTTTTCTAGCCATAAATACAAATGTTTTGAATAAAAAGTGCAAGAGGACAGATTTCCAACTAAGTCTTAGATCACTGACATTTCTCAGAAATATACAACCTTCTAAGGTTTAGTTTATCAAGGGAGATTCAGAGGAAGAAACACACTCACTTATCTTCACATCCTGCAAAAACGTCATTAAAATGATCAGTGGGATTATATAAAGCACATCCGCTCCAGACGTTTTTCTTATCTGGGTTTTTTCTAAGCACTGTTATTAAATAAATATTTTTAAAAAGAATCTTGTAACCTGACATTTGCAGGGAACTGCTTCTGTGAAAACCAGTATAAAATGAAAATTAAACAAATTTTAAAAAAGAATTATATTGCTACATTACTTTTTTGTGATGATAGACTTTGTTACACCTGTAGATTGATTGCATGATAATCTTTCTTGCTTCAACCTGAAGAGTTCCTAGGGAAACCAAAAATAAAAATGATAATTCTGAACTCTTCACTAAGTGTTAACTCTAAAGTCACAAGAAAATAATTAAGGTTAAACTCCTTTCAGAAGACACATTGGAATAAAGTTTGCTTATTCCAGTAGACTGGGTCAGAGAAAGGCCTACAGGCTCTACCTAACAGTTAATGTTATTGCTAGGGATTGGGCAAAACTTACTCCTGTTTCAGGAGAGACAAAGGTGACAGAGGTTCACCCAGTTGCAGAACTCCCTCTCTATGAAGCATGATCAGAGATTCCACTGGCATCCACTTAGCATGGAGGAAAGGAAGGGGCAGCTGTTAATATGTATTAAAGATTCTTACAGAGGAATTTTATAGTTATAGATGGAAGAAGTGTCCTGCAAACCAAAGCATTATAGTTTACATGTAGCAGATCAATTAAAGGAAACAGCACTACTGATCTGTTATCTTGGCAGATCTTCTCTACCCACCCTCTCTATCTTTCACATTAAATTCTAATGATTTACACAGTTAAAATTTGAATTTTCTTATGGTCCTCAACACAGTAAGAATAACAACAGAGTTCATAAAACTACAGCACAAATGAACACTGTTTTACCTCTTGCTGCTGTTTAATAAAAGTCTCCTTCTCTTCTAACATTGAAGTAAGTTCATGCAGCCTCATCTGGAAATCACTGTTACTTCCATCTCTTCTTGAAATATCTTGCTGGAACTGGTTTATCTGGGACTTTAAAAAAAAAATGCACATGGTAAGGAATCTACAGAAAAGAATAGCTCTGAAGTCTGCACATCTTAAATAAAGCTGACCTGCAATGAACAAACAATGGAGTTGTGCCTCTTTTTTGCTCCTTTGTGTTTCAAAAAGATCTGCATTTTAATTTTTTTTTGGTGGGGGGGGGGGCAAGCGGAAGAGAAAAGAAAAGGAGGAAGTTCAAGTCTTTCTATGTTGTTTTTCCTGAAACATGCTGCAGGCGACTGGAGAACCAGTAGAACTCGGATAATTAAACTTGATTGACAGGAGAAGCCAATTTTATTCATATGTTCAAAACTGTTTGGTTTGTTTTTAGTTAGCACCTATTTCTCTCACACACCTGAACACGAGAAAAGATGGCTTAGTTAAAAGTTAAATATATAGTTAAGACACCCAATGGCGTCTTATATCAAAACTGTAGAACGCTAAACTTGAATTACTGATATGGGTTTTTTTTAAAATATGGAAAAGGCTAAAAAAACCTCTTTTTGCCTTTTTAGTTCATGCTGTATTAAAAAGACCTGAAAAGTCCAACTTTTCCTCCTTTGCTGGTTGCCTTTAAACTAGAATTAAGCTAATTTTATCCCATTTGTGGATTTATTTTATTTAATGCACTACTTCTCCCATGTTTTGCTGCTGTTTGTTTTCTGTTATAATTATTTAAGATTTGTATTATGGTCATGTTTAGAAGCCTAAATAATGATCACCACCCTGAATATATGGATACAGAAAATATGGTCCTCTGTGTGACTAGTCCTGGACATGACTCTGAAAATGAAGGATTTTCATCAAATAATACAAGGATAATTTTTTAAATTCTGTATCCTACTGGCATACACTTAAAAATCCAAATGTTATGTAAAAGTTTTATATCTGCTATTGGTACAACACCTTGGAGTACTCCAAATGAAAGAAATAAAAGGGAAAAGATATTTGTATTTCCAGTTTGTCCACTTGGTACATTTGTCAGCTTTTTAGATATCATCCCCTTATGTTTGTGTGGATTCTCACAGCAAGAAACCACACTAAAATAACCAGATTAATATAAAAAAAATGTTCAAGGAGACTCAAGAATAGATCAACTTCAATTAAATGATTGTAGCTCCTTTTTGGTGCAATGGAGTGGTCCCGAGTTAACATTATTGTGTTAGTTCACTGGTGCTATTATTTGTTTGATATCAGTAGGTTTATGAAACTCAGCATGCTCTGGTAAATTCCTTTGGTTACCAATTATAGCACAAGTTAGAATGATCTCTAAGCAAGCCAAATGTAATGTGACAGAGGTTTTATAGGTACAATTTAAATTAGGATCAGCCTTATTTTTTGAAAGCTGCCTTTTTGGTTAGTTTTTGCACCCCCTCAAGATACGCAAACGTTTTGTTTATGCTCAACTCACAAGTCCCTAACGTGTAGTAAAACTGCCAACCCAGTTTTGAGTCAGAAAAGATTCTGTAAAATCTGCTTCTGGAGAGTGAATTCTTAGTTATAAACCAAACACAATGTGAACAATAAGGCCAGATCTCAATGGATACAAAACAGAGGCCACTAGTTCTAATTTCAAACCACAAAATACCTGATATATGTATATTTGGTTGGTATACGCTTTTTCCATTTTGTAATTTTGAAAATGGAACCTGCCACTTTCCTATATCCATATTTTACTCAGAAATCTGTATATGATTATGAATATATTTGTTATAAGATAACCAACATACCCTAAGATTGTGGATCTCTCTATCTTTATCCTCTCTCAAGTTGTTAATCATCTCCACATAACGACTAGAGAGCTCATCTGTGGTAGTTTGTATCGCTGAATTAGAGGTCTATGCAAAACAAAATTATATCATTCTTAATTAGTATGCAGTTTAATACAGTTTAAGGATACAAAGTATGTATCATCAGATGAGAAAACAAGCTTACTTTGTATTAAAATTCTTTTTACATGTCCACCTTCCCTCTATCCTATGAATCCAGCTGCACTAGATTTAGACTTCATGAGTAAAAAAATATTGACAGGAAAATAAAAAACCCATTACCTTCATTCTCAGGTTCTGGATCTCTTGTTCCAAGGCACGTTTGCAGTATTCCAGTTCTTTTAACCGACAGTCCTTCTCTCCCTCAGAATACCGGAGAGAAATGATCTGTTCCTCCAATGAACGGCATTTTGCAGCACTGTCTCGGAGTCCTTGCTATGAAAGCAGCACACAAAAAAATTCTTAGATATGGTCAGTAAGGTAGTCTCAAGGTTTGTCTTTGAGCAAAGCTCAGTTTGGGGTATACATTTACTTATGGTGAGCCATTTTTTAACTTTATTCATAGCTGATTCATATTAGCTGGAGAGCCGGATGCTGGGAAATGCTGCATATATTCAGCTTTTGTTAAATCAATGGGAATTAAAGGCAGTCAGCACTTCCCTGTGCTAGGCTTTTAGTGTATAAAAAGTATCCAGCGCTGGTGTAAGCATATGTGAAAAGAGGTTGGCATTCTAGGGGGCAGGCCAAATTCACTTTAAAAGAAGCTATGAAACTTAGCACTGGATTTTTCAAGCGAGGAAGTTCTTCAAATCACAAGTTTTGGACAAAATTCTCTACCCCCAAAAGACTACCCAATGTTTATTTGATATAGTGGGCTAAATTCCTAATAGGCTTTCACAGGTGGACAACAACTTCAGTTGTACATGAAGGACTGCTAAAAAAAACTTTAAACAAATTACTAGCAGACTCGACTTATTGCTTCTGCTAGAATGGCTATGAATTATGATATTTTTGGCAATTACCATATCCTACACAGAACACATTTCCAGATCTCAGTCACTTGCAATTGATCAATACGATTTTTTTAAAAAAACATACAAATATAATTTTAAAAATTAACGTAGAAAAATAATTTAGATACATTATAAGGCTCCATTACATGGGCAGAGCAGCATATAGGACTTTAGTAAAAATGAGAATTGGACCCTTTATTTTCCTAGCCAGAATCCTGTGTGTTAGGTGCCTGAACATCTCCAGTCACAGTAGTATATAAAGTTGTTCAGAACAACACATTCACATGTTACTGAGAATGCTGATCTCTAACTTATCTCCTTTTTGTTGGGAGCTGTTCTAACAAGAATGGATTTGTGAAAGTGGTTTATAGAGCTCAGTATTTATTCTAAGTGTGAATTCTTGGAGGATAGTAAATTTGTTCACAATAAATATATTAATTTACCTGCTGTTGGCGATTATTCTCTCTCACGGATGCCAACAGTGTTTCATACTCCTTCACCTGAGATTCTTTAAAAGCCAGGTCTTTCTCTAGTAACATCTTGTCAGTTTCCAATTTCTAGGAGACAAAAGTACTTGTTATGAATAGCTACTATAATTTGTCAGTCTAAATAAGAAAAGAATCCCCTTATTTTTAAAAGAAATAGATTAATTAAAATGACTAAATTATCACCTCATTAAAGTCAAACTAAATGAAACAAGATCCCAAAATGTGCACTTAATTCTAAAACTGTCTTGTTGGATATACTTTAAATACTATCCCTGATTTTTTGGTCTGTTACAATACTACACGCTTAGCCCAAAGTGTCCATGGTTACCTTATTTTCTATATAGATTCTTGTATCATGATAATAATGCATTAAGCAACATGACTAACATCTATCACATGTTTGTTCTCTGATCCTTCCCCCAGGGGAAGAAGTATGTGCAGTGGAGTGTTTTGGTTTTTTTTAATATAATTTATATTTACACATACACTTCTATATATTTATGTTAGAGAAGGCAAGGTCAAAGAAATGCACCTTTCACTTAGAGTGGAAGGCGGGGTTTATGATGGTCCCTTGTTGCTGAGAAAGCTCCTGTCTCGTTCTGTTCAACAGAATACTTTGGGTTCTGTTTTTTGTACATCTGGTTTTTTATAATTTTACATGTGGTCAAGTTAAGCACCACCAACTAAGGATAGATATATTTATATCATTTTATTATTTTCTGCCCTGTCTTCCTATGCTATGCACATCATCCTGGTATCAGAGAATTCTTCATCAGAACAGGCAATTACCTAGACAGCTAATTATTAAGGGAAAGTCATCATGCTTCAGTGCAGTTTGCTGCTGGGACAGGATACTAAGCTTGTCTAAATTTTTCTTTTATGGACTAAAGCTGATTCTTGCAAATACTTGCAAAAAATGTAATACAACAAACTCACATCTGTGTTATGCAGGAGGTCAGACTAGATGATCATAATGGTCCCTTCTGGCCTTCAAATCAACTAACCAAAGAGATTAGGCAAAGAAAACTAAGGGCTGGTCTTCACTAGGGCGGGGGATCGACTGCAGATACGCAACTTCAGCTACATGAATCACGTAGCTGAAGTTTGCATATCTGCAGCCGACTTACCTCCCGTCCTCACAGTGAGGGCAGTCGGCGGCACGCTCCCCCGTCGACTCCGGCTTACTCCTCCGGGGGAGCTGGAGTTCCAGAGTCGACGGGGGCAGTGCTGGCGATTGATTTATCGCATCCTCACAAGATGCGATAAATCGATCGCCATAAAAATCGATCTTTCCCCGCGGTAGTGAAGACAAGCCCTTTATTTTACAAATGACCTACCCCTAAGTCATCTTGTAGATGGCAAAGCTCCTCACGCAAACTGCCAAAAGTGGAAAGTACAAGTCGCAGTGATTTATCTGATGTCACTCTCATCTAGAAAAAAGACAAGGGTTGGTTTCAGCTTCTTTGTGGGATACAATCTTTGACAATAACTGAAAATAGCCAAACAACAACTATAATAAAACTGACTTGTCTTTAGTTTAACAAAATGGGATTTATTGCAAATCTGTTTAGAGACACGTTAGATAATTGCAAACTTACTTGGAAATTACATTTATTCTGCAGCTAACTAATTCTAGAAACGGAATTGTAAGAGCTACTCATGTCACTTGTACTTTGAAATCTGAATCCACATCTACAATGATGACACTTTTTCATTCACTGAAAACTGTCAGTTACACAAAAATTATTATATTATTGCTTCATAATACAGAACAAAATAAATATTCCAACTAAGAAAAAACAAGAGAAATAAATAGGAGTTTCATATATGCACACAGTGGGTAGGGAAAAATAACACTGATATTTCCGATTTTCAGCTAGATTGTGAGTTTAGAGCAATTACCCAAAAAAAACCCATTAGTTACCACTCGTGGGAAATCACACACTAATCATCATCTTCTTTGAGACATGCCAAACTAAGCTTTCACCCCAAGGCCAAAACCATTAGATAAAAACACCTGCTCCTCCCTTTAGTGGGGAAAAGCAAAACAGATTTAAAAGGAGTCAGCTATATGTAAAAAGAGAAGCAGTAGTGCTTAGTAATGCCATATTGGCTGTCTTCTTTTTTCATTCTAAATACACTCAAGTGGCTGTGCTCTGGGGCTGTTCATATTAAAACTACATATTATTGCAGTATCTCATGGTGCAACAATTCTGTTTTAAAGTTATGGTGAAGAGTCAAATTGTTTTCCTTTAAAGGATACAAAAACACCTCTAGCTACCTGTACAATGAATGACTCTTGGGATTATCACTGAAGGCTTAGCATTTATATAGTAAAGACAGTAATCTGGTCTTTTTATGTCTGGATCAAAATGGATCATGTTTCCCTGTCTATTTTATTTTTCTTATTAATACACAGCACTTTTTAAAGCTTCCTTCACAGGATTCCCAGCATCTGTTTTTAGTTCAAATTAATAAAAGCGTTTTGTAACACACAAGATTAACACTAACAATTTTAACTGAAAGAAATACCTCTGTGAAAATAAAAATCAGGATAGGCTGTTATTTTGACTACATGCATCAAAATACTATTTTAGAGTGGCATCCACAAGCACATGGTATTCCCTCATTCCACCTGCTGCCCCTGTAACAGCTATCACTAGAAGCAGGCTTCAAACATAACATTTCTATTACAATTCCTAAGCAATGCCAGGTGAATTAAGGTGGAGTTTCAGTTCTGACTGAGCACACTTCACAGCCAGAAAAGCATACTACTAAAATTTATAAAGGATGGGAAAGAAAATACTGAGATTATTATGCCATTATATAAAGATAGTGTCTCTTCATTTGGAACCTTGTGTTCTTTTCTGACCGCCACATAGCCAAAAACATCTGGCTAAAAGGATCCAAAGATGAGTGACAGAAGGAGAGACTGGGACTGTTAGAAGAGATTACTAAGAGAAAACATGACTGAGGTATACAAAAAAGTGAGGCACACTTTATATTAAGATTCATTTATAAAGTGTTAAGTTATTAATAGATGCCATAAGCAAGGTACAGACATAAGTAATGTATGTTAGAGATGGTCATCGGATGATGTTACAGGTGGCTACAAAACATGATTGTAAACTATCAATAAGATCTGTTGAACTATAACAATTAAAACAATTTAATAAAGTATCTACTAATCACTTCTTAATATAAAGTATGACCAAATAAGGAAAGGTATAGACAAGGTAATCCAGATGCTCCTATTTAATCCATCCTCATAATGCAAGGAGACTTCCAATGAGATTTCAAATGGATAAGAGGAAATGTGAATATTGTAAAAAAAATTAATTAGTCTGTGGAAATGGCTGCCACAACACATCAAGGCCAAGCTCGTAGAAGGATTCAAAAAAGGATTAATGTTTATAGGAATAACATTCATAGTTACATTATATAGAAAAAAATGTGTAAGCCAAACACTAACTGCCTCAAATTAACTGTGTTTTTTGTAGATTTGCAAGTAATATTTTTCATTTGCATACCTGCAGGAGATAGCGAATCTGCTGCTTTGTCAACTCTGACAGTCCTTTGGGAATCAAACTTTCAATATCTTCTACCTAATAATGAAGATAGAAAAACAAACCAATTTGTTGGTTTTGACATCTTGAAAAAGGAAGACAGAAAACTCTGAGGAATGGAATGCACATAGATCAAGTTATATCCAGAAAACTTCCAAAATATATATCTTACATCGTATATAAAGCTAACTTAAACTAAGTCAAATTAGTTTGAAGGATATTTATCTTTTGCTGATGAATAAGCAAAAACTCTGTCAATTTTAAAATGTGTATATTTTAGAAATAATAAACAATTATTTTCCTATTCTGGAGACATAAAAGTTACACTGAGTTGCAGCTGCACTATCGTGTGATGTGATCTGATCAACTACATATTAAGTATGGACAGACTTGGTCACTAACTCGATGGAGACTAGAATGACCTACATGCTGCAGGATATACTATACATGATTTAGTAAGTGGCACTCTTTCCCCTAAGTTAGTACTGAACTACAATTTCTGCCTGTGATCCACTTGGCCAAATTTCAACAGGATCATAGAAGTTAGAGATTGTAACCGACTAATCTGTCTGTTTGGATTTGTCAATCTAAATTCCCTTTAAGTTTCATTTGGAGATAATATTATACTTCACTTCCTATGGAGAAAGGCTGTGCAGTGTTGTTAAAAACAGCTGCTGCATTTGCGGGAGAGTGAAAGTGCTATACGTTTAAGTAGTTACAGTAGGACGCTTTTTAGTGACATACATTTTATCCGTGTTTTTACCTATCTTGTCTGTTTTACAGGCAAACACACAGGAAAAAAGATTTTCCTCACAAACTACTAGTTTCCCCTCACAAACTACTAAATCAGGGATGGGCAAACTATGGCCTGTGGGCGGTTTTTATCCAGCCCGCGAGCTCCGGCTGGGGGAGCGGGGCCAGTGGCCCCGCTTTCCCAGCCCAGGGCACCGGGCTGAGAGCGGAAACTGCTGGCCCCACTCTCCTGGGCTGAAGCGCCGGGCTGAGCGCGGTAAGCAAGGAGCTGGGGGGCTTTGATGGGGATAGGGTCCCGGGGGGTGGTGGTTAGGGTGGGGGGGGAGAGGTGTCAGGAGGGGGCAGTCAGGGAACAAAGAGCAGGGGGCTTAAATTGGGGGTGCGGTCCTGGGGGGGGTAGAGTGGGGAGGTCTCCAGAGGGGGCGATCAGGGGACAAGGAGCCAGGGGGTGGGGGAGAAGTTGGATAGGTTGGGGGTTCTGAGGGGAGCAGTCAGGGGGCGGGAAGTGGGTGGGAGCTGGATGGGGGTGGGGCCTTCCCTACCCAGCCCTTCACACAATTTTGAACCCAAATGTGGCCCTCGAGTCAAAAAATGTGTCTATCCCTGTACTAAATAATGGTACAAATTATTTAAATGTATATGTTTGAAAACATCTTATTTAAAACCATAATGCTATAGATATATTTAGGAATCCTACTGTTTACTAGGAGTGCGCAACTATCAAAAACTGTCCTTCTTCCATTACAGATGGGCTAGATCCTCAGCTGGTGTAAACTGGCATTATTTCATGGAGTTCAAAACTGAGAATCTGCCCCAGTGTTATTACTAACAAATAGTTAGTGACCATTTGGACTGGATTGCTCTGAGTGCTTACTTGACTTGTAGATTCATTGTCCTGTGTCCTGTAAAACACACACACAAAAATGACAGATTAAAAGCATGCCTCTTGCTGATTTGAAAGAGGAATGAAAAAAAAAACCCCTGCCCAATCATGAGAAGAAATATGGGCAGGCTTTTGCTCTCCACCACATTTTTAATTTAGGGATCAGAACAAAGGAGAGCCCAACTGGCCTCTTATTTTCCTTTTGAGGTGACAAGCAACATCGGAGAGCCATTACAATTGCACTAATGCTGCCAATGCCTTAACCAGTACCTTGATGAGTTAATTCCTCAGTATTACTAAAATCTTACTATTTTCTATAGACTGGGCCAAATTCATTCCTGGAGAATCTTTACTGCCTGAACAGGAGCCATATATGGCCCAATGAGTCCAAGAAAAGAAGTGGTGGGGAGGAGAAGAATGAGGAATTTTAGAAAAACTTGTAATTTGTTTTAAAGATATTGAATCTTCTCAGACTGCAGCTATCAAATTATTCTTACAGAAGTGGTTTATAATACATGTAGAAAGCAGTTTAATTTGCTTATAAATGCTGTGCATAATGATGTACGTAGCCTGTCTTTGAATTCAGAGTATGCCACGTAACATTGGCATCAAGGTAGTTTCCTTCTTTGCATCTTCAGGTAAGTACAATAATTAACTGTGTCTAAAGCAAAAAGTCACAGTGTGCAGTATATTCACTGCAGAATGCACTATGTGCTGTCTAAATTATCTTGACAAGGAAAGTACACAGTTGTTTAACTCTGCTAAGTGCCTTGACCATTAGTCAAATAGTTTGAAATACACTCGTTGCATTCAATAAAATAGTATGGCTTCTGACATCTTGAGACATTCAAGGTGTTAAGTTACTATGCACCACCCTCTATGAACTTTAGCTGTTTGCAGAATGCAGCTCAAACAAACACCACTGCTTTCTCTAGCCATGACATGCATTCCTGAACTTTCTAGAACACCACAAGGAGGGGGGTTTATAATACCTTCTTCCTAACTTTTGCACATGCTGCAGTAAACAGCTGTACAGGTCATTGCTCTTGCGGTTCACTTCAGCAAGTAGCTCGCCAAAATATCTGGAGTCCAGTTGGTCATTAGCTTCTTGAAGAGAGTGTATCTGGCGGGAAAAAAATGTTATCAAGATTAAAGACTTTGCTTTTTTAAGATGACAAACAGGGGAGTGTAACCCAGAGACGGGGTTGGGCCTGTCACTTGAAAGGGGTAAACCTGGGGGACTGAAAAAAGTGTCGCAGAAGAGGCAGCTTAACCAGGGACCATAACAGAGGGAGGGGGAAGTAATCTGCCCAATTTTCTGCTCGTTGGCAGCTCAGGATCCATAAACAAGCAGACAGCTGTGAGATTTCAACATAGGCATGCAGATCCCAGTAAGGATCTTTACTAGCGTACAACAAATCTGTGTAGGACAAACTGAACAGCCTATTGCTCAGCATTCTTCCCAGCATTTATTCTGTGGAGCAACCAAATAACCTTTTTGACTGCAGCAGCACTGCAAAAGCAGTCTTTATGGAATGCTGAAGTATCATTCAACTATGTCTTCCTAAACACAAATGGAATGTGTCTCCACAGAATAAATTAAAGATGTCTATGGAAAATGACCTCAGTCTAGGTGACTATAGTCATGTGTGCTAAATTCTGCAATAAAGAACACGGCCTGTTATAACCTCGGCTGGGAGTTCAAAGGAGACACACATACAAGTCAATGGTCACTGCTAAGAAAATATGTCGGAATTGCTCACCCACAATTGGAATACTTACAGGGAATATGTCTCAGCCTCAGAGATGTGGGTTTCTTTTTACATACACACAAATATTAGCCTTAATGTGCTATAAAAAAAACTTCTCTAACTTTTCAAAAATTCTCCATAGGTTCTGATTTCACTCATTACAATTAGCATGCTCCTATTTAACTCTATATATGAAAGCACAGCACACTGAAAGTGCGAGGGTCTGGAGCAGTAGGAAGGAAGGCACTACTGGCTAGGGACAGGTAACCTCTCTCTAAAGCTGTAGATTATCAAGCAAAAGTTAACTTTCATTACTTTCCTAAAGAACTGTGTTTTATTTCCTGTATAATACAACAGTCACCAGAGTAAACTTCTACCTTTTAAATTTGTTTCCCTCCCTTTGCTTTGTGTGTTCCTCACATCGTTGTCATGTTCCCTGTTCTTATATAATTTGTACTCTTTTTTTCCTACTCATTTTGAAGTTGCCTGTTCTTGTTGAAGTGCTAATGCTGACTATGCTCAAAGATCATCATCACAGGATAATATTACTATGTAATAGATTATTAAAATGTATTTTAATGAATACAAAATATGTTAAAATCAGTTTAAACTGGACATTTAAAGTGAAATCAGTGAAGGAGATTAAGATTGCAGGGAGTCACTCTATCCTTACTTCCTTAAATTCAGCCTTGGAATTATAAGCATCTCAGAACAGAGAGCACTCTTACAACTCAGAACGTAATAAAATGTCTTGCCACACAACAGGTGTTGGCCTACTTAAGAAGCCCTGGATACCATTCAAACAAGGACGATTGCTCTTTTTTCTTTACAGTAAAATGAGTTAAAATATACTGACCATATGTGCATTTTAGGCTCTAAAAGTGAAATTCAAATTAAAAATGTTAGTGAATGTTAGTTCTCTTTTCTTAAAATTGAGTAGGATCTCTATTGGATCACTACTAGAACTCATCTTGCCTTTTCCTTTTCTGGCTAGTTCTCTCTTCTCATTTCAGCTTTCTGTTTACTAAAGCTCAAAAATCACACAAAGAACATCTGAGAATTTAATATCTATGCTGCATCAATTAATTGATTATGTTGAATCAAGATGTATAATATTGCATTAGAACCTCCTGAGGCTTGCCAGCAACAATACAGAAACAGGAAGCCTGCCAAACAATCAGTGGGGCCACTGAATGATCAAGGTGCTAAAGGAGCACTCAAGGAAGACAAGGCCGTTCTGGAGAATTTAAATGAATTCTTCTTATCTGTCTTCACTGCAAAGGATGCAAGGGAGATTCCCACACCAGTGTCATTCTTTCTAGTAACACATCTGAAGAACTGTCCTAGACGGGGATGTCGATAGAGGAGGTTTTGCAACAAATTGATGAATCAGTAATAAATCACTAGAACTAGATGATAGTCACCAAAGAGTTATGAAGGAACTCAAATATAAAATTACAGAACTATTAACTGTGGTATGTAACCTACCACTTAAATCAGCCCTTTGACCAGATGCCTGGAGGATAGTTAATATAATGCTGATTTTTTAAAAAGGCTTCAGCAGTGATCCTAGCAACTACAGGTTGGTATGCCAACTTCAGTATTAGGCAAATTGGCTGAAACTATAGCAAAGAACAGATACATACATGAACATGCTATGTTGGGGGAAGAGTCAAACTTTTGTAAAGGGAAATCCTAACTGGCCAATCTATCAGAATTCTTTGAGGGGGCCAATAAAGGTGGACAAGGATGAGCCAATGCATATATAGTGTACATGGATTTTTCAGAAAGCCTTTGATAAGGTCCCGCCAAAGGCTCTTAAGCAAGATAAGCAATCATAGGATAAGAGGGAAGGTCCTCCCATGGATCAATAACTGACAGAAAACAAAAGATAGGAATAAATGGCCAGTTTTGACAGTGGAGAGAGGTAAACAGCGGGAGCCCCCACAGGGATGTGTACTTGGACCAATGCTGTTCAGTATATTCACAAATTATCTGGAAAAAGGGGTAAAGAGTGAGGTGGCAACATTTGCAGATGATACAAAATTACTTGATATAGTTAAGTCCGAAGCTGACTGCAAAGCATTACAAAGGAATCTCACAAAATTTGATGACTGGGCAACAAAAAGGCAGATGAAAGTCGGTGCTGATAAATGCAAAGTAATGCACACGGGACAATATATTCCCAATTATACATACAAAATGAGGGGGTCTAAATTAGCTTTTGCCAATCAGGAAAGAAATTTTGGAGTTTCTCTAGAGAGTGCTCTGAAAACTTTAGCTCAATGTGCAAAAGCAGTCTAAAAAAAGTAGAGCATGGGGAAGACCGCGAGCCAGTATTTACATTGGGTTATACTAGTCTTTGGCCTTTATTGATTTTTCTCTGATTACTATTGTAGGTTGCTATGTTTTCTTCGTAACCTTTGCTGAGTTACGGTTCTTATGGTAGCTCTGTAAGCGCCAAATCCTGATCATGTTAAAATCAGCTAGTGTTTTGCCACTAATTTTAGTGGGATAATGATGCGGGCATAAATGAATAAAATGTAATGTACTTTGCCTTTTGGATGTTTGCATTTGTTAATTGAGTTGCAGCTTGTTGCCTTTGCCAAATAGAGGCATCAGTTTTCTTGTCTGCAGTCTGGCAGAACTGGTAAACAAGGTGAGGAGTAGGTAGATACTCACTTATCATATGTTGCCACCTTTTGCCAAATGAGTAATGGTGGGAACATAAATGTTTCAGAAACTTCTGTGAAACAAAATTCTCTTTTGGTTTGCCACCTCGGTTTTATAAGATAATAAAAATTATACTTAGCAGTTCAGCACTCTATGTCACTAATGTGCTGCAAACATTAACTGACATTTAATTACTGGAAAAAACTACATTTTAATATTTGTAGAGGACTTTTGACTGTTTCAGAAGTTGAGGATCAATTCATTTCTTGTTTGTTCCTTTAGGCAAAATATTGATTTTAGAGGTATGACTGCATGACTGATTAAACCCCATAAAGGTTAAACAGTGACTAAATCAACAAGTCAAACTTTGAGACATGTAAGCTGCAATAGAAGAATGATCAGTTAATAGATGAAAGATCTGATTTACAAACTAGAAAGATAAGTAGTAGAACACAGTACTTAATAAAGACATTTGTATGGGAATAATGTGATTTAAGGTGTGAAATATATATAATGAACAAAGGAACTTTCTTAGAATCCATGTTCAAAAATTAAATGGTTGGAAGTTTAGAAATTTAGAGTTAAAGTTCCACAACTATTTAACTCTGCCCCTCTTATGCCTCAGAACAGACACATATTGTAGAGTTTTGTGAAGAAGGAAAGAGAGGGCACCTGACATATGTTGAAAGGCTTTTCCAAATCGTATGAGAAAGGAAAAAGGTATGAAGTTGGAAGTGCAAGAGGACAATCAACAGTCCCAAAGGAAGCCCAGTGAGGAAGCAGGAGGCGATGCAGGAGAAAATGAGGACAGAGAAATACGATAGATTTATGAAGGACTTTGAAATGAATCAGGAGAAAGGATATACTCGTGCAAAATTTCAAGAAGAGGTTTAAAAGAATAAGATATTGTCAAAGTCACAGGGAAAGGCAAGTAAGCATAACAGAGGGTCTTCTTCCTTTGAATTTTTCCAGTCAGAATCACACTGGTAACAGTGGATGGGACTAATGTAGAAATGTTGTTAATTTCAAGGAAAACACTGTCACAGTGAGGGAAATCTGTGCTGGAATGATTAACTTGACAATATACATTACCAATATATATTCATATGGCACTACTCCAGTTAACAGCCAAAAACAGTTCATAGGTGAAACTGAGTGCTGATGAGACTAGATACAGTTAAACAAATTAACCATTTGGTTGGCTAAGATCAGAGTATGGCATACTGATGGGTGAACATGGGTGTTAGTCAAAAAAGCTAAGTGAATGTTAGGAACCACTAGGAAAGGGATAGATAATAAAACAGAAAATATCGTAATACCAACTTATAAACTGGTCACACACACCTTGAATATTGCATGTATTTCTGTGTGCCTCATCTCAAAAAAGATATATTAGAATGGAAAAAGTTACAGAGAAGGGGAACAAACATGGGAAATGAAACTGCTTCCAAATGAGGAGAGATTAAAAAAGACTAGGGCTGTTCAAGCTATGAGTAGAGTTGACTAAGGGAGGATATGATGGAGGCCTATGAACTCATGAATAGCAGGAGGAAGTGAATAGGGAAGTGTTATTTACCCCTTCACGTAACACAAAAACGAAAGGTCACCCATGAAATTAACAGGCAGCATGTTTAAAACAAACATAAGGAAGTTTTTCACACAATGCACAGTCAGCCTGTGCAGTCGTTGCCAGGTGATGTTGACAAAGGCCAAAGATATAACTGGGTTCAAAAAAAATTAGGGAAGTTCATGGAGCACAGATCCATCAATAGCAATTACCCAAGATGATCAGGGATGAAACGTCATGCTCCAGGTGTCCCTAAACCTCCAACTGCTAGCAGCTGGGACTGGATGACAGGGGATGGATCACTTAAAATGGCTCTATTCTGTTCATTCCTTCTGAAGCATCTGGCTCTGGCCACTGTCAGAGACAGATACTAGGGTATAGACCAGGAGTCAGCAACCTTTCAGAAGTGGTGTGCCGAGTCTTCATTTATTCACTTTAAGATTTCGCGTGCCGGAAATATATTTTAACATTTTTAGAAGGTCTCTTTCTGTAAGTTTATACTATATAACTAAACTATTGTTGTATGTAAAGTAAATAAGGTTTTTAAAATGTTTAAGAAACTTCATTTAAAATTAAATTAAAATGCAGAGGCCCCCGGACCGGTGGCGAGGACCCGGGCAGCATGAGTGCCACTGAAAATCAGCTCACGTGCCGCCTAAAGCACCCGTGCCATAGGTTGCCTACCCCTGGTATAGACCATTGGTCTGATCAAGCCTGGCTATTCTGAACAGCATGTGGAGGATAACGTATATATTGACCATAGTTGTTAAAGAAAAACGAGTCTCTTTATTGGTTTCTCTGTAGGAGAGGATGATCAAGTGCATACAGTGTCACTGATGAGGAAAAACTATGATCAATTGTTACCAGATGTTCAGAACCAAGTCAATCTACCTACCTTACTCCTGAATATAAAGAAGGATTCATCTACTTAGGCGGGATACATTTTCTAATCTTTTCCATTTTAGGCATAATACTATACTTAAAGGCAAATTTTCAGCTGCTTCATAAGGATTGTGTTCCTCCTGTAGCTACCTGTTGGCATATACCAACATGGGATTTTGCAAGTGCAATGGGCACACACAATATTTTGGAGGCATTCACTCCATACACAATTGAAAAATTAGCTTCCAAATGCCAGAATCTGTATATTGAGAGGAAAGTACCTATGTAAAATTCTCATCTCCATGTGCAGGTGACATGATTATATAGCTGACAGACTCTGAAAACTGCTCTCTTGCCCAGATTCCAACCAAAAAATGCCTTCCATTTGAGCCCCTAGAAATTACAGGGTACCTGAAACAATGTTATAGCCAGACCCTTCCTAGGTCAGAACGTTTCCAGTTCTAACGCTCTGTGTTGGAGTGTCATTGTCATTCTGTGCTGACAATACAAGAAAATGGGAAAATTGAGATTTGCAGCAGTAATATCTACACATATTCATTTTGGCTCTTATTTTAACTTCTTTTTGAAAATGCTCAGAATAATACACAGAATGTAGTCTTCACACTATATAATTTAAACTAAGATCCCACGGACCTTTAGTTTAGTTTCTCAGTAAAATGCTGTGGACTGTATGCAATATTAATATGCTGTGAAAAGTAAAATATTAAATAGGAATTCTTCTTACCGGTTCACAGCCCTGGATTGTTACCCTCTGCACTGTATTCGTTCCTCTTCCACCATCACTCACAGAGATTGAGCTTATTTCGCAGGGACTGCAACTTTGTGTTTCTTGGCACTGGTGGATGATTTGGGGTTGTTCAGATTGCTGGCATACCTGACTAACCTGGGATTGGTTGGACTGGTGGGAAAACTGATATTGTTTCTCCTTTAAAAAAATACATAGAAAATTCAAGATTATTATAGAACCAGAGACCATTACTCTCTCCCCAGTAAAAAGCCTCTGTATAAATTAATAAAATGCATTCCTGCACTGGAAAACCCAAATGGTAAGTTTATGTTGATCAGCTAGGCAAATATTTTAATTATATTATTGAAAATGCCATAAATTTCGCATATTACAACATTAACACAGTATTAACAATGTTGTTGCATCTGTGCTGGCCACAGTATATGAGAGAGACATGTAGGCAGTATTGCCAACTCTCATGATTTTGTCGAGAGTCCTGTGATAATTATTGCTTTCTCAACTTTTTCACTGCAGCACAGTTTAGTAAGAAAAGTATTTGGAACTGAATTTAATCTGGAGATGGGTCAGTAAATTTGCTCATGAATTTTCAAGTTTTGATTTTCACAGTGAACAATGCATAGTGACATCTGCAACATTTTTCACACATTATGCACACTACATGATGCCACATCATTTATGTTTTTATAATGCAGGAAAAATGCAACTTTTTTTAATTTATCAAGCATATGAAAGTGACAAGGAAATTGTAAGTAATCTAGAAGCTAGTTTAGGCCACTATTCAACAAAGCACTGCAGCATACACTTAAGTCCCATTGACGTCAATATACTTCAGCGCTTTACCGACTTGGGGTCTTCATCCTGCAAGTCTAATTTAAATAAATAAATAAACAAACACACATTTCCACATATAATGCATTTTAAAAGACACCAGCCCTAGATTCTATGGTTTGTTGTTGTTTCTTAAAATGGAACATCTGAGTTTGTGAAATTTTTTGGTATAATATTTTTTTTTAATGTCCAGTTTTTGTTTTCTTCTTTTTTTCTAGTTTTCCTCTTAAACCGTCACTTACAAAAAAATTTCCAGGCATTCTCTCCCCCTTTTCCACTCAAAACTTCTCCAACTCTGGAAAAAAGTTATGCAGGAAGAGGAGACCCTTTCTACATAGTTTATTTTACAGCAGTCAGTGGCAAAAAAGGGGGGAAAAAAACAAAAATGAAAAAAAACATTTTTTTTTCTGGGTTTTGAACAAAACAAAATATTTCATGTTTAAATTGTCATCTTGTTTCAAAGTTTTCTGAGGAAAAATTAAATTAAATCTAATCAAAAACTACATTTTTCAATGAAAAATAAGTTTTTAATCAAACCTATTTTTTGGTAGTGAATTTTTTCAGTGGAAAATTTTCAACCAGCTCCATAGCAATGTAATTAGCCAGAAACAGAGTAAGATTCCAAACAATATGTTTCCTTATAATCTTGTTTTTCTAAAAGCCTGAGTAAATAGGACAACAAATTCATGCAATTTGGAATTATTTCTAGAAGTCAGTGGGACTATCCCCATGCAAATGTAGTTACCAATAAGAGTAAAAGTTCCAGTCAGGGCTTACTTACATTACCCACTGGATCGATGGGCAGCAATCGATCCAGCGGGGGTCGATTTATCGCATCGAGTCTAGATGTGATAATCAACCACTAAGCGCTCTCCCGTCGACTCTGGTACTCCACCAGGGCGAGAGGCGCAGGTAGAGTTGGAGGGAGAGCATCAGCCATCAAGTTATGGCAGTGAAGACACCACAGTAAGTATATCTAAGTATGTCAACTTCAGCAACGTTATTCACATAGCTGAAGCTGAGTAACTAAGATCGATCACCTCCTCCTCCCCTCGGTGTAGACCAGGCCTCAGGCTCAAAATTATAGTACTAGCAAATGAAGCTAACAGTTGCTGTGACTCTTTAATTTAAAAGGAAGTTTTTGGGGAAAAGTATAACTAACAGGTTGCACACTTTGTAGTTTCTGGAAGGCCAAGCTCACTGCAAGCCCCAGGGGCTCCTTGCATTGCTTCCTCCCCTGCCTAAGCTCCCCACGTGCCACCTCGTCATCTCCCTCTATTTCATGGACTCCCTGAAATTCTCCTTAGTATCCTTCCTGCCATAAGTTCTGTGTGCTCACTCCATTCTTTCCTCCTCCAATACTAGAGACCCCATTCTCTCCTCCTCCATGTCAGTTGCTGTGTCCCCATCCCCCATTCCCTCCTTGGCAGGGGCTCTGTTTCGCCCTCATTTCCATTTTCTCCCCCAGGAGTTCTTTGTGCCCCCCACTCCCTCCACCCCAGGGTTCCTCATTCCTCCCCCCATCCCCTGCCCACCATGATAAGAGTTCCCTGTGGGCACCCTTTCCCCTCACCATCTGGGAGATAGGTCATTCACTGGGTCAACATCTTAACTCCATACTGCGGTATTGTTATGCTGGAACGCATTAATGGGTGTCATCAAACAGTTGTTTGATCTATAGACAATTGCAAAGGTGCTTGAAACTGTGGATCTGTTAAACAGAAGATAAGGTTCTACATGTATCCCATTTCTCCCCCTTTTGATTTTCCTCCAAAATAACCAGTCTTTGGCCACAACATTCCCTGAAATTTTGAAACTGATGAGATGTGACATTCAAAAATTATTGTGTTACATACAGACAGACATAGAAATGCCATCAAGTTGAGTGTAGGCCATTGCGAGGTTGGCCAATAGATGTTCCAAATCCTGCTCACCTTACTCTTAAAAGAAATTATATTGATTTCAAGTAAGGATTTGACCCTTACGTGCATTAAAACAATCCTATCAGATTTGCTTTAATTTCCAAGAGAAGCAAAAACTTGAGACAATAATAGAAAAGTGTTTGTTTTCTTGCACAACGGATTAATATGAATAATATAAAAAATCATTTACCTGTTCAGGATTTAGCAACTCATATTTTCTTATTGTCTTTTCATAGATAACATTATTCCCTGGGCAATAACTTCCTCCTCTCAGAAATGGAGACAATGGCTCCTGTAACTGCAAAGCATTAAAAAAAAGTGTTAATATACAATCTTGTGGATATACCACTCCTATTTAGAATTAGCACTATTCTGAATAAAAAGTGTTCGGGTTTTTTTTACAAATTAAAAGACATGAGCAACATATTTAGACATGATACAGTACTGTGTACGTTGAAGTAGTAGTTGAGACACCGAAAGGTCATGTTAATTTTACATGGGGAATAAATATTTAATAAAGAGCTCTGCAATACCAGAGAAAGGCATAACACAATCAAATGGCTGGAAGCTGCAACTAAAAAAATGTATACTAGAGGAAATAACATTTTTAACAGTGAGAGTAATTAACCATTAGAAAGTTAACCAAGGGGCCTCCAGCACTGACAATTTTTAAATCAAGATTGGATGTTTTCCTAAAAGATCTGCTCTAAGCATTATTTGGGGGAAGTTCTCTGGCCTATGTTACACAGGAGGTCCGACTAGATGATCACAATGATCTCTTCTGGCCTTGGCATCTATAATTTGAGCTCCATAAAGGAAGCGAGTTGAATCAATGGGGTTCAGCTTGTTTCCACTGAAGTCAACAAAAGACTCGCACTGATTTCTGTGAGCCCTAGATCAAGCCCTTAGAGAGTATACAAGATTGGACTCATTATTATTGATAAATTGTGCAATGGCAGGCAGAGTATAAAGTGCTAAAATCAACTCTGTAGGAGAGAAACTGACCTAAAACACATATGTTAAAAAGATGACAAATGTTCAGAGTATACCAGAGCAGAGCACAGATATATAAGTAAGAGGAAGGAAATGAAATATAGCATTGTGGTGTATTGCCTCAGCAGAAGGAAGTCTGATTTTGGTTCCTTTGGATGGTCTCTTGAGATGCAAGCATTAATCCTCAGAGCAGCTTGGAGGGAAAGAGCAAGGCAGAAACAAAGGCATAACTTGGATCCAAGTACTAACTGGGTTTACCTATATAAACACCCACTTCATGGCAAGTTGGGGTGTAAATCTCCCTCACACAATAGCAGGGTGTGCACTAGCTGTCCATGCTCCACAGTGTGCTCCGATCTACCCCGCTACATGTAGATTAGCACACCCTTTGGAACTTTTAGTGCATGACAACACGGTCCACACGGACAGCTAGTGTGCAGCAGGCTAAACACAAGGCAGATTTACCCCCCAGCATATCGTGAACTAAGTGTTTGTACAGGATATGTCTACACTGCAGTGTAAGACCAGGGTTAGCAGAATCTGAGCTAGCAGTCCCTGGGTTTGTTAATCTAGAGTAGGGGTAGGCAACCTATGGCACGCGTGCCAAAGGCGGCACGCGAGCTGATTTTCAGTGGCACTCACACTGCCCGGGTCTGGCCACCGGTCAGGGGGGCTCTTCCTTTTTTTAATTGAATTTTAAATGAAGCTTCTTAAACATTTTAAAACCTTATTTACTTTACAAAGAACAATAGATTAGTTATATAAAATAGAATTATAGAACGAGACCTTCTAAAAACATTAAAATGTATTACTGGCACGTGAAACCTTAAATTAGAGTGAATAAATGAAGACTCGGCACACCACTTCTGAAAGGTTGCTGACCCCTGATCTAGAGCTTGAGCGTCTACACTTATTTGTAAACTCCAAGTTAGGAATTATTGAACACGTGGCCCCAAACTAGAGCTCCAACATCTACACTGCATTATACAGGCCTGAGTCCAACCACCCATATCCCAGACTTCTGAGCACCCTCCCAAAAGTGACCACTCTAACCCTTTCTTTGTGGTGCAGTGTGGGAAAACATGGCAATCTAAAAAAATTGACTACCCAGAGAACAAAGACAGTTTTCCCGTGGGACACTTTTGGTGGCTTCCCATAGCACTAGTCCAAAAGGGCTTGAACCCTGGATCCAAATTTGACTCCGGCTCAGACTCTCCACCCCGTGGGATCCTGGGATCTGGGTTAGTGCAATGGGTATGTAGGTGGAAGAGGGATTAGGCTTTAGCCTGAGTTCAAACCCTGGGCTTACATTGCAGTGAGTAAATTTGGGCACCCAACAAAAGGACACTTTTCAAAATCTGAACCTATGCAACTTGCCCAAAGTCAACAAAATTCTGTGCCAATGCCATTGATAGAACACAGATCTCCAGTCATAATCCAGTGCTTTACCAACAAGATCTTCCTTCCTTTTCTGAGCTAATAAAAAATATGTTGAGGGTTCCCAGGCTTCTGGGCTAGCAACAATACTGTGTCCAGCACATTCTATGTCTGTGGCATCCACTCATGAGAGCCAGTTATAGACATTCTTTACCCTAAACACAATTCTTCCACATATTTAGGTTAAGCAGTACTTTAGGGTGGTCTTTAAATAATGAAAATGGCTACCACATTGTGCAACAGCAACATTAGCTCTGTCCTTGATGTTGTTAAAGTCCAAACCTACATTCCTCAAGTAGAGAGGCAAGGTGGGTGAGGTAATATATTTTACTGGACCAATTTCCGTTGTTGAGAGAGAAAGAAGCTTTTGAGCTACACAGTGTTCTAAACTGGAATAAGAGCTCTGTGTAAATTCAAAAGCTTGTCTCTCTCACCAGTAAAAGCTGATCAAATAAAAGATATTACCTCACACATTTTGTCTCTCTAATCTCATGATACAAACATGGCTACAACATCATATTCCTCAAGTAAGCACAATTCCCACTCAGGTCAGTTTGAGACTGGGTCTTTTGTTAGTTTACTGTGATAGAACAGCAGGAACAGCTCACAGATCATGGTCTCTTCCTCCCCTAGAAAAGCGACAAAGAGTATTGTAGCACCTTACAGACTAACAGATGTTTTGGATCATAAGCTTTCGGGGGCTAAGACCCGCTTTCTCCCCTAACAACTCAGCAATGCCAGGAAGGTCTTTGTTGCTGTTATCAACATTTTAAATCAAGGGGGCATTCATCACTGGATAAGAGTAATACCAAAGTAGGTCATATATCCAGTTTGAAACTGCCAGATCTGTAATAAGCAGCCTACAGCCATTTTTCAATGCTCCTCCTAAAAGAGTGAATCATAACACCAGGAAAATGAAATCGAAGTAGAAAAGACGCTACTCTAGCTAAGCATCAATTATAGTAATTAGAGAATGTCAAAATTATGAGTACTGCCAAAGACTTGTCATAGTCTTGATCACATTTTCTCCCCTTTGCATAATTAGGGCCTGATCATGCAAACTTTCATCATGTAAGTAATCCTACTGAAGTCAAAAGGACTCCTTATATGAGTATACAACATTCAAAAGAAAAGATGATATATAGCTTATAAAGCATAACCATGTTTCTAAATTATCCTAATTTTTAAATAATCTGGACTATAAACTGAAACACCTACAAATTAACATGTGATTGATTTTTTCAAACAAATTTCACTTCTGAAAGACTGCACTTTATAGATATATTGTTTTGTTTCTCAGGTCTTTGGCTCAAAATAATTACTTAGGCTGAGATTGCCTTTCTGAGGCAGGGAGCTTCTTTTTTGTTGTGTGTTTGCCTGGAGCCCTGCTCAAGGAGTCCTGGGCCACTCCTAGGAACTGTGGTAATAATAAAAAAAAAAAAAACACTTTTCCTAATTGTTTATTTGTTATTCAGAGATACATACTGTAATATGGTACATTGAAAAATGTATCCTTTTAAGAAAATGGACTATATTTAAAGTAAATAATTTGTTAAAGAGTCTTACAAACCTGCCTAAACTAAATCTACTGCCTCAGGGCTTTGGAATACACAACTCATGCTATTAAGCTCTCTCACTTGTAACGAGACATACCAAACCTGCAAAAAAAAAAGAAAAAATCCACAGAATTTGGGCTTGTTTTTGGCTTAATTGGTTTGTGAGTTGCTTGTTTATTTATTGCTTGTTTGACTTGTAGCTTGTTGCCTTTTTTTTTTTTTTTTTTTAAATTGGCTCCCAGCAAGCAGGGACAAAGGCAGGAGAGAGTCAGGGATGCACAGCAGGCCCACCACAGTCCCAGACTGCACACTGTGGGGATCTAGTTACATGGAGTGTTGGGGTTCTCAGGGACTGGCTTATTTTGGCCTTGTTTTGAAACAGAACGAAGTTGATTTTTTCCTTTTTGTGAAAGTCAGGGTGCTCATTTACCAAATGAAAGTTGCTAGCTGTGGTTGTAATTTGTAAAACTTTTTTACTAGAGTAAAAAGTACTAAAGTATTCTCATAGGTATAAAGACCAGGAGACTATTAAGGCAGAATACATCTCTCATCATCTAAGATTTAAGGAAAGATTCTAAACTCTATGTAGAATGATATACTTAGAACTCAGGGGGATGTTTTACTTCCACAAATCCATGTTCAGTTTCAAGATACATAGAGTCTTTTTTTTTTTTAAACCACCTCAAAGCATGTACCTAGTTACACCCATTTAAATTCATAGCAATGCCAGTGACTTAAACATGGTTACGCTGGCCCGATCACCTCCTCAGACAGCCTGAAGGAGGGGACAAAATGAGAAATTTCTCTGAAGTTCTGCTTGTTGAAATTGCTCCTCACTTGTTCGGTCAGCGAGGTGGCATTTGCCTGCACTTCTTCCCACACCTGCAGAACAGGCTGGAGTCACACAATAACCTTGTGCCACCACACCAGCTTCAAGTCCCCAGCACAAGCTCTTCGTTCCCTGGCACTGCAGCTCCAGTGGGTCTGTGTTGCCAGGATTTCTGCTGCCAGCAGCTGCTCCTGGAACCCTCCACTCTCAAAGAGTGATCCCCATCATGGGACAGTGGGTGGGGAAATGTAACAAAGCCTTGGTTATATTACATTTCCACTTGAAACTCAAGTTGGTGAGTAGGGGTAAAATGATGTACATTTTCCCCTCCATTCTCCTCTCCCTAAAATGTTCCAAAAAAACCCTTTTGGAGTGTCAGGGGGCAACTGAATTCCTTTCCTGCAAGAAATAGAGGTCGGCCTGGAGAACATCCCATTGTTGGACACATTTAAGTGACATTAAGATTGGGCCTTGGACTTACACCAATGCAACAAAGCAGGTGTGGGCCCTATAGTATCAAACATAGGGAGACAAATTTAAGCATGAACTGGCAAGCAGAAAAGATTGTGGTTTTCCCCTCTAATGTTTATTTAATAGGTGTTAAGGTGACATCATGAGTTTTTGTTTTGTTTCGGTTCCCCCTCCTCCATTATAATTATTTCATTAAACTACTCAGCCAAGGAAATTTGTTGCAATGAGATTCACATCTGGTTTAACACACTGTAAAAAATCCCTCTGTAAACAGACAGATAAAAGGTGGAATGGGAATCAGTGTTGAATTCTGTACTGTTTGGGCCAAATTCTATTCGGTCTTGAATATGAGACTAATTCACAGGATTAAGTGCAATTTTCCATCTGAATGTAGGTTGCAGACTCACACCTTTAATTAAGAAAAGATAGGAGGAGATCTCCACACTAATGTGGTAAATATGTAATGACACCATAGCACCGCTGGTTCAGATAAAAAACTATAAAGAATATATACATGGCAAGAAAACTTTATCTGCAGCACATCTTAAACATGAATATTGCCATTTAAAAACATTTTAAAATGAGGAATAAAAACTCCAGCAATAGATAGGTTATTTATAAATTCTGCTAACCAGTTTGCAAATACAGTAGTTAATTTATCACTGTACAATATGATCAAAGAAATAAAATAATGACAGATAAGAACTCTACCTCTGAATAGAGACAATGAACTCGATTTGGTCATCAACTAAATTGGGGTAAATTGTAACTCTGTAGCCTTCAGTAGAGTTACTCCTATTTACACCAATGTAAACTGAGAACAGAATTCATCCTGCTATCCAGAGAAACAGGAAAGAACACTCAGAAGAGATCATGAAAAGTAAAAGAAAAATCTGTTATAAGCAACAGACTGTGAGATTGCCTATAAATGAGCAAGACTTACAATTTATCATTTTTAAAAATAATCTGGTTCTCTAATTGTCACTCCTCCTCCTCCATGTTAATCTACTAAATTTGGGAACTGGGAGAAGGGGGGTTAATTCTTTGGCTCTTGATTCCAAACAAAACAGACAGATCATAGCATTTGCTAATATTCTACTGGCATCAGTGGAAGCTCTGCACCTCATAAGATCTTCACCCTGCAAACCTTCACTCACTCAAGTGCAAACTCTTCATGTGAGGGTTTGCAGGATTTAGCACTGAGCCTTCTTTGCACTGAAGCAAAACACCTTTCTTGTTATTTCATGTCCTAGTCACTCTTCAAAAATCATGACTGGGATTTTAATACTTACGAATTCTACTCCAAGCAAGGTTCATTCAAATCAAATAGCAAAATGAGATGTACACTAAATACAGTAACCAGCTTCAAATTTTATCAACTCCTTCATGTAATCCAGGCGCAATTTGCTTGGAAAGACTCCTTTCAGACAATCTCACTGAAGTCAATGGAATTATTCCAGATATACCCTGATCTGACACAGAGCAGCATTTGGTCCACAATCTCAAACAGGAAAGAGTAAATCAAAGGTTGGATACAGCAAACAAATATTAAGAACAACATATTAATAAAGTAGCTGCTTTCATCTGTGACAAGGCCTTATAGTCAAATAGATCATAAAAGTGACAAAGATTCTGATCATAAAAGACATTATCCATTTCCACATTTTTTTCTCTAAAATGTAATCAAAATATACATAAGAATAATCGTAATAGAAAACACTGATTCACTGATAGAGTAAATGCTATAGTAGAAATGTTTGATTTATACACATACACACATATAAACAATACTGAATGGGGTATGTCCTTAATGAACATACTTTTTAAAAAATTACTTCCTGGATAGATTCTGTATCACACAAGAGAATTCTCTTGGCCAATCCGCAGTAGCAAACAATGTAATATTTCTATATCACTTTTATCTAAGAACTCAATTAAGGTTCAGAACATCGATGTGAAGTATGTATACCTATGTGATAACTGGATAAACTGAGATATGCAGAAATTAAGAAATCTGCAGGAAGTCAATAGGACAGTGAAGAATAGGGCTCAAGAGTTCTACTTCTTGTCCCCTGTATTTCCCACCGGATAGTTCAGCCTCCCAAAGAATTATATACATCCCCATGTAGGGGACTGAACAAACATTAAATTCCACCTACTCTCCCTGTCACTCTTTATACTCCTTCCAAAATTCTTGCCAACAAAAATTCTTTTGTTTCTTTCATCCACTTCCAACTACACGCCTTCTCACTTGCTGACACCTGAGCTTGAGAAACCTCCTAAATTAATGTTTATTAAGCATCCTCCCTCTCCACCTTCCAGAAGTTTACAACCAGTATTCCAGTTATAGAAACCACAATTCACTCCATGTCTGACCTTTTTGTGCCTTTAGAGCCTGATTCAGCAAACACTGAAGCACATGCTCAACTTTAGGCACATGAATAGTCTCATTGACTTTAACAGGACTACGGTACATCCTTACTACATACTACACGGAGAGACAAGGTGTGTGAAGTAATATCTTTTATTGGACCAACTTGAAATTAGCACCTTACCTCTCTAATATCCCAGGACTGACACGGCTACAACTACACTGCATAGTAGAGTAGTACATATTAATTAATGCTCAACATTTTCATCTCTAGATTTCAATGCACATTACAAGTTCGGGTATATCTCTCTATTTTACAGAAAGGTAGGGTGACCAGACAGCAAATGTGAAAAATTGGGACAGGGAGTGGAAGCTAATAGGAGCCTATATGAGAAAAGACCCAAAAATCAGGACTGTCCCTATAAAATTGGACATCTGGTCACCCTACCAACAGGGTCACTAAAGCATAGAGAATTTAGCTGACTTGCCTATGGTCTCAAAGCACAGTCAGTGGTAGAGACAGAAGGGGAGCTCTTGCCTCCTAATTCACAGCAGAGAATGCTGTCTAAATGCCACTTGTAAAGTTGTGACAAACAGCATTAATACTTGCTTGTCAAAGTTTTCCTTACATTTGTTCAGGATTAAAAATCTTCATTTCACAAACTGGAACTAAAGACACAAAAAGGAATTTTCTTTGCTCGAAAATCTTTATTTTTTTTTTAATAATACCCCTCATAGGCCTGATTTTGAAACAAGTTAGCTTAAACAATTATATATTTAATATGCTCACACACCTATCACCACTAGTAATGGAAACTAGATAACTGCACAAAAATTAATTATAATAATTTGTACAGGCAATAACCCAATTTGAATGCATAACCCAAGTGCATGCATGCACAACATAGCTGTGAGCACACTGTGTATAAAAATTTGCACATTCACTTATATGAAAATACAGCCCTATAGCAGGATATTGTACTATGAAGATAGGGATTTTACAAATGTTTACCTGTTGAAACATATTATTACTGAGTTTTAGACTCCTTTGTTCAGTCTTAAATAATTTTTCCAGGTCATACCAAATTCAATTTTTGAAAAGCCATTCACTTTGTGGAAGTCTATAAAAAATTGCAGATGCCACAAAAATAAAGTTTTCTTC
This sequence comes from Dermatemys mawii, assembly GCA_007922305.1. Taxonomy (NCBI): domain Eukaryota; kingdom Metazoa; phylum Chordata; order Testudines; family Dermatemydidae; genus Dermatemys; species Dermatemys mawii. The sequence goes on along the minus strand of ML677377.1, from coordinate 12,225,425 downwards.
AGCTTCCATGAAGCAAAACACTGGAGACTCAGATGGAAAAGTCCTCTAGTCTAGACAGCAAAATAGGAATGAAATCAATAGAGTTCTATAGAAATTTCCCAGCAATCCTAAATAATTTAATAGAGAATGATATCCTTTCTCAAAAAAAAGTGGGATGTTGGGGCAACCAATTATCTATAAACTATCCTATAGAATGCTATAGCATATATTTGCTATTAAAAATTCTAAATTCTATATGATGGTTCAGAAAGCCTATACAAAGTATACCACTTTCTATCTGGGAAAGTACTTTTCTGTAAGGTCATTTTTTAACTGAGTCAGACACATAAGTATTAAAATAGTTTAAGTTACCATGATTACAGTTAAGAGCTATAATCTAAGAACACCAAAATTCCTACCTAATACCCTAGATACGTTACTTTAAAAAGTTATTTTAACAGTATACCAAAAAGTCAAATTTGACAATTATTGTACTGCAGAATTATGGAGAGAATTATGTGCCACTATAGTTTAAGTGTTGTTAGTGTTTCTATTACAAGCCATAGATGAAGCCTGATACAATTTCTATTGATCCTATTAATATTCCACCTGTTGCAAAACTTGATCATCCATCAAGGTACTTAGGCCAGGATCACCATTCTTCTATCCACCTTCCAAAACATCATTTGAGATGTTTTAAAGTTAAATGAACATTCAATCTGCTCATCTCAAATGCCTCTTCAAGGTTTTGATATGTAAGTGAAATTTGCCAAATAGTAGTTAAATGTTGTCTAAACAATTTTAAATGTCTAAAATATTGAAGTTGAAATTACATGCATAGACACCTGTGTAATTTTTATAAGGATTGTATTATCAGCTTGCATCCTATACATACTTCTCCCATTTGAGACTCAGAATCAGATTCTGAGGCCAGAAAAGTACACTGTATTGTAATTGTATATTTCTTGCATAATGCAGGTCACAAAAATCCCCCAAAATAGAGCATACCTTTTGGAAAAACATCTAATTAGGATTTAAAAATTGCCAGTGATGGAGAACTCACCACAACCCTTAGTAAACTGTTCCAAAGGTTAATTACCCACACAGTCATAAAAAGTATGCCTTATTTCCAGTATGAATTTGTCTAACTTCAACTTCCTGCCACTGGATATTGTCATACTTTTGTCTGCTAAATTGAAGAACTCATTATCAAATATTTGTTCCCATGTAGGTACTTACAGACCGGGATCAAGTCACCACTTCACCCTCTCCCTTTCTTAAACTGAACAGATTGGAGTCCATCCCTATAAGGTATGTTTCCATTCTGTTAATCATTCTCATGACTCTTTTCTGAGCACTCTCCAGTTTACAAAAACATCCTTCTTGAATTCTTGACACCAAGAACTGAACATAGTATTCCAGCAGCAATCGTTTCCCTATCAACTAGAGAGAGAATATAATTGCTATACTCCTATTTGATATTCCCCTCTTTATGTAACCAAAGATTGCATTATAGCCCTTTTGGCCAGTGTCACACTGGGAGCCATCCACACTGATCATCAGGTCTTTTTCGGAGTTACTACTCCCAGGACAGAGCACCCTATCCTGGAAGTATGGCATACATTCTCTATTCTTACATGTATAACTTTACATTTAGCTGTATTAAAACACAATTTGTGTTTTGCTATGGTCTATACAATATTTTAGAAACCTATTTAAATATGCACCAGACATACCTATGTATCAGGTGCAAATAAATTTGCCAACCCTACAGGATTGGTCTGGAGTCTCCAGGAATTAAAGATTAATCTTTAATTAAACATTATGTCACATGCGAGATCTACAGGAATATAGCCAACCCACACTGGCAACCATAAGTGCAAAGGGCCATTCCAGCAGCCCGAGATTGTCAGAGCAGGAAGGTGCTTCGTACACACCACCTCCTGTTCTTAGCTATGCCCCCTAACATCATGGGCTATAAAGGGAGGAATCCCCTATGCAAGAAGACTCTTCAGCTAGCTGCTTAAACTGGATTTAACTTTGCTTCACACTGGGCTTGTCTTCACTAGCGCGGAGATCGATCTTATGGCGATCGATTTATCGTGTCTCCTCAAGACGCGATAAATCGATCATCAGCGGCACCCCCGTCGACTCCATAACTCCAGCTCACCAAAAGGCGAAAGCTGGAGTTGACGGGGGAGCGCGCCGCCGTCCGCTGCCACCGTGAGGACGGCAGGTCAGTCGGCTGTAGATACGCTGATTTCAGCTGAAATTGCGTATCTACAGTCGATCCCCTGCCCTAGTGAGGACTAGCCCACTGTCAGGAGTGACAGAAAGCAGAGCTGAAAAAGGCAGGATCTGACCCAACAAGTTGACATTTAAACAACCCTGAATCTATTCTCTTGTACCCGAACAGGTTATTTACACTGTTGGACTAAGAGGCACCAACATTAACTTATGCACCTGATGGCTGACTAGGTAAAAAGTTAATCAGTAAAAATTGAACTATTCTGTATTTCCCTAGAGACATGCTTTTAAATTTAAGGACTAACACTATGATTGGCAAAGGGGTAACCAGAACATTTTTTACCAGATTCTGCAAACACTGATGCAAGTAAGTAATTTCACTCATGGAAGTAGTCCCACTTAAGTTACCCAAGTGCTGTACATCTGTGTTTGTGGGATTGGGCTTTTACCTATGTATTTAGTTAACCCACATATTCAAATATTTGGTGCAAAAATCCTGTGAGAATTTATTAAAAACACTATTTACAAACATAATCCGAAATATTCCATCCAATCCATCTCCAATATTCATGGCTAAATATCTATCTGCATACCATCCATATTCTATGATTTTGTTGTGAATAATTATAAAAGATATTATAATTCTGTGGGATAGGAAGCAGTCTGTAGCAAACTAACCAAATTTGGTACAGATTAGGCTGCCTCTGGAATTAGCCTAATATATATTCAGATTGAAATCACTTTACATCATACACATGGTGAGGCAGCTAAAATTTGTCAGTTCTTACAAATCCCAGTCTAAACTATTTGTGAAATACCTGTCAATGAGCAGGCAATTTATAAAGAGGTGTGCTCTTTATTTTAAGCTAAATTCCTGTTTAGATTAATCCTATGCTCCAAATGAAAAATAGTTCATTTGCTATGAGATCTATGACAACAGAAGGATTACAACCAGAAATTGCCCAGAAAAAAATTAACATTAATTTTCTAAGCACTGAAATCTTTTTTCATCACTCCTAGAATCACACTTTCTTACCCATGAATAAAATAAAATAAGGTAGAATAAAAAAAAAAAAAAAAATCACACACATACTATATCTAAGTTATGCACTTATGCACAGGTTTAAACGGATACTTCAAATATCTGCCACACTTCATGCCAGAACATCCTGATCCTGCAACACTTGCTCAGGAAAAACTCCCACTGAAGTCAATGAGAGTTTTGCCTGAGTAAAGACTGCAAGATCAGGCCCAAAGACTTTTAGGTCAAACACAAATCTGAAAATCTGTTAAAAATGAGATGATCAAAGATGTATCGCAATACCACAAACATTCTGAACAGGATGACATCTAAAACTCTTTATTAGTAAAATGATCCAGGAAGGTGTGAGCACATTCATTCATGCAGAGCTGAGGGTGTTCAGTATTCTATATACATTGGTAAAATGCCCTGTTTTCCAGAGTTTACAAAAGCCCTATCCCACAGCAATGACAGATATTACACTAAGTGAAATCACAATAGATGGATTAAACAATCCACAATAAGAAATTACACAAACAGAACAAATTCACTATAAGGAAGACATTTCACTTTTAGTAACATCTCATCAGTACTACAAAGAAATTATGAAACAAAATTTTAATGCAGCTCCATGAACTTCTGTCGCTAACAGTATCAACAAATGTTAACTTTGCTTTTTTAAAAGATAAGACACAAAATTTCCACAGAAAATGGATGTATTTGTTGAAGTAGTGAGAAACTAAGGTTGAAGGAATAATTAAATACTTGCTGTGTTGTGTCACTCTATGCTACTGTGCTTTTCCAATTGTAGTTATAAATTAAGAAGGCATCTGCTTCTTTATTATATATATCAGCATTCCCTACAAAATATTTAAATCAGTTTAGCTCCACAATAAAAACTACATTTTTACTCTGCACTTTGACCTCATTAAAGACTTACTGGGCTTTATTTAATACCATACTGGTATCTGTTCTATTTTTTTTATAATAAACTTTTCTGGAAAGAGGGCTACACTTATAGTCTGAACTATTTAAATTGATTTGTGCATTTTCAACTTCAGGTAGAATTCCTTTACAGTTTCATTTACATTGTAAGTTTTTAAATAAAGCTTGTTATAGTTGCATTTAAAATTGGTTCTGGAACTAATGTTTTTTCAGTAGTCCCAATTCTTATTTATTAAACTTTTTTGTATCAAAAGAAACAAAAGCCACAAATAAAGACAGTAAAAAGATGCACTATAATCTAAGGATTACAAAAAAAATAGGGGTGATACAACATTTCAAAAACACCATTTTTAGTTCTATTGAGACAGAGAGAGATGCAGAACATTCTGAGGATGGAATATTTGCAAGATCATAGAATCACAGGACTGGAAGGGACCTCAAGAAATCATCTAGTCCCGTACCGTGTGCTCATGGCAGGACTAAGAGGTGGCCCAGCCCGTGCTGCTCCCCGCAGTTCCCATTGGCCTGGAAAGATGAACCACAGCCAGTAGAAACTGCGATCAGCCATACCTGCAGATGCTGCAGGTAAACAAACCATCCCGTCCCACTAGCAGCTTTCCCTGATGGGCCGCATGCCAAAGGTTGCCAATCCCTGATAAGTGTTCATCTAACCTGCTCTTAAAAATCTCCAATGATGGAGATTCCACAACCTCCCTAGGCAATTTATTCCATTGCTTAACCACCCTGATAGGAAGTTTTTCCTAAGGTCCAACCTAAACCTCCCTTGCTGTAAGCTTCTTGTCCGATCCTCAGAGATTAAGAACAACAATTTTTCCCCTCTTCCTTGTAACTTCCTTTTATGTACCTGAAAACTGTTATGTACCCTCTCAAGTCTCCTTTTGTCCATATTAAAATCCAATTTTTCCAATCTTCCCTCATAGGTCATGTTTTCTAGACCTTTAATCATTTTTGTTGCTCTTCTCTGGACTTTCTCCAATTTGTCTATATCTTTCCTGAAATGTGGCACTCAGAACTGGATGCAACCCTCCAGCTGAGGCCTAATCAGCATGAAGTAGAGCAAAAGAATTACTTCTCATGCTGTTTTTTACAACATTCCTGCTAAGTCATCCCAGAATGATGTTTGCTTTTTTTGCAGCAGTGTTGCACTGTTGATTCATATTTAGCTTGTGGTCCCCTATCATCCCCAGATCCATTTCCGCAGTTGTCCTTCCTAAGCAGTCATTTCCCATTTTGTATGTGTGCAACTGATTGTTCCTTCCTAAGTGGAATACTTTGCATTTGTCCTTATTGGGCTGTGTTGAACTGAAATGTTGTGGAGGTTTATTTGTTTGTAGCCCTGTAGTCAATAATAGTAGGTAGCAATTACTAAAAGAAAGCTTGAATACAAATACAGTTCATCCATTCAAAGATAGGAAAAAGTGGAATTTAAGTTGAAAATCATAAGAAACCTGGATTGTGAAAATACATCACCGATATATATAGCTTTTCACACATAGATAGTAAACAGGTTGCTTAGCATAATTTCAGCAATGCCCTATGTAAAGATGAAATTTATAACATTTTTCTTTATTATATTAATTACACTGTAAGTATTACAGATTACTATTGGAACACAAAAAGATATCTTAAAGTTCTATCTGGTTTTGATCTCATTCCAAAAGTAGTGGCCCAAAAGAGTTCCATCTATCCATTTCATAATCCATTTATCTTTATAGGACAAAAATGATATATAATTTCTTATATAAGAACAAGAATAGACATCCCAGGACAGACTGCAAAACACTTCTAAACCTAATGATTTTGCCTATTACAGTTCTTGGCTGAAGATAATCATCAGTGCTCATACATTAAATCAGTCCCGTTTACACCATATTCATAAAGCTTTCACACACATACAGAACTCTTCTAAAATATCTTTTCTCTGAATGTCAACAGCTCTATGGTGAGAAATGAACACACCCCTCCCTTACTGGTGAATGCAAAAAAAACCAATCCTCTCCCATGCATCTTGCAAATCTCTTTAGAAGCATAGTAGTCGTTGTATGACTCACTTCAGGAAGTCCAGCCACATACAGGGATTTTGAATGTCAAAGGTTCACCAGTCCCTCAGCAACAGTTGTGTAAATGGGCCTGTGCATCACCCACTCACAGTGTAACCAATCAATGACCACACACACACACAGTAACCAGTCAATCAGTCCCGCGCACACACACAGTAACTAATCACACACACAAACACACACACACCGTAACTAGTCAATGAACCCCCCTCGCGCGCTCGGTTGCACACACACAGCGGGAAGTCGCCGAGGCCCACAAGACGCAGCCGAACGAGCCCCCGGCCAGGCCGCGCGGGCAGGCGGAAAGGGGAGGGAGGGAGGCCCGTGTACCTGCTGAGGCGGGTCGCGGCTCCAGATGACATGCTGATGGCCTGACGCGTTCTCCAGCGGGGACACCGCCCTGGGGGAGCACGGAGGGGGCTCTAGCACCTGCCCCCGCCTGCTCCCGGGGTAGCTATAGGTCCTCACCCGCTCGTACACCACGTTGCCGTCCTGATGCTGCTGGTGCTGGTGGGGCAGCGGCTCCGGGCAGGGCAGGGGCTGCAGATCGGGGCACGGCTTGGGCAGGGGCTCGGGGCACGGCCGGGGCCGGCTTTGCAGGGGCGGCGGGTCGGGGCACTGCTGGGGCCAGCTAGGCAGCGGCTCGGGACACGGCCGGGGCCAGCTCGGCAGGGGCGGCGAGTCGGGGCACGGCCGGGGCCGGCTGGGCAGGGGCGGCGGGTCGGGGCACGGCCGGGGCCGGTTCTGCAAAGGCGGCGGCTCGTAGCAGGGCAGCGGCTCGGGGCACGGCCGAGGCCGGTGGCGCGGCAGAGGCAGCGTGTGGTAGCAGGGCTGGGGCTGGTGGGGCTGCGGCCGCTGATGCTGCAGGTGCGGGGGCAGCCCCTGGGGCTGCAGCTGCTGCTGGCCACCGTACATGCTGCGCGCGGAGAGCTGGGCACGGCCGAGCAGGAGCCGGGACGCGGGGCAGCAAGTGCGGGCGAGCGGGGCCGGGATTAGTAGCCGCGCGGGCAGCGCCCAGGTCTGGACACGCCTTGGAGCGGCGGCGACTCACCTGACTCCCCGCAGCGGGGAGCGGCCCCGCCGCCTCCGCGGGCAGGCTGCCAGCTCGGCCTGGCGCAGCCGCGTCGCCCTCAAAGAGCCACCACCGCCTGCAGGCCAGCCGGGGGCAAAGCGACAGGGGCCGGGAGGGGAAGCCCCCAGTTTCCCACGACTTTAGCTCCAGCGTGGGAAAAGTAATGTTAGCCTTCAAGGAGGCTGGAAACGGCTTAGTGCTATCTCTCGTTCTCCCCTCCCCCCCGTTAAAACCAGGCTGTAGGATTGATGCCAGCATGAGTGGACTGTGTTTATCAGGGTGTCAAGGAAGGAGTTAATATTAGATAATGAAAATACCTGGAGGGGAGGAAAGCCTCGAATACGCTGTTACCATTCCTTATAATTATTCGTGGCCTCAACTAAATTCTGTTACAGGCAAAGCATAAAAAGAAAGATGTTAGATAAACATAAACATACTCTTGCTAGAAAATGCAACATACCTTTATTTCTTGGAATTCAGAATAATAACACATGCCTAAACCGGAGAGACTAAAACAAAGCAGACTGCTCTCAAAAGATCACAGCTTGCCTTGGTCTGGATCTCATGCTCTACTACAAAGACCCCTAGGGACAAGCAGGAGCAGGAAATTTGAAGTCCTTTGATAATTTAAAGTAATAAATCACAATTTTAACACAACTTTCAAAACAACACAGTTTCCAGTAGAGACAACCACCATATTTGCAAACAGGAGTCCATGTATATTCGTGCAGAATAATCCCTTTACATACTCATGTTCAGTTGTCATCAGCCTTTGTTGAACATTTCCTGCAGCTGTAATAAAGCAAAATGAATTAATTTCATTCCTGATGTGAGTCCACCTACACTTCCCCTTTGGTGTCTTAATGTGTTTCCAGGTTGGGTTGAGGGGAGAGGGGAATGTAATCATACAGTTATCTGCTTCTTAGACACAGCCTGTTAAATCACTCAAATTCTATGCCAGAAGTAAGGGGTTTGCAAAACTTTCTGCTACATTGCAGACCACTTTTCATTTGTAATCAAAGGAACCACTTTCTCACCCATTCACACAACAACCCTCTGGCTACTACAGCAATTGCTTATATAGAAAAGTGATATTAGACAATAATTTTAATATATTTGTGGCTATTTTAATACAGTTTGGGGGTTATTGTTAAGGAAGGGAGCCAGCTTCATGTGATTAGGTTGCTCTTTAGGGATAGACCACCACCAAGTTCTCTGTTGATTGTTTGGGAGTCAATAGCCTAAAACTTCACTCCTGAGGAAAGAATGTATGTTCCACTCCATTTCTCAATCCAAAATACTTTCTTTGGAGCCCCCTTTTCACATTCAGTAACCAGATGGCCCTGTCCCCTCTTCCTGCAAGTTAATACACAGGATAGTAGCATTACTATGTAAACTATTGTATGCAATCTCAAACATATGCATGTATCATTCTCTGATACTCCAGATCGGTGCACAGTCACCCTATAAGCTTACTAGTTGCTTTTGGGTCCCACAAGATAAAGGTTGTATTATTACTAGTACAATCAGATGATTATTTTATTATTAATATCAATTGTAGCTAGGAGTAGCTGAGAGAGGCTTCAGATACATGAAAGAACACTCACACAAAATGAAATAACTGTTTAAGAGGCCTTTACCTCAGGAACCCTGGCTTACAAGCTCTTCAGCTCAAAGTCCTCAAGCGTCTCTGAGCCTGGTCAAGCTAGTCTTCTGGAGCCTGAAAGGGAGATGAATATTCTTATTGTAATCCATACAGCCAAGAGGAGAAAACAGAAGGAGCAAGGATTTAGGAGATTATCCCACAGGAAGCACTTGACAGAGCTAAGATTTTCAAAGCAATAAACAAAAAAATTGAGTTATCCACAGAACTCCCATTCTTGGTAACAGGAATTTTGTCTGTAACTTCCTTCTTAGTTACAATATTAAATGATCCTTTGTATTAGAGGTTATGTTTATTGTAGAAAAGTTTCTTTTGTTGGCTAATGGAGGAGGATGTTTTTCTAAGTTTCTCTAAAAGCTAAAAAAATGAGCAGCAGAAAAAGATGTAGAACATGGGCCTTCAACAACAAAATCTACAGCAGAGTTCATCATTTGTAAGACAAGATAATGGAAGAGATTTGGAGTTTTGGCACAATATTCAATCTGTACTCATAAGACTGATAAAAATGTTAAGACAAATCACCATTTGATTGCTATTATTACCTTTAACAGTGGCCACTCATAAGTGAAGCTATGGTCACTTTGCATTCCTATAACCCTATGTCCCCATTTTCCACAACAGGGCAATCAGATGTTTTTCACATCAGCTAAACAAGTAAGCAAATATGGCCCAATGTATGTTAAAAAGCAGCAATATATGTCATATGTATAATTCTGAACTTTAATTCTTCAGTTATGATTAATAATGCTCTTTGTCAAAAATGCAGCAACTATAATTGCAGTTATGCCTCTCCTGGCAGCTCCTTGCACCACCTCTTAGCTCAGTTTACAGTATAAATAAGCAAAGCAGTGACTCAGTACACCTGGAATTTTGCTTTCTTTCATCCCTGCATATATAGTAAGTAGCATTGTTCCTTTGATTCTAGACCAGCATCAAATCTGGTGCCTAACAACTATTTCTTGTTGTCTTTCAGATGTTGCCGGACATAAGAAGGTTTTTTAAAAAAAAAGATTTAGGGCCAAGTTCATTCCTAGTGTCCAGTCACTGACTCTAATTGTTTTTGGTTGAGGCATTTTAATGAACATTTTTCTGTGAATCCAGAGCATTGTGACCCAGGTATTGTGAAAGTAAGCTTGAGTATAAAATCAGATGCCTACTAGAATGTTTACTTTTAGAAGAATTCAATAGGACATGCATCATATTGATATTCCTAATTTCCAATATATCTGAACTCTATAAAACCACCATTGGGGTAGTCCTGCCACTCTCAATAAAATAAAACATTGGTTCACTTGTAGTATAAAAAAATTAAGACTCTTCATTCCATATAATGAAAAAAGGGAAACAGTACTACAAAAAATGGAACTTGCATATTTTGCATATCTTCACTAAAATCCAAGCTGAACATAAAGAACCTGGGTTAAGTTCTTTGCACATATATTAATGAACATTGGTTATCCTTTAATATTAAATTAATATCCTTTAATATTAAATTAAAAAAATAAACATATGAGTGTTATGTGAATCAAACAGTACACAATTTCTTCCAACCTCTCCCTCTTTGTCCCTTCTGTCTCATGTTATTTTTCAGCAGAGTTTTGTCTCTGTTTTTGTGTTTATTATTATGTATTGTCTATTATGACAATAGCAAATAAACACCACAAATATAATAGCTAATGTGCATACATCATACCTAGAACTGGTTTCACCTTTCTCCTTTTGGGATGGGGATTCTGCAGTCATGAATGAGGATGTCATTTCTTGTTTGATTTATATGTTGATTCTAAATCCAATAAAAAGTGAGTGTTTGCAGGAGGTGGGAGGAGGGAATCCTTTACTATGTAACCATTCAGTTTCTAATGCATTACAATACTGATTTCTGAGTTTTAGTAGTTTTTAATGTTCTCAAAAGAAAATGCACTAGTTGGGGCTCAAATCAGGAAGGTGCCGATCACCTTCTATTCTATGAGCACCCTCATCTCCTAATATCAGTGAGATGTGACACATCTCACATATAATATATGCAGTAAATACTCAGCATTTGAGGGCTGAATCCTAGATTTCTATGAAAAATTAAAGACTGCTATTTACCAAACCTGATAAGAGCAATAAATACAGAACTTTATCTACCTTAAACTTTCAACATAAAGTAAGTGGTAAACATGTTGCTGAATCTTCCTTATTTTATGGTACATGAATGTCATTTGAATATATACTACTGTTTGTTATGCCACCTAGTTTTAATTTACAGTCCCAAGCTATCCTAGGAAAACTCATCAAGAAAAAGAGTCTGCAATTATCTGGAACATAGTAGGGCAATTGTTAAACTAAAAAGTCCGGCACTGTAGTAGGGGAGTTTTGTGCCACCGAATGGTGGCATGCTTATTGTGAACTGAGAACAGGAAATGAGCTCAGCTTCACAACAATAATTTGCTTTTCCCCTCCCAGACAGGTTGTTTGATGAGCAATTCACGTATTGTTATTAGAGTTAAGGAAGATGGAATCATTACATGTTTTGGCACAGGTGCTGGTGCATTGATTTCAAGAGGAACAAGATCAAACCTTTAAAATATTTTGTATACTTTTCTTTTAATTTATACATTACGCAGGGAAGATTATGTTAAAGAAGCAACTGTAGTTTCATTTTAAAAAAATACTCTTTTGAAATCATTAGGCAAATATCCTTTCCTGTGATCCTCTTGAATGTCCCTAAAACTTTAAAACCTGGACAAAACTACCAGAATGAAGTAAACAAATACACAAAAATTCAAGGTGTTATTTTTATAGGCTACTTTTGCTTTTTATTTTCCCAATAAATGGAAAGAATGGCTTAAAATAATATTTATTTTACATGCTTCTCTGTACTATTGTATTCACATGATTCAATACTACAAAATCAACATGGTCATACATAACAGATAGTAATCATTTAAAATCACAACAATAAAATTAGTGGGCCAGATCCTCCATTGATATAAATCAACTAATTTACAACATCTGAGGATTTGACCCAGTATATTAAACAGGTTATGGGCTATAGTATGTGTATATATATATAATTACAAAAGTTATAGAAATGATTTCTTTTCAAATAGGCCTTCCCACTTGGAGTTGCATCAACTTTGTTGTATTTCTTTATCTTGTATATCTAATGATTTTTTAAAAACAGCTTATGTAAGATAACTTGCACAATTCTGTTTATCTTTAATGTTTCAGTCATTAATTTTATTGTACTGAATATTTTTCCAGGGTATATGCTTTTTCATTCTCATATTTAACTGTTAAAAGTAAACTATATTTTGGAAAATAATGCAGACATTTTTGTAGTACATTTTCAAAGACCAAAATTCACTCATTTTGTTCTATAATTCAACAACAAGAGTTAGGGTAAATTCATTAAATTCTCTAATTAAAAATAAATCTTTGCCCTTTCCTACCATCTACGGGTGAGGAGAAGAGAAGGCTCAGATTTCAGGTCAGTGACTGATTGATGATACAAGAAACAAGAGAACAAACTCTTGTTAGTCTATAAAGAAAAGGAAGAAGATGCAGAACTCATCATGATGAGCTGTCTAATCCTCCTACTTTAATACACATCTGTTTCATCAGCTGATTGAAATTAAGATCTACTGCAACAGAACACTGTTTTGGTTTATGGGAGTTGCTTCAGCCAACACCCTTTAGCTGGGGAAGAACTTTATGCAACTTGACATCATAAACAACACACAAAAAAAGAGGACCTGATATTTTGTTTATGAAAGTTCCTATCTGACGGAAGAATTTATGGCCTTGAAAAGGCTTTAAGAAGTTTAGGGTTTTTTACCTTTTAAAATATCTTTTCAGCCGGGAATCTGTCTCCATATGTGTTTGTGCATCACCTAGTACAATGAAGTCCTGATCCTAACTAGATTTTAATATAATAAAATTATGATAATGGACTATATAGCATTCTCCCAGATCAAGTGATAGGCTTTGTACATGAAATCTGCAGAAAAGTCTCCTGTTTTTAACTATTTTCCCAGCCCCAAAATGCTGTACCTTAGGGCTTTCATCTTGTTCTGATTTTCAAAAAGTCAGGTGTGCTGCTGCTTGCATAGTTTGCAGGTGCAGTTACCACAAATTCACATACAAATTGGTAATTGCATGCACAGTGTAACTGCCAGCATAAAATTATTAATAGTAGTAGTACTACTACTGTAGCACCAAGGGCCTCCAATAAGGGCCCCATAAATGAGTTGGCTACCATCATACCACCTTCTAACTAGAGTGCCTCTGCACTGTCCTGATTTTTATTCTGTTCTCCAGGCTCTTTTACAGATTCCACATACTTGCTCATCCAATCACGACCTTTATTGGGGACTGAGTTTATTCAGACAAAATGAACTGAAAAGTCAAGCCATGTCTACACTACAAAATTAAGTCAACCTAACTTAGGTCGACATACTACCAGCACAGTTATTACTTCGCTTGCGTGTGTCTACGTTTTACTCTTTGTGTCAGCCATGTGCATCCTCACCAGGCGCACTTGTATCAATTGTACTGTTAGTGTGGGGCATTGTGGGAAGGCTTCTGAAAATCAGTAACAATCAACATAAGCAACACAGTGTCTACAATGACAATGCATCAACCTAACTACAGTGACCTTGACTTTATGCCATTTAAGGAGGTAGAGTTATTAAGTTGGCATAGCAGGACAGTTACATTGGCAGGAGCAAAATTTAAGTGTAGACACTAGTCAGGCTGATGTAAGCTTTCTTGTGTCAGCCTAACTCTGTAGCATAGACCAAGCCTAAAACTCAAAGTTCCAGAAGTCTGTCCTGGGGCATGGCTCTGACCTCAGAGCCTGGGTGAGTGAAAGAGATCCTTCACAAGGTCCTTTTATCAGTTCTTCAGAGGTGATCCATTCTGGGTTCAGTGCGCAGCTGCTCTACTTAGAGCTGACTCCCTGACAGACTTCCCACCATCAGCCCTTTTCAAGAACTGCTTCTGCTGTCTTATAAGGAACCAGCTGCTTGAGGTTCCCCTCCTTGCACCAAGTGTCCCTGGATAACTCATTTAGCAAGCCTGCTCCAGGCTTCGTGTCTTCTGCAGGCAGCTCCCTCACTCCCTCTCCTCATATGTCTACACTGCAATTAAAAGCCTACGGCTGGCCCGTGCCAGCTAATTTGGGCTCACAGGGCTCAGGCTGTGGGGCTGTTTAACTGTAGTGCTGTCTTGGCTTATGCTGGAGCCCAGGATCTAGAACCCTGGGAAGTGGGAGGTTGTTCCACATCTACACTGCAATTAAACAGCCCCGCAGCCGGAGCCCCACAAGCTGGAATCAGCGGGCATGGCCCAGCTGCATTGTAGACATACCCTCTCATATACTAACGCTGCTCTGTGTAGGCCTCTCAGGGAACTCACTGTGTGGCTCGCCATCTTTGTTTATCCTGGACAGAAAGTGGCTCTTGTTGGGACTATGCTCTCTATGAAAGTGAAAGCTCTTTAAGGCAAGGTACATTAGAGGTAACCCAGACATTTTAATTTTCATTGTCTGGAACCATTGGAGAACTGCGTGGTAATTGATGAGAAGAAAGGAAGTCCCAAACAAATAATAGTGCAGGGCTTTCACCACCCACTGTATTTCTAGACACTCCTTCTGGAGAACCAAAAGCCAGGTTTCACAGTCCAGGAGTTTCCTGTTCATATTCAGAACAGGATGTTCTTGAATGTGGAATTATTGGGACAATACCACCCCAAGGACCTGGTGTGGCGGCAGAGACGCTGTAACCACTAGGTGAACTAGGCAGCCGCCTAGGGCGCCAAGATTTGGGGTGCCAAAAAGCAGTGCCCTGCCCGGGGGGCTGGTCCAGGCCTCCCCGCCCCCTGCCCAGGGCACCAAGCAGCCCCTGCTGCACTGGGGCTTCCCAGGTGGCCAGTGTGGCTGCCCAGCTCGGCAGGAAGGAGCTGCCTTCCAGAGGCACCGGAGAGCCAGTGTCACACTTGTGGCGGCGGTGAGCCCCAACTATGGAGGAGCCAGCGAGGTGCAGAGGGGTGGCAGCGCCAATGGTGGGGAGCAGCTGTGCCCCCCAACCCTCCTGCCCATGCTATGGCCCGGTTCCCCCACCTTCTGGGGACTCCTGCAGCAGATGCATTGTGGGCACCGGCCCCCGTGTACTCCCTGGCTCTCCCCTCACCACGTTCAGGCTTTGCGGCTCCTGGGAGTGTGAGCCACCACCACTGCCTCTCCCGGAGCAGGCTTGGGGCCTCGTGCCCTGGCTGGGGGATGCTTGGCCTCTGAGGGCGGCCCGCTCCCGCCATGTCTGGCCGCTCACCATGGGCAAGGACCAGGAGCTGATGCAGGCGGTGAACGTGGAGGATGTTGGCACCATGCAGAAGCTGCTGCAGCAACTCAAGCCTGGCAAAGCCAGTGAGTGGGCGGTGGACTGCTGGGGTGGGGTGGGGAGGGCTCATGGGGGGCGGGGCTGTGCACCCTCCAGGGAAGCTCAGGGGGCAGGGAGAGGGGAACCTGGTCTGGGGAGCAGCCCCTGGGCATGGCTGGCCCTGGGGTCTAAAAAGGCTCACTAGGATTTGCCCCTCAATGAACCGATGTGCAAGGGGGAGAGAGCGTGCAAAATATCCTTGCACCGGCCATGGGTGTGAGGTATCCATTTGTAAAACAAATTCTTGTTAAGAATCAGGGCTACGCAGTACTCATTTATTACAGAGAATCTTGGAATTCCCGGTCACATTGGAGAGATCAAGTGACCTGCCAAGGAGCTGCTTTGTTAACAAGATCTGTAAGGGAAGCTACTAGAGATGTAAACTTGGGTATAAAATAATCTACAATGCCTCACCAGCCCAAGTAGCCGCCAAACTTGCTTTTTTTGTTTTCAGAATGGATGTGTTGGCTAGGTTTCCACTTTGACAGCAAAGGGTTGCACTTTATCATTTCCCAAAAGATACCTTAAGTATGTGGTAACTTACTTCACTAATGTGCATTTCTTTGGTTTTGTTGTTAAATTGGCATCCCGGGTAGCGGACTGTGGCTAAGTCCCTGAGGTTTATTGGCCAATCCCAACTATAACCTACCATGTCTTCCAGGCAGGACACTGTGTAGGACTGATGTGGCTATAACATCCAGTCCATTAGTCTTTGAAAGGTGGCCTGGGCTCCATGTAAACCAGAAGGCATATTAATAAACTGAAAAAGACCTATGGGGTTCTAGAAGGCTGTCTTGGCACAGGAATCACGGAAAGCAAATTTGACAATAGCCCTTAGTTAAGGCTAATGCAGAGATGTGTTGGTCTTACCTGAGCTGATCGAACAGGTCATTAACTCAGGACATCTGATAGGCACTGAAGTTAGGATTTGCACTGATTTGTTAGAAATCTGTGCAGAACTGAATAGCCCCCTTCAGTTCAGGGATGAGGACCTCTGGACTACACCAGGGACTTCTTGATCCTGCAGTCATGTCTAGCTGTAATATCTTCTCCTGTGTGAACTGAAACTTCAACCCCTCCAAGATTGGATAGGTCTTTTGGCTTGACTTGGTTCTAGGTTTTATATGAATTTGGTGGGTCGCTAGGGAAGTTTGTCCTGGAAATGGGGGGAAATGCATCCTAATATGCTCACACGAGGCTCTCTAATTGACCTCTCTGGCCTGTGGACAACCCCTCCCTAAGTGGGATCCCTTTAAGTCCTACCACAACCAGTTCCAGGAGCAGGATCCCAAATCTTCGTCTTCTCCTTCTGGATGGATAAAAATGTGCCCTCCTGGGCTTTAGCAGACTTACATAATAGATATGCTTTGTTCATCACCACTCTGGGCAATAAACCCTATAATCAATTGGACCTACCCTCTGAATGACTTCATAAGGGCCCGATATTTAGCTAGACATTTTTCTCCAAGCTAGGAAGAAATAGGACAACGTAGTTGTCCAGCTGGAATACCCTCATCCTAACTCCCTGATTATACTGTTAGGCCCGACTCTATTGGTCCTGGAATAGGTTGGCCCAGACAAGTGACCAAGACACGCCTGCCTCTCCCTCATTTGCAGGACTTACTGGAAGACATTCAATGAATGGGTATCCTGGGGTTGTCTCCTGTAGAGAATTTCAAAAAAGGAGAAGCCAGTAGATGCCTGGAGCACTTCTTGGACCGTAAATAAAAGGTACAGCAGCAATGATCCAGTCTCAGACTTCTGTCCCAACGCACCTTCACAGCATTGATTTAAGGGTTTTAATAAACCATTTGACTAGGCTATTGGTCTGAGGATGACAAACTGAGATCCAGAGTGGTCAAAACAACCAGACTTGTTGAAGCAGTTGGGACAAAGTTTGTCTCCTGATCAGTGATCAGTTCTGAGAGGGGATCTATCCTGAAAAAGATGTGCAGGCACTCCCACGAGGGTGGGCATGAAGGCGTTCCCTAAGTAAACAGCCTCTGAGAGCTTTGGGGCATAGTCAACTGGTACTAAAATAAATTTGTGGGCCCACGCACTCTTCTCAAAGGGTCCTATGATGTCAGTCCCCGCCCATACAAGTGGGTTGTTATGAGGCGGAGAGGAATCAAGGGACCCCAGCCTTGTCTACCTTCTTGCAGTTAGGGCAGGACTGGCAAAACTCTGCTACTTCCCAAAAAATTCCCAGCAAAAGGAATTGGGCCAGTAGGGTCTCAAGCACCTTTGCCTTACCCAGATGTCTGCTCATCAGGACAGAATGTGCTAGTTCTTGTTGATCAGGCTTGGGAACGTGGAACTGGATTCTGGCTCTTTCACATAAGGTTGTTACTCCACCCAGTAAGGAATTTCATTGCATAACTCAAAATGGGGAAATTGTTGGGTGGAGTGTTCCAATGCGGATTCCCCTTAGATTACAGCTACCTGGTTGAAGAATTCCTGGAGGGTCTGATCTTCATTCTGAGCAGTAATGAGATCAAAGATGTCATCTGGAGCAGGGTTTCTCAATCCATGGGCTGGGACACAAAACTGGGTGTCCAGAATGTTTCAACATGTCACGTGGCAGCTCCTGTGGTTCCTGTCCCATGGGGCTGGCTGGGCTCACCTCTCTGCTCTAGGCACTGCAACCTCTGGGGTCCAAGCGCCACTCAGGTTTGGCCCAGCCTTTGTGATGACAGCAGTGCAGGTAGGCCAAATTCGAGTGAGTGGCACTGCAACCCCATGAGCCAGGTCACAACATCACTCTCACAGATTTGGTCCAATCATGGGAGTAGAGCCAAACCTGAGCAGCGCTGCAATGCCTGGAGCGGAGAGCCAAGCCCAGGCAGCCCCATAGTACAGGAGCTGCCACTCTGGGGTGAGTACTGGGCAGGACCCAACCCCTCCACCTCCAAACGATTTACTGGGTCACAACAGGCCATAAACATTTATCAATGAGTCCTGAGCTCAAGAAGGTTGAGAACCATTGATCTGGAGGATAGTGGTCTAGAGTCGACAGGGTCTTTGTCTTACTTGTGAGAGGAGATTGATCAGAACCCTTTTGCAAGGTCCCTTCCATGGAGTCCTCTTCTTGGGACAGACTCTCTTCTGACCTCATGGGGGTACCCCCAGAACAGGCCCAAAATAGACTCAGCACTTGACAGTTCCCTCTTGAAAAAAATCAAGCCTTTAAACAAATACATCAGTAGTAAAACACTGAGTCAGGTGTAACTAGTCAGTAAAGGAACTTTCTGATTAAAACAGTTATGAAAAAAAAATCTCAAAATAGGGAAGCAAATATAGTCCATATAAATACATTAAACAGATTAACATAAATATGGTATGGACCATGATACTCAGACAAAACAGTTGTAATATAAATAGATATTTTAAAACAATTATGATATACAGCAAACACAAGGATGTGATAGATAAATGAATGCTGCTTTTTTGTAAAATCTCTGGCCAAGACAAACCCTGGTGCCTAGAATTAGACATCTACATCCATGTATAGACCTATGTCCTGAACTGGCCCCTACTTAGATCATTGGAAAGATTTCCTATATTCTTTTTTTGAAATAGAATGTTTGATTTTCAATTTCAAAATGTCATTTCAATTTTTTTAAATGTATATTATGATACAATATAAAATTAGGTATAAATCAGAATGAAATATTCTGACCAACCTGAAACACTTTTTATCTAAAATTTTGCTTCACAGAAAACATTCAAATTTGTTTTCATGCCATTTCAGAACAGAGATTATTTTTTTAAATCACTGAGTTTCTCATGCAACAGAAAATCTGGTTACTGTCCAGCTCTGCCTATTTGCTGTTCTCAGGTTTAGTTTGTTCATGCAGGCTTCTGCATTTTCTATTGCTACATCTGTGACCTTTTATTTTGCCACTCTGAACATACCAGAATTCAAGAATGAATAATAGTTAAGACAAAACTAATCCCATACCAGGTTTGGTATAAAACTAGTCATTGCCTCTGGCCATTAATTTTTAATTCATTGTTAAAGATACATGCTTCAAGAGGTGGGTGGAAGGCTTAAAACCCAAATACTAGTATTCTATCTTGCTTCATTTTTTTTCCCTCAGTAACTTGCCTTCAGCATGAGCTTGTGGAAATGAAGATCAAAGGCAAGATGATTAATTCCTGTAATGACAATATGGACTAGAGATGTAAATACATGTGTAGCACAGAAGAAAGAACCAATGCATCCCCTAGAGAAAGGTAAGAATCTATTCTGTTATGATACTTACTACCCAAATGTCATAAATTTGTTTTGGTGTTACCTCTCTGGGAAGAGCACTAAATTTCAGAATTTATAATAAATTTTACTGGGATTATCAAACCTCATCTGTCCCAGTAACATTTCAGAAATTATATGGAAGCCCTACATGTTATTAGAGGATTCACCACTGTAAACCTGTAATACTGTAAACCTGACCAAGAGACAATTTGCTAAATTGAAATGTCATCAATCTCTTCTTAAATTCTATATATGCCCTTGTAGGTCATAGAATGAGATATGTCATACACAAGAGCAATAATTTATTTAAGACCATAAGTGTTTGCAACTTCCCTTAGATATCTTCTTTTAAATACCTAAATTCAATCTTTTGGTAAATGATAGTCTTAAAAAATTAATCAAGCATGAAGGTTTACTTGATGTTCTATTTCCCTTTGTTAGTTCTATTTCCAAACATATTCATTCCAGTTCCCCCCGTCTCCCCATAGTCACCTGTAGAATATGAACAAAACTCACAAAGCAGCTAAAAGTTAACATCAGTCATGACTTCTCCCAATGTCACTTCTATTCCCTCATTTTTAAAAAAGCTGGTTAGCAGATATATTACAAATTTCCTAAAGTCACTTATAATAATATTAAACTCTGTAAGTACCCATTTAAAGGGGTCTTATGTGACAAGAGATACTTATAGTTCTGGGATTGCAACCCAACCATAATGATGATCTAATGGATGGCTTATGTGCACAATACTAAAAATAAATAGTGTTGCTACTTAGGCCTGTATGTGCTGCTACTTCTATGGCTATTTCAGATTCTACTCTACCTGCAGAGCTCCCAAATCCCTTTCTTTTCCTTTTTTTTCATATCAGCAGAGAAGCAGTTATTTATTATATATATGTATATACACACACACCTCTCTCTCTCTCCTTATATATTCTTTCCTCTTTCTTCTACATTAATTTGTTAAGCTCCTTGTCTTTCAGCTTCAGTTTCCCTGCTCCTTCTCTACTCTCAGGCCCATTTCTCCATATGACTATGTTCTTGCCTAATCTCTCTTTTACAAATATTGTATCTGTATTTTATAATGTTCCCTGCACTCATTTTTCTGTGCTCATTTTTTAGCCTTTAGAAATTTTTTCTTCAATTTTTTGTGTTCCTTTTTGTTCACAGATTGCATTTTTTTGGCAAATTAAACTGAATGGAATTTTTAAGGACAATGTTTCGTTTTTTTTTAAAAAAAACCTAAAAGTTATGGGACTATTTGCTATGCATGGCACTAAGGTGCAACTAAAATGACCAGTTCAACCTGCAGGGAAAGTGATGTAATTTTCTCCCTTTCTTACCCAAGTCTGCATCAGCTCCACATGCAGAACTACTGCAGTTTATAGAGGCAGCTTCAGAATCAAGCTTTTAGTTTTATTAGCATGTATTACTTGGTATTCCCTCTTGCTAAAGCCCATCACATAGAGCATTTTCATTCTGACTTTTATAAAAATGAGCCCCAAAATGGACTTTTATAAAAAGATTTACAGCCTTTTCTCTCCACAGCAGCAGGACAGGTTACTGAGAAGGAACTGGCTAGCATGCTGCGGATGCACCTGACCTCAAAGGTCTGCCAGCAAGAATGTGTAGCTAGCCCTATGCATCCAGTGCACACAAGTTGTTTCTTGCAGCTGACACTAGCTAGGATAGCAGTATTGTATACCCCACCACACATCTTCCAAGCCATATCCTATGAACCCTGCCTGGATGTTACCAATGTGTGAAAGATCAGAACTGAATTTCCCCCTAGACTATTCATAGAATATAAAACTAGATGGGACCATTATGATCATCTAGTCTAACATCCTGCATAACACCAGTCTTTGGACTTCCCTGAATTAATTCCTGTTTGAACTACAGCATATTTTTTAGAAAAAAACATCCCATTTTGATTTAAAAATTCCCAGTGAGGGAGAATCCGCCACATCCTTTGATAAATTGTTCCAAGGATTAATTACCTTAACTGTAAAAAGTTTGCACCTTATTTCCAGTCTGAATTTATCTAGCTTCAGTCTTCCAGTCACTGGATCTTGCTATACCTCTTTCTCTTGAGCTAGACTCAAGAGGCAGTTATCAAATATTTCCTCCCCACCTAGGTACTTATGCACTGTGACCCTGTCACTCCTTAATCTTCTTAGTGCTAAAGTAAGCAGATTGAACTCCTTGAATGCATCACTATAAGGAAAGTTTTCCCATCTTTTAATCATTCTTGTGGCTGTTCTCTGAATTCTTCCCAGTTTATGAATGTCTTTCTTGAACTGTACACAGTATTCCAATAGCTGTTAAGCGGTACCAAATACAGAGGTAATATAACATCTCTGCTCCTACTTGATATTTCCCTGCTTATTCAGGGCTGAACAGGGAGACAGGCTGACACAAAAGCCACGTCTACACTACAGACCTATATCAGTATAACTTCATCCCTTGGGTTGTGAAAAATCCACATCCCCTAAGCAATGTACTTATTCTGACCTACCCCTCCCACCTGTATAGACAGCACTATGTCAACAGGACAGCTTCTCCCATTGACATAGCTACTACATCTCAGGGAGGCAGATTAACTAAGCTGATGGGAGCAGTTTTCCTGTTGGCATCATAGGCGCCGTCTCTGGGGGTGCTCCAGGGCTGGAACACCCATGGGGAAAAATTGGTGGGTGCAGAGCACTCATCGGCCACTCCCTGCCCTGCCCCTCCCCCCACCCCAGCTCACCTCTGCTCTTCCTCCAGCTCCTCCCCTTCCTCCAGCTGTTTCACACGGCAAGCCTGGGAGGGAGGAGGGTAGGGGGGAACGTGGCACGCTCGGGGGAGAAGGCGGGGCTGGGGCAGGGATTTGGGGAGGGGCCCAATAGGGGCAGGGAGGGGCTGAGTTTGGGTGGGAACTTTGGGGCGGGGGCAGAGCGTGCGAGCACCCCCTGGCACCAACAGAAGTTGGTGCCTGTGGTCGGCGTTGGAGAGACTGCATTAAAGCGCTACAGTGGTGTGTGAAGAGAACAGAGTACACACACTGTGGGAGGAATCTGAAGGAGCTGGGCCTTCCCAGATACAGGGAATGGTAAGCTTTAGGGAACGGCATGCACTCCTGTAGATTGGTTCATTGGTTTTAAGATTTGTTTTCTCATAAATGCTTTGATTCCAACTAAACATTCTGTTTTAAGAACACTGTTTGGTTACTGGATACCACAGCTTCCTGAGGGAACAGAGCTGCAGGGTCTGAGTCTAAGCCAGACCTGTGGAGATAACTACAGTTAGTATCTGGGGGCTGTTTGAGAGTGGGAGAATCACAATCCCACCCTAAAACAGATGATGTCTCAGAGGTGCAGTTAGCCACAGTAACTGATAGTGGGAAAACTCTGTTCTTAGCTTACAACTTTGAAGCTAGATTTTCAGAATGTTCCAGTATGTGTGTTATCAAATTGATGTGTGATCCTGTTTTTATTAACAGTTTGAAGAATTGTTAGTATTCAAATATATCATGATAATCACTCATAGCATGTAATTAAGAAACTATAATTCTTCAAAATTATAAAATTGAACATTAAAGAATTCACAAGAAAAAAGGGAGCTGACTGGCTGAGGACTAAACTAAGGAGCATTCCCACCACATGTCCCATATTAGGTACTGCTGATCTCAGTACCATACGGTTCCACGTTCCTTCAGTTGCCTCTGTCCTGGCTTTGCAAGTATAAACATAGTTGTTCATACTATAAG
Organism: Dermatemys mawii; assembly: GCA_007922305.1. Taxonomy (NCBI): domain Eukaryota; kingdom Metazoa; phylum Chordata; order Testudines; family Dermatemydidae; genus Dermatemys; species Dermatemys mawii. Next base: position 12,201,989 of record ML677377.1, on the reverse strand, counting down.
CACTATAAAAACATTATAAGCACATCAGACAGCCTGTACTTATACAAAAAGTCTTTAGTCTGTGTAAGATTTGCTGGAAAATATCTATACTCAGAAGAATACAAGTTTTTAAACAAGCCTACATTTGATCAGTGCAAATTTTGCTTAGAGATGCAAGTTCCAAAGAATCTGGGCTTTTGACTACTTTCAGTTTCTTTTTCCCCACAGTTATAGACACAAATAGGTAATGCTCTCATTAAAATGTTTCAGAATAAAACAGTTAAAGAGCTTTAGAAACCTACTGTAAGATAACACTTCTTGAAATGTACTTTTAGTACTCAGAGTGAGATTTGACTCTTGAATCTCACAGGCAGAGAAGTTCACACACCACTAATAAATAGTAATTCTTTTGGACCTTGTAAAAAATTCTGATTTGGTTAACCAATCCTAACTCCAACATGGAAAAACAAGGCACACCCTGGTTTGGCTGTTAATATCAATGTTTTGAACAGTGTTTAATCCAATAAATAAATGGTTAGGAGTATTTCTACTGAGTTTGTTGAGTTTTGGATAAGACCACATGTGAACTTCTGTCTACAAATGTCTTAGAATCTCAGAGCTGGAAGGGACCTCAGGAGATCATCTAGTCTAACCCCCTGCTCAAAGCAAGGCCAATCCCTATTTTTGCCTTGTATCCCTAAATGGCCCCCCTCAAGGATTGAACTCACAAGTCTGGATTTAGTAGGCCAATGCTCAAACCACTGAACTATCTGTTTACATTCCCCCCCTCCCTTCATTTTTTAGTGTTCAAAGCCTGAATTTTATTATGTTCCCTTTAATTACATCTGCATTCAATAAACACCCAGCTTTCAGTATGGACAACTAGTATTTGTTCATTCCAATAAGAAGATCATTGACCAAGAAACCAGAACCTTCTCTGTACTATATGCAGATTTTTAAAACAGATTAAAAAGTGGAGGGGGTGAGTTCCAAGGAAATCTGAGGAACCCAAATAATACATGATGTGATTCACCAAAATAGGACTGACTGAGAAAAATTGATATTTGATGAGTTTATCAGTAAAAGAGAGAGATTCCTGTTCATGAAACTATCAGTTTCTTTTTTGAGAGATACTGGGTCTTTCTTCTTCTCCTCAAGCGAAGCATTGATGATCTTCAACCATAAAGGGATTCATTCTAAAACTCTGCATGGAGATGCAATGCTATTTTGCAAACTAATCCTAGCAGCTGGACCAGGGTATGTCTAAGAGAATAAAAAAGCAGAGTGCTTTCAAAGCAGGAGGGACGGTAATGGGGTGAAACAGGTCATTTTGCAAGGAAAAATAATTGAACAGACATCTTAGGAGGAAGCTAAAGTTACAGGGCCAGATCTCCAGCTGCTGTAAATTGGCAGAGCTCCTTTGAACTCAATGGAGCGATGCTGATTTACATCAGCTGAGAACCTGAGAAAATATATTTAAACTAAGGTTTAAACTAAGAATACTGGAAAAGTTTGTGTCTTGAAGATAAGAATGAAGGAACAAGTTAATAATGAAATGGACATAAACAGGATGTGTGTGTGTGCGCACACACATGTGTGTGCATTGCATCAGTGGGATAAGGATTCCTCCCATTTCTACTATTTATATTTTTCCTGCCATTGACACAATTCCCAGATTGCAGTCTGATGCTTCCCAAGCATCTCTGTGAATGATACTTGCCAAATTGCAATTAGAAAAGATGTCACATTACCCCTCCTTATCACGGAAGAGCAACAGCAGAAACAGCCCATCTTCTGAATGTGATCAAGATTATCCAAAAGTAGAATGAATGTTCTTCATAATGAGAAACACTCGACTCTGTATCAAAGTGGAGATGATAGACTATCAACACATAGAATAACTGATTGAGGTTTTTGTAGACATTACAGCAGAGAAAAAGAAAACTTTCTCCCCTTTCATCGCAAAGATGATGTACAAATTCACCAACTATTTCTAGTATTTTCACAGTGCCACTTCCAGCATTCTAGCTTTCATTCATGTGCCTCATTTATCACAGGTCAGCTGAATGTCCAGATGACCTAAAAGGATGGCACAGAGCAACCTTTCGTCCTCATAGTTGAGGACACAAGATGATCATGATGTTCCTCAAGCTATTGTTAGATGACTGTATAATATTAACGTTGTTCAGAAGGTTTTGAAATCCTACTGGGTCCATCTCTATCCAGGTTAAAGCATATAACTATCAGGAAGCACATGTCACGATCAATAGTTGTGTTACTAAGAAGTTTTTCCAACTGTATGAGCAGGAGAAATGTAAACAGGAGTCACCAGCTCAAACTGGTTTCACAGAAACTCCACCCACTAAAGATTAAGGAATAATACTAATTTGCAATCATTACACAGACTAGGGCCTAAACCTGATCTCAAGTATGTGATGCACGTTTCATGATTTATATCTAGTAAACTGATTTTTCTACACCCACAAATTAGCTGAATTTACAATATAATTACACACTATAGGGTTGAAACGGAAAAGCGACTCTCATCTGCTTTAACTCAGAACAATATCTGGTCTGAGTAGGCCATTTTGCATGTTGCAAACTTAACACAATGTGCTGGTATTTATATTCCCACAAAAACCGTTCAGTAAACATAGAAACAATGACCTCTGATATCACTGCTTGCATAGACCTGTGAAGGGACGCTTATTCTGGTGTCTCAGACCTGAGATATACTCGAATGTACTTAGCCATGAAAAAAAACAAAGAAAAATTTTTCACAATTCAGCAAAAGTTTATGACAGGTTTTATGGGTGAGAAGCTAGAGCTGTGAGCGGCAGCCTCAAAATTTATTTTTGTAATTAAATAATTTAGGGGAAAATATAGTTAGTTCCTTAAAGTCAACAGTTTGTTTTTTCCTTTTAAGAAGACAAGTAGGACAGTTTTTGAGGCACAGGACTCAGAGTTAGGACACCTGGGACTTGCTCCCTGCACTCTTACAAGGTTGCTTTGTGACTCCACAGGCAAATTATTTAACCTCATTCTGTGTCTATTTTCCCATATGTAAAATAAAGATAATATTTCCTAGTGTCATTGTTTGGAAAACACTTTGCAAGTTTTCACTAGAGAAATGCAAAGAATTGTATTATTATTAAAACCCTCTTGGTTCTGTATGATTGCGATGTCAGCTACTGTGTGCTATACACAGAAACTGAATGGGGAACAAACCTAAACACAGAATAAAAGTAGGTGGACTCAGATCATCCTTTTTGTCTTGATGGAATGAAAATTCAGAGCATCCTTACCCAAGCAAGGGTGGAGGAGTGGGGAGGAAGAGGGAGTGCAGAAGAGAAGTGCTCTCTCTTAATGTTGTTTCCCACTTCCGCTAGACCCCGCTGTTAGCCCCTCAACTCTGCAGAGCTTGGGATTCACATATGGGAGACAATATGTTGCTGCTGTTGACACATTGCCAATTCCCACTCGTGCCCAACCAAATCCTAGGACAATTCTTTGCCTAAGAGAGTCTTGAAGTTATTAATTTAGGTAGCCACCTCTGTGATGCAAACTCCTCCACATATATCTGTAGGGAGGTACTGAGGTGTGTGGAGGAATACTTGAACGGATTGTTTAATTGAAGCTATGTTGCAATAGAAGCAAGGGTGATCTCAGAAGCACTGCATGCCCCAAACCTCTTCACAGATGGCTTTTGCTTTTAAAGGATCCTCAGGTACAAAGAACAGATATTTTGGTTTGCTGGCAATTCTGATTAATGTTTTAAAATCTATTTTGGGTCTAATGAAAACTGAAATTGTTTCAAATTTTCAGTGACTTGAAAACTAAAAAGAAATTCATTTGGGGGGGTTAAATGAAATGTTTCATTCAATCCAAAACTAAATGTTTGTGTTTGATTTTGAGCCTTTTAAAAAATTTGATTGTTTTAAAAATAAAATGAAAGGAAATTTTGAAACAAGTCATTTCAAACTGAAAAATTTAAACATTTCATTTTTAAAATGTCAAAACAAAATTGTTCAATTTCCTTAGTTTTTTTTTTTTTTTTAAGATTGAAACAAGTTGGCAAAACCAGCACTAATTTACAAAATGTTTATGTGGCACCACATCTGCATTTTTTGCTAAAAAAAAAAAAAATATTTTGCTCAGCTGTACCCTCAAGTTTGATGTGAATCTCAGGAAAGCTGTATGGCTGGGGGATGTGGGGGACAGATTCCTTGGTTGTGCTGTAGCAGAAATGCAGGGAATGATCCATAAACTCTAAGGGAAGCTAGTGGTGTTTCCTAGCTCCATTTTGCACGGGGCAGATTTTTCTTGCTCACTTTTTGCCCCCCTTTGCCATGCTACATTGAAATGGAAGCATTCAGATAAAATAGCTGTTTTAGAAATTTGCTCCAATTTCTTTTTTGATGGAGCATAGAAAAAACGACTATGTTTGAATTCCACATGATGTTCCCCTATCTCCTTCCTTGTGATGAGAATTTTTTGGGTGTAACTCCCAATGTTCTAAGAAGCCTGGATTTACTATTTTCCCTTTCTAACAGATGCATTCTGCCTGGACTCTCCACAGGGCCAGTGGTATCCAACAATGCATACCTCTCACTAAAGGAAAATCAAGCAAACAGAAGTTGCCACCAACATGAGTCCTTTTCTAATCAGTTGCTTTGTCTCTCCCAGGCACATATAAGTGTGAAATGCAAGGTATTTCCTTTACTTCCCCAAAGACATAAGACTTTCTCCATGCTATGCAAAAGAGATTACAAATAATTAAAATTTACTATTGGTTTCATTGCTATGAACTGCCATAATGAAGCTCATTCTCATGAAGTACAACAGACTAGCTTATTCCTCTGGCCTTGGAAATAGCCCTGCATTTAAGATGATGAGTAAGAAGAGAAGAAAACTATCGAGATCTTTCTGGCAATATCCTGGAAGAAAGTCTTCCTTATGAAAAAATAACAAGGGGAGGGAAAAAAGATAGATAGCAGTTTTGCTGACTGTGTGAGAGGGACAGGGAAAGAGTTTCAGAACTTCTATTCCATGTTCACACCCATACAGCTATAGTAAGATTTCTCTCTTGCTCTCACACCCATTTCTTTCAGGTGGCTTAACAGTAACGAACGAGAACTTTACTGGCACAAGAACGGCTCAGGCACCAGTTCGTCTTACCATTTCTTATCCAAGAAGAATAATTAGCTATCTTTATGGATATCTAAAACAAAGCCTTATCTTGCACCTCTTGGCATCAATAGGCACAAGAGCAAGCCTGTGCTCTGTGAAACTCTGTATAGTTTATAACAAAGAACATCTTTCACTTAGTAATGCTTATATTTAATGCTGTGTTAACCACACTATGGCCCACATAATGTCAGCCTGATCTAACTGGTGGGAAGTATACATTTACTGAAAGAGGAATCCTTTTAAAGATAAATCTTAAGACTATCGTTGTTATAGGACATAGAAGCCATTACCTCCAAAAATAGTTGAGTCAGTAAAAGCTTTACTCATGCAATAATTAATACATTGGCATCTTTATTATAATTTCAACATTCTATAGCTGTGCTTATGTTATCAGTATTACAAAATGAACAACAAAGTATAAAAGTTGTGAATCTCAATATTCCTTTACGCTCACTAAACACTACAAATTAGAGCTTATGCTTTATGTTCTGGGTCTTATCTCTCTCATTTGGATCAATTTTCCATTACAGTTTTCTGAAATTATCTGGCTTTGTGGTAGCTCAATATATGAACAAAATTTTAGACAATAATAATGTAATTTTTAAAAAAGATCTTCATCCAGAAGTGGTCTTATCACTTCATGTTTTTTATTGCCAATAACTGACAAAGTTACAATATAAGGGGAAAGAAAATGAACCAAGAGCAGAAATAATAGTAAAGATAAGCAATTTATATAGAAAACAGAGCAGTATAATATCTGCAAAATGAGAGAAGGACTCAATACACTGAAAACTGTATCCAACTTAACAATTTCACTAAGATATTTTAATTTAATTTTGTAATTTCAAATTTTGTAGTCTAATGGCACTGGAATAGTAACCAAGTCAAATTATTGCATTTCTCTTCTTGTTCGCCATGAAAGAGTGTTCAATAGCAGGTTATCATGTTGCAATGGTATTAATAAGTAACTAGATAATTTTGGTTTGATTCAGATTGACACAGTTCTGGTGTGTGGTCTTGTTTTTTGAATTTTCTTAATTTCCATTAATCTTGTGCAAATACTTTATAGAATGATTTCTGAGCTTAAGGCAGGAAGAGGGTGCTTTGTAAGGTGGAACTAAACTTAATTGGAAGCAAAGCATGGCAGAGTATTCTACAATACAGTCATCACTGCATAGAACATCCTGAAATTGCTTTGTAATTAAACAGAATATTCATTTGCAAGTGTTATTATTATTAGAATATATTGATCAAAATAATTAAGAGGACACACCAAGGTTACACGCCTAGTATTCAATTTACTTTATTATATGGGAAGTCTTCTATATTCTGAACACCAAACAAACCATTTTGGTGAGAGGTAGAGTGGTTTCCTGCCTATACAGAACAGTTCACTATGAAATGTTTCCACTTCTAGCTCATTACCTTTCGTTAATAATAAATGAAACAGTGATGATGAGCAGAATGACAAACTAAGCACAGGAAAATTATGTGACTTGCCCAGTGTCATAAAGCAAATATTGTAGCTGAAAATGCAGAAATGGAATTTATGCCTTTACGATCCTGAATCTTGTTCTCTCATCACTAGAGTAGTCTGTCTTCCCCACAGACCTTGAGTGGGGTGGAAGGAACTACTAATGGTTCGCTTACATACTACTTTCTTCTGCATTGTGGTAGGAAGTTTAAAACAGATGAGTAGAAGGCAACTTAGACAAGCACAGCTGCTGTGGAATTGCTGCCAACCAGAGGTCACATATGGAGGAAAAAAATCTAAGTGCTATAGATTAGGGTTTTACCACATGGCCAGTGCTTTAATGGGCCAAATGGAGATCCTTTCCCATCCCCAGATTTTATTTTACTTACAAAACATGTGCCTGATTTGCCCTAGAACATCAATATTACCAAACTCAAGCATTCAACCGCCCCCAAAAAACTCTCATGATTTTTAAACCAGTTAATAAACTTGGGGTTCTTATTATTTGTCTCTGCTTTCTGAGTCATGAAGGTGCACACACTTTACATTTTTGAGCTTTTCTGTACAACCACGAGGAAATGTACTTTAAAAAGAAAGCCGATATACTCATATGATCTCTTGATTCCAGTAGGTGGGCTTTAAGAAGAATACCAAAAATCATGTAACATTTTAGAGACTGGTTTAATTTCACAGAAACACTGAGGATCATAGAAATAAGAGATGGAGAAGAGTTATCACAAACGTGAAAGGCTGACCTGGGTGGTGGTACCAGATTTCTATGGAAGGGACAGGGCAGAGGAGAGGAGCAGAGCAGTAGACACAGGAAAAAAATAGCTGCACCTCACTATTCACTGCAAACATGTTGAAAGGTGTTTCTATGCTGGGGGAATCCTTAGCTATCTATATGAGGGTGTTTTAATTCTTTTTTTTTTTTTTTTTTGCACTGTGGGAATTGTGTAAAGGGGATTGAGGCAGGGCTACAGATTTGGCCCTTCGAGAGTCATTAGCTGCATTTGAGAAGAGTGGACAATCCTTTAGGCAACCACAGGGAGCTCATGCCTTTGAAAAGGAAGGTCTGACCTGACTTCTTAAGAGGGTGAAGATAATTACTAGAATATCAGTCATTAAAAGGAAACATCCCCTGAACTTTATTGATGAACATGAAGATGCAATGTAAACAGCCTTCTAAATTCTGACAGTTACCTCACAGAGGAGAAAACTCAACCGTAGAAGAAGCTGTGGGTGCAGTCATAGAGAATATTATGCACATTCATCTAGACTGATTTGGCTCAGAGAATTTACCAAAAGAGTCTAAGCAGACAGGAAGCTTGCCAGTCAGTTCCAGGGTCACAAAACACCACCTAGTTCAACAACCAATAAACATTAACTCCTAATCTTAACATTCCTCTTTCCAAAATGGTAATCTCTTATCAGAAAAGACTTTTCTCCTATAAGAGCTAACTAACATCTCCATGGACTGCTCCTGACAAGTGGAATGACAAAGAGATCATCTAATGAGGCTGGTCTTTTGTCTTTAGGCTACTCAGAGTAGCAGCTGTGTTAGTCTGTATCTCTAAAAAGAACAGGAGTACTTGTGGCACCTTAGAGACTAATGAATTTATTTAAGCGTAAGTTTTTGTAGGCTACAGCCCACTTCATCGGATGCATAGAATGGAACACAGAGCAGGAAGATATATATATCAACCAACCAACCATCACTAGCCCCTTCCTAGCCATCTCCAGGTCATTTAGAATTATTTCCTGTTTTATTATGTGCATAACAACCACATGACACTCCGCTGACAGAGAACATTTTTGCTGGATGCTATTTCTCACACTTTGCATCGATGCTGCATTTGTTAATTATAATAAACCTATGTTGTTCCTGGAACTGTGCCTATAGAAACTAGTTGAGTAGTTTGTTTATGTTACATATAATTATCTGCATGATGTAACCCTGTCCACAGCCACTGGAGAACAAGTTGCAATATCAAAAACATAAATCAACCCCTCAGTTAATCGTTCTGTTTGGCATGCCTCCCTGTCTTTAGTGGCTAAACCTCTCAAGACAGACTGGATGCATGAAATTTAAATTTTCAAATTTGGATGTATAAGGACAGATAGCTAAACTCATATTTAGGCCCCTAAGGGTATGTCTATACTGAAATAAAAGGCCCACAGCACAAATGCAGCTGGCCCTGATAATCTGACTCAGGCTAGCGTGGCTCAGGCTGCAAGGTTATGAAATTTCAGTGTAGGCATTTGGCTTTGGGCTGGAGCCTGGGATCTGAGACCTCAGAAGGGTGGGATGGAGTCGGAGACGGGGCTCCATCCCAAGCCCAAACTTCTACATTGATATTTTTAGCCCTCCATCCCGAATCAATTGACCCAAGCTCTGAGACTCGGCGCCACAGGTTTTTTTATTGCAGTGTGAACATACCCTAAGTGGCCTGAGAGTCCGAGTTACTGAGTTACTCACAACTCACCACTGATTTCAAGCCAGCTTCACTGGGAGTTGTGGATACTCAGCACCTCTGAAAATCAGGCCACTTGTTAAAGTGCTTAACTTCAGGCATGTAAAGTTTGAAAATGTTGACCAAAATGAACATAGGAAATATAGGTGTAGGATGAGCACCAACTATTTTTTTGGTAGGTGCTTGATCCCCAGAGCACCCAGAGAGGAGTTGTTTATGGAGAGGATCAGGCCTTCTCAGAGGTCCAAAGAGGTCCCGGCCACTTCCAGCTTCTGAAGCACCCAGCCATATTAAAAATAAAAAAGGACGACACATAGTCTAAGCTTGTGCCATGAGAACTGATATATTTTTGTTAATATTTGTGAACATTTTAAACTCTTTAATATGACAAAATCTATATCAGTTAACAAAAAATCTATGTCTTTTACGAAATCATGTCTCTTCTTTGCTTAAATTTGCAGCTCTAAGCTGAGAGCGTGTGTCACATTTTGGTCCAACAGGGATGCGCATAAAAACAAATTGTGAAACACATAAAATGCCAAAAAATTAACAAATGTCTAAATTTGAGGCCCTCTTTGAGCTTCAAGCGCAGACCAAATGGCCCTCCAGGCTTGTAAAATTAAATGGCTCTTTATTAAGAGTACAATTTACAAAGGTGCTGCTACTGCAGCTAGCATTCAAGCCCTGTGCAAACAAACTAACTTTTTGGTGTCTCCTCCAAACTCTTCTCTCTTTCAATCTGTGCTCCTCTCTACAAGTTGCATGCAGTTGCTACAATAGTTACAGATATAATGCATCTTAGTCTGAGAAACACCCCCTTTTAAATCACTTTTTAAATTTCACTTTTAATGTGCATGCTGGCATGATGGTGTTCCTTTGAAAATGGCTCTCAACTTTCCCATAATTATAATATACTCCTAACAATGATAACTTATTTAATCTGAAATATGTAGAAAAAATGCAATTTATAGACTTTTCACTGGAAAAATGTATTTTTCAAAATTACTCTCAAACATAATATTGTTTGCTAACCTCCTGGGGTATTATGATTACATTTTTAATTGCTATAAAATAATTAACAGTATGCACTTGCTAAATATTTTTCTGCATATTTTGGGTATAACCAAAACCGTGGTTTCTTTTGGCAAAAATTAGGATTACAAGTAAAAGGCTCCATCTAAAAGAACATATATTTCATTGAGTGTGCAGGTACTTATGAGGGACAGATCCATTAGTAAAATTACAATGTATATGTGATTCTTACTCTGTGGTGAAATGGGCTATATGTGATGATCCACCTCTCCCAATAAGGTTTTCATTGTTACAAATTTTAGTTTACCCAAAGGCAGATTTTGGGCTTCATTGCCTATATTTTGTGCCAAGATCAGTGTTTTGTGTCAAAATGCTTTAATGTCATATCATTATGTCTCAGGTCATATACTCACTCTGCAGGTATATATAATTCACAAAATGGGCTGCAATTAAAAACATTTTCCAGAAGTATTCAAAGGCTGGGATCAATATCACTTACACCTGGCAAACCCACACATATGAGTGAACTATATGGTGGACTGTACATCAGTATTTAGTAGCGAAATAGTGTATAGGATGTTCCATATGTTAATTTTCAAATTAACCATCTTAATTTGGCCTTGTATCTCAAGATTTATTAAGACAGAAGGTAATGCAGGGTAATCATTGTACTTACGAACAAGTAAATAAAAGGCTGCTCAGTTGATTCTACACTTTTTATAATTATGTATTAGTTTTAATGAGATGAGTTTCCGGAAGTTATTTTCTTTGATATCTTTTTGACTTGTGTTTCTACTGTTGATTAAAGCAAGCCAAGATTTGCTAATCAGGACAATACAAGCGCGTATAAATTTGAAAGTAGTTAGGTTGGGTGTCTAATATCTATGAAAACAGATTTCTTTTAGTTTGCAATTAATTTTTTGACCCCAAATTATCTGTAGTTAGGTCCCATATGAAATGAAATTTGTTCCATGTATAATCTGGACTTTCATGGTTTAAAAATCAATTACACTGAAGACTGTGCTGGCACTGGGGGTCTCAGAGCATCAGGGAAAGTTTTATAATTTCTGAAGAAAAATATCACAAGATTAAGTGGAAATGTGTCTTGACCAGGCCATGTCAATGATGTTATCAAATCAGTATCAGCTTGTCCATACCCTTGGCACAGGCGATGGATGAAGTATATAAGGGAAAGTCTACACTACCCACCAAATCAGCGGGCAGTGATCGATTGGGATTGATTTATCGCATCTAGTTTAGACGCAATAAATCGATCCCCAAGTACATTCCCCATCAACTCCGGAACTCCACTGCTGCGAGAGGCAGAAGCAGAGGGGTTGGATGGTTCACAAGACTGGAGACAGGAGAGGAACCATTCTCATCAGATCAAACCAGTAATAGTCACCAATGATCAAAAAAGATATTACAGTATTTGATGGCTTGTAATTATCTATGTGAACTGAACAGAGCTGTGAAAAAAAACATAACTTTTTCAGGAAATTTCAATCTGAAATTTTTGTCCTATAACAGATCCATTCTTTCCGTTAATTTAATGCTCGACATTTAATTCTGAATAATGGTTATCACTTCAGAACATTTAATAAAATGTTCCCCATTGCTTATAAAGTTATGCTTACAATATTTTGAGTAAAAATAGAAATGGTACCATGTAAATAACCATTTTCAGAAAGTTGGCAAGGCATGAGAAGAGAAAGAGAAATGTATCACACTGTTGGATGATTCTAACCCCAAACCCTGCCTATAGTTCTTTTCCCAAAGCTGATCTGGTCCGTGTTCACATGCATCACAGATCTAGCATACATTAGAAAATGTTTGCCAGTATGGCTGCCAACATAGACATAGTGGGTACCATCTTTTGCCAATATAGCTTATACCAGTTCCCATTCAGAGTAAGGTATACAGGCAAAAGCATTTTTGCCAGTATAACTGCATCTACACTAGGACTTTTACTGGGTTGAAAGTGTTAAAAACAAAAAAAACAAAAAAACCCAACCACCCACATTCCTAACCCAGCCTTACTATACTGGCAAAACTGTCAAGGGCAAACCTGACCTAAATCAATGGTCTCATTATCTGCAAACATAGCTGGTCCTTGTGTGGATTTGCCAGTTCAGCATTTAGCAAGAGGACCATGGGGTGTATTGCGGAAATTAAGATAGGCAGCGAGAACACAGAGATAAATAACACAGTCAACATCAAGTAGTAGCAGCAAGATAAAATAAAAGGCAGAGTTTAAATAAATATATTCACAACTATATGCAGAGACCATAATCATCAGCAGCGGTAGCAGCAAAGACACGGCGAACCCAAAGCATTAATGATTTATGACCAGTGCACTGGATACTGAAAGTCTTGGGAGTGATAATCCTCATCACCATAACAACTGTGATAAACTCACAGGAAAAGCAGAATGAAACCAACTTCCTGGCCTTGTTTTCTGCTAGGATCCAGCTGACTATGTAAACTTACAGCACTACTGAATTTAACCTCTATTCTCAGTCATTTATGAGCTGCACTGAACTAACATCTTAAGTACATACTGAAAGTTGAGTAGTTTGCATGCCCTACAGAGCTACTTTTATTAGTGCTGGCTTTAATATTTCCTTGCTCAGTTTTGAGTTCCATATTGAAACATGGTGATGCTGAATGGCACAAATGCCAATAAACTAAATAATTTTTAATTTTCCTTTTCTCCCTGGACCTAGAGGCTCTCACCAGTTCTCTCAGCTTTCCATCCCTTAAAATCTCAGTGCTCTCCCCAAACTCTATGACAGATCTACCTAATGACAACTTCTGTCACCCCTCTGAGTTGTCTTGTTGAGAAGGACCACTGACTGGTCGTCTTTTGGCAAATGACAAGCCTGCTTATGCTTTCGATGTCCCCCCCGCACCCGTCAATCCTCAAGGGCAACACCCAGCTTACAGTATGCCCTGAAAGACGACAAACTGCTCCGACAGGACCTTTAGAGCAAGCAACTTCAAGACCATAAAAGCTCATACTGAGAATTCTGCAGACATCCAAATATAGGGGCTGTTACTAAAAGCAATCCAGCTAATCTCACTTGTGGACTTCTCAAGATCCTTCTGTGCTAGAGAGAAAAGCTGTTATTTCCATCAATTTAGGGACCTTCTGAACAGAGAAAACATTTTGGTCCATATGCTAAAGTTAATGGTTTCACAAGCATTGCCAGACATCTTTTGAATGAATCTGTTTAGAGCAAGACTTGACAAGGTTGCCTCCTATGCTTTCCATTAGAAAATTGAGGGAGGAGGAGGAAATACAGAAAGAAGATGGGAGATGAGAGAATATGAGTGGATTTGAGGGAGAGCGAGGGGGACCACAGGAGTCTGGGAAGTCATGAAGAGGATGAGAAATGCAGTGGAATGTGAGGGAGGACATAGACTGAGAAAGATAGGTGAATATGAAGGTACAGGGGAGAGAGCTGAGGAGAGAACAAGAGAAGAGGGATGGGAAATGTGGAGGAGCAAAGCAATGTTGGGAGCAAGGAAATAAGGGTGGGAGAGAAGGGAAATATAGGGGCAGGTTAAAACAGGGGCATGTAGAGGAAGAGAAACTATGGGGGAGGTATCAGAAAGAATGTTAGTGAGACAGTGGATTGGGTAAGGCAGAAAAAGACAAGGAGGCAAGAGAGACAAGGTAGAGAAAAGGAAGAGGAATATGATAGCTGACTACATCGTAAAGAATAGCAAAAGATAAGCAGAGGAAGGCCTGCATTTTTCTGTATGCATATAAAGGTTGAACTTGAACCTGAAATAATCACACTTAAATTGAAGGTGAGTTAGTGCATTCTTCCTGGAGGCTCAAAACTAAAAAAAGCAGGCCAAAAATACATCTAATAAAATATGATTTTAAAGATAAACTCAGCATGATTTTTGAATGTGTAGAGTTAAAACTACTTTTTCTACAGGGTGCGTTCAGTGTAAGTGAATAGGAAGCAATCCATATGCTTATAAATGAACAATAAAAGTTGCATCTCGGAGTATATGCTAAGCATATTTGACATTTTAAACATGCTTTCAACTCATCTGCCTTCAAACCTCTTTTAAAATGTAAATAATAAAATGATTGTCTTTAGTTTTCCTGGATATATCTGGATATAATGGAGCATGTATGGGGCATAAGGCTGTAATAACTTTGCAGTTAAAAGTCTACTGGATCACATTTCAGAAACTATAGTGAATAATTCCCCTGTGTATAGGGGAGTTGAGTTTAAAACCCTTCTAGAGAACATCTTTTTACCTAAGTTATGGTCTATTCACACTGTGCATTTTTCATTTTGGTTCCAGATTTTTAAAATAGCAACAGATAGCAAAAAAGTAAGAAAACAGCTCCCTCTCCTGTTTCTTTTTTGTGTGTTTTCAAAAAGTGACATCTAATAATTTTCCTCTTAGGTGAAAACCTGCAAATACAAATGTGTTCAGGACCACATCAAAGTACTCAACATTGTTCATTTGAAATACGTTAATGGTGAATGTATGCCTTTTTTAAAGCAACAACACATTACAAATGTTCACATCTCACAGTCATAGGTTAAAGTAAAGTTAGGAAAAAAGTGATCATAAAGTGGGTTGAAAAGTGTAGAAGGGAGAAAGAAGATGAATCTCTGAGAAATGGTGAGGAGTGTGTTTGGAATGTGTATGTCTATTAACATAGCATAAATTCCCAGATGGGGCTGCAGTTATCTATCTTGTATTTTATTTCATTAGTTTTAACCTTTCCAGACAACTGTAGCCCTTTCAGGAGTCTGATTTGTTTTGTGTACCCCCAAGTTTCACTTCACTTAAAAACTACTTGCTTACAAAATCAGACAAAAATAGAAAGTGTCACAGCATTCTATTACTGAAAAATAGCTTACTTTCTTATTTTTACCATATAATTATAGACTAGATCAATTGTAACATAAATATTGTATTTACATTCCAGTCTATAATATATAGAGCAGTATAAACAAGTCAAACAATTTTTGTTTATGCTGAGTCCACTAGTTCTTTTTATGTAGCCTGTTGTTAAACTAAGCAAATATCTAGATGAGTTGATGTAACACCTGGAAGACCTCTGTGTACCACCAGGGGAATGTGTGTGATGTTGCACCCCATATTCTTCATAGAAATATCATCATCATATGAATATGGCTTAACCAGGGCCAGCTCTAACTTTTTTTTTTGCTTCAGTGCCAAGGGAAAGGAAATGCTGCCCCTTAAAATGTGCCACCCCAAGCACATGCTTCCTCGGCTGGTGCCTGGAGCAGGCCCTGGGCATAACTAAGCTATACTTTATGCAAGATGTCTCATGTAAGATATCATTGGGAAGGTTATGATTTGCCAAATGAGATTATCCAATTTGTTTGTATGTATCATTTCTGTATCTGAAGTTAGGAACATTGACTATGTAATAATTACAACTGTGTGTGTACTTGTGGAAACATCCACCAGAAAGTAAGCAATCAGCCTTAATGGGCCATTAGAAAAAGACAATGGATCTTTGAAGATGTGGATCAGCCTGGAGTTCCTGCCTGTGGACATTGCAAATAAACCTAGATTCACAGTTGTTTTGATACTGCAAGGTCAGGTGATCTTAAATATCACCTTGGACACCGCTGGTATTTTTTTCTCTGTAGGGGCATGGGGAACAAACAAAGGCTTCCTGCCTTAGGTAAATCCTTTTTAAGGCCGGGGAGGGGGTTAGTCTGGACTCTCCTTCATTGCCTGCCCAAGAAGAAAGACTGCTTAAAGTATCTGAAGGGAGAAGGGAATTACCTGAAGGGAAAGGCAGACGGAGATGTAGGTCCAGTCTGTAAGAAGAAATAACAAACTCTAAGCTACTGAAATTCTGCAGCTTGCCTAAAGTAACATTTAGGAAGATAAATTACTTCTTGAAACTGGTCTAAGATCTGAAGTTTAGTATGTGTGTTTTGTTTTATTTGCACAGTAATCTGCTTTAGACTGTTTGCTATCCCTTATAATCATTAAAATCTGCCTTGTATAGTTCATACATTTGTTTTGTTCATTATTAAACCAGTTTGTGCAATTTCTAATGGGAGGTGGTAAGAAGTTGTGCATCTCTCTCTTCATATTGAGGGAGAAGGCGAATTTTGATAAGCTTGTGCTGTGCAGATCTTTCTATACAGCACAAGACGACATTATTTTGAGTTTATTTCTCCCAAACATTGTGCACATGAGTGTTGGGTGAATCCTCTCACACAGAACTGATTTCATTCTGTGTCTGCAGCTGGATGTGCCCCTAGCAGTGTGTATGTGCTACAAGAGGCCAGAGAGCCTAATTCAGCAAAACGGGGAGAGGGAATCCAGGCTGGTGGATTGGCAGGAGGTCACTGAAACCCCATCTAACTCATCAAAAGTCTAACCCATCAAAACGTATACCCTGGTTGAGAACTATTGGATTAGTCCACACCCAGCTAAGTTTTTATAATGGTTAAGTACTCTCACTACTAAAAATGTGCACCTATTTCTAGTCCAAATTTGACTCTTTAGATTTTAGCCATTGGATTCTATAGGTCATTTCACCATCTGCACTAGATCACCATGAAAACAATGCTCTAAGAAATAACTAGTGCAATCCCAAACTGGGTCAGGTGGAAAAGTAGTGTTTACATTATACCATGCACAAAAATAAATCCCACTCACCAACAGAACACAGGTAGGTGCATGTTGTTATGGTCCTAAACTGAAGATGTCTGGTTTTTTTTTGTTTTTTTCCTAAACATTTGGAGCAAATTTTGTGTCAGTGACAGGTGATGGATAGAAAACTATGTTTTCTTTATTTATACACAGAATAGGTATAGGTACTTAAATAGTCTGGTAAAAATGTGCTTTCTTTGGTTTTTATTTATTTTATTTTAAATTTCACCTGCCTGAACTTCAGTCATCTCCAGGACATCTGAAATATAAACCTTTATGGACACATTAATAGAAGCTAATCAGTTAAGCAATCAACATTTTTCTTTCAAATTCACAAAATCTGAAATTATTAAATTTTGTCTGAATCCAAATTTTTTAGCCAAAATTCAGCTCCTCACTTAAAAGGAAATTAAACCATTCCAAAATCTGTTATCAAGGTTATACAGTAGCCTGTTTAAACAACCTTTTGTTAACCAAAACTAACCAATAAATGAAGGATAATATCCTTTGATAGCAGTGTTTATTACTGTATGTTACTCCCCTGTTCATTTCAAACCTAGTTTTTCTTCAGAACTCTTTGGTTAAATAGAACCATACTGTTTTTAGAAATCTCCCCTTTTCCAAGCATACAGAAACACTTTTACAACTGTAAAATCACTCTGGTGGCAACAAACTGAAAAACTGATATCACCCTGAGGAGCTAAGAGTTATAGAATTATGTTGCCAAGCTCAATTCTGAACATAAACTAAAACTTCACTTTGCTAGTACAGTCTCAGAAAATTCATTCTGCTTTCAAAGAGTGAAGTGTTGCAAGCCTGGTGAGGGTATACAATATTATTCATAATTAACTGAGAGGTCCCAATATATGATTTAAGAGAAAAATCTATGCAGCTTTAACTATGGAGCTACTACTGCACATAAGCAATCCAAAAAGAAATACAAACAAGCGAAAGTAACTGCTGCCTAAAAAAAGCAACAGTGAAAAATGTAGCAAGTGTCTACCCAGTACAGAACTATGCAGGCATAGCTGCAGCACCACAGCACTTATAGTGTAGAAAAACCCTAAGAAACTGGAATTGTAACAGCAGCTGCTGACATTTGGGAAGCAGTTTTGGCAGAGGTTGCTCCTTCTGGAATAGCACCTTCACAGGGAGGGTTTCAGTGCTCACCTTGATTTGCTTTATTTATACAATGATCAAAATGTGGACTTGTCAGAAATATGCTGATGAGCAAACCATTTTGATAATATGAGAAACTTTTAAAAATATTGGTCATTTCCCCTCAGCCACTCAACACTGCACACATGATTTTTAAATACATTTGCTTGTATCAGAAACAATGAATTTCCTTGAGCGTATTTCTGCTCTCACTAAAAGTAGCAAGTAGTACCAGAAATCTCAGAATATAAATCCCAGCTTTATAAATTAGTAAGGTGAAATCTTGGCTCCACTGAAATCAAAGGAAGTTCTGCCATTGACTACAGTGAGGCCAGGATGTTATTGCAGAGGTTAAGATAGTTTAAAATAAAGTTTGGATAAAATATCAAGTTTTTTTAAATTTGATTCAAAATCAAATTAAAGCTTGTTTTGAATCTTACTATGCCTGTCAAAAGATGAAAAATAAAAATTACAGCAGTAATTTCTTTCTTGCTGAAAGGCTAGGACATTTATATAATACCATAATCAATGTGGGACATTTGTTCCTTAAACCAAGATCCAAATATGTAAGTTCAGAATAAACTACCTGAAGCACTACTTACTTTCTTGCCTTTCCTGGTGTTAAATTTTAGTTAAAATGACCTAATGAAAACTATTTCACATGTAAAATTATATTTTATCTTGAATCACATCAAATATGTAAAAAGAAATTCCAGAATTTTAGATATTATGAAATGGTTTACACATTCCAGAAGAGAAAATTCTATTTTGTTTTTTCCCCTTAATGCAGTTGTAGTTCCTACTCAGGAAAAATTCCCTTTGACTTCAGTGTGAGTTTATCTTGCATTAGCATGGCAGAAATTAGCTTTTAATATTTTACATGTAATTTTATTTTGCAATCCCAGACTCCAAAGCAAAACTTTGCACATGAGATGAAACAAAGATGAGTTCCCTAGTCACCTATCTTCTCTCTCCCCGCCTCCTTTTTAAAAATTTTGCAAATCCATAAAAAATATAGCTCCAAGAGATCTGTATCCAATATGCCTAGCGCAAACTCCACACTTCATCAACTGCAATATCAGCACTCAATTATGCTACTAACTAGTATGCCATAACAGAACAGATTTTGGTTAAACTGAACTATAAGCATTAAGATGGCATCACTTCCAAAAGTGTAAACAGGCTGATTTTTCTGCTCTCAGTTTTCCTAAAGTAATTTTAAAAACAAGCACAAAGTCATAGGATTTGCATTGCACATTCAGGGTGGAAACGACTTATCTGAAGAGATATATCATTAGGCGTTATGTAGGTGGTTCTCATTCTGCTCGATAGAAAACTTCACCTCTGGATAGCCCCCACCAACTGAAGTCAATGGTAAAACTCTCACTGATATCAATGGGGACACAGTTAGGCCCATCCTTGATTACTTTTGAAAATCTCACCTACAATTTATTTCTTTACGTTCAAGAAATACTTTAAATATTTTCTTTTGTTGCTATACTTTTCCTGTTTTCTTGGCCAAGTTACACAGGGAGTGAATGTCCAATAATCTTTGCATTTATTTGTCCATGAGGCAACAGGGAACCTTTTCCAACACCATTATGTTCAATGAGTAGCATTCTACAAATGCATTTTTTTGGGTCACTTGAAAGCCAGAATCAATCATTGCTGCACTAAGGGCCAGATTGCAACGCTGCAGGCATGCGGGTCCCACTGACCTCAATAAGAGCTGCATATATACACCTACGGGTAGAATGTGACTCCATTTTAAAAAACACATTTAATACCTTTTATCTGTGACAATTACAGAGAAATCTTAGGTCTAGTCTACATTGGTCTAGTCTACATTACAAATTCATCTTAAATACAGTTTCCGGAAAAACAATTAACCCTATCCATACAGGCCAGCTAAACAGTATCAAAACCATTTAGCAGGAACTAAATGTAACGTGAGCTTTAAAACAGTGCTTTAAAACACTGGTTCAAGGCCCAGTGTAGACAGAGTGAAATACTCCAGGTTGTTCCTCATCTTCCTAATGAATTTTGTCATTTTCCTTAGAAACTGCCATAACCATAGCAACCAGTCACTCTGATTAAATGGGGTATAATAAAGTTCTTCATGTATCCAGCAACTGGCAAATTGCAAATATAGGTCACTCATAATTAATGCTTAATTATCACAAATTTTACACCTAATTGAAATGTAAACAAACTGATCTATAAAGATTATACACAAAAGAATATATAGAAAGCAAATTGCTGTCTAAAAACTCCATAAACATCAAAAAAGTTAAGCCAGAAGAGAATTTGCCTCCATGTTTTTTCATACATATTGTACATATCTTTCTAGCCTTTATTTATTTTATTTCTTTGGACTTTACAGGAGAAGCCAAAAGCTACAAACAGTAACAGAATCCAAAAGAGAAGATGGCAAAATTCCAGAAAATTCTAGTGTACTTATTCTCTTCTGGCATTGAAAGGGATGTAAAGTAAAGCAGTGGGCTTACAGTAGAACTTAACAGTATGCATAGTAGAGTCATAGATAATCTGTTTACTTAGGACAGGTGATACAGAATGACAAGACTACAATGTATGTATTGTTGTAGCCGTGTTGGTCCCAGGATATTAGAGAGACAAAGATGGAGGTGGCATGATCTTTTACTGTATCAACTTCTGTGGGTGAGAGAGAGAAGCTTTGGACCTTACACAGAGCTCTTCTTCAGCTGAAGAAGAAAGAGTACAAAAGAGTTAACATCCAGCCCTTCCCAGCAGGTGTCAGTATAAGGCAGTATAAGGCAGTGCTGGTTAACATAGGAATTAACATTAAAATTAAAATACAAACCTCAATCACAAAAAAATGTTTAAAAGCTGCTTTTTGGCAACATACCATGACACTATTAAGTATACAAATGAATAGAGGCATTGCCTGACTGAAGTGAGGGAAAGGAATATACGGAACTCCAGCAGGGGATTTGCATCTCCAAGTCAAAGATAAGTAGTACAGATAATCCAAAAGATATTGTTCCAAGGATGTATTTAGGGCCACATTTTCAGAGGGACTCAACTCAGCCTCTATAGTTCTGCACAGAATTCTCCAAGGAGTTCAGTCATTATCCTTGCTCTATATTAGGTTACATAGAAAAATATTAAAATAAAGTTAAGTTGTAGAGTCAAGTGCTCAAAAACAGGAAAGATCAGAATTAAGGTTGTACACATGCATTATCATTCCATCTTTAATTCTACAACACACTATTTTTTCACAGCCACCCTACCTCATTTGACGCACAGTGATGCTCAGCCAATGAGACAGCTATTAAATATTTTTCTTTTAATCCGCCCAATTTAGCACGTGGTCTCATTCTTTATTTTCTGCAAACACATACACTGAACTCAACAGATTTAGTCATTTCCTCAGGGTCTTTTCTATGGGGCTCATCACCACATTTTCTACATGTCTCACAAACGAGAGTG
Source organism: Dermatemys mawii (assembly GCA_007922305.1). Taxonomy (NCBI): domain Eukaryota; kingdom Metazoa; phylum Chordata; order Testudines; family Dermatemydidae; genus Dermatemys; species Dermatemys mawii. Next base: position 12,180,530 of record ML677377.1, on the reverse strand, counting down.
AATCTATCTTCTCGACTCAGGTCGGAGATAAAATAGCATTGTTGTCCCCCATTTTAGAAAAGGACAGACAAACAGAAACAAAGTGATGTGCCCAAGACCAGAGTGAATAAACTGCAGCTTTAAGATTAGGGCTTAGGACCTCCTGACTCCAAGCCTGTGATCATCCCTCATTCCAGAGGTGCTGAGCATCCACTACTCCTACTGACTTCAGCTGCAGTTGCAAGTGCTCAGCAACTCTGAAAATTCAGCACCATGCATCTTAAGTTAATCATGAACTGTGTTCCTCTTCCTGGGTGACCACCCACCAAAGTTTTAGTTTAAGGGACTTGCTCAGCTTCCTATAGTCCATTGTAGAGGCAAGGCCAGGCCTGTGTTCTCTTTTATCTTATCTGCCTCATTCTTTACACACCTTCCAACTTTTAGAGTAAATAAGGCAGGGGTCCTAAAGATAACAGTCTCACTCACTACACAACCCTGATTCATTCCCTGTGAATAGTGCATCTTGTGTGCTGAATGAAACAGGAGTCCTGTGGAAAGTAACATGATCAAGTAATCATTCACAAATGGGCAGATTTAAGATTGCCTGTGCAATTTAATGCTGGCATTTCCTAACTTTCTAAGCTCAACTATGCAACCCAAATAACTTTTGTTTAACACAATGTAATTTACTACAGGTTTGTTTTTTTCAATTAAGGAAAAAGATAAAGCATGCGTTATCAGCTCTGCAGCACAGCCTTCAACAACTTTCAACTACTGGACACAAACTACATTCGGGGTAACAGAAGGCAGCTTTGATCCTCTGTGAACCAGCCACTAGGGGATACATAACATACATAACACACAAATAGTGAGAAGCCCTATTTTACAATATACCCAAGGTCAAAGCTATGGGCAAGTTCTGTCTGAGAAGCAGTGGGGCAGATTGATGCAATTTGACTCTGCTTCCCTAATCTTAGAGACCTAGGTTCTATTCCCAGTTTAAAAGAGTGAGAGGAGGCATTGCTTAATAATAAGCAAAAATAGTAATGTGTAGGATACAGAATATAACATCAGTGAGTAAAAGGAGTCCAGAAATTTATGTTTTCCTGCTATTATCATTTGCCTCTGCTCTAGGCGCTCTCATTTTGTCCCTGGGAGATAGGGAGGCTCCAGCTCCCTGTGATGCTCCCCTAGAGCAAGGAGACTGGTCGTTGGGGCTACGTGGTGTGTCTGTGTCTCATCTGGGTTGCCTGCTGGTTCTATCTCTTCTCCCCTTCCCAAATGCTGCAGTTGCTCAATCAACAGCTGGGCTGGCTCTGCTCTGACCTTCACAGCACAGTGTATGCCGCTGATGTTGCAGTGGCAACCCAACTTTATAATGGTTCTGAGATTTTGACACGTGACCAAAATTATACTGAGAGATGCAAGTCTATATTGGGAAATGGTGATTTTCAACACCTTATAACTCAGCCAAATCTGAATATAATTTCATGGAACAAACAAAAAGCAAGATTCTAAGCCCGAAGTCTATCACCTCAACATATTTGAAAGGCCTGCTGGAAACCACAGAGATATGAGAGCTCCTCAAAGAAAGATCACAAGAATCTCTCATAATGGGAAGCATTAGGCAACCTAAATAAAGGGATTGCTACCAGTACTCCTCATATAATCTGCTTACGAATTTCTAACCTGTCCATCATCGTATCTAGGTACCATATTACAAATTAAGAGTAAACTATTTCTGTTTGAAACACAAACATACTTTCTACCCTTCGCTCATTTTATGCAGCTCTCTTAACTGGGCTTATTCTTGGCGGTTGCTTTTTAGTGTATAAGTCAGGCTATTTGGCCTGAGGAAAAACTTTTTTCTGAAGAGTCCTAAATAATTAATAGAAACACACAAATAAGTTATCATCTTTGTCTCTTTTTTTTTCTTTTTCTTTTTCTTTTTTACCCAAGGCTATGGCCTCAGCTTAAGTAACTCCCTTACCTGAAGTCTGCTCTGTGTTGAAAAGCAACTTTCTGTGCTCATCCACTACCTGAAAATTTTTGAGAGCAATATCAGACATTTTTCAAATGAAACAGAACTTAAAAGAACTGAGAACAGACATTTCAAAATGTATCAGGCAGGTTTTGCTACAATGGATGTTCAGTTCAAATGATCCTGTCCAAACCAGCAGTGCAATAATTTTCAACATTATTTGAGGTGTGCATAGAGTGTGTTTGATCTCAGAGCATATGATTTGAGGGGGGTTTTTTTGTGTGTGTCCTGATTTTTTATGGTTAGTACCAAGTGTCATGGCTGCAGGGCTAGCTGCACCTCTGTCCCCTTCTTGGTCCCTCTGAGTGGACCTCTTCACATGTCCAGGATCATGCATTTATCTCCCTTAAGGTGGAATCAGACTGTTTCCCCAATCTTAGATCAGGTTCTGGTCTACAGTACTTTCCCAGCAGGTCTGCCTGGGTTGAGCCTCTGCAGTGCTTTCCTTTGGCAGCCTTAGAGAATGGGTATATACAGTGACCAGACAGCCCTCTTATACCCAAACTATTGTTTCATTTTAACAGTAGGAACAAAGCTTTTAGAGAAAAAGGATTTTACAAGAAACTTTCTACTCCACATCTTGCCATATCTTCTTGTGATTGTGGCCTAAGCAAGTCAAACAACTGCAGACATCCCAGCAGCTACTGAAGTCAGTCTACTTTCCCCAAACAGTACTCAAACTATTACTTCCCCAGCCCAACTTTCTTTGTTCCTGTGCATACCCAGGCTTCAACCAGTTGCTTAAAACCACTTCAGTAAGTTCCGTAGGAGCTCAAACCAGATCCTCGAAGCCAACGGTTCTTCCATTATATCATCACCAACTGTTTGCTGAAGGGTGTCTTGAGCCACTTCTTTTGGCTTTCTGGTTGTTTCAAACAACCCTCCTATTTAACTAAACCAATATTTTCATGCAGTAAACATCCAATAACCAGGTCACATACAATATTCATAAATTATTACAGAGCAGCTTCACTTCTGTCACACCAATTATGGAATTATTTGGCCTGAGATGATATAGGCATATTGGTCTATTTATAGTATTATGAGATATTGCTATTACCATCTTAACACAGCCCATTGAATTTTACTGAACTTTTACAAGTGATGTTTTCAAAAAGCTATTTCATGTTTATATTAAACTTTTTACAAATTATTTTGACAATATAATTTAATTAGTTCTTAAGAATCAGAGAGATAGCTGTGTTTGTCGCTTCTGCAGATCCAGACTCAGAGTCCTGTGGCACCTTGAAGACTAACAAAAGTATTGAAGCATAAGCTTTCGTGGGCTAATATCCACTTCGTCAGATGCATGCAGTGGAAGCATGCACTGCATGCATCCAGCAAAGTGGGTATTAGCCCACGAAAGCTTATATTTCAATACTTTTGTTAGTCTTTAAGGTGCCACAGGACTCTGTCGCTTAATTAGTTTTGTAAATTCTGCATTCTTAAGACCTCATTACCTTCCATGTTAAGCATGATTAGCATGATCAGCAATTTGACAAAAGGAAAATTTATTAGAAAATATTTGGAACATTATTTGTAAGCATAGTTTTTAAAATGGTAATATGTTAATTATTTTAAATTAAATTATCATGTGTGTGATTACATGTGGGAAGAAAATTATGACAGCTGATTTTAGGTATTTTTGTGATATATATCTTTTGTACTTCTCTGTGTTAAATCTATATTTAATGCATTGCTTTTGCAATATGAGATTGTTGTGGTGATATTCTAACCCTAATTTTCATGGAAGTGTTGATCGTTTTTGCTGAAGCCTGTAGACAAAAATGATTTTTTTCTCTGAAATGTACAGCATATATGAATAAGGAACAAAATAATAATGTAATTTTGTGCTCATCTTTTTTCCACTTAAACTAATTCTATTTAAAATTCAGGGTAAATTAAGTTTTACAATGTCATTTTAAATTTATGGAATATGAGCTAACATTACCCACTACTTGCCACAGGTAGCAGATGACAAAGAGAATCTAGAGAAATGTTCATTTCTTGAAACCTTATAAAGTGAGCTTGGTTTCTTATTTTAAAATGGCAAGTTTTATGTAACATTTGCAATTTTTTGAGTGCAACTGACTGTTTTTGGCATTATACAGCAATAAAAATCTAGATACACATTGTAGACCAGACTTTCAGACCAATTAGGCATGCAATTACATGTGCAAAAGGCATGCGCAATTGTGCAGTTAATTTGTGCATGAAATTACTGTGATTGCACATACTAATTGAGTAAATGTGTGTGCAAATGTCAGCAGTCATTTGTGCTAGCAATTATCCAATTTGCATATACAGTCATGGCACTTGCATGAATAAATTAGGCACACTCTTGCACACCAAACAGACCTTGTTTTTTAACAGTAATCCTTGTTTCATTAGATCATTTGGCCAACATATTTTGGGGAAATTCTTTTGCTTTTTTATGCTTTTCAGATAAAACAGTGCAATGTTCTACATAAATGAAGCAGGTCCTTTTATTTCTTAATGAAAGGCACAGGGCAAAGAAGGAGAGAACCCTTTTCTGTTATGCACAGTAGTATAGTTCTTCTCTGAATGAAGGGTAAGCTGCAGAAAGTTTGCATATTCTTCATGCTGGAGTTTCACAATGTCTTTAATACATCTCTTCTACAAAGCATGAGGGAATCTTCCTCAGATACACTGGGACTGACATACACATCTGAATATCAATTACAGAGATAATTTATCAGGAGTAATTTTTAAAAGTGACCATGGACTGAAAAACTATCCTTATTTTACATTATTTGGTCTTCAGAAAAGCAGATATGCGAGGCATATCAATAAGGTATGATTTCCATGTTTGTATGCCTAACAGAAAATGAAGCACTTACATCATAGTTCTCAGTATGTTCTGCTTAAAGAGAACCTTTCTACTTATGGACAACAGGTTCCAGTTAAAATTGGTAGCAGCTCAAATTGTAAATGACTCAGTTCACAAATTATGTAAATGGTGGTTTTTTTAAAAAGCATCAGTTTCTTTGATAATCCCAGCCTAAAGAGATAATGAGCAGGATGAAGAAAGTCAAAGAAGTCCGCACAAATTAAGAAGTGAAGAGCTATCATTAATACCATACAGAGTGGCCACAGATCAGTGTCAGGAACCTTAAATAGAATTTGTTTCTATGGTAAAACAATGTCTGTTTTATTAGGAGAAAGTAAATTATAATTCTATTATGTATATCAATGGTATACCCTCCCCTGGAAATTCTGTTCAGTTCTGGTCAGAATCTCTCAGTAACCTACAGCAGAAACCAAAGGGGTCCAGAGAAGAGTAACAAAAATGATCGTGTGGAAAGACACTTATAAGGGGGAGAGACTGAAAATAATGAGTCTGTTTGGTTTACAAAGGAAATGAATTAGAGAGGACATAAGAAAGGTAGAGAGTTCGAAGGTACATGATAAAGGTAGTGAATGTTCGAAAGAAGGTAAATTTGCTGTTTCTATTTACTTTTTTATATAATACAAGAACAAAGGGACATTCGATGATATAGAAAGGAAGCATTTTAAAACGGAATATATATATATATATATATATATATATATATATCACATCACCTGGTGAATTCATTGCTACAAGATATCATTGAAGCCAGGAACTTAGAAGTATTAAAAAAAGAAAGACTTATATGGATAATGAAAACTTCCACATTTCTACTGAATAAGATTATTTTCAAGGCATATAAATCCACACATTTCAGAGCATAAACCACCAAATTAAGGGCTTGTCTTCCCTTAAAAATTAGGTCAAATTAGAATATGACCTTAAGGTCATGGTAACTAGAAAACAGTAACTTGCCTTATAAGAGTTCTTAGAGATATTTTGTCCACACACTACCCACTTTGAGAGCACATATCCCATCACCGCAAGATCAGATTCCTTTGGGCCAGTGTCTACTGGTGATGAGCATGCATCTTGCATGTTCTTGAAACCTTCCTCATAAGGCATAAATAGCAAGGTGGTCTCAGCAGTCACTCAGTTCCTTAGCTATTACAGAATCCCAAAGGCTGAAGGACTCTGTGTTGGTGGGGAAGGGCTCAAGAACAGGTTGTGGGATCTGTGTAGTCAAAGCTTCTTGACAAACTAAACAGTTACTGTAAGATAAATAACCATTTTTAATTCGTTGAGTATGTTTCTACATGGACCCCCCTCAAAGTGACTGGCAAGCTGTTGTCTCTCTAAGGTAGTCGGTGGCAGTAGTTCTATTTAAACAACTACTGTAAGATTGCCCTGCCAAACTGTGAAGCACATCTAGAAGCTGTCACTACAGAATAATGCTTTATAAAGGTATGCATGGTGCTTTAAGGTTTTGTCTATATGAACAATTAAGGTATGGCAACCTGAAGTATAAATCTACTTCACACTATCCTGCCAAGCACTAACTGTCCATGTGGACCCTGTTGCCACACACTAGACATTCCCTAACACACTTTGATCTACTCCATTTCAAAGCAACAGACGAAAGTGCACTAGGAACCTTATAGTGCACAGCAGCAGGAGTCATTGACCTTAAGGCCAGAAGGGACCATCATGATCATCTAGTCTGACCTCTTGCACATCACAGGCCACACAACCTCACCCACCCACTACTGTTATAGACCCATAACCTCTGGCTGAATTACTGAAGTCCTCAAATTATGATTTAAAGACTTCAAGTTACAGAGAATCCACCATTTACACTTGCTTAAACCTGCAAGTGACCCATACCCATACTGCAGAGAAAGGCAAAAAAGCCCTCCAGCGTTTCTACCAATATGACCCAGGGGAAAATTCCTTTCCAACCCCGAATATGACAATCAGTTAGACCCTGAGCACATGACATCACACAGATCCTCACAAGACTGGATAGGAAGAATCCTAAAGTTATGACTATTTCTTGTGGAAGTTTCAGAGGGACTAACAGGGCAACAGATATTAGATTATTGTGAATTTGGTATATTCCACCATGATATAAACTATAGTTTTGATCATTCACCTTCACTTTAAAGAAGATGGAGATTGATGTGAACTGAAACAAAATCTTAATCTTCTGCATCTGTCTCACTAAATACAGTTTCACTGAGAAGTCCTTTTAGCATTAAACAAATATGTAGAGTGACTAAAGATCCTAAGAATTCCATGTACACACAGAAAGCCTTTGCCTACATGAAAAAATATGCTAAATTGTCAGAACAGGGTGACTCCTTTCCCACTTGTTGACACTGAACTTCAGAAGTTTCAGTTTTTTCATGGCCTAGTTTAATAAAATAATGGTGAGGTGCTGGCAGGCACTGAAAAAGTGATGATAATTTGTTTGGTAATCATGTGGCTGCAATAAATACTTCCAGAAGAAATCCATTATAATGCTATACACCATTAGTGAATTATTACAGTAGCTAGTGGATACTTAAATGAATTAGATACCCTAGTGGCCTAATTTTGTGTGTTAATCTGGAATAACCATGCGTCATAATCAGTTACTGGTAAAGAGGAGATCGTCACTAAGTGGAATTGGAAAGTTTGATTAAGTCGTGGTCATTCAGAGAAGTAATATTAAGATTTCAATTTTTATCTTAACTAAATAGTTAAAACTCAAACTTAATCACACAGGGTTCCAGTCCTGTACGAAGTGAAGTAAAAGGCAATTTTACAATTGATTTAATTGGGAACAGGTTTGAGTTCACTGGGGTCCTTCCCTTTGTACTCTCCATCCCCACCCCTTCAAAAAAATTATTTGTTATTATTTAAAAATGGTTGAAAAGGAAAGAAAAGGAGCATGTTGCCATCCATGGTTTCCTTAGATCATGCCTCAACATTTCATTCCTAAAGGAAAGAATGGCAAGGGGGAAATAAAAACAGCTAAAAAATAAGAAATAGGAAAATACACAAAATAATCTGTATGGACAACGCTCATTTCCAGGTTCAGACACAAGAACAGAGTGGAAAGACTTAAAGACCTCTCTAATCATATCCTCTTGCTTGGTCTATGAATATAATAGCAGACACTACTTTTCGGGAAAGCTCACTCCAAAAAACATTTTATCCATATGAACTAAATCACACTGACTAGAAATATTTTTTCGGAAGTCAGTATTTTTACCGCTGTGTAAGACAGAAAGGATTGGTAGTCCGAGTTTATTGATGGCCCATAAATATATACATCTGTTTTGCAGGCACTCTGTAATTTACCTCAATTCTTTATAATTGGATAGGTTTAGTTTATCCACATGAAAGGTCTCAAATGAAATGATTTGTTGTGTAAATTCTATGAAATAAGAAAAGAATCCATTACTATCTTGAAGATAGATAAGAACCTCCAGAGGAAGGATGATACAGTGGTTAGCCTGCTAGTTTGGAGACCCAGGTTCAATTCCCTGCTCTGCTGTAGGTTTCCTGTGAAACATTGTGCCTTAATAACCTACCTGTAAAATGTGGGTAACAGCATGCTTGTCTCACAGCACAGTCATGAGGACATACTAAAGACTGCAAGGCACTGATCCAGCCACTATGGGAACCATGTAAGTGCCAAAGACATATAGCAACCTCTATACACAGTTTTAGCCAGAAAGTGTTTTCCCCCTAAAGTCACAAATTCCTGATTTTGTAGAGAAGGCAGTGGCATGTATGTGCACTGAGCAATGCTCTGGGAATCAGAAGATTCTTAGCTCTGATGCTGATTCCTTCTGTGACCGTGGGCAGATCACAATCCCCTTGTCCAGTTCTGTAAAATGGGGATAATACTTGCCCTACATGCAGGTCGTGTATGTACAAATTCTGTCACAGATGTGTATTAGCAATAGTGTTATTTGTTATTTAAGTCCATGGTCTGCAAGTAAGCTCCTTAATGTTAATGGAGTAAAGGGAATATTTTGATTTTCTATGCTAGATAAAGATGGAGGGACTGTAGTTTTGGTACTTGTTGAGATGCATGGAACTTCAGGATCTCCTGTTATTTCATTGCCTTGTGTCTTTCACGGCTATTCTCTTCCAGGGCAGAGAAAAATGATTCAGCAGAAATTGAACTTCCTCACTGCTATGCTGCAAGAACTCATACTCATTTTCAGGGCTGTTCACTGCTTTAGAAAGACAGTTATTGTTAGCTTGGGCCCTTCTTGAATCCTGACATGCCCTGGTGAGGACACTCCATCAACAAAATTACAGTTGTAATGGTCTCATGGTAAGTGATGCCCAACTGTCCTCATATTCTACTAGGCTGCTCCAGGTAAATGCGTCCAGTGTCATTTATGCCTTCACACACTGAATTTTTACTTGTCTGCTGTCTTCAGTTGTAAGAAGTCCCTCTGTTTTGCAGATGGCAGTGTTCTCTATGAATAGCAAAGAAAGAAGCACCCTAAAATATTCACTCTATTGATTACAACTCAATTTTTAAGAGAGAAACATTACTACAAAAATCCCTTAAGGCTCTTGTCTCTTTGATTGCTTTGTCTTTTTGTTCTGATCTTTAAAGCAGTATGACATTAGTCTCCTGTTGCAACAGAAGTCGATGATAAGAGAAGAGAGACTTTATTACTCATCTTAGATCACAAGCGATTGGTTGGTTTTCTGCACATTGCGTCCTTGTATTCAGATTCCTTTTACTGGAAAGATGAGCAACAGATACATCTAAAGTAAAAGAGCTCTATTCTAGTGATCATTTACAGCTACAGTGAGAAATTTTCCTGGGAATCTGAATTCTGAAGAGAGTCGTCATAGTTACAGATAAAAGATTTGGACTAACCCCTTAGGCTCAATCATAATCTTTTGGTAGGAGTTCAATTCATTGCTTCAGTCAGAGGATACAGAGGTATTCCCTGCTATGAGGGAATACAATGGGAACCTGTCATGCTTACAGGGCTCTGTCCCCTTTGTGGTCTGAGTGCATCCCACTCAGATGTTTGTCCTTATGCCTTTATCAATCCCTGCATGGAACTTCACAATTCTTCATTGCAAAACCAGGGCCTGAACTACAGTACCCTGTATATTAATCATTATTACCCAGAGGTCCAACTGAGTTTGGGCACCTATGTGTCTTCCCCCAGGAGTCCGTGATCAGTAGCATAAAGACAAGAGTACTATTTATTTAGAAGTAGAAACAAAGCTTTTAGAGAAAGGATAGTAAAACAGTCTGTCTGTTTTACCATCTCGAGATGGTCACTTAGGTAGGCCTAACTGCTACAGGCACTCCCAGTGGGGTCCTGTATCACAACCTTCCCCACGCCCAACATGACTACCACCTTTCTCTTTAGAAAGAGTTCCTTTTAATTCTGCCAGAGTTATTTTGTTCTTTGTTCACTGGCCTTTTCCTGTCCTGGCCAAGTCACTTTTGCACGTTGGCTGGAAAGGAGGCTAAAATCATCAAAGCTAATAGGTCTGATATTGTCTCTTAACAACTGTTAAGTGTTTGCTGAGCGGGACTATCTTGAGCCATTCCTTTCCTTCCTGATTCCAAGACAACCCTCTATGAAGTAAACCAATAGACCAGGGGTCAGCAGCCTTTCAGAAGTGGTGTGCAGAGTCTTTATTTATTCACTCTAATTTAGTGTGCCAGTAATACATTTTAATGTTTTTAGAAGGTCTTTTTCTATAAGTCTATAATATAGAACTAAACTATTGTTGTATGTAAAGTAAATAAGGTTTTTAAAATGTTTAAGAAGCTTCATTTAAAATTAAATTAAAATGCAGAGTCCCCAAACCAGTGGCTAGGACCTAAGTAGTGTGAGTGCCACTGAAAATCAGCTCGTGTGCCGCCTTTGGCATCTGTACCATAGGTTGCCTACGCCTGCAATAGACTCGTACAATATATATCCCAACACCAAGTATTCATAAAACATCACAGGACAGCTCCAAATCTGTCACAGATCCCTAGTACCAGATACACAATCACAAATTAGAAATAGAAGCTGGCAAACAAATAGAAGCTGGTACTTGCATACTATATTAATCACTTTTCAAATGCCAAAAAGGGGTGATAAAATTAATATATTTAAAAAGAAGGCAAAATGTATAGAACCATGAGTAATATTTAACAAGCTGTAAATAGCATAGTGATAAAATGCATTAGAAATACCATAGATTAGACAGATTAGGTGGGATTAAAGAGAAATGTCACTATGCAAAATACCAATACGTGAAAAGAAAGTACCATTAAAAATTACAAGTGACTTCCTGCTAAAGAGTACAGAAGAAAAACTCTCTATATATTTCAGAAGTATGGAAAGGCTTCAAAAACAAGCTTTCAAAAAGCAGTGACCTGCCACCGAATCAGAATTGGACACCAATAACAAATGAAATACTGGATCAAAATCTACTTTCAAATCACTTGTGTAAATAAGAGAATTTGAACCTTGATGTATAATTCTTACAAAACTTGTACACACCCCAAAGTAAGGTTATTGTAATTGAAAACATAAATTCAACATACTGAGGAAACTTTGCATTATATTTTGAAACAAACCTGTTTCTCTCAACCATACATTTGAGCTATTATTGTTGTTTGAACTGTTTTATGCAATGAAGCAAATTTGTTGAAGTGTACTTGGCAGTGATGGATACTGTTTTGGTACTGATGAATAAAATAATGCAGTTATGTCTGAGGATTGTGCAGTATTTTCCTACATTTAAAAATATGATCTCTTATTCCTTTATCCAAATACATATGAAATTTCTGCTGAAAAATGTTGTTAGCCAAACCCCACCAAGATGCCAATAAGCATCCACACATTTTTGTCATTCCCTTTGATGAACACCATGCAGACAACACAGCCATCTGGCCAGAGAGAGAAAAATTGTGTAAAAATGAGATATGCGTGTGTAAATAAAATATTGATGAATGAAGCCCTGGAAACTGAGATGAAAGTGAAGCAGAACAGACAAGTAAATCATTCTGATACTTATGTTCCTGCTGAAATTATGTTCCTCTACTTTGTTTTTTCTGCTGACAGCAGTGCAGGTGACAATACTTTCAATTTTGCTGCTTGACACAAGTGCTGGGGATTTGCAAATAGTTTTAGTTTTGCTGATGAGAAAGCAAACTTCACTCAGGAGAAAATGGAAGAAGTTTTGTTACTTCCTTTTTAATTACCAGGGAGGCATTCAAATACCACGGTAATGACATCCCTATAAGTATATAGATGAAAAGCTTCAACTTCAGCTTTATTTATAGTGGAATCTGGGATGGTCTGTGTTTGAACTGAATGTAGTGAAAGAAGGAAAGAAGGAAAGAAAGAAGGAAAGAAAGAGAAAACTAAAAACTTTCCTCCATAACTTAAATGGACATTAACTTTTTGAGGTTCAAAAAAGCTTAAGTTAACACTGCCCCTTCCTCTCCATGATGTCTTTATACTTCCGGGTCTTAGGCATGGGGAAACAATAACAAAGAATTTCATATTTCCAGGCTAAATAAAATCAAGAAGTAGAAATCCCACAAGAAAGCTTTATCATGCAAGATTCCTATCCTTTTTTTTAAATACCAAGAAGGTTTAGATAAGCTTTGGACAAACCCCATCTGAAATTTTGGACACGCAGCAAAACTTAACTTCCAAACTTTTACAGCTTGACCATCACTAGAATTTTAGTATGCCAGTTTAATGTCATTACTTATGTTGCCCTCTACACTACTGCTTGTTTCTTAATTTCCTTTTCAGGGGTAGTAGGAAAAACCTTCAAAATCTTTCTAGTCTCTTCTTTTATTCCTTCAAATGTCATTTTGTCTTTTCAGCCAGTTAAGACTGACTTGAGGGAGAAGCTGTAATCAGCTGGGCTCTCAGACACCTCCAAATGGCCTCTTGCCTAGCAACCCTCCTGGGGCAAAAGAACCCATTGTCGCATGTCTGACTGACAAGGGGCATCAGCAGCTGCATTGCCCTTGACCCAGTACTGCAACAACCGCCCTCCACAGAGGGCCATATACACAACCCATTCTTTGGATCCTGGAATTGACAAGACTCTGTAAGAGAAAACAAAATAAACAACTTTTAAGCTAGAGCCAAATATCTCCCTTCCACTAACCACATCACATTCCAAGGTTCCAGAGAGCCAGCAGCATCTGCTCAGGTTCATTCCTAGCCCCTGGTGCAAGCTCATGAAATCTGTGAAACTGGAAACAAGACCAGGCGTCTGCTATAACATTATCCATGCCCGGCACATGCTTGAAAGAAAAACAGATGTTAAAGGTTAAATATTGTAGAACAAACACCCTTACCAACTTCATAACCCTGTGCAATCTGGAAGTTTGGTGACTGATATCCTGTACCACTGCCATGTTGTCTCACCAGAAGTGTACCCTTTTATTAGCCAGCTCTGATCTCCAAATCACCACCGCAACTAAAATGAGAGAAAATTCCAAGGTCATGTCACGCACAATCTCATTTTGTGTCCAGGTGGCGGGCCATTTTTACGCACATCGTTTGCCTTGATAAAACACCCCAAAACAAGCACCCCCTGCCACATCTGAGTGAATGTTTAACCTTCTTTGTAATAACCATTCCTCCCTCCACAATGATACCCTATTAAATCAACTCAAAAAACTTCCGCCCGACCGAAATCTTCCTTCATCTCTGTGTGTTAAACGATCCATTCCCCTATTAGACTATTAAACTACAGTCTCACTTTGACTTTGATCATGATGTCACAAACCAGCACCAAGGAGCAAAGCTAAAAGGCAGAACTGAGGAAAAAAGCCCACTGAGCAATACCACATACCAACCAAGAACAGACTCAGTGTCCCTTGTGGTCAGGAAGAGACAGTTCACTGTTGTGAACACAGAATATTCCTTATAGACGAAACTGAAGACAGAATAGTTATTCCTGGATAACATTGCTGACTTAATATAGCCTGTCTCCTAACAATTAGTAACCTTGTTTGGTAAGGGATAGCTATATACAATACCCAGGATAAGTGTTTGTCAGTTGAAGAAATACACCAGATTTATCTATAAGATAAATCTATGTATCAAAATAGCAATGTCTTAGCTATGTAATATCAATGTATGTTCACATCTTACGTAGAGAGAGGAGACATAACTGCTAAAAAATTCTAGGTGAAGAGAGATAATTTGGCATGTTTGATGGCAAGTGTTTAAAAGAAATTATGGAGATTGGTAGAAGCAATAAGATATTTTGACAGAGTGCAAAGCAGCAATAGCAGACATTCTGTATGGGAGACAAGGCCCATTTTGGGAGTTTACCAATATACTTGTTGTAGGTGGAGAAGCAAATGAGGAAAGCACAATAGATGGACCATTGAACGTGGCTGATAAAGTGATGGACATCAAGTGGTTCAAGATCTAGGTCAAATCCAAAACACATTCATGTGTCTCTAGAAAGTAAAATTAACTTGGCTGTAGCCTGAATCAAATTGTCATCTGTGGCATTACCTACCAAAGAGAGAACACTGGATAATCCCGGAGCAGCAAAAACTAGCAATAGAAAAGTGGTCCTGATGCAGTACCATTGCTACTGATAGGAGAGCTTGGGTTGCAAGGTTCAGATATGAATAAAAATGCAAGTTGTCCAGAACTTGGGAATGTTCAGATCTGGGATTTCAGTCTGACTCAAAATGTAGATATGAGAGTTAACTGTTAAGTTTGCATGCTGTTGCAAAACTTCCCCAAAGTTTGAAGGTGTTCTGTGCCAGGATTTTGGTTCATGCACATTTTTAGTAAGGAGAATTCTGCCAGTATTAGAAGAAATAATTTAAGATTTTGGACAGAAATTAGAAAACAGACTAAACTACTGCAAAGTTAGAGATACTATGCCTCAGCTCGAAAAGATACTGAATAAGTGATAAATGCCCACATGAAAGCAATCAGCATCATTGTATCACCTAGATTGGGGCAGATGGTTAACTTAAATATTGAGCCACTAATGCAATTATTTACAGACTTTATTGCCATTGAATTTGATAGGTAGAATTTCTGTATTTAAAATGAATATCCTGCCAATAGCTTTGTATCCTAGTTCTGTGATTCCCTTTACAGCTCCCAAAAAATTCTTCAATAAATCAAAAAGTTAGTCAAATATTTTTATGGTCAAATCAGAAGCCAAGTATCAGAACAGAATGGCTTCAACATACAGTGGAGATGGGAAGTCTGGTGCTACCAAACTTCAAGAGTTATGTTACTATAGGGCAGCACAAATTAGAGTGGTACTGGAATGGATTGCTAATAGAGAGAATCCCTCATGGATAGCGATAGAACAGAAACTGGTAAACCCAATATCATTCTATAATTCTGTGCGTGGCTCACACCCCCTAAATTCTGGCACCCATGAAACATCACCTGCTACATAAAACTGCTTTTATTAGTTGGGCATCCATAAGGCACCTGACCAAACAAAAAGAGCAGATCTTGGTAACATGAAAACTAATAGTAGTACTTTTAAATGTTGGCTGAATAAGGAAGTCTTTAGGTATTGTGGCAAATATCACTATAAGCAGAAGAATTTCTTTAGGGATGGATAACCCTTAAAACTAACAGACGCAGCTAATCATAGAATCTCAGAGTTGGAAGGGACCTCAGGAGATCATCTAGTCCAATCCTCTGCTCAAATCAGGATCAATCCCATTTTTGCCCCATATCCCTAAATGGCCCCCTCAAGGATTAAACACTCAAACTCTGGGTTTAGCAGGCCAAGGCTCAAACCATTGACCTATCCCTCCTCTCTAATATGGGGCGGGGCGGGAACACACAAAAGTATGCTCAATATGAGTTTACACAGATTGCTCAATTTATTTAAAAACATTTCCTGCAGCCCCTATTGGACTGGAGCAATGGACCATGGCCAATGGGAGCCATGATCGGCCAAACCTGAGGACCCAGCCCAGCAGGTAGACAAACTGGCAGGGCCCACCAAGGGTGCTTACCCTGCGGGGTAGCGTGCCAAGGTTGCCAATCCCTGTTAAAAAAAATGGAAAGGGAGATGGATATTTTTTGCTGTATTTAAAATTAAACAGGCAGCTAATATTGTTTTAAAAATTATTATGAAGAACCAGTTTAAGCTTTGTTGTAACATGAGCAGTCCAGGCAAATAACGCAAGACCTGATACTCCTTGATGAATCATAGGAGCCTTATTTTATAACAGGCTCATGCAAAGTGACACAAGCTACAAAAGTGAGATCGTGGAAGAATGCTGCTGTTTTCATAAAGTAATAAAAATTATAAATAGTAATTAATAATAAATAGTGTGTCATAAAAACAAACTTTATATTTCCAACATCCATGCCTTTATCATTTATACTCAGGTAAAGGAGAAAACCCCTGGATATATTCATTTTTAGGAGGAGGTTTGCGAGACTTGACATTTTAGTGAAAGGGGTTCATAGGTTGTTAAAGTCTGGGAACCACTGCTGTATGAAGAACTTAAGGCATATATTATTTATCACAGTACCCAAAAGCATCATGGCAATAATATATTTTAAATTGAACACCTATATGAGAAAGCAGAAAATTTGGTCTTGTTTGCTTATTGGGATATCTTGTTCTTCCAAATAACAATTAGCTCATATGCAAATCTTTGATGCCATAGAACTTCTCAAACCACATTTTTTTCCCCTCAAAGAGACTTTCCTTACTGTTCTTTTAACCTGTGGGCAGTCATGAAAATCAGAGTACTTGTACAAATCAGGCTTTTCATCTCTTTAGTGTGTGAAAAGTATACGGCTACGTTTGAGACAGAAGAGAAATGAATTAAGTCTCGCGGACTAGTGGGCAGAAGACCAAATAAGGAGATGAAATCACTGACTTTCACTTCACCAGAGCAAAACAAAAACTAAACAATTAGTCTGACACCACACATCACACTGTCAGATAAATGTTTTGATGACTTCAGGAAATTGCTAAAAAAATAAAATGCATAGCTGCAAAGGAGATTGTAGAAATATCACATTTTACATTGAAAGGTTTTTGTGAATTTATTTATTCTAAAAACTGAGAAGTTTGGCCTCTGCTTCATTTCTTCCCTTTTCTTTCTTCTGAGTTATTATTGCCTCATTATACAGTCATTTGTACAATGTTTTGGCAGACATTTACTATTGCATAAATTAAAGTCACTGAATCTAGTTTTGCCTACAGGTCTTTATGGAAATACCAGCAGCATTTTTATTTGAATGTCAAAGTTTATCAACCATTAAACTGATTGATTTTTCATTATACAATTCAATAGAAAAGACAATCTCCAGTTTGTATGTAACATTACTCTGAGAAAAAAATATTCATCTTTGTAAAATCCTTCCTGCTTATGCTTAAAAAATTATACTCTCTTTTCACAGAAAAGCTACGTTTTTAAGCTATCTTTGCACATTAATTGTTCTGTTAATATGCCAGAGAAAAAACAACATTCCTGTAATTCAATGAAAATGAATGAATTCACTTGTCCTTTAAAATACTTTTTATGGGGTTTTAAAGGTAAAATGTCTACTGACTTCAATAGGTACAGGATCAGGCCCTTAAACTAAATATACCATTGTGCTCATAAAATGAGACAAACTGAGAGCTCCAAAGAATTATGTTCTCTCTTTTTCACAGAAACAGCATGAACAACAACAAAGTTTTCCCCTCAGTGATAGTTTGTCTCAAAATCCCAACCTCCCAAGTTGAGAAGATAATTTAAAATTCCATATGTGCATTAAATTCTCAGCCTCTTTATTGGTACTGCCAATGAGGAAGGCAGTAATGTTGTTTTGTGATATTGATAAAAGTCCTCTAGAAAACAGACTAAGATCAAACAAATTTAATAACTTCCTCCAAACATCCATCTGACGCTAAAAAAGCCACCACGAACTGACGTCGGTCAGATTCAAGCCTCAATGCTCTTTAATGTTGCCTTGAGCCAGGACTAAGAGCAACCATGAATTTCTGGAAACAAGTTCCACATTTCTAGTTTTTTAATTGTAAGCATTTGCAAACCCACAGGAACACTTCTGATAAGTGACATCTGTCTATTTTTGAAATATGTCACTTCGTGATTTAAAAAAACTTTTACTATGCCAACCCTGCTACTTTCCAGCAACATTTTATGCTGCCAAAAGAAGACCCACTGATGGTGTCCTAAACTCACACCAAGCTCTCTGGAATAGAAGCACTGCAGAAGCCATACCTCACGTTTAGGGTTCTCACCTTGCCAGTATTTGACCGGCCTGGCAGAATTTTTTCATGGATTTGCTAGTTGCCAGAAAAATTATTTAATCTGCCAAGTTTTTTTTAACATGGATCTAAAGATTGCATCATCATCACAGTTCACTAGGATATTTAATGCTAAAAGTGTGTGTCCAGATAAAGATGCTGCAGTGTTCCCACTACCACAGTTTAAGCAATAACAGATCAAAGCTGTTGAAAATACAGAAGCTGTCTGCCCACCAACATGCGAGCACACTGTGCCTGTATGTGAGAGGGTTTGAGTCATGCAAGAGTGAGAAGACATGCAATGTTATCAATCTTATAGTATCTAGAGAGATAATACATATAGATAAGTGGCAGTTGCAGAGTTGCGTTGTGGTGAGCTTGCCTTTTGGGGGAGTGGGTGGCTGGATTTTTTGCATTTCAAAGGTGGTAACCCTACTGACATTGCGCCTCAATAATTCTTCATGTCCGGAAGGGGCATAGACAATTTTTATATGGGGGCACAGGGGAGCAACATCTGTTCAATAACACTGGGCTTATAACTTACTTTTTCGTGTATAAAAGACTAAGGAGGACAAAATGAAGTAATAATGGAGGAAGAGCCTAATGGGAGTTTTATGTTTGATAAGTTCTCTCTTACCTACTGTTTATTTCATAGTTGCCCGACCAAGAACTTGTGGAAACTGAGGCATATCAAGTTCAAACCTATAAAGAATGTGAGAAGCTCACGTATTTTTTAAAAGTATTCCTATACTTACAAGTAAAATAAAGACTCATGTCTTCTGAAAAATGCATTTGTGCACATCGTTGTGGTTGGAACTACCGTAGTTCCAAAACCAAATAGCTACAAAGAAATAAGCACTTTAAAAATACTAGCGGTTATCTGTTACCTGTACTTGATAGCATTCTGCAGTTTCTAAAGCTACTGAAAACTATTTTCCAATTAAAGTATCCTACATAAAAGCTGCCATCATTTGTAAGGCTCATATAATTTAAAGAATATTCATGGGATTTATAAACAGGAAGAACTCATTTCAGCCAGTCTTCTACAGAGTAGGAACACACTTATTCAGAAGCAATAGTGGGGTTGAAGTTGCATGGTTAACCCAAGTTAATAGCTAGGTAGCTTTATCTTCACTGCTATTGAACCCAAGTTAGCTAACCCAAGTTAAGAACCCACCTCCCCCACCCCCTTCCTCCCACAGTATAGGCATACTCTTAGGTTCCTAAGGGTATGTCTATATTACTCACCGGATCGGTAAGTAGCGATTGAGCCATCAGGGGTCGATTTATCGTGTCTAGTCTAGATGTGATAAATCGATTCCTGAGTGCTCTCCCATGGACTCCTGTACTCCACTGTTGCAAGAGGCATAGGTGTAGTTGACAAGGGAGCGGCAGCAGTTGACTCATCATCATAAAGAGGCCACGGTAAATGGATCTAAGTACATTGACTTCAGCTATGTTATTCTAATAGCTGAAGTTGCATATCTTGGGTCAATCACTCCCCTCCCCCAGTTACTGTAGACTAGGGCTTAGTGACGGTGGAATGTGGATGCCTTTGAAAATTTTACCCCAGGCTAGTCCTTCCTCAGTTTTAGGCCATGGTTCTGAGCCTTTAGCTCTTTCCAACCATGTAATGAAGCCTGTGTCTGCACTAGGATTGTTTGTGCCCTTAATTTCCAGCAGGTGAAAGTTCACTGTGGGAAGCTATTGTATAAGCAGGGCTTAGGTGTTTCTTCCTCGTTTAACCTTTCTCAAGTCTAGTTTCCACTTGACTGAGGTATTGCACCAAGCTGGCATTCTCACAGTGTAACAAAGCACGCAACTCTCTAGATGCTCTGTTGCTGCACCAACAGGTTGTATTAAAGTGGTGGATCAAAGGGTTAGACACACAGATTACATCTGACACAGTATCATTAAATGGCCTAACTCTACATTCAGGAAACCTGGAGTGATAGACCAGAACATAAATGTAAATCTGTGTGATGCTCCCAGGCAACAACAAGATGAAATCTGATGTCTCTAGGGAGCTGGAGCAGCACTGACTGGAAGTCTGTAGTTGAAAAACATGCACATTCTGGCATCTGGGAAAAGTTACTAGCATTTGTACTAGTAAATGAAACCTGGTCTCCTGGCTCTCCCCATTCTTGCTCTAATCACTAGGCTATGCTGACTCTAATGAAGTATTTGTTTCTGTCTATCCTTTAGATTAATAACTTTAAATAAATATTTTCATATTAAGAGAAACACAGAGACAAGGTAAAACCTAGAAATCCTAATAAATTAATCAGTTTAAAAGAAATGAAATGTCTGTAAGCAGTTTCTCCCAAAGATTGAGAAGGCATCTTCATAAAACCACCATTTGAGCATCATTATAAGCACTTGGGGTCAGTCATTGTTTTGGAAAATGGTTACATAAATACATATGTTGGGTTTGATACACATTCAGGATGATATCTTCCATCTTTTTGGTCAATGTATACAACTAGCTTAAAAGGTGCTTATTAGAATTATAACATGAGGAGTATTTTCTATTAAAGTGCCCTTTGATTAGACCACCCATGCAGTCAACAAGTGTATCTTCTTGATACTTCACTGTCAAATTTCTAAATCTCATATGCCACTGAGATTTACAATATACTTACAGGCTCCCCGTGAAGATTTTGAAGAACCTGTCCCTGTTATAAATGGACTGGCAGCCTGTAAATAAAGATAATGGTGGAATTGCTAACAAGCTCTACTTCCACCAAATGTAATTTTATTGCTAGATCTGAAGCTGGATTTATGAATTCCATGTGGTTGGCAATTTCCTACTTCTTATAAAACAACTGGAGGTGTCTAAAATTTGTTTGCAATAAAAAAAGTTGTTCTGAAGTCTGTTCATAAATAACTGAGCATAGGTTCTATATCACATTTCCCCCCCGACTATTAAACCACCATTAAAAAAGTTGGAAAATGTTAACCACTCTCTGAAGTTGATCAGCCACGATTCCAACATCACAGATGCTCCCACTTTTCAGTAAAAATGTTTACCTCTTTTAATGAAAATTTTACCAATTGTGATATTTTTTCTTTAAATTATTTAATAAACTTTCATGAGGACCCAAATGATGGGAGACAAACAACTTAAAACTAAAACTGGAACACACATTGATGTAAGCAGGTTCTGAATAAGTGATGAGCGGGGGGAGAAGACTTCAGGAACTGACCTTGTTTGCATAAACACACCCACTCTGCCAAGGTGCACAACATAATGGGGTTGCTTTACCCAGATGATCATTTTTGGCAGGTGCTGGATTGCAAGTCACTTTGTTATCAGGTGCAGGGCTACTAATGTGGTGTAATCTTTGTTGTAGCAGCAGATCTGTTCTTGGCATGGCCTGATTGAGGAGTTCACCGTCAATCAGGGACTTGTAGAGATGCCAAAGTCCAATGGAGATGAGAGAAGGTGAGGACAGGAACTGCTACTTGGTAGCGTTGGCTCTAGTAAGAGCCCTAGATGCCCCTTCACCCTTCTTCCCTCTACTATTTAATGGCAAAGCTGATTAGACTCAATTGAGTGTCTTTTGTTATGGATCACGAGAGCTGAAATCACTGGGGCCTTTGCTACACTTGCAAGTTAGAGCGCATTAAATCAGGCCTGGGCACCTTAACTTCTGAGGTGTGCACACTGGCAAGGCACTTAGAGTGCCTGGACTCTAGAGTCCAAAGCACTTGCATAAATCAACCTCTGAAAGCTCAGACTGTTCAGCCACCTAGGATAGGAAATGGTCTTGGACATAATTTGAAGAACCTCTTTTGCCTCAGAGTAAGCCAACATGGGCCCCTCTCCTGGGAGTAGCCTGAATAGCCCTCCAAGAGACTGAGGTCATTGTAGAGGGCAGAGAATGGGAACAAGGCACAAAAAGGAAAAGAACCAAATGGCAAGAGAGGAAACAGGAGCCTCTCCTGGAAAATCCCAGAATAAACATCATCATAGCATGCTGCTAGAAGATAGATTTCAAGAGAATTACTCATGTAAATGCATTTAAAATCCTATGACCAGCCAAGGACTACGGAAAAAATCATGCAAACTGCTGAGCAGAGTGGACTGCTTGCAGCAGCACTCACAGGGAGCTCACCTCAGCAGCAGACAGCACCCAGAAACACAGAGAGGGAAGCTATCTGATTGTACCACTCACATGTTAGGGCTGGAATGTTCCACCTGCTGATATTAGAGGGGAAGGTGCAGCCCTCCAATAATCTCTAGTTTTTGGAGTTGTCCTGTTTTACGTTGGAGTGAGATTGAGAACCCTGTAATAGTCTCTCTTGAAAGAGCCTGTTAGTTTTTACAGGTAACAGTACACCGCTGCAGCCAGCCCTGATTAGTAAGAGACCATTTCTGTTTGGATAATTAGGTATTAACAGGTTTCAGAGTGGTAGCCATGTTAATCTGTATTCGCAAAAAGATTGAGGAGTACTTGTGGCACCTTAGAGACTAACAAGTACTCCTCATTCTTTTTAGGTATTAACAAACAGACAAAGGATCCTGTAAATTGCTGCATGCCTCCAACAATGATTGAAGTCCTGGATACTCTCAGACGCTTGCAAGAACAGCCCTCTTACCCACTTAGAAAAATATGGTGCATTAACTAATTTTTCAATTTTCCCCATATATGTTAATAAATCCTTCCTTCCAAGACCAAAACTTTCCAGAGAAATACTCCTGGCATGTCTTGAATTCATACCAGTACTGCCAAAATGAAAGGTGCAAAAATCATGAGTCAGATTCTCCCCTCCCCCATCATGAATTTCTTTTCTAAAGATTGTATTTTGTTTCTTGATCGGTTTTGTGATTTTTGTTCTCCTCCTGTCATCCCCATCTGTATGCGTGGGACAATTACTGTTGCCTATTCTTCCATATTTATTGGGTAAGGTGATTTTGACACATGTTGCAGGAGCTCTCAGCCCCACTGTTCAGTGTATAGCAAGTAATCTTAAAACTGCAAAGGAAACGGAAGAGGTTATGGTCATTAACAACAAACAAAAGGTCTAAAAAGGACAGCTAGAAACATGCCCCTTATTACCCATTCCAGTTTTTACTCTCTTCTTTGCATCCAAAGGAAGAGTATAGGTTGATATACGGATTTCATACGCAGGAGGTAAAATTTGATGATCACTGTAGCCTTTTCTAGAATCTGAGACTTATCATTCACATCCTCAGGTTAGCTCTGAGAACAACCTGTTTAAATCTGGCACCAGTTGTATTTAGGATGCCATAAAAATAAGAAAAGTACAGGCTAGGGACCTAGAGAACCCAATGAAATATCACACTGGCCTTCTTAACACTTGTTAACATTACACATTCTGAATTTACGAATTTTTCCTTCTATGGTAAATTCTACTTTACTAATGTGTTGCTCCATCTCAGACAGTGCATCGGGGACCTTCTGCACATTCCTGGAATGAGCATTAGTCAGTTTGACAGTGGTCTCAAATTACATTAAAAATATGTTACTAGAATGTTACTTTAGGTTGCAAAATCAAGCACCTGAACGTAACTCAGTTGCCCTGTGCAAATTATTCTGCCCACTTGTGCATCTATCCTGTGGCAGTGAATGGGACTAGGATCTTGTGGAAAAATAGCATGTGTTCATGAATTTAAAAACCATTACAATACATACACATAAGGGGGCAGATTTAAGGTTGTATGGACATGCATAAAACTAGCATTTTTTAAGGTTTGATGATTAACCTGATTATTATTCTTTAATGTATTTTAATGTAATTTCTTAATATTTTTAATCAGAAAAAAGGTAAAAACAAGTTATGTACAACAGCACCCCCATTCATACATCATCATCGGAGTTCAAATCCTGATCCTCCAGCACCACAACATAGGCTGATACTACCTGATCTACATGATGAACTGCTTTAGCTGGCAGCAGCAAAGGGCTGTTAACCCAGAGTAGAGTGACTCCTGGGTGAAGCTACAGGGTCCTGGTGGTGGCCTACACCTGTCAGCTCTCTCCTCCCGCAATCTGGAAGCTGTGCTAGCACTAGTTCCATGGTGTGGGGAGAGAACAACTGCTGGGTCAGGGAGGCATTTGCAGAAGACCAGACTCAGTTTCTACTCCAGTATAATACCCAGAGAGGGTGTAGGCCCGGGGGACCAGATACGAGGTTGGAGGAGGGGAACCCAGCTCAGCTCCCGTTCACTTCCCACGCTACAGGTTCTCTGATCGCTCCCAGACATTCCCCCTACAATGGCTGCTGCTGTAGGGGCAGTGGTTGTGAGCTCAGGTGGTAATCAAGTTATTTCAGAATGGTAACAATTTGCCTGATGAACACAAACCAGAGAAATAATAATTAGTTTATATCTCAGCAAAAACTGAACAAAATTTCATAGTAAAAAGGGGCACTTGTATATTTTGAGATTATTCCCCCATTGAATATGAAAGGCCTATTGTAAGCTAGGAAAGTGAGAGTTTCTGAAAGGAAAAATTTATATACAATAGAAAGTGTTAGGCAATCTAAATATAGGAGTTGGTACTACCTTCTCCTACAACTACTTCCTTTGCATGGGGGCATAATGTATCAATGACTGGAGGGTATTCAATAGCTGTTGGGACCAGCTCAGAAATTCCACTTATTCCTGAGAAAATAGAAAGTCCAGGTAAGAGCCCTGATAGTCTTCAGAAGTAAGTAAAACATGGCAGCACATCTATCTCCCCATGACTAATGTGAAGGATACAACAGTCTGTCATGGATTAAAAAACAAACAAACAATGGAAAAGCTGCAGTATTTAAGAATTTATTTTTTCTTAGTTGTGGGATTCACTTATTTAAATTGTTCATTTTGTTAGCCTAGTTCCATAGCTCCACTTGCTTCCACACACACTTCTGAAATGCTGAACTTGTTGAGATACATCCTATTAAAAATAAATTGTACACTTTGGCCTTCTGTGCCTACTTAAATATAAAATCAGAAAAAAGTCAATTTTTAAAGAGACCAGATGTTTTGAATAGTTAGCTCTAAATTTTTTTTAGATCACTGCACTGCTGATCATTTAGAAAAACAAAATGGCCAAAACATCTGTTGATGCTACAAAAACAATGTTTAGTGCTCCTTTTGCTGGCTAGTCAATGGATCACTTACACACTGTTCCTAAAGCTTTTCTGACACAAATGACATTGATCATGTACAAAGATATTTTGGCAGGCTATAAGCTGTTAAGCAAAACCAGGAATTTTAAGATGCATAGGAAAAAATCAATCTTAGCTACATGGAAGAAAGACAAAATTGTTAGAGGAAATCTGTCAGTATGCTACGAAAGTATAACAGAAAATTAAAAATAAACACACAACATTAGAAATTCCTTACAAATTCCTCTTAATTCCCCACTTCCTACTCATGGCATTCCTCTGAGAATGCAGAGTGGTGGCATGTGTCTCAAACTTCAGGACTTCATCCAGAAACTGTTAGTTCTTCAACACTTCTGCATCAGTAAGTCTAATATAAAGGGGATTTCTTTTAGGGGTCAATTTTCCCATTGATACAAGAAAGATTAACATATACAAGTCCATTAGCATTAATTGGAGTTAACCACATTAATCCCCTTGCAATGATAGGAGGAAAGACCCCATAGTCTGCAAAGATCCAAGTTCTAATGATTACCTGTCAAATGGCTCTAAGCATCATCACCACCAGAAAAAGCAGACACAGCAGCTTCTTGGCGGAAAATGGTTCCTAGGAAAGGGTAACTGATTGCTGTCAGAGATAAGGCAATACAACACCAGGAAGGAAAAGTGGCATCAAATTGAAGGTTTGAATATTAAGGGTTAATCCAATTAACCAAAGTTAAAAAGAAAGTACTCATTAAAAAAGGAATTCAAACATATCAAAGCACTTGTTAGGAAAAAAGGTGTGAATATTGTATGAGCCCCAAGGTGCTTGAAGGATAATATAGCTACTTGTTTAAAAATTCAATTAACCTTATCTTTCTTTAACTTGATTTATTAATAATCCCACAGATAAATTACTGGTTCTTAAAAAGTCATGTTATCTTTTGAATACGTCCTGTCTGACAAGCCTTAAAAACTACTTCAAATAAGCCTAACCCTCGCTTTGTAGGCTTAAATCATTTAATTTGAGAACAAACGACAGTTCAATATATGATTTCCATATAATAAAAGAACATCAACAGTCTCGTCTATTCCTATTCCAAGTGAGCTATTGGGTACTCAACTACCACAGGAAAAAACATTTAAGATTTCATTCACTATATGAAGATGACATGAAGAGAGTTTTTAGAAAATCAATGTAGTGTAAAATCATAGCTTATGACTTGTAAGTTGCACAGCCCTTGTTTTATCTAAATCAAAGGTGTAACATTACAAACCTTTTACTTTACATTGACACAAATGCATGAAATATCTTTATTAAGAAAATTTCTTAGAATACACGTACATTTTAATCACATCACAAATAGCAATGTGACAAACTGGCATTAACAAACAGTAGAGCAAAACTTTACAAGCTATCAGGAAAGTGCTTTTCTTGCACTACTGAAAGAAAATACAGAAAGAAATGCACGTGCAAGCAAACCTTTAATTTTCAAACAACAAATGTAATTTCCTTGTAAACATAAAAGATAAAAACTCAAACATGATTCCTATTACTGAAAGGCAAATAGAAACCAAGTTCTTGTTTTAGTTTCTTTACAGATTTAGTTTCTTTACAGACGTTAACTATAATTTACCTACATTCATGCTTTTTGATATATACATTGGAATGGTAGCTGAGAATGAAAAGGCAGGCAGGCAATTTGTTACCATCTGTAATTAGCTGCTTAATTGCAAGCATACCAAGGATCACTATTATTTAGCAATCAATGTGGAATTTCATCTAAATTTTTTCTGAGGACTTTACGATTACACAGCATGATGCTTATCTAGTAAAAACAAATGTGACAGAATGTAACATTAACACACGTTTAATAAATGCAATTTGGATATTATATTATGATGCCTGACAGAAAACAATGTTCTACATTGTATGTTATGCTGTAAAAAAATAAATAAATTGACCTTTATGGTACAAAGCCGTCTCCAAGGCAGGCACATCTACTGAAAAACTGTAGAAAATCCTAGCTGTGTCAATAATTTCAGTCAATACCAGACATCAGTTATTTGACGGCATTATTTGTATTGATGTACAGTATTTAAAACAGTACTATAATTTGCTGTATAATGGTATAATTATATCTAAGCTTATGTAGCATTTTACACTCTGACCATCATCAAAATTTGCTCACCATGTATATGTATAGATATTAGTGATTTATACTTTATATATTTGACTTCTGGTAAATTTTTAGATTTTATGGTAAAACTTCCACCACTCATATTTCAGTTTTTTGTAATAAAAGCCCATATATACTTATTTTTCTCTTTAGCTAGAGTGTACAATTTCAAAATATTATTTAGAAGAGAGATGAGAGCCTATTTACTATCATTAACCTTTTCAAGATTTTTCTGGTTTTGTAACTCTGTACACAAACCAAAGTTTATAAATACATTTACAAATTCTCTTGTATAAATATGCTTTATGATTTATCATTACAAAATGCATAAATTTACAGCTCACACTACTTTCAGATACATGATCTGGGATGAAGACAATTGTAGTTATAACCAGTCCAACATTTTCTCTCCAAAACTATGGCCAACATTTTCTATTTTAACTATTTCAATTTTTCAGACCCTAGTCCTGCAAATCTTTATGTATGTGCAAGTTTGGGGCCTTAATCTTGTTTAAACAAAATATTTACAGGGACTCTAAACACGTCGTATTTCTGGTTGTTCTTAATTATATAAGTCCAGCAGTAATTTTAGGTAATTATATTTTCTTCCTGGCTAGACTATAAAAGTCACTGGCAAATTAGTTAAATTCTTGACACCAATCAAAAAAGGAGTCTATTAAATGTTTTTAACGTTTTAAGTACTAAGATACATGGTTTCATTTAAGACCAATGTATTTATTTTATAGTTTATTTCTGCTTAATATGAATAATGAACCTATGAATAATGAACCAATTTCAAAAACTAACACAGAATAATTTTGATAAGCGAATAAATGTTATATTAGCTATTCTAAAAGAAGACTTCAAATGAAGGACTTGTATCAGCAAATATAAAAGTCTATCTGCTTGAACACCCTATAACTGTCAATACTGTCTAATGTTCCCTCCTTATATGCAATTTAAAGGAGGGAAAGATTTTGGGACAGATCTTCAGCTGGTGTAAACTGAAGTCAAGATAGCTATTACAATTTACATCAGTGGATGATTTGTCCCATTGTCAATTATATTTATCTAACTCACAAATTTTGTTGCTACTGATAATCTTGAAGTGTCTCTCTGTTTATAAGGTGGAGGAATCATTACTAAAAACCAAAGTCTTCTCAAAGAAATAAAATCAGATTTGAAAATGAAATGTTTTATTTTATGATTCTGGATCCAGCTCTGATGACCTCCCTGTGACAGGTTCATTACTTAATTATAAGCAGTACCACCAAAATCAAATGAGGCTACTTAAAAAGTAAGATACTCTTCAACCTAAGAAAGGAGATCATATATAATAAACACAACTGTTTGTACTCGCCCCGCACCAAACTAAGTCAAACTCTTACATTGAGATGATAGTGATACCAGATTCAATCTCAGTACATTCTATTCTTCATGATGTTCTTCTGAAACTTTACAGGTATCTCCATCACTGCTTTCCTCAGGCGAGGGCTCTGTTTTTTCATTGGATGAACTACTGAATCCAGGGTCTTCTGGCTGAGTCCCATCTCCATCATAGATAATATCTTCTGGATTTGGTGGTGGTGGACAGAATTCCTCCTTAGGAAACATTTCTTGAAAAAATGTCTCAGCCTATTCCAGGAAAACACAAAAAGTTAACTTTAGGTTGATGTTTAATATATTGCAGAAATATTTTACTGACATTTAAGATTAAAATTCCATCATTGCAACAAGCTAGAAAGATCATTTGACAGGATTACTAAAACATATCAAAATCTGAAAAACTAATGGTGTGAAAAGTCAGATTCTGTAGTTTTTAGAGTTTCTCATCAATTGTTGATACATTCTACAGTATACTATAAATGTAGCTTTCATTTAACTTTTTCCATTGAGAAGACACACTTGGTTCTAGTCCAACAATAGAAGCAGCAAGGTAGGAACAAATCTCTTCCCTGCTGGAAGGTATGAACTTCACAGGTCCATTACAGCTATTCAAGTGTTAACACGTAACATAGACCATCTATCCCCCACAAAAAAACATAGCTGTATTGCTTGTATGTAGTATTTACTACTGATGTTTTTCTCAGTAAATGCACAGCTCAATATTCATTACAATTACTGTAAAATGTACTATTTTTGTTGACAAATGTATATTTTTGCATGATTTATTTGTTGTATTCTACAAAAACAGTTATAAATGCTTATATATCTATAAAGTTTGTGTTTGCATGCATATGTACCCAAACACACAGACCACCTCTCTGAAAAAAGTGTCTATCTACATAATACATTACATTTTAATAAGAATAAAGTTGCTATAAGAAGTAACACAATGATTTCATTATTAAACAATTTATTCCAGACACTGTAAAGGTTCAGTAATTAAGTACTTAAAAGTGACAAGTGTTAAGCTGTCGACTGTCACAGTGATTGATGTTAAAAAAATGCAAGGAAGAATCAGGACAGATGCTATTATAATGCATGGATTACAATAGTAAATACACTACATTCTGGGTAAGCATGGAATTGCAAAGGAACAGTAATTTTTGCAAATCATACATTTTGCATAGATTCAAGATCTCAGGGACCGGGGCATAATCCCAGATAGCCATAGCTGTGTAAATGTGTCATTACTTCTATTATTCAATATAAATTGCTTTTCCCCAATTAAGCACTCTCTTTTCATATGCCATTTAATTATTCTGATTTACAAGGAAAGTGAAGGAGTCTTACAGTTTGGGGTTTATTTAGATAACACCAAGTAATATACACAGTACAGACAAATTGAAGACAAGTTCCTTGTCCCTAAAAGCTTACAATCTAAGGCAGATGTGGGCAAACTGTGGCCCGCCAGCCATTTTTATCCAGCCCGCGAGCTTGGGCCCTGGGCCAAGCGTGGCAAGCCACGGGGCCCCGTGCTCCTGGCCTAAGGGGCCTGGCTGAGCGCGGCAAGATGCACGGCCGGCAGAGCGCTGTGAGCCATAGGGCCCCATGCCCAGCTCAGCAGGTAAGCCAGTTGGAGGAGTGGGGATGGGGGGGGGCTTAGGTGGTGGTTAGGGTGTGAGGGGTCTCAGGAGCAGGCAGTCAGGGAACAGATAGCAGGGGGGCTGGATAGGGAGTGGGGTCCTGGAGGGGCCGATCAGGGGACAAGGAAGGGAGGAATTGGGGTTCTAAGGAGGGTAGTCAGGGGGCGGGAAGTGGGTGGAGGTTGGATGGGGGTGGGGCCTTCCCTACCCAGCACTCTGCACAATTTTGAAGCCCAGTGTGGCCCTCGGGCCAAAAAGTTTTCCCACCCCTGCTCTAAGACAAGAAGATCTGATACTAGCACACAGCCCCACTGAAGTCAATGGGGCTCTACAAGAGCGCAGGGATTCACCTGAGTGCATCTCTTTGCAGGATCAGGATGTGAATAAAGTCTGGCATGAGATGAGATTTGTACTCTCCACTCCCACTTCCCATCTCCACGTGTGAAATTAGTGGTACTCAAGGGGGCTGGATTTTCAGCTCAGAAATGGAGACCGAATGGGTCTACCTATTCACAGAACAGATACAGCATGGACGGCGGCAACAGAAGATTCCTCCATTCTCTCCTTTCAATATACCTCATCCTCATGTGGAGGTATCACTTCAAGAGAGTAGAGGATAAACTTAGTTCCTCTGTCCATCCAATCATGACATTTGCAGTGGACAACAATGAGGACAATTAGTATCGATTGCACAGGTGGGTATTGTGGTCAGGGTGCCTGTCTACTCAGGAACTGTTCTGAGATTAACAAGTCCACATTAACCAAAGAGCCATCTGATGATGAACTTCACTCATCTCTGACCAACAATGGATTTGAACTGAGATTCCAAGGATGAAGGATTCCATTATTAAGTGACAGACTCATTTCGGTATCACTGTAAAATTCTGGTTTCCCTAATTTATGTTTTTTCCTCTCTCAAAACTGTTTTCAGTTACAAATCAAGAATATACCAGATCTAATACACAAATTTTATTTTACAATACAAACCATGCCTTCTCAATTTGAAAATCAACCAAATTGATCTTTTGATTGAAAAAATAGAAAGACCCAACTCTGTACATCACGTGTCAAAGGAAAATTTTAAAGATAAGGTAACAAAACACTTCAAAAAAAATCCCCAAAATTTTTATATTAACCCACAGCAAAATTTTAATCAACAGTCATTCTGGTGACATTGCTATGATGATGCAAATGTAATGGCATCTTACATTTAAAGAAAAATACCAACTAAAACAGACCAACATTCATAGTGCCTCTACCTTTGATAGTCAGTATCAAATTAGACACAAATACCCACTCCAAAACTTGGTCAGATAATTATGAGATTGAACATGGACAGCATTTCTCAGTACGCTATGTAGGACAGCATGACTTTGATTGTAATTGAACAATTTAAGAGTACAGAGTGCTTTCAGGTCTACCAATTTAAATATTCAGCTGAAATCATGCAGAATAACCAATAATAATTTAACAGCCTCTTCGTTATAACACTTTGGTATTCACAGTAAGTATGTGATATAGTAAATAGTTTTTGATATTTAGTGATTATGGGTAACAGTGTTCCAATCAGTAAATTTCTAAGTTAAACACCATACACTATTGTTTAGAGAAACTACAGAGATATTGTAGTTGAACAACCATTACACTGTTTTAAAAAAAGCGAAAATGACAACATACTGTATAGTGTTTTTCTGTATTCTGGACATCTACATTTAATAACTTGCACAGAAGTTATATAACCCCTTTCTATTTAACAACAGGTATACAGAATCCTGTTGAACTACCAGTGGGATGAAATACAAAATTACCAATACATTTAATAAATCTCAATACTTCCATATACCACCAGATAATGGAGAAAAGGCATGCAGTGCCACAAATGCGGACAGGGTCCATAATGCATATTATTAACTTGAAATGAATAATGTCTTACACATTTTAAATTATACTAAATATGAAACCTTGGATTCAACCAACATATTGACCTACTACATGTAATTCATCTATAAACAGGTTATGCTGTTGAACAAATAAATTTGGGAACCAAATTCTGCCATTGATTTAAACTCAGAGCTCCTGTTATCTTTAGAGGGAGCTCCAAATAGCACTAATGCCTCTCTTTAGCCTTATCCCAGAGGAAATCAAAACCTCACATGAGATTAAAACCGACTATGATATACTAGAAAATTAACCAATTGAAATTGAGGTTAAATAGCCTGTTTACTGGATTTTTGGCAGTAAAATCATCTGCAAAGAAACTGTGGTGCTGTCAGCCATTCTAGAACATACTATTAGTTATACAAAAATCAAACCACATGATTCAAAAGATCTGGTAATACTCAAAAGTAGTGAAAGCGGAGCGCATGGAAAGCATTACTAAGAGCAAACATGGAATCAACCACCTATGTTAGAGATTGATCATCCAGACCATCATCATGCTAATACAGCTTGTTCCCTACAGTAAATTTTCTAGTGATTTGTCCCATGCAGTTTAAAAGTATCCCAAGTGAGGGAACTTCCACCCCATTCCTAGGAAGATTAATCCATAGTTTCGTTTTAGGGAAGTTTGTCATATGTTCAACCTACATTTTCCCGGTCTTAGTTTAATTCCGTTTATTTCTAGTAACATTCTTGTTTCATACTACAATATTCCTCTCTCCTTGCTGTTTAAATCCTTTATGTATTTGTAAATTATGTTCCACTGAAGGCTATTCATTGCTTAGGTAAACTAAATATATTATTTCCATAAATCAACCCCTCCACCTCCTGATCATTTCTTTGGCTCTTCCTCAGAGCTCAATCAGTTTACAAATAGCTTTTTAGTGGTCACTTGCCCAGAAGAGAATATATAATTTTAGTTGCAGTCATGTCAGAGCCATATAGAGGAACTACAGCAACTTGAATTTTTAAAGAACATCAGTAGCTTCCAGTTACAGTAATATCACTCCTACTGAAATGGAGTTGAGGGGAAAACAATGATGGTTCTCAAAACATTGGTGGATAATAGGGTGTGGACAGAATGGTGTGGACATGGTATACCACAGCTCATCATTGGGTAAAAAGTGTATGCTAAATATGCCCAAAATTAACTTTTAAATGCAATTTAAGCAGCTTTTAATTTGCACTCAGTTTAAAATGGTTTAAAATGATCTTTTAAATAAATCATTTACAATTTAACAGTGCTACCCTAATGTTTTGCAGTATTTCTCTGTATAATCCTTTATCCTCATAGTTTATCCTCTTGGGAAGCAAATTATTGCCTTGTAAAACAAAGTGAAGGATACTATTAGCCCTTAATTATACTGTTCTGACACTAGAGTTCAGGCTGTGTCAGCCATTCCATTATAAAACCTTATTTTAAGGAGTTTATGTTTGGCCATAAAAAACTGCAGCTGGATAAAAGTTTTCCACTCATGTCCTCTGGCCAGAGCGATTTAAAAAAAAAAAAAATCAACTTTTAAAAAATACTGTAGTCACATTACGGAGGTATAAAAAGCATTCATGTGCGCTAGCACTGAAAGCACTCATATCATGGTTATAAGTACAGTATATAGGTCTAAACTGCCAATCTATCTTACTAGGGTGGATGCATGAAGGGAACAGCAAAGGAGAGACACCTTTGAGAGTCTTTTTTTGGGGTGAGGCAGGGTCCAGACACCAATAAGATCCATTCTTCTTCTTGCTGCACAGTAGTAGGGAGAGCAGTAAAAGAAGAGCGAGGTGATATACTTGAGAGGCATCCCCCCCCGCCCAAAGTCTGGATGACTGGGCTGCTGTTTATTCCACCCATAGTTAAGGTTATTTCCACTCCTCTCTGCTGCTCTGATAGGCAAGCAACTTTTTTTGTCTTCTCCAAAGCACTAGGAGGCCATATTTTCAGCTGAGCATCACTGTCATATCTTTTCATAAAGCAAACAGAAGTTGCATGAATACATCCCATTGTGCTTTGAAAATTTACTCTGCAGTGTGAACTATTTTTAATTTTTCTGGCTTTTCTTGGTTTGTGCTGCTTTCACCTTATTCTCTTTATCCCCACTGCCAAAAAACTGCCTGTTCGTTGGTTATTTCCTACGTGATTAACTCTATCCTGTGTTCTTTGGGCTTCCCATCTTTCATCTGTAATATAGCCAAAAATCTTGATACAAGGATCATCCTTTTCAGTTATATCTGCTCTCTTGCTTCTCTAGCTTCCCTTCCCCACCTCCATTAAGTTTAAACTTTCCCTCTACTGTCACCATAGCTTTGTCCAAATTATGCCCATATCTTCTGTTATAACCCAGTGTTCCACCACAATGTCTTCTAATGATCCCTTTCTTTTTCTCCCACTCCCACTTTCAAGTCTTCCATATTGCACCTTATTAGCTGGCTTCTCTATGAGCTCTAAATTTTCCAACTTCTCTTCCAAAAAAATTCTCAACAGTCACCAGTTCTATGAACCACATTACAGCAATACTGTTCAATGCACACTGTTCTGTTTTATAAAGTACTGTTTTATACTCAGCACCAGCTGAGGCCTTTAAACTGAATGCTCTTCAACCAGAAAGTTGAAAAATAGGAGTTCCCTTACCTGTTTGACAGCATGGTCATTTCCTAATGCACAATCTGGTCCAGAACAGACATAGACGTTTGAGGGTAAACATTCATATGCATTCCTGTCAATGCCTGAAGAATCTCTCATGTTGAAGTATACTGCCCATAGGACTCTGGGCTTTTCCAGTCCTCCATTTTCTGACTCTAAATGGCAAGAAATGTTTTCAGTGTCCGACATTCAAATATAATAAGAGACTTGTATAATTCAGCATAACAAAACAGTAAATTCAGTTATTAGCATGAAATTACTGTAATAGAGTATAACTATATACATTTTAAAAGTCACTAAAGCATAACAATAGTGCTTTTAATACATTCTTATTATAAGATTTCAAGAAAGGAATGTCCTAATTAGCCACTTAACATTTTAAATCTTGTTGGATTATTACAATTTTTGACTTTTGAATAAAGTTTTCAGTGTTAAAATAAAAAAAATTCAAGTTAATTTGAATCCATTATATTATATTATGGATTATTATATATTATATTGCTCCTGATTTAACTCAGCAGGGTCCT
The DNA here is from genome assembly GCA_007922305.1 of Dermatemys mawii. Classification (NCBI taxonomy): domain Eukaryota; kingdom Metazoa; phylum Chordata; order Testudines; family Dermatemydidae; genus Dermatemys; species Dermatemys mawii. The sequence continues at coordinate 12,144,968 of ML677377.1, read as the reverse complement.
CTGACAGTTTGTGCTAAACTGACCACCTCATTTTGGAGTTGCTGATTTTGAAGTTCAATACATTTCCCAACCCTTTCCATTAACTGGTGTTACTCTCAAGTGCTCCTTTATTAATTTCAAGATCAAACCACATTAAATGTTTTTCCATGATTTGTTTAGAAAAGTGCTTCTCTGTGGAAAAAAAGTGTAGTTATGGACTGTATATTCTGCTATGCCTAAAAATCAAAAGCCAAACTTTACATTGAAATGACATTGTACATCACAAGACAGGTGTAAGTGGTAAAACAGTCTATCTATCCACCCCCTTATTTCATCTGACCTTACAACCACCTCTTAGTTGCTTTTTCTGTTTCACTTCCCTTTTCCATCCCTTCAGTAAGTATGACAGTTACACTGGGTTTGTACATCAGTCAAATACCAAATAAATGCAAATTACACTGCTTTTCCATTTAGACCGACTGTTTTGACCAACTGGTAAAGACATTTTTTTGTGTGTCATTGTTAAATCAAAATCAAAAGGTAAATTTATATATTTATTTCTGCATATCAAAGAGTGCGTGTTATTCTTAATGCATGAGAAATGACCATAAACTAACTCTTCCTCATTACTATCTGTATCTTCTTCCTGTTACTCAGTATATCGTTTGGCAACTTGTACAAAATCAGCAACCTCTTAAAAGATGAGAGTTGCTGATTTCGATAGTGCAGCAATGCAAAAGCAGAAAGTACAATACTAATATTTTTAGATGCTTTTTTGTTTGGCAAATTCTGTCACTTTTTGGTATTCTACATCCTCCATAATAATTGCTGCCAGCATTATCATCCTGCATAAAACTTTACTCCTTGTAAAATAATCTGTTAGATTTATTCTTTTTCAAAGAGCTAACTGGCCTGCCAGATAATGCTGACATTCAGAAAAATATAAGCGACATAGTACTATCAACAAAACAGCAAGAACATAAGGATAAATCTGTATCATTCCAGCAGCATCTATTTTTTATGACTATCAAACAATTTATTTTAAAAAATAGGTGTTAACCATACTGAATAATTTGAAAACAAATTAAATCCATCAGCCTGTGAAAGCATGAACCTTAATACAGAACAAGATGCACTTTAATATATTAAAAAGTTCATACTGCTCATAAAAGTTACTTCTTCCTCATTTAGGCAGGAAAATAAATGGAGTCCTCTACTCCAGGTGACTTTCCCTCTTTGACCTGCCATGGCCCAGTGCTCACTTTATCTAGTGATTCATTTTCAATAACTCCAACAGTATTTGTTCTGACATTTTAATTAAAATACGACCACTACCTCATCCTGATGATAAAAAGGCCTATGTGTCAGTGAAAACTAGCTTTTCAGTGCCTCAGTGCACCTGAAGACTTCTTCTGATCAGAGTTCTTATAGAAGAATTTCAGTCAGGTTCTAAATAATACATCATTTTAAAAGTAGATCACTTTACACATTAAGATTAATGTACAAAAAGACACTGAACTGCAGGCTAATTACCATTTGATACTCTAAGAGACATACAACGCTGCTTTTTAAAATGCAAGCTACAGATTATACGTTTAAGCTTAGATCTTCAGCATACAGCTATGTGGGCTTTAACTGAATGAACGCATTAATAACGGAATATCTGAATGAAAAAAAACCCCACTCCCTGTTTTACAAACTTGTATTTACAACCCCCCCCCTTTTTGTCCAAAATCCAATAGGTATGTAACTGCATTTTCCCTCAAATTTTACAAAAATCTGGTTTTTCAACTTTTGCTGTTCCCCTTTTGTAAAAATGAGATTTGCCTATGTTGTAAAATGAAAAAAAATTTTTTTTTGAAGATGTATATGATGGTCAAACCAAATCAGACCTTCTGATGAAGGCAATAATAGCTTTTCCTCTTTTTTTTCATAAAAAAGAAACAGTTTGTCAATTATCCTTGAAGCTACAAAAGAGAATTAAGAAAAGGGTAAAAGAGAAGAAACAGGAAAAAAGTGAAGAGTCAAATATCAACTATTCACAAAACATGGTAAATAGTCTGTGAATCCTTAGCTACACAGTGAGCATTTTGCAAGTTAGTAGGTTGCAATGATTATTAGAATAATCTACACTACCTAGTTTATGTGTTTGGTCACGAAGCAATACTTGGGTTGACAGAAAAAGTTCCTGTTTTGCTATGAGAAGGCAATTCACTATAGCTGAATATGAGTAGTCTAACATTAAAAAAAGCTTTAATTCTTTCAGAACGCAGCAACTACCAAGAGTACTTTACCCTGCTGCTTCAATCTCTACGCTGCCTCCACATAAAATACAAGGTTAAATTCAAAATTCTGGTATTGATTTTTGAGGCCCTTCATTGAACTGGCTTAAGATACCTTAGAGACCAACCCCCTTTTTGCAACAACTGCATTCTTCAACAGCTACATTCCCCAGGCACTATGAAGCTGTCCATGTCAAGGGCAAAACTCATGAAAATATCTTCCAGAGCTTCTCAAAAATAGGGTCAAGGCTTTGGCACTCATTATGGGGAATAAGAGTGACTAGAAATCCCATCATCTTCAGGATGAAGTGTACAATTCACTTCAACTTAGAGTCTGTACAACTGCAGTTACAAACAGCAAACAAGAGAAGAGGAGGAAAAAGATGAAGATGAGAAACAATGAAGAGCAGGGCTAAGAGAAAGGAAAAGAACACCACAAAAAAGCACACAGCCCTGACTGCTCTGTGGAATCAGACTGGAAAAGTAAATCATCAGCCCAATTATCTTGAGAGTGCCAATATTAAAATGATGGGCAGCTATATAAGAAATAAGGAAGGATAAGAAAAAGATGGGATACAAGTAATGCACTGGTAATTGCACTGATATTTCAGCAGTAGTGTCTGTCTAAGTGCGTTTGAACAAACCTTTCCCATGCAAGGAAACTTCTGTTAGAAATGAAAACACAAGAAAATGCTTTCAGGCCTCCCATGCTTTCTTCAGTGCTGGAAATTTATAGTCTTGCTCTGCTCAATCAGAACTGTTGGACCTAAACAATGTCTGAAGCTCTACCCAAGAGTCAAGGAAAGAGATAAGTGACCTTTATCTAATTATGTTCTCTCACTCTTTTAAAAAATATATTGAATCCATTCCTTTATTTTAGAACATGGATACTCTAACAGCTGACTAAGCAGAAATCACTTTGTTTTTATCATGATGGTGGATTCAGATGTTCAGGAGGAGAAATATTAAAATTCAAAAGGTAAACATATTTTCCATAATACTTTTAATCTATTTTTCTTACCTCTTTCTGTTTCAGCATTTAGGGAAAACAGCTTCTGTACAATAGGTTCTAAATCTTCTTTAGCAGTTCTAGTTGATGAACAGGTAAAATGGACCAAGTCTGTTGGAGGGAAAAACAAAATGATTATGATTATTACCACTCCCCCACATAAAAATATTCATTACAACTTTTAAAAAGAACACTAGTGCCAAGAAATGACTTCTCTAAACACGTCACTTCTTTCAACTAATAGAAGAGTTGCATTTTTGGAGAAGAGAAGTTCATTTTAGGAGAGTAATAATACATTTCTGAGAAAGATCCCCAAACATATAGTGAAACTTTTTGGAAGTAGACCATCTGTTCATAAACATTACTAGAACCAGTAACTCCACTATCCACGCCTGACCCTTACAGTGCAAAAAATTAGCTCTCTCCAATTCCTATAGACCAAGTCAATTAAACATTTAATATCTGCTTTTTAAACTTAAATTATACATAAAATAAACATCTACCTTAAACAGATCCACAACAGTACATTTCCTTTTCTAGTTCTTAATGCATATTTTCAAGCTCTTTGTTCAGACACATCGGTATTAACTTCCAATTTCCTTCCTTTCCTAAACCTAACAAAATAGCCTGAAAAATGCCTGCAAAACCTCAAAAGGAGTTCAGAGAGTGAATGTGTTTTCAGGCAATTTATTTCAAAGTCCAAGGTGATGTTGCCATTCAACACTGTACTTAAAAATATCGGATCATTTTCTTAAAGCAATACTGAGATAGCAGTTCACTATTAAGGTATATGTGTAGCTCAGTCACATGTTGAACAAAGGTGTGACCACAATCATTAGCACAGCATCACCTGTAATAGGATTAAACTTGCCTCTTGATTGATAGTCTTATTATAGGGTTACCATATTTAAACATTCAAAAAAGAGGACACTCATAGGAGGGAGGAGGTAGCCCTGCCTCCTAGCCACTTCCTCCCACTTCCCGCCCCTTAACTGCCCCCCCACAGAACCCCAAACCCATCCAACTCCCCTTGCTCCTTGTCCCCTGATTGCCCCTTCCCGGGACCCCTGCCTCTAACCGCCCCCCAGGACCCCACTCTTATCTAAGCCTCCCTTCTCCTTGTCCTTAACTGCCCCCTCCTGAGACTTCCCCACCCTAACTGCCCCCCTAGGATCCCACCCCCTACTTTTTTCCTGACTGCCCCGACCCCTATCCACACCTCCGCCCTCTGACAGACCCCCAGGACTCCCATGCCTATCCAATCGCTCCCTGTCCCGACTGCTCCCCCAGATCCCCTGACCCCTCCAACCCCTCCTTGCTCCCTGCCCCTTAACTGCCCCCGTACCCGGAACCTCCTGTCCCTTCTCCAACTCCCCAGCCCCCTTACCGTGCCGCTCAAAACAACATCTGGCTCCATACAGAGCTAAAAACACTGCTGCGATCCCTGTGGAGCATGCAGCCCCCCTCCCCACCCCAAACACTGAGGCTGCAGGGAAGGGGAGCAGTACGGGATTGGGGGGGGGGAACAGGAGAGGGGCTCTGGCTGCTGGAGACCCCGATGCGAACAGCTCAATCTGGCCTGGCCGCCCTGTCAGCTGTGCCACGCTCTGCATTGGGAAGGAAATCCCGGACCTTTTTAGATTTTTACAAAATTCCTCCTAGACACTCTTTAAAAACCAAAAAGCCGCACACGTCTGGGATAATCCTATCTTATTAGCAGGAATGGAAGTTGCAGACAAACAACAATTTCAATATAGTTCTGATATAACAGTTTAATATCCAGAATTTTCTTAAGAGTTTTGTCTTTAGCAACCTGCAGGGAGTTTGGAGGGAAGAGCTTGGAAGAGGCACCGGACAAATTAGTCTGAATAGAAAGCTAGAACTCTGCTCTAAAAGTTGCAGCACCTCTGTAAACTATCCTCTTTAAAAAAAGACCACTTCAGTTTTTATGATCTTGGAATCCTTTCAAATCATTTCCTAGCACATGAAACACTGTCCATTCCAAAACAAGCCAATATTAATTTTAAGGCCAAATTCCCCTCTCAGTTTATGTGACATATCTGTTCACTGTAATCTGCCTGCCTACATTCAGAGATCTCATGTTAATGTCAGTAAGTTTTCTGTGTATATTGGGAGAGCAGAATATCATTGGAGATCTATGGGATAGATATAGAAAAGAGATTTTTTACTTACAGAAAAGGCTTCCAATATTAGAATACGACCACATTAAAAAAAGCAGCAACAAGAAAAAGTGATGCATATATTTGGACATAATGTCAGCTATGGTGTCTCTCCAGATACTATAAGTACACCACACCAGCTTGTAAAAGTGGAGGATGAATCAGAAAAATGCGTCTGAAACTTTCTGAAACTTACAGTAAAGATCAGTGTCAGAGTTTTCAACTTTTAGAGTCATTGATGTCAACAAAAATATATTCACAACCCAATGATTTTGAACCAGATGGTCAGAAGTGCTCAAACCCCAACAAGTTCTATTTAGGTATCTAAATAAGGTCCTATTGCATCAGGTTATATTTGAAAACTCTTGCTAGCCAACATTTTAAACAAGACCTATTTCCTCTCATCCACGGCTTCAATGACTGCTTTGTCCCCATGCTTCCCAGAGATTACCAACAGAATATTTGGGAAGGAAGTCATCAGCTTTTAGTCTGCAAGTCCAAATTCCACAGATGGAGCTGCAGTCCCTCTAGGATTAAGCAGCAAATCTTAGTCAGGTGAGATCACTCCTGAAGGATGCTGCTAGGGAAAATCTATTTCAAAGTACATTTTACACTCCTAATGGCCCCTAAATTGAGAACAGCCACGCTAAAGACATTGCAGACAATACTTTCAGAGCTAAGGTGACTATCCAAGTTTTGTCTCAGTGAAGATCCTATTCTCTTGTGAGGTCACCACCCTTTTTATTGTTTTTTTAAGAGCACATGAGTATATGAAATTAGCTCTCCATCTTCTTTGATTCCCGTTTGTCAGCTCAATGGCAACAGTGGGGCTGAACAAAGACTTTCCACCACTTTCTGTCTTGTACTAGCTTCATTCATCTTTAAATCTTATTGTTCTCTGTCATTTACTGTGTCTATCCAATACATTCCTGGTATTCCTGTTTTTAGTTTCTTGCACAGTGGCATGTGTTGCTGTGTATGGCATCCTTCCCAGGTCCATTCTTGACATGTCTCCAAACCATCACAGAGGTCTTCCTATAATTTTTTATGACAGTGTTAATTCTTGCCCTAGACTTTTTCTCATCTCTTTAATTTTTTTATTTCTGCAGTCTTGAAACTCTCAGTATTGCACTAAGTCAGTTCATCTCTATAGTCAAAATCTTTTGTTCATTGGCTGTCTTAACTCCAGCATTCCAACCTAAAAAACAGTGCCAGCATGAAAGTTGTCTCATCTATGCTGACTTTTGTTGTTATGAAATGTCTTTTAGCCTCTCAAACTTTTCTGAATGCAGTGGCAAGTCTGATTCTTCTTTTTATGTCATCTTCACGATTCTCTTCCAAGATACACAATTTTTTCCACTTGTTCTAATTCTTTGTCAGAATTTGATTTTACCTCTTTTCTTCCAGATGCCATAATTTTTGTCTTTTATATGTAGTTCTTCAATCAATTTTTCTGCTTTCCCAGTCTACATTGTCAGTTATTCTCTAGAAATCTTCCTTGGTCAATAGTATAATGTCAAAATCATCTGCGAATCTAAGGTTATGCACTGTCCTATCACGTAACATGAGTCTTCTTGTTTCATCTCTGTGCCACAGCCATTACTGCTTCCATTACCAAGCTGAACAAATCTGGTGACAGTGTGCATCACTGTCTCAGTCCTATGGTCATTCTGAATCATTCCATCAGTTTTCTGTCTCCTCTCATTCTACTTATCGACTTACTGTAGATTTTTTTCTTATCAGCTTTGTCAATTTTTCGGGGACACCATACATTCTCATAACTTGCCATAACCTTTGTGCCAACTGCTATCAAAAGCCTGTTTAAAAATTTATAAGCCAATTCAAGTTTAATTCTGAGGTTTGAGTCTGAGCTATCTTGCTGAAAACCCCAGCGTTAGAGTTTTCTCCTTATCTTTAGAGGCTCTGTAAGGGGACACTATCTCACATGAGGTTTTTAAGACTTCAAGAGGAGTTCTGAAGGCAGTGGGACAGCCTGTTTACAGATGGTCTGGAAATTCTATTGCTTCTTTAAGAGCAAGCTGTAAACGATATATTTACCATCAATCCCTGGGCAATCCCGCAAGAGAAGTGGGGCTCTGTAATAGAAAAGGAGCATTACTAGGAAAACAACGAGGACAGAGGCTGACATCATGAATCCTGCACACCTCGTAAACGATTTGAGGCTATGGAGATGACTTACAGATCAGAGAGAGGCCTCCTTATATAGCACTAGTAGAATTTAGATTATAAGTCATTCTGGGCAACTCAAATTTTCACAAATTTGAGGTGCCACATTTCAGGGTACAATCTACACAAGTGAGGGGCTGTGTCATCACCTGCCATTCAACCTTGGGTGCTTCACAATGTTTTGCTAGATCCAGCCAAGCCCACTCACAGACAACCTAACAGCATGCAGGTCACATCCTGCGTGTCTGTGTATAGCTGCAGCCCTGGTCCAGCAGCACTCTAGTCATTCTGGCTTCCACCAGCTTTGTAATTACTTTCAGGGTGACCCCAATACACTCCCAGTCCTGAATTTTCCCAAAAACATATGTTCTGCACTGTCCTGCCCTCTCATTGACAATTCAGATAATAAAGGTCCATTGCCCATGTAAAGGATCAACAGTTTGCTATTTTAAATTGAGTTACCCAAACAGTTCAATTTAAGCACAAACATTTGATTCATTTATTTTAAAAATAAATCAAGTTTATTTAAATACCTAGAGATATATTTTAAGTGACTAGAAGCATAAGGTGTTAAAGGCAGGAATGGTTAGAAGAAAAACAAAGATAAAACAATTCCTAGTAACTAAATCTTCACAAGTTAGGCTTGGTTCAAGGTAAAATCTTAATCACAGGTTCCCAGCAACACGGCTGACCAAATTCTCAGGTTAGAATCTTCCCTCATAGTCAAAGGGCTGGTTCCTAAACAGTAAAGGCAGCGACATGGAGTCAGGTGGTGACGGACACTCCACATTCTTTCTTCTCACCCATGTTTGCTGAAATGCAAATATGCTTTGTCTCCTGCCATCTCTTCTCCCTGCCGTCTCAAGGATCTGTTTACTACTTGTATGTAAATTGAGATAAACACAAGTGCCTTCCTTTAGCATAGACTTGTTTAACAACTTTCGCTAGTCAGAGCTGGGTGGTTTTCAACATGGGCTATCATCACAGAGAGACTTTATAACTTTACATATAATATTGCTACATACGTTTCACCATTATATTATTGATCAGTGAATTATTAATTTTCAAATGATACCTCACAAGGCTTCTTTCATACAAAAAGATTATTACAACAGTATGTAGGGTGTGAATATACGGGTGCTTTCAGTCAAAGGAGGGAATTCATAAAAGAACACCAAACTGTTAAGGATGAGAGGAACTGGCTTTTGATTCAAGTTTACAAGAACTAAATATATACATATATTTGATTAAATATCAAATAATACTGCATTGCAAAAATCTGCCCTTTTTAAATATGTGACTAAAATATCATAAGTTGCCATCAATCATTATGATAAAGTGGGTGTGTGGGGACAAACAGATTTTACATGTGGCCTGGTAAATATTCATGACAATTTTCAAGTCTGTACTATGGGGGTAGCATGATTTCAAATATGTAAAAAAGAGACTGTACAAAGCTCTGAGAAATAAACTGTAGAAAGCTATCCGACATTGAGAGTGGAAGGATCTGACTGTTAGAGATATTTTTTCTCATGTGTAATATATATATTTATAGTCCTGTATTACTAATCAAAACAGAAAATGCTATATACTATATGGGCGAGTCAATCTTGCTAGGTGAACACAAAACTATACATTTCTTGCATGTGATCAAATTTGCTACCTTACTGTATGAATATAGGTTTAGCATTTCATTTTCTTGGTTGCTGAATATTTGTTTTTTATTTAAAAAAGGGCTGGAATTTTCCACTGATCTCCCATAGGGCAGCTACGTCGTCTCTCTGTCTGCTCCCCAGGGTCTTCTTTTTGAACGGAGCCAGGCACTGTACTATATTGTCCCTATTGGACTCCACAGATTTCTGTTCAGTATTGAAGCAAGCATTAGTACCTGCTGGACCCCTCCACTGGTAAGCAGTTACAGGGGAACTCATGGATACCACAGTTCCAAAAGAAGTATTGTTGCTATGACTGGAAGCCTTTTAGTGGTACAAGACTTTTGCAGCAATGGATGGAGAGGATATGCACTCTGTTCACTATCTCCAATTCTTCCTACCCAAGTGGATAGTTACCTCAAATGCTCAACCACGCAGTATTTTCTGGCCTTTTTGCCCTCCCAGTTTCATCAGAGGACAGGACAATCTGTCTCAAGGGAGGACAGGGAGTAGGTGGAAAGGAAAATGCTTGTTGCAGCACTGTGGAGATGCACAACTGTGCTGTAAGCATTTCCACAGATTTTCCACTCAAACTGAATAGGTTTTCAACTGACCCTTCTGATGTCACTATACATTACATACAATATTGATCAATCCAACAGTACGAAAGGCAATTACTTACAACTGAATAAAAATGTTACTGCACATACACAAACCTTATTTTAAGAAAATTGTATATAACTTTGTAATTTAAAATAGCTTTAAAAAAACCTCATGGCACTTTTTTTTTAAACTGCAGTCCAGAATAGCATTAAAGTTAAATTATTTCATTTACAAGTATATCAAAAACATTTTCAGTGAACTCCTAGGCAAAAGTCAATGAGAGTTTTGAAAAAAAAGTACATCTTTTCTTGGGTAACAAAGACCAAAAAACCCAACATTTTCCTGAATATTAAAAAAATTAATTTATCCTTTGGCTCAATCAAGAACGGAATCTTTCAGCCCAAAAAGAGTACATCACAAAGATAAGTAAATTAAATCGTGGTGATAATGAAAGTCATCTTGCAAACTTAACTAAAATGTTTTACTATCTCAAATGTTGTAATATTTTTTTTTTTTAAAAAAACAGGTATAAGTCACTGAAGTTCACATCATTTACTTTCTATAAAATAATTTTTACTACCTTTGAGGTTATGGTGGTGGTGGTTATGAGTCTCATCAGTATATATTTTGATTATGTTTGATTCACTCAGGTATAACTGCATTAGTGACAGTGGTTGCCAACATTTGTCTTCAAGTAATTCTTCTAGCAGGAAGAACGATGAGTTTAGTTCATGATTTCATCATTACATTCTCAATTTTTAGGGCAAGTGAAGGAGTTTGGTTCCACTCAGCTGGCAATATCGATTATGTGCCTGTCATATATGCACTATGATCAAAGACCAGATGTATTTGTATACTTATCTTAAGTAATTGTTTGGAGGGAGAAATCAGTCAGGTTAAAACCCATTTACAGATAATGATGTAAAAATAAAATAAGAGATTTATGAAATGTGCTCTGCTACTAGAATTTAGCTCTACCAAAATGACACCACTTTATTTCAACATTCTTATAAAAAACAATTATCAGTTCATCACTAATTGAGTATAAGAACAAAATAAGTAAAGTATCAAAGCGTGCAATTTAAATCCATCAAAACAAGTACATTCTGAGGAAAGGCTACAAAAATCCTGTGTGAAGTGGAAATAATGTGGAGGGGTAGGATGGAGGAAATGGTTTAAGATTACATCATGCTCTTGTGCTAGATTTTAGCCTCAATTTAGAATATTGCTTTCATGTGAGTTTATAACCCATGCTGAACATTAAATGCTTTCTAGGTTTGACTTCCTGTTGTGTTTCATAATATACTGAAGAAACCAAGTCAACAAATCTGTCATTTAAATGAATGAGCATTAGCAACACAACTGACCTAAAGTACTCCATTGTATAAATACATAACAAAATGATTATTAAAATGAATTTTATTTATTCTAAACTGTAATCAGTTTTAAGGGACTAGGTGGCTCAATGGATAAGCTTACTATCCTTTCCCTTCTGAAGATCTGAGTTCATATATAGGTTACAGTGAATGAACTGGTTATTATTTGGTATCATTCTACTTATCTCCTTGAAGTATCTCAAACTCGTAAACCCTTATAACAGAATTTAGAGAAGACTAACAGACTACTGAGAGATTCAACAGGAACAATTTGTTCAACTTTTTCAGACCACATCAAATGTTAACAGTTCAGATATAAACCCCTGTAAATAGGAAATTTTAATGGAAACACTGGAAGGCCCCTTCTAGTCATTTAATTCATACACATATATACAAAAATTAAAGGCTAATGCAGAAACATTTACTATAGCAAAAAATGCAGATAAAATCTCATTTTCCTTATGATGCTGGAATTCCTTATGTTAATATGATGGAAAAAATCCCATTATCTAATATTGGAGCTACATTCTATATCTACAAAGAGGAAACCATAACATATGCTGCATACAATATTTTTGCCTTTGCAATTTGTCCTTTCAAGAGCAAACTCCAAAAAGAGATGTCAGATGAGATTAAGATGGTTAGTGCTTTATTTATGGATAGCAGGAAGTTTCTTATGATGGATTAATTATATATATGAAAATAAATCAAATAGAATTACATTAACTGCACAGTATACACAGGAACAAAGGAAAAAGATGGCGATCAACAGGCCCACACATTTAAAGAACAACAAAAAAAAGATTTTTTCCAAAATATTCTGTGTATAAAATCCCTCCTCCTAAGTATATTTGCTACCTATGTTGAAAAACTGTGCTTATGAAATATTTGTAATACTGTGTAGAGTCAAGATATTGCAATACAGGATGGGAAATATGTTGTTAGGCTTAAAGGTAATCTAAAAAGGGAAAAAAGTTACACTTGTACATTCCTTGCATCTTTATGATGCATGAAGAAACACTGAATTTCACATCTGGTCTTTCTGTTTTGCTGGAGAATTGCTTAGATGAGTCAGAATAGGCAACTGGAAGCTGTTTCAGATGTAAAATCAAGGGTCCAGGGTTTTTAATTCTTAAAAATTTTCTCCCGGGGCTTAATGGTGATATTGTAATGCACACACATCTCTGGAGACTAGACCTAACTACTTGTTACTGAGTTTTAACAACAGTGTGCAAGTCTAAGTAGCAAACAAATGGATCCACAATTTACTAATGATAAACTTGTATTGTTTTTATCATTCAACTGCCCCCTTTACAATGCAAAGATGCCCCCCCCAATTTTTCCGCATTTTTTCTCTGTTTATTGTTAACTCAGAAATATCAGGTTCTGACTTTCACATTTGACAGAGGACTTTGGCAATAATAGCACCTCGAAGTGTCATCACAGCTTCAGGCTGAAACTGAACTGCAGTTCTTCCAACTCCAATTGGGAGCACAGTAAGTCACAGAGCTTGTTAGTGACTTTCACTGAACTGGTAACAGCAGCTGTACTCTCAATAGATTATCAAGTGCCGGAGTATGCAATTGTATTTACACTACACCATTCCTTGGTGATGGTGGGTGCCTATTAGTGGAGGACAACTAAGTTGCAAATGGAGCTCCCTAGCGGCATTAGTGGCAAAAGCTGAATCAACAACACACCCTGACCATGCTCCATCTTTGACCAATCCTGGCCACATTTGTGGCAGTGCTAGCTGGCTATTGTGCCACTTGGGGAGCAGGAATTGCAGATGCAGTGCCCCAGAACACTGGACTAGCAAAAGGCTGGTTGCAAAACAAAAGTCAGGACTAGAGCTTGTTGAACATTTTGCATCGTAATGATTATCCAATTAAGAATGCCCTTTATTGTTTTATCCACAAGTTTTGATTTTCCCTCAGTAAAAATCAAAGTGATGCCTTCCTGGCTGCCCTTCCGAAAAAACTTTTGTCAGTTTTACTTTCTGCCAGTGCTCTCTGCCTTCCACAGCTCCAGGGGGGAGAGAGGCAGAGCACGTGGGCTCTGTCTCCTGAAGCTGAGGGAGCAAGCTAAATATCAGGGCGCTCTGCTTCTTTGGCAGCCAGGCTGGAAGGCTCTCTCAATTTAACAAATAATTTAAGGACAGCCTTCCCAGTGGGCAACCTGGAAGCTGAAAAATTCCATTTTAATGCTTCTGAAATGGATTTTTTTAAAAATTCCCTTCCAATGAAAAAATTTTCATTTTTGGCATATCGTCTCAATATGGGACAATTAAAAAAAACATTTTTTTCCCTTGGAAGGGGATTCCCTCTTTTCAGTCATCTTTACTCAGGACCTGATATTTCTGACAGAGAAAAGAAAAGTTAGGAAAAAGGAGATTTTTGGAATCTCTCTATATCATGAAGTAGCCATGCAACATTTTAAATATACTTCGGGGGTTGGGGGAGGGAAGAGTGAGGAGGAGTGTTTGTAATTTACTTTTAAAATCTCCAAGTAGAATATTTTCACTAACTGTGTTAAAGAAATAGGCAATCAATATTTTATAATTAAACCATCAGTGCAAATTCCTGCTTGCCTTATTCACACAATCAGTGACATCAAACTTAGTGATAGTAATGATCTGAGTCAAGGGGACAAGATTTGGTCTTGTATTCTCTGTTACAGAAAATATCCACTATAATGTACTACACTACATCTTGTTAGTTAAATGAGATAAAACAATATATGGTCCTAACTGCAACTGCATCTGCATTATCTGCTCTCCCCACGGACTCTTCTGCAAATAAGGAGCACTATAGCAAAAGTTTACATAAACAATTCTGGTACCTGAGTTTTTCAAATGTATCTTTTTAGATAACTAAAAGCAGCCCATAGAAGCCCATGAAATACTAGGTACATGGTACTGGAATAAGATAAGGGTGAGTGGAATTATTTCTCTTTCTTATTGACAGCAGTAAGCTATTGTAGATTTTGCTCAAGCAGGAATCTGATAATTGTGCAACAGAAGAATGATTCACACAAATATTTTAACAATTTGTTTTCACAGCTGACAGAAGCAAAAGAAAAAACAGTCAATACACATCTATTCTGTACTTACAGGTGTTTCTCATGCACGTCATGGTTGAAGAACACAACTCAATGATTCGAACTGCTGGCTGCCCTTGTTCCACTGGTGGCACTGTCAAAATGGAAATCTAACAGGACAGAACCGAAAATTCTAAATATCAAATTAGTTGACCTTTCTTTCATTATTCTACATTATAATGGTGCAACTTGTCACACTGTTAACAGACTATTGACTACTTATATAAAAATGCCTACTGCCACAAGGTATCAAAGTGGGAACAAATCTTCAGGCACGCAAAAAAGTAAAAAACAAACACCGCAATAAATATTGATCATATAACTATTTCTCTAATATCTACACAACATATAATCTTGAATATATAATACATATTTTTAACGTTAAATATACACTTGCAAAATCTTATTCAAAGTTGATGCTGTTATTGACTATTAAGTTTCAAAATATCCATATTTTCTAAAATAAGATGGCTTGATTTGCATCTCACAAATAAGTTTAAAGAAGTTCATACTTGAGTATTTATATGTCACAAAAAAAGCTGCTATAGACTAGTGGGTAAATAAGTATACAATCTATTAACACTATAAATATGTATTTATGCAATAGACTTAGAAAGCTCCAGAGAAGTTGTTGTCAACTCCCATGCACACTGTACATGACAGCTTTAAAAATTCATAAACAAGTCTGTTAAAAGTAGAGTAACATGAAGGATCAGACATCCCACAAAATCAAGGCAATTCCCAGTTAAGGTAAAAAGTAATTGGCAACACTTAATACTACTTATAGTTATATTTTCTGGTGTACTCAAAGCTCTTTTCAGAAATAAATTTATGAGATCAATCCTAACCTTACTCACATGTATAGTGCCACAGAGACTACTTTTGCTAGTAAGGTCTGCAGGACAAGATGTACAATAATAATAAAAATGGAATCCAACAAACCTAAGTATTTCTTGCCACAACTGACATTAACACAACCCTTTGAATTTGAAAACTGCCATTGGTTCATGAAGATGGAAATAAGTGGAGAAGCCAACTATCTAGCGGAATCTTGATTCTATGTGGGCAGCTGTTGGCTGTGAAAGGAATTGGAAGAACTGGGATTGTATAAAATAACATGTACACAAAATCACCGATGTAGAGAAAAACGAGAGGAACTTCGATTCTTGATTCCTCATAACGGAAGAACATGTGGACATTTAACTTAATTGGAGGATAAAGGAAATGCTTCAACCACACAGTAAGCAGATTGGCAGTAAATTCCACAAAGAATTTAGCACAATATAGGACTGTATATTTATATGGGAAATAAAAAATACCTGAGTTATAATAGTCAACATTTAAAAGTTTTGGAAGGGACATAAAGAAACGTTCATGCTTCATGGCAAACCATTACTGTGGATAAGAATGAAACCTCCCTGAGGGATAGATTATCCCACATCCATCTACTGCAGCAGAATTTGGTGCTCTCAGATGTCACAGATAAAATACTGGAGTCTGTGGGCCTTGGGTCTAATACCTATGTTCCATGATTAAAGGTGATAACTGGCTGCTGTGGATGTTTCTCTTCTCTCCTATATTCCACTTATGTAACACTTAACTCTGGGCAGGGCTGCTGCAAAAGGCTGTGAAACTGGCTCCCAGCTTCTAGAATTGCTGCTTCACCTTCCCCAGAGCTGATCACTGTGCAGATGAGTTAAAGGCTAGACTGTGATTAGATCTGGGAACAGAGGAGCAGCAGAACAGAGGAGGGAGAAAGTCACTCCTTTCTGCCTTCCATTGGGTTCTACCAATTTTGCTTCAACCCTTGGGATTTGATTCAGTTCAGTGAGCATCCCAAGTGACCAACCTGCAAACTGCACTCTATGGATTGAGAAGCACTAATATACAGCATCTGATTTAAACTACATAAATTATGCTATTTAAAACATTTTTTCCCTTAAACTTTAAGGGTATGTCTACAGG
Source organism: Dermatemys mawii (assembly GCA_007922305.1). Lineage (NCBI taxonomy): Eukaryota > Metazoa > Chordata > Testudines > Dermatemydidae > Dermatemys > Dermatemys mawii. Next base: position 12,128,636 of record ML677377.1, on the reverse strand, counting down.
ATCCTGCGAGGTGGGAGGGTCCTAGAGCTTGGACTGCAGCCCAAGCCCAATTGTCTGCACTGCAATCAAACAGTCCTGCAAGTCAAGTCCAAGTGCCTAATTACAGTGTAAATATAACCAGACTGAACAGATCATGAAAGGCACCAGATTAAAGTGCCAAGGACTATAAAAGCTTCCTCAAATAGCTCCACAAATAAACACCACTTCTAGCCTAGAGGAATCTGTCCTAGGGATAAACTTGATGTTTAGTTTCAATTCTGATTCAATTCTTAGTCAGTCTGACACCTTTTGTTAGTAGTCTGAGAGAGACCATCAACAAACACAGAAATATGTCAGTCCCATTGCTAGCTATTAGTTTTCCATTTTGACAGAATTTACATTTAATTTGTCATATTAAGTTAAAAAAAACAGGATTAAGGCAATATCAATAGAACCAATTAACTGGAAAACTAGATTCAAATAGAAGCAAAAATACAAATTAATTCTTCACAGAAGTTTAATTTGATCATATACAACTCTTTAAAGAGATTACAAATACAGAATTGATATATACCTGCTGGTCTGAATCTGTCTTTAGTATGGATTGATCTGTAATGAGCACTGCTCTGGAGATCTGCCTACAATTAAATAAAGCAATTACAGTACTTCACAAAAGAGAAAACATAGCTATTTGGATTCAGGCCTTTTTGAAATAATTTAGTTACAATATTACCACTGTGGCAAATTATTTTTGTTACTTAAATATAAGCTATCATGATTACACATTAATTAATTACGTATTTTGTGTTACGAAGTAGACCCACTTCTACGACCTCAGTTAATGCATTACAGCCATTACCAAAATAAAAACACTAATGTGAGTAAAAGGCTGCAAGACCAAGGCTTCAGCTTCTCTTAAATGAATAAAAATGTTCTATAATCAGAATAATATTATAGAACTCTACATATCAGAGATTGCATAACATTCTGGTTACAAAATAAATAGCATTTTGAGGCAATTTATATTTTTATGCCCAAGTACCTATATTACTGACATATTTCACATGCATTCAGTGGGAAAAATGAAATGACATTTTTAATTTTAGAAGCATACAACTCATCATATAAATTACAAGAATCAAATGGGCTTGATGAATCATATTCAATTAATAAAAACTGCATATTTGAGACATTTCAATTTATTACTCTTTCTGCAGCATCTGGGTCAAGCTTCCTGGCGCTGGTACTACTTGGTCATGCTGATCAACAACAAAAGCCATGGTACATAAAGCATAAATTGTACAAGAATAATGATACTTTTGAACACTATACCAGGAGCACCAAAAAGCTCACCGAAACAATGTTCTGACAGATTTGGGGGGGGGGGGGGAGGAGTGAAGGGGGAAGGCTGCAACAATCACTTCCAGTAAGTCTACAGTTCTCCCACTGACTGCCAGCATTATATGAAGATGCGAGCACAATAAAAAAAGGAATCTCAGAAGGAAGAACAGTAACTGCGTCTACAACATATTTAGCGCAAAAAAAAAATCTAAAAAAGGAAGTAATAACAAAGACTGACTTTTTAAGGCCATGGTTACACTGGCACTTTATAGCGCTATAAAGCCCCTACGAGTGCTATAACCTACTCTCCGTCCACACTGGCAAGGCACTAATAGCGCTATAACCGCGGAGTTATAGCGCTATTATTAATCCACCTCCTCATGGGGAATAAGGGCTGTAGCGCACCTGCTGTAGCGCTACAGGAAGAATGTGGACACCCACTGCGTATTAATTGGCCTCCAGCCTGTCCCATAATTCCCGTTCGAGCCACTCTGGTCATCACTTGCAAACTCTTTTGTCCTGTCCTCAGGTGACCACACGTCAGACCCGCCCTTTAAAGTTCCAGGGAAATTTGAAAATCCCCTTCCTGTTTGCTCCAGCCAAGCGTGGCGTGCTCTCAGGGAATCCTTGCAGGTGATCATTCTCATTGATCTGATTGATTGCGTGGCGTGGTCTCAGGGAATCGTTGCAGGTGATCATTCTGATTGATCATCATGACTCCACGTGCCATGCCTCCTCGCAATAGGCGATCCCCAGCATGGAGCAATAGTGAGGTGCTGGACCTCATCAGCTGCTGGGGGGAAGAGGCTGTTCAGTCTCAGCTGCGGTCTAGCCGCAGGAATTTTGACACCTATGGGCAGATATCACAGGCCTTGGCAGAAAGAGGCCATGAGCGGGACACTCTGCAGTGCCGTGTTAAGGTAAAGGAGCTTAGGAATGCGTATCGCAAAGCCCGCGAGGCAAACGGCCGCTCAGGGGCAGCCCCGGTGACTTGCAGATTTTATAAGGAGCTGCACGCGATACTTGGTGGTGATCCCACGGTCACTCCATCGACCACCACGGACACTTCCCAGCCCACCAGTGAAGGGGGGGGGGTGAGGAGGAGGACGAAGAGCAGGAGGATGAAGAAGAGGAGGAGGATGAGGACGAGGCGGCAGCGATCCAGGGCACGGAGGAGTCCCTGGACGCATGCAGCCAGGAGCTCTTCTCAACCCAGGAGGGCAGCCAGCCACAGCGTCCGGCGGTTGCAGGGGCCAGCTCAGCAGCGGATTGCGGAGGTAAAGCTGCTTTTCTATGGGGAAGGCTGGCAGCTTGGGGTGGAAAGGGATGAGGGGGGCATTCCACCTGGTGCTCTGTTCAAGCCAGGAGGAGGGCAGGGGGGCATGCAGCCAGGAGCTCTCCTCTAAAGCCAGGAGGAGGGCGGCCAGCCACAGCGTCCGGCGGTTGCAGGGGCCAGCTCAGCAGTGCATTGCGGCGGTAAAGCTGCTTTTCTATGGGGAAGGCAGGCAGCTTGGGGTGGAAGGGGATGCTTGCATGCTTGCCTACATGTGGAATAGTGCATTGATGTAGTCTATCACCTCGCGGTAGTCATCATCAGTAATCTCTTCAAAGGTCTCAATAAGAGCACTTGCAATGCGCCTGCACAGGTTTCCCGGGAGAGCCAGCGTGGTCCCCGTCCCGGTCCCGGTCACTAGTCCCTGCCACTGTGCTACAATGGGTGGGGGGAGCATTGCTGCACATAGGCACGCTGCATATGGCCCTGGGCGGAAGCCGCATCTTAATAAAATCCCTTCCCTTTGCTCCTCAGTGACTCGAAGCAACGAGATACCTTCCAGGACAAACACCTACGGAGAATGTTGGAACAGTGTTCAGAGTAGGGCTCCTGCCACTTCCCGGCACTCCACACACACCCCCACCCCCGCCACAGCTTTTCAGGGCAGGGAAGAAATCCTTCCCCCTGCCTGCTGCTCACACTGTGGCTCCTGCAACGTACCGGCACTCCCCACCCCCTCCCCCGCCACAGCTTTTCAGGGCAGGAAAAAAATCATTTCCCTTGCCTCTGGAGTCCACTCACCATGGCAGGGGCTCCGTTGGTGTATCTGTGCTGCCTGCGGGACAGGCAAACGGGGAATGCGGGGGAATGATAGGCATGTCTGCTCTTTACAAGGGAACCACTGTGAAATGTATCTTTTTATTTTAGAAGGGTCGTCCTTCACCCCTTCGCCATCGCTCTTATCAACAGCTGAGAGGCTCAGGCGACTGAGGAAGCGGCCACGAAGGAGCAAAGAGGATCTTGTACAGCAAGTAATGCAACAGGCTGTAACGGAGAATCGAGTTGCACAGAGGTGGAGGGAGAACGAGAGCAAGTTGAGGGAGAAGGCGCGGAAGGAGAACGCGATTCACTGCCGGAAAAGCACCGACAAGCTGCTCTCATTACTGCAGCTTCAATTGCAGACTATGCAGCGGCTTGTCACCCTTCAGGAGGAGAAGCTCCGCACCCACCACCCCAATTATCGTTTGCCCCAACTCCCTTCCCCTTCTTTGCCTCTGTACCCTCCAGGCCACTATCATCAGCCAAATGGTTATCACCATCCACAGCTGCCTCCAACCCCTCTGTCTTCACCGAACAACCCCCAGACCCCAGACCATTATCCACTGCAGTCTACCCCTAATAACATGCTTTACTGCCCTCCGCAAATGGGGTTCGGGGGACATGGCCACTGTGAGGGCACTGGAGACTCAGAGACCCGGACATACTCCGATCTCTGACTGACCCCACGACACCCCCATTGCACCTCCCCTGCCTTCCCCCTCACATGCATCACAATATTTTCTTTCAGCAACCGAAGTACCTGTTCAATACATGAATTGTCTTCTTAATAAATGGGTTTCTTTATTAAGTGTACATACATTATTACAGGCTACAGAAAAGCAAATGCCTGTTCCTGTTAAAAGAATGCTCCCCCCCTCCCTCCATCTGCACCTCACTTTAGAACTGGCTTTCAGCCTCAAAATGCTCCCTTAAGGCTTCCCTGATCCTAACAGCCTCGCGCTGGTCCCCTCCATGAACCCTGCTCTCTGGCTGGGCATATGTGGCCTCCAGGCGTTGAACCTCAGAGGACCATGCCTGAGTGAAGCCTTCGCCCTTCCGCTCACAAAGATTATGTAGGGCACAGCATGCGGAAATAACCGCGGAGATACTACCCTCGGCCAAGTCTAGCCTCCCATAAAGACAGCGCCAGCGCGCCTTGAGACGCCCAAAAGCACACTCCACAGTCATTCGACAACGGCTAAGCCTGTAGTTGAACCTTTCCTGACTGCTGTCCAGGATCCCTGTGTACGGTTTCATGAGCCAGGGCATTAAAGGGTAAGCAGGGTCACCAAGAATCACTATGGGCATTTCCACTTCCCCCACGGGGATCCTCTGGTCTGGGAAAAAAGTCCCGGCTTGCAGCTTCATGAACAGGCCGGTGTTGCGGAAGATGCGTGCGTCATGCACCTTTCCAGACCAGCCAGCGTTAATGTCAGTAAAACGCCCACGGTGATCCACAAGCGCCTGGAGAACCATGGAGAAGTACCCCTTTCGGTTAACGTACTCCTCAGCTAGGTGGGCGGGCGCCAGAATGGGTATATGGGTCCCATCTATCGCCCCTCCACAGTTAGGGAAACCCATTTCTTCAAAGCCAGCCACGATGTCATGCACGTTATCCAGAGTCACGATTTTTCGTAGCAGGATGCGATTAATGGCCCTGCACACTTGCATCAGCACAACTCCAACGGTCGACTTTCCAACCCCCGAACTGGTTGGCCACCGATTGGTAGCTGTCTGGTGTAGCCAGCTTCCAGATCGCGATAGCCACCCGCTTCTCCACCGGGAGGGCAGCTCTCAGTCTGGTGTCCTTGCGCCGCAGGGCAAGGGCGAGTTCAGCACACAGTCCCATGAAAGTGGCTTTTCTCATTCGAAAGTTTTGCAGCCACTGCTCGTCGTCCCAGACTTGCATGACGATGCGATCCCACCACTCTGTGCTCGTTTCCCGTGCCCAGAAGCGGCGTTCAACAGCCGTGAGCATGTCCGTTAATGAGACAAGAAGCTTTGTGTCGAATGCATTCACCGCTTCGATCTCGTCTTCAGAATCATCACTGTCATCCTGCATGTCAAGGAATAACTCCACTGCACACAGAGATGTGCTGGCGACAGTCGTCAGCATGTCCCTCAGCAGTTCTGGATTCATTGCAGCACTCGACAATGGAAGACGGAGCGTGCCTTGCTGAAACCCTTGAAAGATGGCGCCGGAGGTGGAAGGAAACACAGGGATTGCTGGGATATGCCAAAAAGCATCATGGGTAGTTCAAACAGGATATAGAATGCCCCGCAAGTGACGCCCCCCCTACCACAAGCCATTGCGCCAGATCAGGAAGAGGTGTACTGTGGGATACATGCCCTAATGCGCTGCTCTTAATGCCATATTAAGTGCCGCAAATGTGGCCATGCTATAGCGCTGGAGCAGCTCAGTGTGGACATACAATAGCGCTATTATTATTGCTGTATAAGGCGAGCGCTATAAGCAATAGCGCTATAATTTTGTAAGTGTAACCATACCCTAAGTGTGTAGAGAAAACTGTTGGTGTTTGGAATAGAAGAGCGACCTCAGGTGGGCACTACTGCCTCAAGCTATATTGTCAATCGTTTTTTCAATTTGAAAAGCAAGTTTTTCAATACAAACAAACCCATGTGTGTCTGAACACAAACACAGAGATAAGCATCGCTGCACAGAATAGATGGTGCTCAGGGAATGAGGTATTCAGAATTTATTTTTATACTCAAAGTATGTCCCCATTCCTTATTTTACTGAACACCATCCAAATGCTGCATGAAACAAAGGACAATTATATTTCTCCTCTAATTTCCTATAGTACTAATTATTGTAATACGCGAGCCTAACGCACATAACTTCATAACAGCTGCATGAGACTACAAGACGTTTCACAAATAGAAAACTGAAGCATAGGGAAATTAAAGCCAAAACTTGTAAAAAAATCTCCACTAATTTGGAGTATGACAAAAGTTAGGTGCCCAACTTGAGACACTTATGGCCTGATTTTCCAGCGTTCTTAGCAGGGCTGATTGAAAACTGTCAAATTAAATTTTCCCTCTAGAAAATGGGATTCTGTCTACATTGTAATTTTGCACAGGGAAATATAATTTTTTTGACAGAATTTTCCATTGGGAAAATTGAAACAAGAGAGAAGCATTATAGCAGCCTGACCACAAGGAAGAGACAGCACATAATGCGAGATATAGTTTGGACAGGGAACAAGGCCAACAAAGGAGTATGGGGGCATAAGAGACCTTGAACTACAATTCCCATGAAACATCATGACAATTCAGCTGGATACAGAGATAAACATTAATTCACAACAAATCTGAGAAGAATACAAATGTCAAAATATTGGTACTTCCTGTAGAACAGATAATTATTTTTTATCAAGTCTCGGACTTAGCATTTTTATAACAATTTATGTGTTCAACACACTCTAGAGAAGACTCCAGCCTAAAGAAAGGTGCACTGGGCTGGAAAGCAGGAGATCATGAACTCAAGTCTTAATTCCTTTACTGACTGGTGTCAATAATTCGATATTGTACGTGATATATTTTGCCTGTCTCCCATCTGGGGCATACTGAATACACCAGGGTAGTATACGTGCAAGGTTAAAGGAACAACTTTTTTGTGTGTGTGACAAGAAGCCAGTAATGAACTCTGATCAGCAACACGGAAAAAAGTGATGGATTTTCAACACTCAACCAAATCTGAACAACAGGCACCTCTCTAAACCAATTAATATGCCCCTGACAAATACTAAATTCCTGCTGCATGAACAGAAATATTAAGAGTTCTTCAATAAAAACCCTCAAAAAATTATAATGAAAATACTAATGGAGCTAAATACAAGGTGCATAATGCCTTCTATAATATGCACACAAGAGAAAAAAATACACACAGGATTAGGTTGTATTACCATGAGGCTGCCCTTTGCATCAAGTTGTGAAGTTTCATTGCAACATATTTTATATATTGGAGGTTTTTAAAAAAATAGCACTTACTATGCTTCTAGCTCAATATTTACCTGTAGCACACATTTGTGCATGTTTTCTCTGAAAGATAACTATCTTCCACCACAAAATAGTTAGCACTTATTCTTTGCCCAAAATGATCTATGACAGCTTTACATCTGTAAAAGAAGCATGACACAATAGGAAGAGATTAATTTCACAATATAATTTTTATAAGTAATTTTTTAGGCTAAGGAAGTTGAACATTATTTGAGGGATTCAACTGAATTTCTAACAGTTAGTAATAAATGTTATGTATTTAACTATAAACAGCTAGAAATGACTCCTTAACACAAATCTGATTACTTATAACAAGACCTTACAAGAACAGAGAAACTTAGGGCATTCAATTCTTTGTTCTAAATTATACCAAAAGTAGTATTAAAGCATTAGATAATCATTTCACAAACAAAAATCATGTACTATAGTCACATTGCTAACCCTAGCTTTTTATGACAACTGCAGACAGTGATAACTGAAAAAGTGAAACTCAGAATTATTTCCTATAAGAAACCTCCAGTTCCTACTCTTACTGCAAATCCAAACCCATATCACCACAGTATGTTTTCCACTGGAACCCTTTATCGGACAAGGTTACTGTAGCAATAAAGCTTTAATGACAAGTTAGAAAGAAAGTTAGTTTGACTGATGTAAGGGAATAGTCTTGAGAAATGTGGGGTTGTAAGAAGGGATAAACTGAGTGATCCAAGTGATCTTTTCTGGCCCTACTGTCTATGATTCTACAAAGCATTTGTGATTTAACTCTTTAGTTGTATTGACAAAGCACAATAGATCATGTTGTTCTAAAAGCAGAACAATGGCATGATAGATAATACTCTTTTAAAGACAAATTATAAGATTTTTAAAAGGTAAATTTATTTTAAGTTTCCTTCAGGCAAATGTTTGAAAATCTAAAATTAAGAACTTCTCTAAGGCCTTGTCTACACTGGTACCAGCATGTAGGATACGTGTAGCTAAACGCTGCAGGAACAAGCAGGCTGGGTCCACACTGTGGTGTGTACATGCAGCAGTGAAAGGCTCTTGTGTGGGGAAGCAGGAGGATACTACACTGCTAAAAATAGCAGTATAGACATGGGAGGTACTGCTTGGGCACATAAGGTATACACCCTAAGGTTTGGCATGCCTTTAATCATCTATGCACTGCTTTGTCATTTACACTGCTATTTAGAGCCATGCTACAGGGGTCTTAAATCCCCAATGTATGTACTCTACACAGCGCCTTAAGTGTAGACATCACATAAGTGCCAGCCACCCAGAAAAACATAGAAAGAATTAAGCAGTATGACATTTCAGACTGTCCCTTACTATGAACATGTTCAGAGCCTAGCATTATAAGTTTCAATCTTGACTGTGGTGTAGATACTACCATAATATAAAAATAATGAACAATTAAATAATAATTTACAACTAAGACCCATGATCCCTTGGAAAACAACATACATTCAGTCTCTATGAAATACACTCTACCTACTTTTTTGTGAAATACTTCCACACTAGTTATTTTCTAGGAAATGTGTTAGTCTTCAGGGTAGCTATTCACTCATCTATATATAAAAAAGTTTGTGATATTATTGTCTGGCAATATCTGAAGTTATAATAATCCTTCATATCTGCTGTTGAAGCATAATGCAACAAAGTCATGTTTCTTTATTTATCAGGGCTGAAAATTGAGTCCAAAACCAAAATATGTAACAAGAATACTAGTGCAGAAAGCTAAAATGGTGGGGAATATGCACTGAAGTTTAGCTATTTTATTGAAATTTTATACAAGCAGAGAAAAAAGATCTCAAAGTATTGGAGGTTAGTTACCCGTAACTGGAGGGTTTTTGAGATGTGTGGCCCATATCTGTGTTCCACACATGGGTATGCATGCACTGCAAATGCACCATAGCTCTCCTCGTGTTCCAAACCAAGCGCATAAAGGGTGGTATAGGTCACTGCCTCTCCAGTTCCTACTCTTACCACGAGTCCAAACAATCCATTGCAGAGGGGATAGAGGGTGGGTGGCAGCATACACATAGGGACCATACATATCGAAGAACCTCTAGTTACAGGTAAGTAACCTTCATTTCTTCTTCGAGTGATGGTCCCTAGGTATATTCTACATGGGGGAGATGAAAAAAATTGTGGTCAAACTGATGGTGAGTGTGAGGAAGCAGAAGCGACAGCTGACTGTAATAAAGCAGTGTCCACAGCTGTATATGCAATAGACAACTGAACCCAAGCATAGTATCTTGTGAAGGATACAAGGATCTCCAGGTAGCTGCTTTACTTACCTCTACTAAGGGTGTATGTTTCAGAGATGGAGCAGAGCCTGTTTGTGCTCTTCTGGAATAAGCCCTCATACCCCTAGAGGGGGGGATGTGATCTAGTTAGTAAAGAATAATACAACCAGAAATCTATTTTGAAACTCTGTGCAGATATAACTTGAGCCTTTGATCACTCTGCTATGGAAACATGTGGTTTAGTTATCTTTCTAATGACTCTTGTTCTTTGTAGACAATAGGCCAAAGCCTTTTGGGCATCCAGAGAATACAGGCTCCTCTCTTCATCCGATGCATGTGGTTTAGGAAAAAATACTAGTAAGTTGATGGTTTGACTCGTGAAACTCAGATGCTACTTTAGGGATGAATCTGGGATGGGAGCATAAGAAAGCCTTTTGCTATACAAGGCAGTAAATGAAAGGTCTGCCATAAGCGCTCCCAAGCTCACTGACACTTCTGGTTGATGTTATGGTGATTAGAAAGGTCACCTTCATAGACAGATAGGCCATAGGACACATGAGGAGTGGCTCAAAGAGAGGTTTGGTGACAGACAACAGAATGAAATTATGGTCCCACTAAGGTGTGAATTTCATTAATGGTGGAAAGGATCCAAGAAGTCCCTTGAAAAATCTAGTTGTGACAGGATGACTGAAGATCACACTATACCAGGGGCGGGCAAACTTTTTGGCCCGACACTACATCTGCGTATGGAAGTTGTATGGCGGGCCATGAATGCTCAAGAAATTGGGGGTTGGGGTACTGGGGTACGCTCCACCTGGGGGTACGGGCTCTGGGGTGGGGCTGGTGATAAGGGGTTTGGAGGGCGGAAGGGGGATCAGGGCTAGGGCAGGGGGCTGGGCCACAAAAGCGGATTGGGGGGCAGGTTCTGGGTGTTGTTTACCTCAAGCAGCTCGCAGACACAGTGGCATATCCCCCATCCAGCTCCGACGCAGAGGTGTAGCCAGGCATTGCTGTGCGCTGCCCTGTCTGCAGGTGCCGCCCCTGCAACTCCCATTGGCTGTGGTTCTCAGCCAATGGGAGCTGCAGGAGCAGCAGTTGGGGTGGGGGCAGTACGCGGACCCCTATGGCTGCCCCTGCACATAGGAGCCGGAGGAGGAACATGCTGCTTCTGGGAGCTGTACGGAGTGGGGCAAGCCCCGGACCCTGCTTCCTGGCAGGAACTCAAGGGGCAGATTAAAATGCCTGGAAGGCTGGATGTGGCCCGCAGACCACAATTTGCCCACCCCTGCACTATACTATAAAACCAGCAAAACAAACTATATACAATATATTTACAGAAATGATGCAATAGAAAGGAGTTGAGGGCATCAGAGATTATAACTCATACCATGTAGCAGTAAGGAGGAACTGGAGAGGTGTTCTCCTGCATCACCCTTGATGCTCTTGATTCAGAACACAAAGAAATCTATGAGTGCACATATGGGTCAACAGACACTGCCTATAAAAAAAATTCTGAACTTAGGTGCATATGTACCCAAGTGTGGAATACACATAAGAACCATCACTGGGAGACTAAAAACAAAATAGTTACACTTAGCAACTAAAGATTAAAACATAGTTAGAAACAAATTAAACATGTTTCCTGAAAGCAATAATTAAAACTTGCCACTACTGACCAGCTGACATGCTTTGAAGCCATGTTTGTTTATATTTTCTTAAAGCTGAACATACTGGACAAGACTACAGTTTCAGAGAATACCCTTCTTAATGACTGCTGTTATTAGCTAAACTTCAAGTAGGATACACATTCTACAGTTTCTTCCTTTAAAAAAAAAAAAAAAAGGTCACAAAGATCTTTAAAGGTTTAATCCTGGATTCTCAAAAGGATTTTTAAGGCTTTCTATAATGTCAGATCATTTTCTGTATGAAAACATTGAACACTATTTCACGGAACTTTTTGGCTAATGTGCAAAACATCTCCTACTCAGATGAGTGAAGCATTTTTGAATCGACTACCGAATAAGTGACACAAATCAGTTGCCTCAATGATACTCCAGAAAGTATTATTCATCTACCAATAAAATATCGGATTATAAATTAAGCAAAAACAACATTTCCCATAACATTAGTTAGCTTTCATACAGTAAAAAAACCCTAAAAATCCCACAAAAGATGAAATCCTGGCCCTATTTAAATAGATGGCAATGTTGGCATTGTCTTCAGTGAGCCCAGGATTCCACCCCAACTTTCTGTGGAAAAGTCGGTGGAATCTCTCTTGAAATGAGAGACAGAAGAGAAACACAGATAGAATAGACTCATGACTTAGTTGGAGTGGGTAGCAAGAACTTAATAGTGACAAGGGTATAAGAGAGTTGTAAAATCTAATACTAATTTCATCATAATGGACAATGTGCAATTTGCATACCACCCGTCTAACATTCTGTCTAAATTCAACAGCTTCAGTGCATATCATGGTCCATTTAATTTAAAAATATTAAATGTTAAAATTAAATATTTAAATGTTTAATATTTTTCTTATAAAGTTTAAACATGAAAAATCATATAATGTAAATCATTCTACTCAACATGTATTTCACTTGTTACTTTAATTTTTTTAAATGTGAGCTCAACTAATTTCACTCTAAAGCACTCATTTAAATACTGCTAGTAAACAAGCAAGTCAAGCTGGCACAGTTCGTATCTAATTATAACCTTTTGTATTGTTTATGCAACAAGTTCCCCCCATCCCCTCCAAATGTTCTAGAGGGGGAAAGGTTGATTAAATGTCATGTTGCATCACTCAAAGCCTGCAAAAGCAACTATATAGCCTTTTTATTTTCCTGTTAAGTGTTGTTTTCTCTCCTTTGTTCAGGAACAGCTATCAAGTCATATGTCTGATAACATTTTAAACAGAAAAAAAGATAGCGTTTCTTTCTTCTTTTAATATCAGTTTCTATTTCACTTCAAAGGATGATCATGAGAAGATTTCTTTCAAGTGCTGCTACCAAATAAGGAAAACACTTATGCACTGACATTATCAGGTCTCTGTCATCTGATATGTGTTGGGACAATGAATCATACAGAATCCTCCATTGACCTTCTTTCAATGTGTCTAGATAAAAGGATGAAAATTAGAATCCATCTCCTTGCAATGCCATGAGTTATAAATGTACTTTATAGGGCTCATTATCCAAACTAATGGACTAAGGGCAACATCCTTGAAATGGACTTACCAGCAGTGACAAAGCCACTATGCAATATTTCAGGAAAGATATGTAAATTACTGTGTGTTTGCTATATCTTTTTATTATAGAAATATAAATTTACATTTGTCGCATCTTTTCAGATTTGGGGCCAGAATTATTTTAGTAGAAACACATTTAAAGTAGGCTCAACGTAAAATGTTAGCAATTATTTTTAATGCAACAATACTTGAAATATATTTGATGTAAATTAAAATACCTTAAATCTTACCAAATTAAGCTAAATGAGCAATCTCTACTAAGCATACAGGAATTAAAAGCAAAAGACAATAAAAGGATAATAGTAATTAAATTCAATTTGCATTTCCTTTAGGGCAAACAGCATGATGCTCTTTCAGTTTGCTAACATACAACACCAGAGTTATGTCAAGTTCATAGTATCTAGCAACATGGTAACTTTTTACTAATTAAAACTTTTTTAAAAAATTGGTGATTTACATTAGGTTGCTTGTTTATGTAACCTTTTCAGCTTTTTTCCTTCCTTTCTTTATGTTTAACTGAAGCAGAATTACTTATTTATACAACACCTGTTCAAATAAATATACATAGCTACAGCGAAAAACCTTTTAGTTGCACTATTCAAATCTTGGAACAACTATATCTAAAAGATTCCAGCTTTCTATAACTTCCTCTTTGCATATTTATATAAAGTTTCATATACAGCAAACTACATGTAAAAGGAATTACATGTAAACAATTACATTCAAGAAAGCCATTCTATTATATAAGATATGGACTATAATCTAGTGAAGATGGAACTTCATTGGGTACTGTGGAACAGAGTATTGATCCTTATCTGCCCTGCTCTGATAAGATGTCAGATGTACTTCAGAGACGGTGGGTAGTGGCCTGAGAACTTGTTTTAGTGATAGAGAGGCTCCTCACGTGTATCCTTAAACAACTGTCACAAACAGGAACAACTTTTCTTATTCATACAAACTTTCTGAGCTATAGGCCATGTCAGACAATAGCCCACCAGCAAATAAAATCATTTTATTAAACTTCAAGGACAAGTTCATTTTATTCCTTGTTCTTTGAGTGGCAACTTTGCTGGTGAACTTGCACTAACTTGTAGGGCAGGTATACAACTTCTCTTGATCAGCTTGTGTCCATTCCAAAAGCTGCCACACACAGATCACTATCGAGTATCTAATATCTATAGTAGAAAAAGCCACAGAATACATTAACAGCAAATAGTTGGAAAACAAAGACAGGACAATGAGCTTTAAAAATTCATTGTAAAAAAAACTGTCTTCCCTAAATTGTAGAAGAATCATAACAGAGGTAAAATATGTACCCTGCCAGTTGGATCTAGGCTCTCTGATGTATTTATGAGCCCTAGGTGAGATATAATATTTATCAAATGATACTTTAAATTCTGTACAATCTGAATAAATGTCTACTACTCAGGGATATGCATAAAGCATATGTAACCAATACACTGTCTTCCTGTCTGCAGGTGCAGCATGAAACTATGGATAAGAAGTGTAAACTCTTCTATCCCCTATTACCGACACTGGAGCATTGACAGAGATTCCAATGGTGAAACATCAATATCAATATTAACTATTCCACTGCAGATCATTTAAGTGACTAGAACAGGAAGGAGGTGAAAATGAAGCCATGGAAAAATGGGAAACAGAACTTCTACACAGAAGGAAAGGCACAGTGAAGAAAAAAGGAGGCACAAAGGAAGGAAGAAAAAGCGCAGAAATAGTGGTGTTTCTAAAGGAAGAATGTTTTCTCACTGAGCAATACTAAATATGACAAAAAAGTAGTGAAAAGATCATATCATCTAAAAGTTTAGTTACTACAAGAAGTCCATATTATACCCTTACATCTATGTACTAGCTTCGTTAGTACATCAACAGGAGAGACATTCCAAATTTATAAAACTAGCCCACAGACCAAAATTAAACATAGACTTTGGCTCTCTGCACCTAATTAGTTTGATATCATGGCATTAGAGAAAGAAGGGTTTGGATGTTGTGCCTCCAGAAGACAAAAGAGGGGAAAATATGTAGCCTGACTCTTGTACTGGATTTGTAGTTGTACTATTTAGATGGGAGAACAAACAAAAATGAAGAGGAAATAATGCTGGCATGGGAATTTACACAGATGATATGGAATATATTGATTATTGGCTGTCTATTTGTAACTATGACTCAGTGGAGGATATCCCCTGTGCCTAGGCAGCACAAACACAGTGCAGAAAAAAATGCAGCAGCTATAGAAACTAAGACCTGGCTGAAAATTAAGAGACTGTTTCTTATGGGATATACAAATTAACATGTAGACAGTTGCTTTGGCTCACATGTTGAAGGTGAAGCACTTCTGGATGTGTGCTTCAATTGTTAGACTATACTCATTTGGATGAATACAAAGGTGTTTGTTAGAGATGTGATCCAAAGCCAATTATCTGAAAATGAAAATACCCATGAACTATCTGGATATGCTTGGAATGATAGTAAACTACAAATGCTGGTATACAATATACGCTGTAAGTTTATACTCAGTGATACCGAAGCCCTAAACTGAACTACTAATAGCAGTGACAGATAGTTCAAAGTGGAAGACACATGTAACAGAAATCAAAAGAACAAAAATGCCAAATGTGCAAATTTAGCAAGAAAAAGGGAAATTTCTTGAGGGAGATTCAGAAAGATGTCCTATCTTTGAGTGTGGCATTCTTGTTATAGCAGAATGGCTCTGTCACAAAAACGTTTTTCACCCTTTCCTTTAGATGGCCAGGTTCTCTATTCACCTAACCTTCTCTGGAAGTTTGTTCCATAGCTGTATTCTGTCAACTGAGAAAACTCTGTCCCCGTCTTTTACACTGTCTCAATTGTTCATAGATTGACATTTAGGTTTTATTTTTAATATAGCCTGGACTTGATCAACTAATGGCTTTGAACGTTAGGATGAAGATCTTAAAACTGGCATTGGAAGCAGCCTCGTAGCCAGGAAAGGGATTGGAACATGGGCTTAATGTGTTCATGATGGCCCAAACCATGGAAGATGCAGGTAAGCACATTTTGGAAGCTGGACTTTATGCAATATTTTCATATAAAGCTTCAGATAATACAGTAATTAGATAACTGTTCAAAAGTGAATTATTTCAGGAAAAAGGAGTCTGGTAAAGGCAGAGAAAATAGGAGCAGATGCCCTAAAATGGCATGAGAGGGCTAATTAATTAGGCAAATGGACTAATCCAAGCACATATAGGAAGTATGAAGACTCACAGGAACTCTGATGAAGTGAATAGATTATTTATGTACATTTAGGACACACCCAACAGGCAAAGAATGGCAACTTCAAGAGTCAAGTTTCTAAGAAAAGTCTGAAATGCTTAGCAGTGTGATGCTGTATGTTTTCTCTTTCCATGAAAAAAAAATACAGAGAACAGAAGAGGTAAAATGGCAGAAATAATAGGCAAGAAAATTTCATGACGATAAAAGAGGCAAAGATAGTACCAATGGCGAATACATTCTGATAACACACAGCATTTAGGCCATGCTGGAAAGAACAAAAACTGCAGTGTGTGAAAAATGGTCACGAACAGAGACTTAGATATTAAGTAAGAGAGAGATGGGGAGAATATATAAAAGATGAGGGGTCAATTGGATAGGAAATGAGGGGGCAAAAATCAGAAACTGGGGAAAAAATTACTAGGTGACCTAATCATATAAATGGGTTAAAGAAGAAAGTTTTCCAAGTTTTTCACAGAATGGACCACATCTTCTGGTCCACTCCTCTATTAAGATATCTCCCCTTCTATTTGAAACCACATATTACTTTTGTTATCACGTGTTGCGCAGCCAGCTGTTCCTTGTCTCCCCTGAACATTGCTCTTCTTTTGATGGCTGAGTCATAGCCCCACCGGAGGCTTTGCTCCCCCAAGGTGATTTTTGTTTCCTCTCTTCAGCCTCTTGTTTAGCAATAGCTATGTCAGTTTCTCCTCCTCATTTCTAGCTGCTTCTAGATGCACGCAAGGCTTTAATCTGAAAGTTCCTGGAGGCATGCAGAAGCAGCTGATAACAAGGAAGAGAATCAGTACCACTGGACCAGTCAGCCCTTTGTGGATTACTAGGCGTCCATGGACTGAAGTTTGGGAACTGCTATGTTAAGCAATTAGTATTACTGAATCAACTGTGGGGTAGTTAGCATTTAAACTGGCAATTCTGTATATTCCTAGAATTTCAGTGGCCCATAAAGAATTGGTGTTACATACACATCTAAGCATAATATGGTAAGGTTCATTTTAGCTATGAGAACCATGCAAGATAAGTGAATTGTGTCAATTTCAATTAATATACTAAACAATTATCCTTATTAAAATGTTATTTCACAAACCCATCAACATTTTCTAACAATATCCTCCTTACAAACTCAAACATTTGTCAACAGAAACTGAACAGTTTAAAAATACAACAGGTCACACAAAGTACCTAGAAACAAAATAAGAATTCCAAAGAATAAAACCCCCAAAACACAAGAATATCCACGCACAGCTTCTTTCATTTGAAAAGAAATCAACATTTTACAAACCATTTATACGAATCACCTCAACCACCACTAAGTTACAACATCTCTGGGTTAGAACTCAACAGCTGTTGAATGCTGCACAGCATCTCTAAAGCAGTAACTTACACTACTTTCTGTTTCCATTCCAATAACTTAAAAATATCCAACTAAGAAAAAAAATATTCTAACTTGCTTTGTTTTATTTTTAAATTTTAAAGTTCACTCTTGGAACAAGATTTAGATAATCAAGTTTCAGTATGTGGTACATTTGGACTTTTAAATCCTTGAAAAATGATGCATATAATGGTAACTATAACAATTCACAGAGGTGCAAAGCAATGTCACAGGGGAAAAAAATGTGGGATGATTTTTCTTCACTCAACTTTAAACCAGGCTGCAGGTCTGATACTGCTGTAAAAGAATTTATCCTAGGATAAAAGGGCAGCATAGTTTATGACAACAATCTACCTAAAAACTCATTAAAGTCTTTTCTCTTGGAGTGACATGCATTATCAGCAAAGATTAATCTGATGAGTCTTTAGGTGAGCTCCATTTTTAAAAATGCAATAACAGAGGGCTTTGTTGTCATCTGATGAAAATCAATTAGAATAGGTAAGGCCACAAGGAAAACTAACATCACTCATCACCAGCCCCCCGGCAGCTGAAATGATTTGTCTTCCAAGCTTGGGTGATCAGGAGCTGTAGTAATATCACAGGAAAATTAATTTAGTTTCTATATTCTAGACCCACTTTCCTTGTTCTGGAGGACCTACACACAAATTACTTTTAATCAAGGTTGATGTGTTCTTAATACCAAAGAGGATCTTTGAAGAATATTTTTTTTTAAAATCGACTTCAGCATTTTTAAACTGTGTTTTACATACAAGGGTTACTTGTACAATATTACCCTTACCGTCCAGATTCTTTGTCCACTACAAAGCACTTTACTGAATGGCGAAGACAATAGATTCCACCAAATACTGCACACATCCTAGAAACATATAAGAAAAAATAAAAAATTCATTGTGACTGATTGTAAACAACTTCTATATTGTGACAAGAAACGGAAAGTGAATTAAGTACAGCAATATACCAGAATTTAACATCCTGAGTGACAGAAGGATTCTGGATCCCAGAGGATTCTGAACCCCAGAATCAGAGAGACCTCTCTATACCACATGAGCTATATCATATACTTTCAAAACTGTATTCAGAACTATGTTACTGAATTATTACTAGTGCACAGCCACGTTGGATCAGGTAACAGTGCGTGCACACATGCTAGCACACTTACAGGGCTTTACCTAGAAGTGAAGGGTGCTAAGCACCTTTTAGAATGTGGCCAAAAGTCAGACCACGTTGCAAGTTCTGCTGCAAAAGCATTGTTTTAGAATATAAACTCTCTTTTGCTCCTGCTGAACACTTAAAAATGAATATCAACAGATTATTATTATTAAAAAAGGACAGCAAATTTAATTAAAGAGATTCCCTCACAGACACAGAAACCAGTATCCAAATGCAGATATTCTTTTAACCACATGGACCTTCCTACCTTGGATCAGAGCACCTGCTATTCTTGAGATCCTTCCTAAAGGACTTGGAAATGAAAGCTACAAAAAAGTATTTGAAGCTGAGAAAGTTCTGGGGAGAAAAGTATTTCTTTTAACTGTTACCAAGACCTTAATAAGGCTCTTTACAATTCTGCCCCACTCAACAGGATCTCTACTACTGTTATTTAAAAGAAAAAAATGCCTGTTTCTCTATTATACGTCACCAAAGAGGACCTACTTTACTGCAAAGATATAGCAGCTGTCATTCACTCTCTTACAGGGCAACAACAAAATTCTTACACTCTTGGGGTTAATTAGGCTTAATCTGAATTGGATTCAATATATTAAACATATAAATTACAAAAGCCAGTAAAGAGGATACATCTTTTTTTAATTAAAAGGAAGTTAACACATATTGTTCATTACATGATAGTCATTGTATTTATCTTGCATTTATGTCAGCTGTCTATGACTCATGATATAGTAAATTTTTCTCTTAACTTTATTACATTCAATGTAAAACACATTAGATCTCTGTTAGAAGGCACAATGACACTAACATAGAACAGAACTTATGTTTAACTGTTAGTAAGAACAAATGACATGAGGCAAACAGAAGATTATGTAAACTTTGTTTACTGTGGCAGCTACTAATCCTCAAAATATGGGAATATTCAGTTTCCCAAATGAGAGAATGTATTGACTATTGAAGAAAATAAGGGCCACATAATCTCCCTGGCGGACAGCTTGAATCACCAAGGCAGTGCAATTCTGAGCAGCTGCAGTAGCTATATGGCTGGCAGACTGTATAGTAAAACAGATTTAAGTAGATCACAGATACTCTGGTTCTATCAGACTTTTAAATGAAGAAACACTAGCCGAGCTTTGAAGCATGCAGGTGGGGTTGACCCTCTGCATCCTTTACCCATTACTGCCTGTGCAGGAATGTGCTGGTTCTACTATAGTAAAGGCCTTCTATAACAGTGGGGGCTGTCAGGATATCCTCAAAGTATAAATAAAGTACAAAAGAGTTATAAATCCTGAAAGAAATCAACATAATTGTATATCCTGTTGTCAAGTTATAAAGCGTTTAGTCTATCAACCCTCTTCTAAAATATAAATTTGAAAAGAACACTCTGAAATGCTGATCAGGTAAAAGTGATGACATCTAACTCATAAGTAACAGGCTGACCAGTGCACATATTACCTCATTTCACATTCAGTCTATATTAATGTACTATAACAGCTACCACTAAATTCCGTATTATAGCTGGAACTGTCTGGGGTGCTGTAACTATAATAAAAATAACTTACATTTATTCAATGCCTTTCATCCAACAGATCCAACTTTACAAATGCATATGATAGGCAGTCACTTCACACTCACCAGATGCAACTACAATCCAAAACAGTCATAATCTGACATAGGTTAGGACAGAAAAAAAGTAGTGCACCGGGGGAGCTTTATGTACTACTAGCAAGTTGCGCTTTAGGTTTGCATTTTATCCAGCCACACAATGGCACAATTCAGTGTTTACTAAGAGTGCCTCCAAATGAATTAACACTTCCCACTACAGATCCTTTTGACACTTTCCACCCAAAACCCTGCCAAACCTTGCTTAATGCATAACTACATGCTACATAACTAATACATTAAGCTAATACATTGCTTAATACATAACTACATGCTACATGCTTAATGCATAACTAATGCTTAATGCATAACTACAAAAAGTGGCATAAATGATCATGGCAAGAATTTTCCCTAGAAGACAAATGGACCTTTTGAAATGGCCATAGGGACCAATGATTAAATACTACAGAGTTCCAAACAATGCAATATAAAGAGGTTTTCCTTTAAAAAATGCTACCATTAAAAGCAAGAAAATTAAACCACCAAAAATATTAAACCGATATTACTAGTCTGCTCTAAAACCACGAGAAAAGTCACAGCTTAGAGAGAAACTCTAGAACAATTCCAGTACATTTCTAAAAAGTTTCTTGAAGTGTGAAAGTCCTAGAATAAACCTATCTTAAAGCAATGCATTGTGAGCAATTTGTGATCTTACAGTATCAGTGTGTGGGTGTGTGTGTAGGAGATTTTTTTTGAAGATCATTTGATGCTTACCAATGAATTAAGGTTCCAAAATAAAGTCAGGTTTTAGTTATCACTTTTGCTCAGAGTGAATAAACGTTTGGATATACTCGGTATGTGCACTACAATTAAGGTTGCAAAATATTCATGTTTTACGATGAAGTGTTCCAGGGTCTTTGAATAGCCTCTATTCCCTTATTCAATTTATCTTCCTCTTTTGGAGCACTATCCGAAATTAGAATATATGTCATTGGAAAAGAGAGTTTGAGAGAATTATACAGATAGCATAAAAAATAATTTCTAATTGTTGAACCAACACATGCTGTATTTTCATCTGCTGTTAAAGATTCCATCTGTTATAAAATCTTCCACATGTCAAATAAAGACAGCAAGTGAAAACAAACTAAAAAAGTGTGAGCCTTTGCTTTTGAAATGTATTTATTCTATTTGCAAATCAAAATTTCTAGCCTTCATAAATTTCTGTATTTGATATATGGCAGCAACCGACAAAGAACAGAACGATTACTGTACGATATATAACTGTGGTTCTTTGAAATATAGTCAGTGTGGACCTGAGTTTTTGAATAGTTACATCCACAGAGGCTACACATGCACCTCCTCATGCTTTCCTATGAGGGTACTGGTCCCGGGGTTGTTACCGACATGGAACTGACATATTGTAGCTTCACAAGCTGGCATGTTGTATATTCACAGGCTGCTGCGCAATCACTTGCCCTATAGACAGGCCCTGACAAAGCCCTTCCTCAGTGCACTTTCATTAAATCTTATAGGAAAATTGGATTCATTTAACATCGTTTCACATAAAGTTGCATTTTTCAGGAACGTAACTACAATGTTAAGTGAGGAGTTACTGTATGTTTAATGATAGCATGGTACACGTGACCCTTCCCAAATAAATGTACCAAGAAGTTTTTCCACAGTTAGCCAACTGAATCAATAACTCATCAACTATATGTCAAAGATGACATACTTTTGTCAAGTTGTTTAAAAAAAAAACAGTTGGCAAGAGATTAACACTGCATAAATAAATTTTAAATTGTGGCTTAGAGAAAAGAAGAACTGAACGTTCTCTTAGATACATCAACATTAAATACAAAAAATGGAGTTACAGTAATGTTAGGGCCTGACTGAAATCCACAGATACAAGGAAATTCAGAAGCATGAACATTGTTCTGCCTTTAAATCACAAGACACCAAATCAAGACCATAGCTCCATTGTGTTAGGCACTGTACATATACATACAGTACTTGCCCCAAAATGCTTACAGTCTAAAATAGACAGAACGGATGAAGTGGGGGAAATATATTATTTTTATTTAACAGGAAGGGAACTGAGGCACAGGGAGACAGTGATTTCCCAAGGTGATTCTAAGTCCATGGAAGAGCTGGAAAACAAACCCAAATCTCCTGAACCCAAGGACAGTGACTTAACCACAAGATTATCCTACCTTTATATATTGTACTGATTCCAACTTTCCTTTGTGCTCCTCCAGCCTGACCACACTCAGCTAAATATACCAGCTGTGTGGCCCTTATTAGGCAAACAGACTACTCCAATTCAGCCAGTTATGTAATACCTCCATCCTTCAACTCAAAACTTTGTTACATAACAATCCTGTATACTAAATCAGATACCACCAGAAATTCTAATTTTAATATGAAACAAATACAATTTTTACCACAGTGTATCATTTTAAGGCCAAACCAAATGTGATAGCTGCTATAAATATTTTAATGAAATAAATATTAATAGTACCATTCAACCCAAACAAAAACTAATGGTCAAAGAAATTTTAGGGTATGGCCTACAGCAGAGTGTTGCCCTGGTCACCTACAGAGGATTGAAATGGGGGTTGTAGTTTCTCAACCTCACTTCCTCATAGCCAGTAAGAAAGGCACACTATATACCCAAACTGGTCACTCTAAAAATGACTCCTCTAGTTGATTTGGCTAACCCAGTATGACACCGCCTGTAATAATCAGTAACTGGCAAGTAGGAGGTATATTGAATTTAAGTGATTGTAAGTGTCCAGGGTTCTGCCAAACCGGATTCCACTTTCTGCTTTGTTAAACTTGGTAGTAGTCAACTGTGCAGTTGCAACCAGAAAGGATTTCTCCTAGCTGGGCAGATTAGCCTGAGGGCTTGTCTACATAGCAGGTTATTGTGTTGCAACCCATGTGTGAATCTATAGGGCACCAGCCTGCCATTCAAAGAATGTTAAGCTACCCTCTGGGACTCAGTAGGAGGGTCTACATAAGTCACTGCATGGAAAGCTGAAATGTTGTAGAGCGGGATGGGCAAACTTTCTGGCCCAAGGGCCACATTGGGGTTCGAAGTTGTATGGAAGGCTGGGTAGGGAAAGAGGTGCCTCGCCAAACAGCCTGGCCCTGCCCCCTATCCGACCCTCTTCCCCCACTGACTGCCACCCTCAGAACTTCCGACCCATCCACCTCCCCTTTGCTCCTTGTCCCCTGACTAATCCCTCCAGAGACACCCTGCTCCTAACCACCCTCACCAAGACCTCACCCCCATCTACGCCCCCCCCCTGCTCCTTGTCCCTCACCGCCCCCTCAAGAGACCCACCTGCTTCTAATCACCTGCCCCAGGACCCCATCCCCGTCCAACCCTCCTGTTCCCTGTCTGCCCCGACCCTTAGCCACACCTCCGCTCCCTGACAGGCCCCCTGGGACTCCCACACCTTATCCAATCCCCTTCCCAATTCTCCGTCCCCTGATCACCCCCGGAAACCCTCTGGCCCTCATCCAACCCCCCCACCCTCAGCCCCCTTACCTTGCTACTCAGAATAACATGTTTGGCCTGGAGCCAGACACGCTGTCGCACAGCCCTGCCCCAGAGAGCTCCGCTCGTGCGTCGCACTGAGGCTGTGTGTGTAGGAACGGTGGAGAATGGGGGGATGAGCTAGCCTCCCCAGCTGGGATCTCAGGGGGCTCGACAGAATTGGCCATAGTTTGCCCACCCCTGTTGTAGATTCACAGCCTGCTACGCAGTCACGTGTCATGTAGATAAGCCCTGACAGAATTCTTCCTCTATGCACTTTACAGATTTCAAATAATAAAGAAGAGGACTCCGGAGCATTTTCAATGATGACATAATTTAATCACTGAGTTGGGCAGTTTATCATTCTTGTTGTGCCGGAACTTGGTTGGCTGAGCCTGACAGTGAAGAATGAAAGAATTCCAGCCCTAGTATCCCAAAATCCAGGTTTACGCTGGAAAAAGAGAGTAGAGTCAGGCACATATCAGTAACATCATTTAGTGCTAGGCCCAAAGTACAAAACACTAGCCTTTTAGGGAGCTGATTCTCTTCAGAGGGAATAAGTTGGGTGAAGAGACAATTTGCATCTGTTTGGGAAGTAGGCTGACTTAGCAGATAAACATTGACTGAAGGATTGTAGGGACCTAGACCACTGGATTAACAACACACCCAGGTTTTATTTAACAGTAAAATTGAACCAGTGACCTTTAACCACTGTAAAGCATGTGTTTTACTTTAGGGCTTTCCGTGGTGGAGCTCGGCAATATTTCTTTCATAAAAGTTCATGTTAGAAATTAGTTACATTTTAACTTAATTAAAACAAAGCTCTCTCTGTAATAAATTACATAATTTTTTTCTTTGACTTCTACCATAACCTGAGGAGTAAAGTGTTTTTTGATAAATGCACCTTACTTTCTAAACATGGTTTGACAGAATTGTGCTGCTTGACTGAACAAAAGTGTGAATAGCTCTTATATCCAAGAGTAGTCTGCTGCCCAGAGGAAAAGGACATGACCTGTTTTCAAAGCATGCAGGTGGAAGCCAATTAGAAAAAAAAAAGAAAAATGAAAATAGCAAGGAATTCTGTGTTTATCGTGTTAAGTACAAAGAACTGGAATTCCTATTAGAATAGCCTTGCGTGAAAAACATGAATTTGGAAGCAGTCCAATATTATCTAAATATTGAAGTTGAATTAAACTAAACGAAGTCCCAATAATTTATGACAAAGTCAAGTAAAAATCATGCCAACAGTACCTTAATACAATACGCTATTCAAGATGATTTGACTATATAAGAGGTACAAGCTAACTCTTTGATACCATTAACCCTAAACGACAGACGTTTAAACTGATATTACTCTAATTAACTGGCTACTGCCTCCACCAATAATTCAAGTTTTGCTGAAAGATAGCACCAACACTGTACTCGACTTCAACTTTGCCCTAGTGACATCAAATCATATTACAGCTAAATTAACAGTTGTGAAAATTTTCGGCCTGGTAGACCCCATCATACACAGCCTTTAAATGCCATTTCAGTTTCTATCAAGACAGGAATCAGCAGACGTAATTTTTAATACAGCTGCAAAACAATAGGACCCATTAATAGCTGAACTTTTGACAGCATATTCATGATGATTTATGAGTTTGTATATAATTTGATTATTCTATTAATTCTACTGATTACTGTTTCAGCTAATACAGTGAAGGTCACTTCCAAAATAAATCTTCATTACATTTCACAGAAAGTAACTGCCTCCAACTAGCTGTTTTCTTTAATTAAACACTAATGTAACAAGAAAGAAAATAGGCTTTAGGGTTGCTGCATCTGTTGCTACAAGAGGAGTATATTGGTTTGATGTAATGCTCCCTGATCCTAATTTTTAAAAAAACAGAAGAGCTCTTCATCTGACATCTTGATTTTCAATATAGAAATATCAAACACTTACATTTACAGATTATCTTCAGTCCATTTTGAAACTACTTAAATCAAGAAAAACACATCACAAGATTACACAGAAAAGCATTCATTTATAATATATGGTCTTTTTTATTTTTTAAAATTTGTGTGTAGTGATTACACAAGAAAAGTCCTTGCCCTAACAGTTTTTCCTATAGCAGGATACACAATTTTTTCCCTCTTCCTTAAAAATGACTGACTACTCTGTGACCATAAGAGGGCAAGCTTTGGAGAAAGATCAGAAACAAATATGCCAAAGGCCTTTATTAATGCATTATCCTCTTTCAATTTATTTTTTACACACAGGGCAAGCTGTGTCCGGAATCTGATATTATATTCTTTGTTTCCTCAAAGTCTCTGGAACTTCAACATTTCCTGAAGAATAGCATTATATGTTCTAAAAGAACTCTGGAAAATAGGCTATAGCCAACACAAACATAATTCAAAACAAAGCCATATCTCCATAAATAGATTAATTTTCTCCATCAGAAAATTGCAGTATACAAAAGCAAATCTTAGTATGCTTATAGAATACTTGGAAATTTTTTAAAAAATATCAGCCCTTTCAGTGAATAATTCTTTTTAGGACGAACATCACACCATCAGTAACTCTTTCTGGTGTCAAGGGAATTATTGGGAAGGGCAAGATATTAAAAGATGCCAATCTCCTACAAAGCAGTAAGGTGCTTTGACAAGCAAATGAATGGCAGAATCAACTATTTGGATTGTTTCTCTGATTTTTGAAGCATTATATTTGTTTTGCCAGTAACATTTTAACTACGCCTTCAAGGATTGTCTCTAAAACTTGGTGTATTAGCATAAGTAGCAAAAAGACAATATTTAGGTTATACTTAAATCTTACATAACCTGTAAGTGTATAAGTAGACTCATCTGGAGGATACCCAATTTCCAGGAGAGTATGATGCAAGATCCACTTTTCTTCATCCATCTATGTTCCTATTGCAAGTTATCTTCTTGATCTTTCACTAACACATGGAATCAGCAACGAGTGGGAAGCCAGAGGTATACAACTAAGACTAGGTGAAGGGACATCCTGGCTGAGAGCCAGGAGGAGATCCATGCTGAAGAATAACATACTGGATGAAGAGTATTGGCCTCTTCACTCATTTGGGTTTGTGGTGGACTCTTTTCACAGTAGGAGCACAGGGCAAGGAAGAAGCATAGTAGATACCAATGGAGGGGGAGAGAGTTGCACTGGTGGGGGGATGTTTGGAGGACAGAGTAATCCAGCAAAAAGCAACACTCAGAGCAATCTACTAAATCTATTCCTCCTCAGGATCCTAAGGGCTAAAACCTATATTATTATAATCTAATTTTAATTGTTAAGAAATAACTCCTCCCCTCTATATAAAACCAAGTCTGCTATTTAGCTAAAAATTTATGGCACAGTACTGTGCACTTGATTTTAATTGGGAGCAAGTATGGTTAAAACAAAACCTGGGGGTCAGACAACTGGGTGCTATGTCTGGCTTTGTCACAGACCCCTTTGTGACAACCTCTGTGCATCAGTTTCCCCAAGTATAAAATGTGCATAATTCCAAAGTACCTCACACAGGTAAAAATAAACCACAAATATGAAATGCATAAAGATCCTCAGATGGCATAATCTACACAAAATTGCAACATTTTATTAGGCTTTACTAGGATTAGTAAAGAATGATGTAAAATTCTTATTTCTAAATGACATCAAATTGAACAGCATAAATATGACACTCCAGCAACAACACTGAACAATTTAAGTCAGAAACTTGGATGGCCATGTAACTTTTGCTTTAAATGATTAAAAAAAGTTTTCTAGTTCATAGGATTTTGGCATATTTCTTGGCTCTGATCCTGCAATAAATACTACACAAGTGTAGGATCTTAGGAGCTATCCCAACATCTAACATTCAGTCAGCAGAGTTGTGTAACACAATAAAAACATTTATGCTAAGCTCTGTATTTAGCACCATATACTGTTAATATACAAGGGTAATTTAATATATTAGTAAGATTATTAATACATAATGTAACTCTTGCAGCACATGGCTGATAATTAAGAAGACGTAAGGGGGAAAACAATTAGTTGCATCCATTAGTACACTTTGCTGAAAATTTAGATCCCGAAAGATAAAAAAATCAATATGTATAACTATGCTCTTTAAAATAGTCATTTAATATAAAAGGTGTCATTGCAGTAACAATTTTCTATAATTAAATGTACTTATTAGGAATGGCTCATTACAAACATTTTAGAATATTTTTCCCCAACGTTTAAAATAATTTGATATGCCTAACATACACACACCATACTTAGAAAATTAACATTGCATCTATACATTTTACAACAGTAGCAAGTAAGGTGCAAATGTAATACAAACACTGCTAGTTCTATAGTATGCACACACACTCATTGTGGGAGCATCTCTTTTTCCATGTGTATGAATCTCAGCACAAAGAGGAAATTCTTGGAAGTCAGAGATAAAATTGCCAGACCAGCATCACAGTTCACAACACCACTTTGAAATGTATGCAAGAGGAGTCGCTATTTTAGTTTCCTAGAGGGATGTCTCTGAGCGACAGTGATAAGGACAGAGGAGGGGTCCTAGATTAAAAGGAAGAACAGGACTGGGATAGTCACGTGGAAGCAAGCTTCACTGCAAAAAGGAAACCAGGTCTCCCCTGCAGTAAACTGATGCTTAACCCACATGAATTATGAAAACTACCATCAGGGTGCTTTTGTGTAAATCTATCCTAAGGACTACCCCTACCATAGGTCTAACTCTGTATGTCTTTCTCCTGAACAGTTTATCAGAAGGCACAGAATAAATGTGACACGTTAGGACTAAAACCATCTAAGGAGAAGAGAAAGATGGGTCTTTCAGAATCCCTCAAAGTGATAAAACTCAGGCTCAATAATATGACGACGGAGGCTTGTTCCATAGCTTTGAATAAATCACTATCTCCGCCACATACCTGTGAGGTATGCCCTGGAGATTGTTCAAATGATGTGTCCTGTTTTATCACAGCTGCTCTTTAGGCATATAGTCTGTCCTCTGAAAGCTGGGGTCCAGAATATTTGGAAGCTTTGCATGTTAAATAGGAGACCCTGGTCTCAGTATGTAGCTCATGTAGAAAGTGAAGAAGTTGAACATTATACCCTTGCTGCTCTGTCTTGCTTAGCAGGTAGGCAGGCACTGCACATTATATTGGCTTTAATTTCCAAGTGGCCTTTATGGTTAACTCCAGGTAGAATGTGTTTAAAATAGTCTCTGCAAAAGCAGAAGAGAAATATTTCTTAATTTTCCTCACTGTTTTACAATAGGATTTATGAGGAATTCACTCAGGTCCTGAAGACAGTTTTCAGACAAACATGGGAAACTTAAGTCACAAAGGATTCTGAAAGCTTATTGTGGTAAAAGCCTATTTGGAGAAAGTCACAAAAATTGCAAGTATTCTGTCATTTGTGTAAGTATAAAGGGATATTAATAATCTAGGCTTTATTTCAAACCAGAAATGTATTTGCTTCCAGAAACTGCAAAATAAATCAAAACTTGGAACAGAGGTGACTAAATACGACAGACTTCAGCAGCATGAAAGGTCTTCTGAGCACATCTCCAACACCCCAGAGAAAGAATTTTGGAACTGGTCTGAAGTCAGTTGTTCACAGAACACACTGGATTTCTTGGTTGTAGAACTGTCTATCAGCCCCCAGTATGAAAACTACTCAGTCTTAAAACAACTTAGGAACAAGAACTGAATTTATCCTATAATAAAGAATGGCATAAAATAGCTCTTTAGCCATTCAGGAGTCTGGACTGCCACTTTACACACCTACATTTAAGAAATTTTCCAGACAATCCACAGAGTGAAGCAAAGAGTGACTAACTCTCATTAGAAGTACACAGCACACGTGCCTAAGTTTTGAGGAAAGACCAGAAACGAATTTGAGAATTACTATTTTAGATATTAATATCTATAACATGTAACATTTTGTAACTGGAGGAAAATTAACCAAAGTTTCAAAGCAAAAGTTGCTTAAAATAAGCTTACTAATGGGCAAAAAGATATATTCAGGCATTGGAAGGACAATATACAGTAGACTCTTGATTATCCAGGATTGGGTTAACCAGGTTGTGGGTCATAACCAGGTTGTGGGCCAGGATGTCATAAAAAGAATACACGTAACTTGCAGGGCTGGCTTTGGCTTTGTTGCCACCCCAAGAACAAAAAAAAAATCAAAAAACCCACCAGGGCACAGGGCAGGCAGTGAACCAACACCTCCTCCCCCGAGCACAGGGTGGCTGGTGAACCAACCCCCCGCCCCCGCCCCATATTTCCTATGGATGGTGATTATCCGGGATTTTATTAACCAGGATTAATTTTTTCCCTAACATCCTGGATAATCGAGAGTCTACTGTATTACTTTCTGTATCAAAATGGATATTGGTTCTTAGAGATGCTGACTATGAGAAATCTGTCTTTAAAATGGGACAATCCTGAAAAATTTAATGACAAAGTAGATCTTTCTCAAACAATGCAAAGCCGAATACAACAAGGAATGCATTTATTCTTGATTTTTCTGTCTCTTCTGCTTGTCTTGATATACCTTTCCCAAACTCCTCCATACTCTGCTTCAAGATAAAACTGTCAATAGAAAGGTGACTTAAATTTACTTTAGTTGCACAAATTCTTCTCTAATAGAAAGATCTATTTGGATCAAACTTAGCACTTCTGTAAGCAGATGTAACTAGTAAACTCAACAAGATTACTCTTGCAACCCAGGGAGTTTTTCAATGGCAACTGACAGAGGGCGCACCATACCATAACTCAGTCATTGCCACAATACACTTGTTGTCATAATCTGTATCTAAAAAGTTTCTTATAAGATATCATATGCAAATCGGTAACATGCTGGTCATTAACATTATTGCATGATGTATGTATGGCCTTTGTATAAAGAATTATAGACGTGTGCTGGAAATATGTTCTTAAAAGGTGTTTTGCAAGCAATGTATAAGCTCAGCCTATCCTAAACAAATGAATGTTGTTTCACCTGTTTTCCTGTGTCTTCAATATAAACTGAGCTACGTAATACTTCAGAGCACAATGAAACACACTTCTACAAATAAAGCACACAAAGCTACAAGCTAAATGAGCATGGCAGAAGACTGCTTAATGATTTAATGATCACAACAGAGGTGTCACACAGGGAGCTTCTGGGGGGAGAATGGAGGGATGCAAGGAGCTCCTGGTGCATGCAATGAGCTAAGCCTATAGAAGCGAAGCGTGTGTCCTAGTATATTTTTATCATATGTTTAATTGAATATTTTAATATTTAGTAGTAATCACAAGATTAACTTCTATGCATAGACAGATTGAAGTGGAGGTTTTTCTAGCCGTAAATCCCATTCACCTTATAATGGAGAATCCTTTTCCAGGATTAGAGCCTTAGACCTCAAACCTGCAAGCAGTTCTACCCTCACAAAGCAGCTTGCATGAGTGTCCGCATGTAGACAAGCCTTTGCTAACACTATTTTAGAGCCCTATTCATCACTCCACTGGAAATGGAGTTTTGCAATGGTATCGAATAGGGTCCTTAAAGAGATGCTGGCAAGATAAAAATAATATTTTTGAAACAATCTTGTCGTGCATTAACAACACAGTCTTAATTAAGAAATAAAAATTTTACTTTTTGCATTTCAGTTTCATTATTTATATAAAGCAATCAGAGTGGTGAAACTATAACTATTACTATTGTCAGTTTCATTTTCTGAATGTTATACAGCAGAAATGCTATTAGGTTGGTGTTTTCCATACTGCAAGGAAATATTTAAATCCTCTTTAGGTGCAATAAACTGCTTACTTTTATTGAAAACATTTCTATTGGGTTACTAAATCTATATATTTTTAGCCTTAACCACTTGACAACATCCTTATAATCACCCAAAGCAGGATTCTATACTGTATATTCTGGTATTCTGAATAATACCAAGTATTCAGCCAGTGAAGTAGTTAGTAACTACTTAAATATCTTCAATGTTTTCAAATAACTTATTTAAACAGACATACAAATAGCACAGTTTGTGAAGAAAGTATCCCTCTTAGAAGTGAACTATTATTCACAAAGGTCTTCATATAAGTTTCAACATAAAGGTTATTTCCAAATTAAAAGTCTCTTCCTGTCAAAACCTGAGAAATAATGTGGGCAAGGACACAAAAAAGCATTCCATAGCTTTATTAACGACAATGCTCACTGATCTGTGAATAACCTGAAAAAAACAGGGATTATTGAGTTACTTTACCAATCTATCCATCCATCACAAGAGAAAAGGCCTCAAAATGATGGATTATCTCACCTCCCTAATGTTTATCCCAAGGAAGATTCTCTCCTCAAGGGAAAAACAAACAGATCATACAAACAATCATGCTAACTACACTTATTCATGTTGCATCTCTATGCCAGGATGAACTGTAACTGAAGATCTCTCTTTTTTTTAAAGTGTTATGTCGAGAGCCCCATTATTTAAATTAAATGCAAGTGAAAAGTTCAGAAAAGAAAAGCACGGTAAGTACTGGGCATATTTTCTTTAAGTGTTAAATGTGAACAAGTATTGACTTGATTCATCTTTACAGTATTCCAATATGAATTTTCAGGTCAAAGAAAAGAAGTTCTCTTAAAAATTGATACAAATCTATACAAAATTAAATATTTTAAAATTTAGGACTCAACTCAGATCTTAGATATGGATAACATATCATATTATGTGATAAAATAAGCTGTCCCATTTTCAGAGATATACTCCATAGCTGATTTCATAAAGCTCAGTGCTATCTGCCAACAGATCTGGGACAAAATCCATTATAAGCATCCTTCTAATCTACAGACCTAGGGAAAATATGGCTTCCTGGAAAACATGACACAAATAATATTAGACTTATCCTGGAAGGCTTGAACAAATCACATGGAGATCTCAAATGCAAGAGCATATCATCTCTTATCAATCTCTGAACTTCTGGTTTCTTACAAGAAGTTTTTAAATCCATCCTACAAAACCAACTATACACCCTAGACTAATTCTCAGGCTGCATATAGATTTTGGCAATCACAAGAAAAACAGCAACCATCATTATTTTCATGATGGGACTCTAATTTTAGTTAGTATTCCTAGGGACAGCCTGTATTTTCTCCTGGCTCTCTTAATGACAAACTGAGATCAGAGCCAGAATGAAGAACAGATGGTTGAAGATGAACCCGGATAAGATTAAGGTGATGTTGATAGAAATAAGATAGCACTTCAAAGAACTCTCCTCCTCCACAATAATTTTACCCAGTATAATTTATCCACAGATTTACCTTAATCCTCAGACTTGGGGAGCTCTACACTCCACTCAGAAATGCAAAGAGCCTTAATGGCAAAAAAAATACTCACTACAGCAGCTAGGCCAGAAAATTTCACCCAAATCCCACTGGCCTCAGGATCTCTCCATAATGTTTCATTTGTTCTTAATGCCTAGGCTTAATTATCAGTTCTCTATATCTACAAAATGAAGTCTTATATCTTTAAACAGTATTAATTACTTTAAAATGCAGGAGTACACCTGCTTATCAACACACATCAGGGAGAACAAATCACTCTAAATTACTGCTTTTTGTACATGTTCCCCACTGAAAATAGGAGTCTTCCTCAATTTTCAAAGCCCTGCATGGAATTCCTCCAGGCTACCTGAAAAAGTCTCTCTCTCTCCACAACCTCCCATTACAGCTTTGTTCCAAATATGCCAACCAACAGGGAGTCACAGAACTTGACCAGGAGACAGACACTGTAGAACTCCCCACCAGAAGTACTAAAAATGATCACTAGACTCCACTGCATTCAGATGGAATGCAAAACACACCTCTTGCCTAAGCTTTCTAGCAATGGTATCTTTTTGCATTCCAACACTCTCAGTCTTCTATTTTCAATAATAATTTAAAAGCTCAACCTGGTTTTTGTGGTCAAGAAGAGTCACCATTTTTACCGGTGGAAGGTGCTCAAATACTTTGGTAATGTGTGCTAATATGGAAACATAAATAGGTATAGAAGTACACAATATTTTAAATAAAGCTAATATGAAACAATACAATGCTATTCCTACATTGAGTATTTCCTCTAGGTAATTTTTCTCATTTCTAGGTAAACTGACTCACTTCCATCCTGCAAGTATAGAATAGAAGCTTTCTGTGACAACACACACATTTCAGAGTTGCTCGCTTTTACATCAGTTATAGTCAAAGATGCTGGAAAATTTTGTATAGAGGGGGTGCTGAAAGCCATTGAACCAAAACTGTAAACCCTGTATACGATATAAACCACTTCAAGCAGGGGTTATTGATGATTATTTCTGAAAAATGTGGGGTGGGAAGGAGGCACACAAAGCTAGAATAGAAGTCTTGAGCAAATTGCTGCTCCAAGTCAAATTTCATGTCTTTCAAAAAAGTCTGATATAGAAAACAGTAAATTATTGGGAAATTTTAAGGCCAAAGTAAGTACAAATGATTCATCAGGATAGTCTTCTAAAAACCCGGGAATCAATGTATACCTCATTCCTCTCCTTATAATATAGTTAGATGTCCTTTCCAATCCTTGTCTTCTCAAAATAAAGTGTCTCTCTATCAAATCAATTTGAGCCTCCTTCCTTCTATTGTTGCCTTTGCAGTTTGTTTAATATTTCAACTACTTGATGTAAAGAAATTCTGCCTGATTCAATTACAAAACTAGCCTCTCACTTCTAAATCATGTTCTCTGATTCATAAATGAGTTACTACACCAAATGGCTAATTAACATACATTCTGGATTTTAAAATGACCATGAACATCTCCCATAACCAAGTTACTGTATTGGCCAAGTCAAGCTAGTAATTCTTGCAAGTTAAACCTCCAAACCCAGGAAACATTTTGGTTGTCCTTTAATGGTTTCCCTACAACACAAGGACCAAAATTATACTAAATATTCTGAATGCTCAATCACTAGTGCCTTACACAGTGTAGTGCAAAAATAATTTGTCTCTCATGTTCACTGTGATATTGGCACTCACTCTCTATTTACCAGAAGATGCTGAAGTGCTGCATTACTTTGCCTATTGTATTTCCAAGGTAGCTGAGTTACAACTAGTGTGATGAAGTCAGACCACAAGGGTACAGGAGAGTGCTGGAAGGCAGGTATATTAGTCTCAGGATGTGCAGGTCCCTGTTCCCTGGATAGCCAAACAAAGGCTA
>ML677377.1:11834934-12093500 GCA_007922305.1 Dermatemys mawii | reverse complement strand
GGTCAGCCATCTTAGCTGATACTATTAGGGTCCCTGGGCTGGAGTCCGGAGTAGAAAGCGGGCCCGGGCTCCCCCCTTTTCCATCTTCCATGCTGGCCTGTGATGAAGGTAACTCACTGGGTGGTGACTCTTGCCAATTATACTGAGAAAGGGAGGTCACACTGGGGCCTAGATGAGTTTCTGAGGCCCCTAAATCTGCCAGGAAGCGCAGGACCCACAAGTACAGACTTGGAGCTTTGTCACACTAGGCAAAAGCATGCTGGTGCTCTCTTGCTAGCAGAGAAGTTTTCCATGTCAGTTCACCTATCCTTATTGCATATACCTCACATTCAACTGGTTGGGAATATAAACACAACTCCATTCTAGAGGTGTGAGGGGCTTTTCTTTAAGGTATGGGATATCACTTTTTTGTTCAAGCATAATTCCACATACTGTCTCCTAAGAAAGGAAGAATGATTTTGGTCTCATCAACATGTTAAAAACAAATAAAGCTATAAAAAAGTTCCTTTGCTTGTCAGCGTGGAACAATGTGAAGATTCCAATGACCTTTCCTGCAGCACAAATCCAATTTATGGATATAGAAATCTTACATCTGTAACTTGGCATACTGGGAAGTTCATAAACTGATATAAAATAGTTTAGTTTTCTCTACTAAAACATACTTGCTTAAACCAATAAAGAATTAATGCTGCTTTTATTCACTCAAATGTCTTCAGTACTTATAAAGTGTTGTACTGTTTATGCAGAATCCATTTAGAATGCAAGGATGTGACTTACAAATGTCTTTGAATCATTCACATAAATATGCATGTATGCCATTTATAACAGTAGCCTTGATGAGAACACAGTGTAGCTGGCTGCAAGAAACGCTTAAGAGGCTTACATTAAAACAGAATATAGAATGGTGGTTAGAAATCACAGAACAGGTGACACCTTATTCCGATGATCTGGTGATAAAAATTGTAGGATATGATGTATAGGCAGTAGAGTTACCACTTTACTATACAGACTGAAAAATATACTTCAGATATTGTTAAGTTTTAGCAAGACAATACCCACAGTAAGCCATCTATAACCATCAAAATTAATTTAATATAAAAAAATGAAGTTATGACTGCTTTCTAAATTGTTTCAATATTCACTTAAACAAAAAATGTTAAGATTTTAGATTGTTATTTTTATTACAGTGCTACTTTAAATCTTTTAAAAAACTATATGCTCACAATTTGATATAAAGCAACTGGTCTCAAGCCACATAGATATCTCCTTACTCTAACTATAAAGGTTGACCATTACTTGAAATAACAGTAACCAAAATAGTGGAATACTGTGGGCACAATCAAAAAGTTTGGCCAATCTGAAGAATTGTTATAGTCCTAGAGATATTAACTAACAACAACAGGCACAAAATTTCTAGAGAGAAGTGTGTTTAAGACTATGCGGTTCCTTTAAACCTATCACTGGTGTAGAACAGAATATTGCCTGTCTGGCCACTGAGCCAGCAACTCCTTGGGTCTTCTGTAAAGGTGTGCCCGTGAAATTGTAGTGAGGAAATCCCAACTTTGATGGGAAATGAAGCAAACATTTATCCCACTGTTTGAAAATAAAATATCACCTACTTGAAGGTGGTTACTGGTTTAGAATATTAGAAGACAACATAGTAAGTAAGTATTAGAGTGGCTAAATGATGAGAAGTCACCATCATTGCAGTCTGATTCCCACGTGCAGACCTCTCAGCCCAACTGAAATTCTGCTGAAGTAAGGTGAGCATAACAGTCCACCCACGCTGATGCAGCTATAGGATTGGGGGCCATAATGTCTAAAATACATAAATATTTGCTTAGTTAAGAAGTTGGTGAACTGTGTATTTTGTCATCCAACATTATCAGAAATTAAGAATAAGACATTTTGTAAAGTACAGCCTAAAAGCTTATTGCACACATCAAGTTACTGAATTTTCATTTGCAATATAGAACTGGATACATGCCCAAGACATCTGATGAAAGAAACAAATTGGAACAAACAGCTGACAACAGTAAACCCCATAAACAAAATTTTACTGACACAAACCACTGAAATGAAATCAAAATCAGAATTTAGAAATTAGGCAGAGGGCCGTTACTCCTATAAGTATACAGACAGGCTCCTGAGGAACTCAACCCAGAAATGGTACAATGGAACTTATTTTTCATATTCAGTGTTTATGCAAGACAAATACATAACTACTATCTGGTCACTTGCTCAAAAGATGTTGCAAACTCGTTTGTCTGAACTAAATGAAAAATTCTCAAACTTAACTGAATTGAATTTATCTGCTTGGGGTACAGAAATCCTGGCACCTATAAAGAACTACACTGTTTGCCTGTAATGGCTGTTGACTTTTTTCATGCATTCAGCCACCCGTCAAGGCAAATTCACAGGGTTTTCACATAGTCACAGACGTTAGGGATAAATCAGGACATTCCATACGGACGCTAGCTATCGGTGCCAATACCACCATGTTCCGAGAGAAGAGGATCCTTTAATTCATAGCAATGGTTGTGGCAATGTATATTCAGAGACAATACACCTTCCTATCCCCCATCACATATCCACCCTTCCAGCTGAGAGTGGCCTAAAAATTGGAATCCTCTTATAAGAGAAATTAAGAGTCCACTGTTGAGTTTGGAAAGGAGGAAAGTTATCCTTGAACACTCTCAAGAGAAACAATGGCAAAGCATGTGTATTATCACACCCACTGCAGCCTAAACAACAACCCACATTAGACCTTGTAACAACATTTATAGAAAACTGTCAGGATTGCCTCCCCACTCTGAACTCTAGGGTATAGATGTGGGGACCCGCATGAAAAAAGAAATAACCCCCACAAGCTTATTTTACCAGCTTGGGTTAAAATGTTTTTCCCCAGAACACAAATTCTTTTGTATTGGGACCTGGTACGCTGCCACCACCAAACTAGGTCTAGGGTAGTTTGGGGACCCTTCTTTCCCTTTCCACTAACCCCCAAACTTCTTCCTTCCCTGGGAAGCTTGAGGAAAAAAAAAAACCAAACCTCGCCTGATCCTGCGAGACGTGCCCGATCCAAAACCAGGATCTTACACAATGAAAAACAAGCAGTCAGCTTCTTAAAAGAAAGATTTTAATAAAAGAAAAAAGAAAGGAATAAATCCCTTATAACCATCAATAGAACAGCATCTACCATAATCAACAAAAGGATTCAGAAACCAAACCTTTCCCCCGAGGCAATTTTCTCCCACAGTTGATATCTCTGCTGAAGCTTACAATATCAAGAAGCACCCAGCCAACACTCACCACTGAGAACTCTCCAAGTGATAAAGAGAAGGTAAACTTACTGACTACAATACTTAATAGAATCTTATAGTTACAGTGAAAGACATAGGTGTGTTCATCCCATAGCCGAGGTGAACAGAGAGACCCAGAGAGAAACTGAAACTTAAAATCCTTTGTCTCCTGAGGAATTTCTCATTGGTCAGTTGTCCACCTCTCATGTTACCTTCAGCTTAACCCCTTACAGGTAAACACTAATTCTAGGCTACTTCACACTTATGACAAAAACCCATTCTCAGACACCGTCACAGAGCCAAAGCATCTAATTACAATATACATACAGAGGATGTTTTCCTAGAACTATCCCCAATGACTTCAAGATCTCTTTTTTGAGTTGTAACAGCCAATTTAGATCTCATCATTTTATATATATTATTGGGATTATGTTTTCCAATGCACATTACTTTACATTTATCAACACTGTATTTCATCTGCCATTTTATTGCCCAGTCACGCAGTTTTGAGAGATCCTTTTGTAGATCTTTGCAGTCTGCCAGAGACGTGAGAATTTTTGTATCATCTTCAATTTTTGCCACTTCACTGTTTGCCCCTTTTTCCAGATCATTTATGAATAAATTGAATAGGACTGGGCCCAGTACAGACCCATGGGGGACACCACTATTTACCTCTCTCCATTCTGAAAACTGGCCATTTATTCTTACCCTTTGTTGCCCATCTTTGAAACCGTTACCAATCCATGAGAGGACCTTCCCTCTTATCCTATGACAGTTTACTTTGCCTAAGAGCCTTTGCTCCAGTCTGACTCCCTTGCCCCTCTAGAAACACGTACTCTAGTAACATGATTAACCATCCTATTAACCAGACTTTGGAGCTGAGGAAATGAGTGTCCCTGTCATGGCCCCAGCAATGTTACTAGAACAAGAGGACTAATGTGTATTGTCAGAGAAGTATCAAGTTTTTATTTTAGAATCAATGCCTCTCCTTATTTAATTATTTTCGGGGACTTTGTGTAGTACAGAAGTATGAGAATTTTTGAAGTAAGCATCCAGAACTGCAGTACTTGTATATTCTGTGAACAACGGTGTATCAGGACTCAGAAAACTGGCTCAACAAGGAATGTTTAATGCAATCAGTATTTATGTTGCACTGTGAATTTGGGTTTCCATATACAGTAGAGATTTTGTGAAGAGAAAGGAAGGCCATGTGTCTATATTCCTTCTTCAGTATGAATAAGCATGTTCTAAGACAGGATTTAATATAAAGCAATGTAATAATGTAGTGTTTTAAAATGAGCAAGACTTTTCTATGAAAGCAACTCAATTAGGTCACATCAGCTTGTGACTGCCAGTTTGGATTTGTTCCGTCTGAGGCACAAATCCTTGAATCTGCTTTTGAAACTGAAAACAAAGCAATAAAAATCAGCCATGGAGATTTGCCACGTAGATGAAGGAAAATTCTTCATAGTTAACCTATAGGGCTAGCCCTGTTGCTTGCTTATATCTTTTTTTATGGGTTTCTTACTTTCTTATGGGTTTGATTATAGGTTTATATTAGACTATGGTTTGGGGTTTGGATCCCATTGGGTGTCTGGGTGTTGGAGACAGGTAACCTGCTGAGCTGTTTGCAGTTAAGTCTGCAGCTTTGGGGGTGTGGATTAGACTCTGGGTGTGTGTTGCAGCAGGCTAGCGTGTCTGGCTCAACAAGACAGGGTTCTGGAGTCCCAAGATGGCAGGGAAAATGGGCTCAGAGGTAATTTCAGCACATCAGGTGACAGTCCCAAGCGGGGCTCTGACCAAACCCATCACACTACCAACAAGTGCAATGGGATCCCTTTTAGGAATGCACTGCTTTAAGTGACTTAATACTGTTCTG
This sequence comes from Dermatemys mawii, assembly GCA_007922305.1. NCBI lineage: Eukaryota > Metazoa > Chordata > Testudines > Dermatemydidae > Dermatemys > Dermatemys mawii. The sequence continues at coordinate 12,088,319 of ML677377.1, read as the reverse complement.
AAAAGTTATATATAAATAAAAAGGGTAATCTAGCACATTTACTCAGTTTTACTACCATGGCTGGCCCATCACTGATAGCCAGTCAAAACGTTATACTTAGTCATTGCTAAATTTATGCCATAATATTTAACTTGGCAGAAACTTAAACTTTCTACTCTTTAAAATTAAAACAGATGAACTTTTAGTCCCATCTACTAAACAGTCAAACTGAAACGTCCAGTTCAATGTTACACTGCTCTAAAAGAAATCTCTTTTTTCTAAAAAATATAAGAACAAGTTGAGAATTTTCTAGTCTACTAAAATACAAGGCAAACAAAAGTGATGTTATTCCAAGTCAATCTAATGCTAACTCATTCTGTAATCAAATATTTCCATTTACTACAAAAGAGAGAGTCCTGCTTACCTGCAGAAGCATTGTGGGATCTCTCCTTGACCATACAAAGGAAACAAAAAGGGTGTATTGCCATAGCGTCCAAGACACTGAAGAAAGTGCTTTGTTGCCTTGAGCCCATCTATGGTGCCACTGTCAGCCTCCGACACCATTGCAATAGAATGCAGAATAAAGTGTTGCAAGTTGGATGTTAATTTCTGAGTTTTCAAGTATTCTGAAAATGTACGTTCCTTGTAATCTGTTACAGAAAAAAAATGCAATTAAAATAAAGGATGCAATTTAACAGCAATTTTTCTCCATTATAATTCCAACTAAAAGAAACATTTTTACATTTAAATATTTTGAAAGGTGAGCACTAAAGAAAACGTAACAGTTTAGTAATGACAACTTAATTTTTCAATGTGTCTGATTGGAAATGAGTAAGCCAAAGCAATGGAAGTTAAAAATGGACTCTCAGTCTTGACTTTGAATTTAAAAAAAAATCCTCATAAAAAATTAACTTTTGAGAATGACAGAAATCAACTGCCTGTGAAGAGACTCCAGTAGTCTGGCAGGTTTTAGGAGAACAGAGTAGTAGTGACACACCTAAAAATGTTTTCAATGAGTCAAGCCTGATCTAAATACAATTTTTGTACAAGTTAGCTGTTTTTCGATTAGGGATGCAGTTTTCTACCAAAATAGTGAAATTAGTACTCCTAGTATGGACAGTTTATATCAACACAAATGTGCATTTATACTAGTATAGCTTATTCCCATAAGGGAAAAGGATAAACTCAAGTGGGACAAGGCATCTTGAAACAGGTTGCATCACTTGAGAGATGCAGGTGTTGTAACATTTTAATTACATGGGTGTAGTTAAAGTATACAAGCCCCTAGAACAGCATTTTAATTCTGAATGCTGAACACTTGGAATATATAGGAAATGGCTGACTTATTATTCATAAAAAAGCACAACTGAGTGGAGATGGAACGTACCAGGGAATGAAGAGCAGATGATTAGGATTTCCTTTCCTTTTTTCAATATTATTGTTGATGCACTTGTAGATACGCAAGTCCCTAAGAAGCTAACTGAAGACAGATATTGTACATCTGCAACACTTCTCATACTTAAAACAGAAAATTCAAATATTGTGCTAAATTTAATTACCAGTCAATACATTTATTTTTATTTTAAATGGCACCTGCTATATTTCAGCTACTCATGTCATTCTATATAATGAAGAAGTCTCTTTTCCTAGGCTTATTTTGGTCATTTCAAAATTCAGACTATAATTCAGACATTTTTGACAGTGCAATGACAAAGTATATTTTCTATTTGAGCTTCAGCCACTGTTTTATTACAAATTTACTTACTACTTAAGTATAGCCATGTAGCAAATAATAAAATATACTACATTTTCTTTTATTGTATTGTCTTTATGAAAAAAAGGTAGCTCAGCCTTTCTCCATTTTAGGCTTCCTATATATATTGTATTATATTTTAGAGAAAATTTTTTTAAAAAAAATCACTGTCATGCACTCCCCATTAGAAATCTGCCCTCCTAAATGAACATAATGGTCTTAAGAGGAGCAGCTTTAAAGTTCTGAAAAATTTCAATTAGTTAAACTGAACTAAAAATATATCCAATTATTTCAAGGGCGGCTTTAAATCTGGTAACAAAGTCTGCGTAACCATCTCTGGAAGTAAAATAAATCTAATGTCATGCTAGTATATGAATCAATGAATTGCATCTAAAATTGATGTGGTGTCTCCTTTTTGGTACCTAATAAATTTTCTAAATGCCACCTTATATTCTCTCTCTGAGTACCTCTATTTCTTCCACCAGCAGCAAACCTGAAATTGCCTGTAATCTATAAAGCACTTTGGCCTAATGAGTTTTTACCTTCAGGATCTCTCAGAGTTCATCACTAGTCCGTCACATACTTCCCTCTGCTAGTTTTATCATTTCATTATCTAGATTGACCAATTCTCTTTTTTCTGGCACGTGCATGGCGTCCTGCCGGCTGTCATTCCTGCCACCCAATCCAATGCTCATATTAAGCCAAAGCAACTCCAAATTCACGTACCCTCCCTTAAACACATTCCAAGACAGTGACTTACATACTCAAATACTTCCTTTGCTCAAAAGCAAAGCCATTTTACATTTTCTGTCATCTATTAAGGCACCTGGATTCTTCAGTCTCTGAAATCTTTGTAATGTCTTAACTTCCTCTCCTCACTGTTGCCATTTTATTTTCCACATTTTATCTAACTCAGCTCCTAAACTTTAGAGGGCAGAGAATGCTTTAGGCAAATTACTCTCTAATTCCAGGATTGGAGATCACATCACTACATTCTTTGACACCTTCACTAGCTGACAAATAGTCACAAAATCCAATCCGAAACAGCCTTGATTTTCAGTTTTCCTTGGGCTTGGCTCCCTTTTCTTTGACTACTATCCACCTACTCCTACAGCTCCTGATTCAGCTCTACTCAGATTTGGTTTTCTTTCTCCCCTCCATGCAACTCTGAGGGGTAGTACTCTCTGCCTGCTCAGAACAACTGTTTTCAGGTATAGAATTAAAACACCTCTTTTAGGGTGTAAGACTGACTCATTGTATACGTACATGGCTTTCAGCAACATCTATTAAGGGTATCAAAATAAGATATATTCATTATCCAAAAGAGAAAAGAAAACCATGTATACCATAACATGTTAGCAAATACCTCAGTAAAAAAGTTACTTTAACATTTTGCAAACCAGCAGCAATATACTATGGAAACAAGGGGGGAAAAAATAAGTGAAATTGAGAAAAATAAGAGTAGGAGTTTGAGAAGCAGAATTTAATATTGAAGTGAAAAGATCAAAACATATTTTGAAACTGAATCCATAAAAGTAAATAGGATGAAAACACAGGAGCGCTATCAAAACTATAGGTAACTGAATGAACACATAGCTGTGTAACTGTATAACTTTTCAGTGAAATGCACTACCTTGGTATTCATCAGGATGTTGTTCATAGTCCAAACAAAACGTCAAAAATTTCATTAGCATTCTCTTTTCCATCATAGTGAGCTGTTTGCTGTTGAAGACATCTGCTCTGGAACAAGGTACCTGGAAAATAATATTTTAGTAGTTTTTCAAAGTGAAGAAAGGAAGAAAAGAGATTAATATATTAATCACCTGCTGAGCCTTTTAATATTCATCTATTGGTATATTCATAACCAGAATATACCTATACTATGTTTTTGTTTTTCTTTATTTTCCATCACCTTCAATAGCATCTTTGCTGCCTGCAGAGATAGTTAAACATGAACAACATTTTTTAACTTTACCAAATAACTCCTGTTGCCATTATTAGGCCAATGGCATTTCCCTCCTAACCAGGAGCAAATGACAGATCAAGTCTAGTTCTGTAGTCTGAAAAATACAAACTAGGTTTTTTTAGATTTAACTGCTGAGTCAATAGTGGTTTGATATGATCTTAAAGTCTAAGGCAATAATCTACTTAGTTCCACATGCTTCTTTCAGCAGAACAATATCCTAACACAGGGGTAGGCAACCTATGGCACAGGTGCCAAAGGCGGCACGCAAGCTGATTTTCAGCAGCACTCACACTGCCCGGGACCTGGCCACCAGTCTGGAGGGCTCTGTATTTTAATTTAATTTTAAATGAAGCTTCTTAAACATTTTAGAAACCTTATTTACTTTACATACAACAATAGTTTAGTTTTATATTATAGACTTGTAGAAAGAGACCTTATTAAAATGTTAAAATGTAGTACTGGCACGTGAAACCTTAAATTAGAGTGAATAAATGAAGATTCGGCACACCACTTCTGAAAGGTTGCCGACCCGTCCTAACATTTAATTTATGAAGTGAGACAATAGAAGTACCTACTTAGCACATCAGAGAGCAAATAAAGACAATTTGCAGGAAAAATACTAACAGCTGCTAAATGTCTCATGAATATCAATTTCAACTCATTTATATTTAAGAATCGATTCAATTTATACAGTGCATTCTTCTACAGTACCTGTTCCACTCTTCCTTCTCGAAAGGCAAGAATCCTGGTGACATTTTTGAACTCTGCGTATCGGCTAACATTAGACTTAGTTAGGAGGTCAATTAACAGTCCCCGGGAATAGAGCAGCTATAGAAATCAAGAAAATAAAATACTTGAGGATAAAGAAATAACAAGCATTTACATGAAAATCAAACAGTTACCTCACTCATATCAGATTTATAGACTCTTTCCTATAATTGCCTATAAGTAAGTACTATGAAATAGGACGATATGAAGAAATATAAAGACTCTAGAATAAGACAAAATGTTGTCAGCGTGAGGGATGAGATACACAAAATAGTTGAAGGATGGCATCCCATCAGAAAATTCGTTCCTACTCATCAGTGATATGGTTTTACTGGTTTGGCAAAATCAGCATATTGGGTTCAGTGCATGGGGAAGAGGGGATGTTCTCATCTGTACTATACAGGGACCGCTGGCTACCAGATGAACACTGCAATATGATTTCAGTAAAAGTTCTGCACATTCCTTTGTGTTTTGTTTGCCCTTCTACATCATCAGAATGGCTACAGAAATGGTCTTCGGCTCTGGTCACTTGAGATTTGAAAGATATACCAGGCTATGTCCATCGCCACCTCTTTTTCTCCCTTCACAGCCTCTCAATGGGAGATCTTATTCATTTACAGAGTTATCTTTATATTCTTTGTTAACAAATCAACGTCTTTTCCGGCTTCAAATCCATCATCTTCTCTCCAGCCCTGCATTTCAGGCTCACCTTTCTAATACCTAATGAATGGTAGGTGAGCAATGCAAAAAATCAACACGGCCAAACGTGAGCATCTGATTTTTCTTCCTTTAAGCTCTCCCTTCTCTTCTACTACCATGACCAAAAACGTGCTTCACAGCACTCAGATCCGTGACTTGTGTGTCATCTTAAATTTAACTCTCTCTCTAGACCCACACATCAAGACTATGTTTTATTACCTCTCTCTATTAGGACCTTTACTAATGTAATACAAATAGTTCGCAATTTAGTACTGCATTGCTGCTTTCTATAGAAGAGGCTATCATCTCGTTTGATGTTGACCACACATTTTTCCTGATTTATTTGTATTTTCAAGTTGTTAAAATACCACAGAAGCCTGATGCCTAAATTAAAGTTACGTTTCTGAAGGTATAAAGTGATAAAAACAAGTTTCTTTCCTTTTGCCCTCTTTTGAAGATCAAAACTTATGGGCACCATAGTTATCTTGCTTTATGTAGATAATTATTTTCCCCATATATCAGGGATTATCAAAGGGCCATGAGAATTTTTCAGTCAATCTTTTGGGTGATATTGAGTCAGTTAGTGTAAGGGAAAGTTACTCACCTTGCAATAACTGAAGTTCTTTGAGATGTGTCTCCCTGTGGGCGCTCCACTCTTGGTGATTGTGAGTCCCAGCACCGTTGATCCGAGATCTTCAGTAGCAGTGCCTGGTCAGGATGCATGCACTCAGCTGGTATCTCCCATCTCATTGGAATCTTCCTGAGCGCATGCGTCCCACACCCTCCTTACTTCCTTCTCTACCGTGGAGAAGTCATATTAATACTCCAAAGTAGAGGGGAGGAGGGCGGGGAGTGGAGCACTCACAGGGACACACATCATGCAGAACTTCAGTTACTGCAAGGTGAGTGAGTACCTGGGTCAAGCCATCCTCTCTTGTTATTCCCCGTTATTGGCTGCTTGGGAAAAATATATGGATTTGTGGATGTGACAAAGAAGCAGTATCCTAGAAAGAAGGGCCACAAGAGGGACCAAAGGTCAGAATGACTTCACTTGACCAGCATTAGATAATGCAACTGGGGTTTGAAATGTCTGATCCACAAGACCTCTCAGTGTGATGATACCAGCCTGAGTTTCATCCTTAAAAGACTACGTGAACAAGAGAGTGTGCTTTCCAAGGTCACCATAATGATAACCAGATGGCTTATTTCCCTACTTTCCCTCTGAAGAAAAAAACCAAACAATATCACAGACCAGCCAGCTGGCCAGAGGATGACGCCCACAAGCATGACTGTACCTGAGCAAGACGACACATCCCCAAAAATGCAGTTCCTAACTGACTCTGAAGCTCCACAAAGCAAGTGAGCCAAAGAGACGACCTCCCTCTTCTCACTTCCACTTCCCAAGTAACTTATCTTTTTGTTTCCTTAACTGATACCTGAATAGTTATGCAGGGATGCCTGCCAGGAAAGACCCATTAAGTGTTTTGGTTTTTTGGGGGGGGTGGGAGATGGAGGTGGAGAATGTATGTGTGGCCAAGTAAGGGTATGTCTACACAGTATACCCTCAGACTGTTTTAAGCCCAAGCCCACTATCATCCACACACACACCAGTCTGACTCAGACCAAAAAGCCTTTAAGACTTAAGCTTGCAGTCCCAGTGTAACTCGGGTCTAAGCCCTGTCATTTTGCAGTGTCAATGCAGCTCAAGCAGCAGACCCGAGACAGTCTGTACAGTGCTGTATGAACATGTTTGCATGGTTGAGAGATCTGGATCCAGCAAGTTTAAACCTAGGTTCACAATGCAGTGTAGACGCCTGAGTGTAGGCTTGGCAACAGAATCCACAAACACGGGCCCAACAGACTCAGTTTACAATACTGGACAGATATATCCTAAAAGCATGAACATATAACCCTATAGTACAACTTAGGCTGAAAGCAAATCTTACCACAGATTACTAGAGGTTGCTTGGGATGTGTGAAGATTCCAACCTTAACCTCTATGTATCCCCAAGAGAAAGTAAGCTGATAAATAAACTGCATAGAGATTGAACAATTTACTTAGCCTATCCTTGGTGTTATCTTAAATTTACTTTTATTATAGATTATGCTCATGCAATGATTTTACCAATTGTTTCTCTCAACTTGTTTTCTTTTTAATTAATGAATTTTAATTTGTATTATGGTTAACTCCTTCATTTGAATAATTTGATTTACATTGTACTCTTAATCTGTTTCTATTATTTACTGTTTTAGGGAAGTATAATAAATTAGTTAACTTTACAGTTCCTTATGTTCTTGAATAAAAGTAAAAAAAAAAAATATGAAATTCCTTTTCTCTGATCAAATGTTGATTAGGTAAATACAACCTTAAAGGAACTTTTAAGTAAACATTATTAAAATATTTGACTCAGGTCCTGAAAAGCCTATTACTACTATATAGAGAATGTGCACTCTCTGTATCATGCATCATTCTTCCCTAAAACTTTATTTAACAATCTATTTCCAAACATAATTGGGCTTTTCTTCCTTTTCTTCAGTAAACAATTGTTATTTGTGTCTCTCCTCTATAATATAATTATGTCATATTCCCCCAAATGCATGTCGCCTCTAATTTAAAAAATCCTGCAAGTTTTTCAAAAGCTTAGTCAAAAGCTCTTATTGCATTCAAGTGGAGAATGAAGCTAGCCATAAAACCTTATAACCCGCTTTGTTTTACTCTTTGTATAACCTAGAAATTTATTGTACACTGTTGGGAAGATGCGAATGTACAAGATGGATTACTGAATTTAAAAGTAATGCCCCACTGGAGAAAATTATACATATAGTGCTATCATTCTAAAAGTTTTGTGGTCCTGAGTACAGAAATTTGTCAAGTTCTATAGGAGATGCAAAATCCTCACTGCCATCTCAGATTTCAAGTTCTAAAGAGCTACACCTCTGGAGCGAGTTTTGATTCCTTTTCAAGATAAAGGTCTACTGGAACACTACCTAGGGCAGTATGGGATAGTCTTAGAGAGTCTCAATGCCATACGTGAACATTGTGATTTATAGTAGCCTTTTGTTGCCCTTACCCCTTATGTGTCCTTCTGCCAGACCATTTCTTCTACCTTTGTTCTGAACCTTTCATTCTACCTTCATTTGTCCTACACTGTATCCTAGCTTTATGGGATGTCCTCACTACCCGGGAGATCGTCGGGTAGCAATCGATCGCCAAAGGCACTTCCGTCAACTCTGGAACTCCAGCTTGCCGAGAGGCGCAAGCTGGAGTCGATGGGGGAGCCCACAGAAGACCACTGCCGCCGTGAGGATGACAGGTAAGTCGACCTAAGATACGCCGACTTCAGCAACGTTATTCACATAACTGAAGTTGCGTATCTTAGGGCGGCAACCACCCCCCAATGTAGACCAGCCCTATGATCTGTTCATGTGTTTCCCCTTGCCTGAGTATGTCCTCCTAGAGATCCAATTAAGACAGTTGGGTGCTCTGGTCTGTCTACTGCCTGTCAATTACGAGCTCTGGAATTGGCATTATCTGCAATATATTTGCCAGCATTGGGATATATGTCATAAAATGTGTACTAAAACACAATATTCTCTATTTTAGCTACTGTAAATTGTTAATCACAGAAGCTTAGATATCATTGTGACAGCATGTAATGGGAAAATCTGTATTTGAAGTGCTGAGAATCTAGCAAAATGTGTTTTTTTGTAATTTTAACTCTAAGCTTTTAATAGGTTATTGAAGAAATTGTTTATTTTCCAGCTCCCAATATTGAATAATAAATAATAATTTGAAAACATCTGCTACACACACTATGGATGTGATCCAAAATGGGTTTTAGCCCACGAAAACTTATGCCCAAATAAATTTGTCAGTTTCTAAAGTGCCACAAGACTCCTTGCTGTTTCTGATAAAAGCAGAAATTTTTCTATAGCTTTATGTATACTGTACATATACTGTTAAGAAGCCAAAGAGCAAAGAACCTGGTTTTGAAAGTAACTCTGTGCTCTAATTAAAAACAGCACAAGAGTAGGAATTCAGAGCAATGATGCACACACACAACTTCAATCAGCTTAATTGTTATATTAAGGACTAATTGCCTCTGATATTTTTCAATAGGCAAGTTATTACAATCCACTGTGTCAGTGGCATGAAAACTAAAAATTCTCTAATAAATACTTGTTAATGAAGAACCATGATGGCTTCAAAGGAGCAATTTCTTGGGTTCAGGAAAGTGTGCTTAAAGTAACTCCATAAATATACAGATGCTTGATATGAAAAATACTCTGCATCTTGAAAAAATCTGAAGTACTCATTTAGATGAACTTTTGTTGCTAAATATAGTTTTGTTAGTTTTGTTCCTATTTATCTTAAATATTGTAGTCAGAACACAGTTTTAAACCTCTGACTTAAGCTCTCAATTGCAGGGAAATATGCTTTTACAGCTGTACTTCTGAGCTGATATTTTTGGGTTTCTTTAGTTTAAAACAGACCTTCAAGACCACACACTGTATTGTGATGCTGAACAGACATTTTAAAAGTATAACATGTACACCACTTTAGAACATAATTTTTTCCCCAGTGATGTTATGACTGCCTTGTTAAAACCCTTAATGTCCAAAAGTATATTCAATTTTTTTTAATGAAGTAAGTGTATTTTTATGAAGAAAGTCAATTATTTCCTACCTTGGAAACTAAATCAATATTAAATTTCCTGCCTTCTTTAATAATTTGCGCATAAGTAATTTTCTTTGGTTCCAAGGCAGTTTCTGCAGTTGATACATTTTTTGTTTTTCCTGTTTCCAGCGCAGACTGGTCAGAAGTTGCATCACAGAGGTTCTCTCTCTCAGAGGTCATTCCTGCATCCTTCCTTTCTATTATACTCTCAGGATCATGGCACACAATACTTTCTGGAGGTATTTCACAGCTCTCGGTCCCTAATGACTGGCTTTCCACAGGCAGGCACGCTTTTTCAGATTCCTGAGCAGCCTCACTAGTACCAGAAGCTTCAAAGGCAGGCAGTTTTGGCAATGCACCAGCTTCTTTAACATCTTCAGCTAAATCCTGGCTGATGAAAACATAAAAAGAGTATTTAAAATGGTCTTAAAACTGAACTTATTCAAGCAACATTATGAGTTACTGCAAGGAATGGAAAATGTCAGAAGCCCTTTCATGAAAGCTGTTAGATTCATCTGCCTGGTCCAAATCAGGTGTCTTATTTGGATCAGCCGAACTACTCTGGTTCTCTGACTATAAAGCTCATGTGGGTTACTTTAATACTGTATATAAAATAGTAGACTTGCAAACTCCATATTTGTATTCTTATTTTGCATAAAAAAATAAGAGAGACCAGGCAAATTAACAGAACAAGTAACTCTTAAAACTCTCAACGTAATAAAGAATGCAGCAGATGTTAGTTGTCAAAATAGAGCAACAACAAGGAGTGTGATATTAAAAATAAACAGATATTAAAAGGTAATTTGAAATGTTTTTATAAAGATACAAAAACCTGCTGGAAAGCCTAAATCATTCAGTCACTGAAGATATTTGAAAAGCAAAGTAATTTAAGACAAAGGGACTACTCTCAGAATAAAGAATACTTGATTTGAGTAAGAATATTATGAGTCTATCAATTCTTCAGGAGAAATACAAAATTGTGAAATGAAATTTTGGCACATAAGCGCTTTCAATATATTTTTTGGCCTTGATCCTGCAATCTGATCTATGTAAACCAGCCCTTATTCCAGTGTTGGGTCTCACTGAAGACCCATGTGATTCAGATTTCAATATTAACAACTTAAGAATGTACAATTCAGTCACTTTATAAATATTTTATAAATGAGACTTTAATATAAAGGATTAATGAGTAATTGAGAGATTCTTATGGAATCCAATAAATAGGCTATAATCATGATCTATAATAATCTATTACTATTTTTGATGTGCTTATAACCACCTATAATACCTACCAGGTGCATTGGTGGTATAGTGTAATGTTTATAACATCTATTAATAATTTATTAACCATTAAATGACCATGTGTGACCCATATAACCATGTAATTTCAGGATATGTTTCTTCTGTAAGCCTATAGGGGTCCAAGGAAAAGTTCTGCTCTTGCTTCGTATCGGTATCATGCATACATTGGACCCCCTGTACTTCCTACAAAATGTGGTGCATCCCCACCTCCACATGAGTTTTCTCCCTGTTAGCAGGTGCTTTGGTCTTCTGAAGGGCCACCACCCATCCGAGCAAGCACAGAGCCTCATTCTCCCAGCCTCCCTGCTTTCAGCTGTTGGCTACTGCTAACATTAGGTTTAACCCACTGTGACCCTGGCTCCTGCTGCAAGCTCATTGTGCTCACTACTACTTTATGGGTTGAGGATAAGGTGGGACCTAGAAACAGAATAAGAGAGACTCACTAAGAACACCAATGAGCAGCAACAAAAAGGTTCCTGGCAGACAAGCAGCATGACTAAGTAGGACTCACTGAAAGCAGACTCCCAACCTGTCCCTGCCTCCCAGCTGCCATAGATTCTTCCTTCTCAACATCTCCTTAATAAAATCCTGGAAATTAGCCACTCAGGTGATATGAACATAGGAAATGGCCAGTCTCCTCAAATATCAAAACAATTTTTTTTAAAAAAGCAGTATAGTTCACTTGTTAACCAAATACAAACATACACCCAGAAAGCCATTAAACTTAGGTTGTATCCAATCATCAGGAAATAAGCTCAAGTAAAATATTATAACAAAGGCATGTCTTTGTGCAGTTCTGATTAATCTGTAATATGCCTGGTCAGAGGAGGGAGGTCACCCTAAGTGGCAAGTATTTTGTTCAGTCTTCCTCATTTTCATAATGAAAAAATTCTTTAAAATTCCCCTTATAAAGCAGAACTCCATATTTAATCTCCCTGTCTTTTTCATCTTGGACTTCAATGAAGTCTACCTCAGCAACTAGTACTTTTGAACTTGAAATTTTAGTTTACACTACCAACTGAGATGAATCAAATCAATGTCATTATAAGTGAAAGAAATTCAGCAACAATTCTGCATTATCTTTTTAACTTTCTACCACAAGCCATTAAGTCACTGAATAAACATTTTAAGCTTAGCTGAAAACTAATGAACTGTGATTTTAAAGGTGATCTGCAAGGGTACAGTTTATAATTCCAGTGGCTATCTATATAAAATTCTCCTAACAGCACGGTTACCAAAATGCAATCCTTTCCTCAGAGGCAGAAGCATTTTGTCAGAGTCAGCATTGGAAGAAAACTCTAGACCCCTTAAGGACTGCAACACCTCACCCTACAGGCTTGAGAAAGGTTCTGTGCCTGATTGGCTGTACAGAAGTGCAGCATAAACCTATTGGCCCCTGCATACCTAAAGGGATGATTTGTAAGCCCTTTCCCAAACCAGGGGTGCCTTTCAGGATTGGGAAGAAAAAGCCACTACAAGGAAGCAGCAGGCAGAGGAGCTGGCATGGTTACATGTGGTCACATCTCTCTTGACTATCCACCGCTGGGTTTGGGAGTGCCCAGGAACCTGAGAGAGACCCCCAATGACCAAAGCCACAAGGACTGGCTCACAGTCATCCCCAGCATAGCAGCAAAGGCAGCAGTGGTGAGCACGTTAGCAGTAGGGTTACCAACTTTCTACTCGCACAAAACCAAACACCCTTGCCCTGTTCCCTGCCCTGCCCCTTCTGCAAGGCCCTGCCTATGCCCTATCAGGCCCCACCCCCGCTCACTCCATTTCTCCTTCCCTCTGTGGGGCTGGGGTGGGGGTGTTTCTCTGGGATGAGACTGGGGATGATGGGTTTGGGGGTGCAGAAGGATGCTGTGGGATGGGAGCGAGGGAATTCACAGGGGCAGACTCTCAGCAGTGCTTACCTCAAGCAGCTCCCAAAAGGAGCAGGAATGTCCCCACTCTGGCTCCTGCATGGAAGCGCAGCCAGGTGACTCTGCACTCTGTTCAATCCGCAGGTGCCACTCCCACAGCTCCCACTGGCCACATTTCCTGGCGCTTAGGGCAGGGGCAGTATGCAGAGCCCCTTGGCTGCTGCTATATGTAGGAGCGGGGGGACACAATGGCTGCTTCCCAGGAGCCACATAGTACAGAGGCTATCAGGGAGCCTGCCAGCCCCACTGCACAGCGGTGCCGCCAACCCAGCAGTCAACAGCGCAATCAGTGGTGCTGACCGGAGCCTCCAGGATTCCTTTTCGACCTTTTCAGTCGCAAACTGGACACCTGGTCATCCTAGTTGGCAGGGGAAGGGGAAGGAGCCCCTTATACAGTGGGAACCAGAACTTTTCCCTTGTGGAAGTGACAAGAACCTAGTTTGCCAGAAGCATAAGGAGAGGAGGATGGGAGCATTTGTGAGCATTTACTTAGTTACTTATGCCTTTTTTTTCAGACCCTCCTAGAGCCCATCCCTACTGTAGCTGGCCAGATTATACTGAAAAGGGATATACCAGCAAGCACCATGGAGAGATCTTTAGCTGTCACATAACCCTGTTGAAGCCAGTACACAGTGAGTTGAGTAAACTGGCATTTCAATAAAGCATATATTATTCCATTTTTATTATTATTATTTATATTTTAAATGGAGTTTGCTTCAGATGGGATAGAGGCTGTGGAGTCTGAAAGGAAAAAATTTAAAGATAATATGCTGAATATTACACAGTTAAAATTACTACAATTTAGTACTTTTGTTGGCCCCGTGTAGACATCATTCTTTTCAATATTAGATTTTTTCCAAGTATAGTACACCCACTTCTCCCAAAGTAGTGCTGGCTAAGTAACACACTGCAGAATTTGTGGTATATTATTATATACACCTTTGACTAACTCAAGTTAAAAAACTGAGCAGATTTCAAGCTCTCATTTTTATTTAAAATTGCTACATAAACATTCACCCTTCTCCCTTCCCCCACGCCTCCTCCAGCCCCCAGGCCATCATGGAAATTTTCCCCAAAATTACACAATGGAGCATGATAGCAAATATTCAGTCCTCGACCCATAGACAGGTTTACGGCTCCATAATAATAGACTAACCCTAACCCTAAGTTCTAAAAAGAGGTTCTGGAAATATGGGAATACCTCTCCCTCTGCAATAATATTTGAGGGCTTCTGACATAATTTTATAGAACATTATGTAATTTTAGAAATTTCTAATGATTATTTACTTTTCTCTCTGATATCTGCACAGCTGGTATGGTATTAAGGTGCCTTATGCTATTAAGTCACGTGATTGCGAAGTAAAAACAACAGCTAATCACATTGGAAATTTCCCAAAATTTGTAATAGTTTTTCTATTAATGGCACATAATAAGCACCTGTATGGTTTGGTAGAAGGCACTCATTCTTGTCTGTTTGTAAAAGTCACATATGATTCTAGCGCCCATGAGCAATGCATCTATTCTCAACCTATGTCAATAAAACTCTTATATCACAGCATTATATATTCAGAATCAATTATAAACATAAATATTTATACATACACACAGTGGAACAGTCGAATGAAAAATAATTCACACAAGTGTTCACACAAAAAAGCTGAAACTAAGTGTCAATTTTTATTACATTAATTTTTTATACATTAATAGTCTCATGTTTTCTCTATATAGTGTTAAACGTCTATCTACAGTATCTTAAATGATACAGTATGACTACTTTTTTTCCTTAGAAAATATTTTTAGAATTAATTTCAGCTAACTTGTATTATTAGAAATCAACTCAATATTGTTGTGGTATTTATTTGTATAATAGGATTTCATGTTGGTGTAAACAATGTATAAGCTATAAATATTTATTTAAACATTAAAATGAAGGCCTTACTTCACCCTGGATGTATCCTTACATATGAAGTTCTGCTCTGTCAAAATGCAGATGCTGTGGAAGCCTCAAGTTGAATTCACAGAACTATTTCGCTTTAAGCAGAAATTCATTACAACTCAACTTCGATCTGGACTTTGCAAAGCATTTTACCTCACTGTATGTGGATGGTTACTTTATCAAACTTTAACTATCTAAGGAAGCTTCACTGTACTAACATTTTAAAATCTATTCAATTCCCTCTTACTGAACATCTCAATTTGTATGATTTTCAGGTCTGTTCATTTTATAATAAAAGCCCACCCCTTTTATATAAAGCCGAACTCATGACATGTTTCCTACAGGAATAACCATCCCTGAATAATGTAACAACTGTGTCTATAAAAAAAGAAAAATTACTCAAATTAAACCTTTGGGCAGACAATTTTCTACTAATTCACAAAAAGGATACATTTGCAGGCAAATTGTTGTGTAAATTTTGAATATTATCTACCACCATTCATCAATTAATGGTAGTAACAAAGGAATATCTCAAAGTGAATGTGTCTTATTAATGCTTTGTAACAGCCACCCCTTCAGATAGGTCAAATGAAAAATTGCCAACCAGCTGGTTAATTTATTCAGCACAGGTGTTCACTATTTATTTTTCAGCCATTTGCCTTTTTTCAATACAGCTTGTTGCAGAAACAGTATTCTTTTCCTTTGATGGATGCACTTTGTTCTGAGGCCATTCATTTCAAATTTGCACAGTATATATTATACTGCTACCCAGCTGTTTATTCTTTCAAAATAAATGTTTAATGGTTACTTCACAGGCGTAATAAAGTTAAGAAACAACAACAAAATCCAGTCAGAACATGTAAGCTGTCAGAAGTACCACGATCAACTCTCTCAAAAAAAGTTTAAGTTGTTTAGGCAAACTTTTTGTTTGCTATTTTTAATCCAACTACCAGCTCTTTTTGTTGTCAGAAAGAGGAACAAACATGATGTTATTAAATGACCTAAACTTAGTTAGGTGCTTAAAAGAAAACTAGAACTAACCTGGAAGCTCTGATTAAGACTCTCTTGTACAAATTGAGAAATATTTCAACATATTTTTAGTTAACCCATTTTTGAGTCTGCTCTTGGTCAGAGCCATTTTTCAGCACACAACCCCTTTGGCAATTAGTTATATCTGAGAGAGACTAAAGCTTTTAATCCTACTTCAGTACTGCTTTTGAACACTTATTATGATAAAGTTACATCAGTGACTATATAACTGGGATTAGTCACAGTAATTTTAAAAGACAAATGGAACCTTTACATTTTGTCTGCATTATAACCTAGTATGCAAACTTCAACTTTTGAATATCCTGATTTCTGTCACCTACATGGTTTTTTACATTCAACTAACTTGTTTCCACATTTATTTACAAAAATGAATGAATATTCATTTAATGCTTTGTCTAGTCCAGTTTGAAGTAACTTGAGAAATTGAGGCTAAAGTTGAGCTGTATCCACTATGACCTCTTAAGAATAAAAAACAATTGAATTCAAAGCAAAAGCTACAAAATACAAGATTAAATGCACATAAGTTATCCAGTTCTGAAACTGAGGTTTGCTAATGTTCACTCAGCATTACTATGCTTCTGTACTACATAGGATTGCTGTTTACCACCATTATGTTTAGATTTTATTTTACATCAGTACTTTTGCTGAAACTGAACAGCCTGATTTGTGTATTTAACCACTATTGTATTAATTGTATTTTATTACTGGATTTAAACCAAGTCTTACCTGGTTAAACATTTTATCACCTTTCAATGCTGAACCAGTATTAAAAGGTACATATGGACTGGTTTCCAATACTTACATTAGGTTCCCAAATTCACAAAGTAGATATACCACAGGAATGCTTAGCTGAATGCATCCTACATTAAAAGGGACACTTCATTCATGACAATTCAATCTACAATATCATACTAATCTTAAATTTGCTCATTGTCTGAATTGTTAAGAACTGAAACTGATTATCAGTCTTGCAATAATTATATCAATTATATTACTGAATTACTGTTTGGACACATTCATTTTACCGATCTTCTATTTACAACTACCATAATAAGAGAGATTTTAGTTAAGAGTGTAAAAATAATTCTCTAGGGCATCTTCCTGGTCTGCATTCAGGTAAAGTACAATAAATAAATATAGTAGTTCACAGATGGTGAGCACCTCTAAACACACCTTATTGCTGGTTTCCAATTCAAAATGAACTATTAGCCTTTTATTCACTAGGTTGCCCAAAACGCTTATTACATCAGATCTGAAGCAAAGCTAGTAAAGGATCAGTCAGCTTCAGCTAAGTACAGGAGACTTAAATATGGGACTTTCGGAGAGCAATTTACAATTCTTAGCTTTTTCGTTAACCCAAAAGGATACAGATGAAAGAGGGGGAAAAAAATCACTTGTACTGAGTTCACAATGTAATTAATCATTTACAATATAAAAAGCTATACCAAGGAATTTTGTTTATGTGTCTTCATCCTACTTATACTTACCTGGCGTAGCAGACATCTTCTACATGCTGAATGGTGTTATCCTTCTTGTTAAGAGAAATAGCCTCTTCTGTTTCAAGGATCAATTTTCTCCAATCTGCACTGTCCTCTCTGACATCAGTCTTTTCCTTATGAAGAAATACAAGATGATAGGAAAATTTTTGAGCTCTAATTCACGAGAAGAGTGCTTTAATTTTTTAATTAAAAACTTAAAATGTTACCAACTTGGATGTTATTGTAAATTGAAAAACTTCCATTCCATCAAATCTAACTTTCTAGTGATGTTTTTGAGGAAAATTTCCTTTTTAAGCCACTGTACAGCTTAAATGTGTAGTTTCCCATAGCTAGATATTAACTCAGTTAAGATAAGAACACAGGTGTGCACTAATGCAGGTATTTAAAATGAGAGCTGACAATTATAATTTGTGATGAAATACAAGATTTCGAAGTACCATAGTACATCTTTTCACTGATGTACTATAATATTTGATGACTTTCTATTGGAAGTTTATCAGACAAGTTAGGGTAAAAACAGAGATTATTCGTGCATTTCTTTTTTCAAATTTGTAGACCTATTTAGGCCAGGTCAGATGTCAACAAGGTATGTTAAAAGTTAAAATTCACTTAGTCTGCAAGCAATATCAAATAGGCTATTTAAAAAAAGAAACTAGTATCACGTCTGACAGGTTAGTTTCCATAACTGTAACCAAGTCCAAGGCATGATTGCAGAATTGGTTGGCATACCCACACTTGATTTAATCTAGCTCGTACATGTAAAAATAGCCATGAAGACCCGCAACACAGGTTTCAGTGTGGGCTGTTCACGCACGACGGGAACCTTAAGTATGTACTCATGTTGCTAGCCCACGCTGAAACCTGTGCTACTGTGTCTTCACTGCTATTTTTGGCCATGTTAGCTAGATTAAAGCAAGCACTGCAGCACAGGTTGGCATATCAATAACACCCTAAGAGTCTGATCTCTCAATTCTGGCTGAGAACTCTTGTATTAGAGACCACACCTGGGAATAAAGTGATTTGAAAATTAGCTAGTCAGGGTAGAAATTTACCTAGGTCAAATGATGAGATTTTAGGAAGAAACCTGTCTGGAAAGAAAACAAGTGCAACAGTCACTTCCCAAGAGGTTAGCTCTTGCTAATTTCCTGCTTCTTCTACTTAAAGAGCCATTAGATTATTTTTGGAAGAGCACCTGAAACAAAGGACATTTGTCAAATGCCTCAGAGGCAAACACACACAAACTACTCAGAGAATAAGAAATATTCCTCTTGATCTTCAATCTGGGCACGTACAAATTCTCTTAACATCACAGAGAGAGTAGAAACTCCTCTTTCCATACAACTATCAAAAGTGGTTAAGAAATGTACAGAACATTTGTCTTGTGACATCTTTCATCACATCCCCAATTACTATTAATAGGTTATGGAAAGGTCTAAGATATGACACAGCATCTTCACAAAACTAAGAACCCCTTATTGGCCCTTCTAGTGCAAAGTACTCACTTAGTCTACACCAACAATTTTCAACCTGTGATCTGTGACCCCCCTGGAGGTCTAAGTCTAAGATTTCCAAAGGGGTCCACACCTCCATTCAAAATTTTTTAGGGGACCACAACCAAAAATAGGTTGAAATCACTGGTTTACACAATGATCTCCAGCATAATAGCAAAACAGGTACAATATACTGCTGATTGTTTAGCATTGTTAACCTCATAGTTGTGCTGGCTGTTTTGGTGATCTCGCTAAGAGAAACAGGGCTAGCATTTCCTTTCAATTCTTGGTAACTCATTTACTTTGTGCAGTTTGTATGCATGTGCCAATTTATTTATAAAGTGGAACTCTTGGAAAGAGCATTGTGGCTTTATTCGGGGAGGGGGAGAGGGTCATCTGATCTACTGAAATAGCATATTTATGTACTTAGGAGGAGAGAGAGGGTTTTTTCTTACAGGAGTAACCCTTCCCCCCTTCTAAGAGAAACATTATTGTGGGACAGTATTTAAAAAAGAACCTACCTGCTCTAGACACTTCGTAAAGCTTGCTTTTGTCAAATAATTAAGAGTTTACTCATCTTACAAATGGCTTCATGAAACAAAGAATCTGAACAGTCACACAGTTAAAATGAAAGGTAATGTAGAAACAGACTGCGCTGTCTGTGCAAAAGGATATGGCCAGCACAACAACAACAGAGAATGGGCAACATGGTCTTGTGCATAAAATGGGAGTTGAGATCAGCCATCTCTCCCTAGCTGTGCCATGGACTTCCCAGACAACCGTGAGCAACAGATTTTTTCTCCATTTGTAACTGGCTGCACTTCGAGTGACACAGAATTTGGGATCTTTTCTTATATTCAAGGTTTTAGATAAAAGGAAACTGAGTAGTAGCTCTGGATCCACAATGCTTGATCCACAATTCTTGAACCCCCACTGTTTAGAAGAAAGAGAGCTGACAGAGTCTTCTCTCAAGGGAACATGACCTTTAGAATTAACTCCAAACCCTTGGTTTAACTAGTCTCAAACCACTCAACTTCAGCAAATGCTGAAAGGCCATCTTGGTCCACATGCTTTTGTAGAAGGAAGGGTGTTAGGGCTAGGGTCTGTATCGTGTACATTGAGGGCTGAGATTTGCTGCTCATGCCCTCTCCCACACCTAGTCTTATTGTAGGGCTGAGGCATCTACAGCCTATGTCTGACTGAAGCGTGGGAAGAGAGCTAGCTCAGAAATAAAAGAACAATCATGCTCACTCTAAATAGAGAAGGTTGTAAAGATTCAGATAGGATTGAAAGAGTGTAAAAGGAAATGAAAATATAGAATTATGGGTCTTAATTTCTTAAGCCTGATGGAGAATGCATGTAAATAATGATTGCATTCTTACACAACCAAAGCATTTTGACCAATTTTTTCCAGTGGATTTGATACTGTAGCTCTGCACAAAGTGCAATTCTGATTTTTTTTCCAAAAATGTGGAAAACACAGAATAAAAGACGATAATCTCTCAAAATTGGTCACAAATCTGGGTAACCCGTGTAACTTTTTCTGGGCCTGATGGACATAATGCAATGTCACAAGAGGGCAGTCTTGCAGAAGTTCTTTCAGCTACAAGCAGTATCTAGTCTGTAGTTGCCAACTAGGGGGCAAGTGAAAGAAAGTCGATAGCAAATATTGTTAAAAGGCAAATGTATTCAGATATTTGACGTCATAAGGATAACATTTTGAACAGACTTCCAAATTAAAATAAGGATATTTTTACATTTCCTGATATCTCATGCATACCGACTGCCTTATCTATTTGATGTGTATTTGTGTGTTACTTTACAACACCATGTAAAATAAATTGTCATTTGATTCCAACATTTTAAAAATTACTGAAACATTACAATTTCAAGTTTATTTAGAATTAAAGGGAAAAGCTACTACATATAATTTTTACTAATATTTGTTAATGTTACAGGGTACTAGAGTCAGAGACACTTAAAAAGCAAAATGTCAAATAAAAAGTGATTTTATTTGTACTACTTCATCAGACATGAAAAAATTAAGGGCGTTGTCTGGTTTCCAAATTAATGCACCAAAATTCCCAAGTAGGGCTTTAATTACAGTAATATTAAATAACAGATTTAGTGCAAAGATATTACCCTACCCACCTTGTCACCCTGACTGAGAGCAGAGCATTACCTTTTACGGAAAGTTTTAATATTTAGGATCTCTTATTGTTCAATATACACTTTCTCTAGAGAGCTCCTGCAAGAACTTAATGAATGGGAAGATTTTAGGATTTGCTGGATAGGTTAAAGATAAAGATAAAGCATAGCAAAAATGGTTATTCTCTCTGATATCTACATTACTTACAATACATTGTGATGTTGACTAAGTAGATTGACGTTTGAGTTAGTGTGTGTACTGCTATGACTGAGTTTGGGTGAAACCTATTTGAAGCTAGTGGGCATAACAGCCACCCTTTATTCACAATATCTCTAAGAAATAAGTAAGCTCCTTTACAGAACTGGAAAGCTGAAACAATAGAAGATACCACCTAAAACACAGGCCACATGCAGGAATCTAAATCTAGAGGGGAGTGATATCAATGAATGCAAATACCGTGGGCTGGTTATTGTTAAGTATTGAGAGAAGCTATAGAAACTGCACAGAAACAGACAGAGAAGGCAAAAGGGAAGCACCTAAAACAGCCAAGGGGAAGATTTGCAGCACGGCCCTGAGAAAAATTTGAGAGAACTTTTAGAGAAAGTGCTGGCTGGAAAGGGGCTCGGAACTGTGAGGAAAGAACCTGACTGCTGCAGTTTAACTTCTCCTGTCTTAGGGAAACAGGACTGTGTACAATCTTTGTAAATAGACACAACTGTACTTAAATACTTGACTCATCAATTTCTTCCCCTAATGGAAACAATCTACTAGATCCTGAATTTCGGCTAACTACTTGGTTCAAAGGGAGTAAGCGTTCAGGAAGAAAACCATGGATCAGATAAACGACTGTGACATATATGAAAATGGTGATCTCACTTCCAATTTTAAGTTCTGATATTGAGCAGCCCTATTATAAAGTGTTTCCTTTTAGTATAATCAATATAAATAGGCACACATGACTGAACTGGAGAGGTTATTTCCTATGGATTAGCTGGCTTCACAACACTTCAGTAGATAATCCAACAGGAATTTAAAAGCAATAAAGCAGTAACTGTGCATATCCATTTGCTAAAATAGTTCAAATGTCCACTTGTTCTAAGTGAGTGCCCTTTTTAAAAAGCTTTGAATGGACAGTCATGAATTACATAAGCCTCGGTTATAGAAAAATGCATTCGCTGCATTAAAATTAAAGTGTTTGTCTTGGCTACATGATAAGTTTCAGAGGCAGGATCTGATAATTATTCCAAAACCATGGCAATCTAGAAATAAATTATGCCAACTGGGATTACACATTTATTTGTGTGTATATCTACATTTTATATATACACACATACACACAGGACACAAAAAGGAGCATAAAGAGCTATGTTCCCACATGATCCCCCAAAAGTAAATGTGGATTATATTCTTACCTCTGCCACAGCTTGTCTACATAGTGGTTTTGTCCACCATACTAGAGGAATGTAAAATTTTAATTCATGGGTAACATGTTGCACACTAACTTAACCATTCAGATCCTACTGGAGCATACTAAAAGTCTTATACTGAGCATTAACATAGTCCGGTTTCAAGCTATGTAAGCACATAAAATAGTTCTGATATTCTGTAAAATACTGATAACACTTTTCTTCTTCAATGCAGTAAAGTGAGGCGTAATTCATTAGTATCCATAAAGTTCTTTGAGATTCTCACTTGGAATGTTCCATGTAAGTGAAAATTAGTATTTTTTTTAATCCAGTAATGACAGTGAAATGGAAACAGAAAACTTCTTACAAACAGAAACAATGAATTCAGAATATATTCATGATGGGTGAAGTCTATAAAAGCTCATTTAATAAAGTATACCTACCTGGTCTCATTTATACTCTTATAAAAGAGAATTCAGTATTATTGAAAACTCACACACTGACATTAAATATTAAACAGTACTAAGATATACCTCAGAGATTCCTTTTTTGATAATGCAGATTATAATTAACAAGTATAATACTGAGATTACCAGATGTAGTTTAGTTTAGGAACAGTGGTCCAAGTGGAATCCATTTCTTACCAGACCGGGGGGGAGGGGTAGAGCTAAAGGGGGGCATGT
This sequence comes from Dermatemys mawii, assembly GCA_007922305.1. Taxonomy (NCBI): domain Eukaryota; kingdom Metazoa; phylum Chordata; order Testudines; family Dermatemydidae; genus Dermatemys; species Dermatemys mawii. The sequence goes on along the minus strand of ML677377.1, from coordinate 12,065,039 downwards.
GACCTCCTCCTATTACCCTCCACAAGAGTCCACCCTATCCCCAGCCTGGGGCCCCCATGCTCTTGCCATCCTCTGGCCATGACCCACACTCCCCTTACCATAGGAGGAGGAGGAGACTGTGTCCTCCTCCCGCTGTGCCAGAGACTTCAGAACTGCAGCGATGAAAGGAGCAAAACATGGGGCTGCTGGATGGCCCCATGCTGGCAGCTCCTCTGTCATGACTCTACTACCCCGGCCCTTCCACACATCTGGGTCTGTCTGGGGTCTGTACAACTGCTCCGCTGGAGGACAGTGGTGGAAGCGGGGCTTGGAGCGGTACACTCACGCTGGAGGAGCTGCCAACACGGGGCCACCCAGCAGCCCCACATTCTGCTCCTCCTGTCTTTCAGGTATGCCACATCAGCTATAAATATCTTGCTGGTACAAGTACTGGACTGGACTGCCCTATTTGCACTGCTGATTAGGAGTTCTCTGTTTTAAAGAAAATGTTCTAGTTTTGCCCATGTATAAAAATGAGATGTGTGGCAGTTCTGTTTTTCTGGTTTTAATATTTATTAAATATGTAATACCCAAAGAGCACTATGCACTTCCTAAGGTATATGTTATGTATGAATGTTTTCACACAAAACTAGAAACCTGACAAGAGAGAAAGCAAAGTAATTCTAATTTCTTACCTGGTTTTCCTTAATCCAGGACAATAATCCTGAAAAGCTAAAGCTGGCCCAGTTTCCTCCATAATAATTTCTCCTGCAAAGAAAAAAAATTGGTTGAAAAAAATCAAAATATAGCTACCTGATACCTATAATGCTGCTTATGGGACTCTGCAGAACTTCAGGAAAATTATTTTTATTAACAGAAATACATATTCCATATTTGGAACCAAAGAACCAGTTTCTGCTGATTTGTCACATCTCATTGAATGCTCTTCAGTATATTAGTTCTTACCCATTTGAAAAGAGATTGTCAATTTACTAACTTCAGTGCAAAAGTCAGTCAATAGTTGTGCTTTTTTCCTTTAACGTAGCTGGTCCTCTGTCTTCCCTTTTTAAGTTTTTCCTATTGACACTTCTCTAAACGTAACAGTAACTAGTAAGTTTTTCCAGTATATAAATAAGCGATTAGTTAAAACTTAAATATTACTTTTATGGGAAGGAAGCAAGAAAGTAAGCATAATATAACCCACTGATCAAATGAAAGGATTCTACCACACCTGTAGCAAAAGAGATTCCACCTCACAGGATTTAATACTAATTATCTAAAGTATAGAGGGACTTTTCAAAAGTGACCAAAGCCAGAATGCATTCTTCAATGGACCCATAAAATTACATTACAAATTAAAGATTCATGTTTGGGAAGAAAGATAGGGTTTCAGCTTAAAATATTGCCACAGTTGTTAAATCACGCAGAGGGAAAACTATTACCCATAGAAATCTGAAGTCTATTTCTTCAACTGCATTTTATTCATTTCTTCTGTACATTTTTTTTTTTTGCCCTGGATGGGTATTTTAAAAAATGCTCTAACAGAAGCTTAAACACACTCAGTAATAATTAAACTTTTCAGATAGATAAGAAAAAAGGCAGGCTGCATTTTGCACCAGAGATAAAAAAAATTATACAATTCCTCCCTGATTGAATTCAGAAATGGAAAAGTTTAAGATGAGGGTTTGAGTTCAACTCACGTGTTTAAAGGAGGACATTTTTCACAAGAGTTATTACTGACAAAGACTTCATTAAGAATGTCAGTCTCTTTGTAGAGCCAGAGGGTGATGCTCTACTATGTTGCTTAGACATCTGTCTTTCATGTCTTAACTAAACAATGTCTAATTGTTCATGACTAGAAACTGACCTAAGTGTGTCCTTCAGTTACTTCAGGGAAATAGTAAGGAACATAAATAGGACATTTTCCCTCAAGATGAAATCCTGCTATCACTTAATTAAGTTGACCTCATTTAACAGAATCTGAAGTTTAAGATTTTATGGCCCAAGTGGAGTAGGTCTTTTCTCTAAGCATAGGTCTTGACTACCCGCCGGATCGGCAGGTAGTGATCGATCTTTTGGTGATCAATCTATCATGTCTCGTTAAAACACGATAAATCAATCGCCAATGGGGCCCCTGTTGACTCCGGAACTCCAGCTCACTGAGACACACAAGCTGGAGTCGACGGGGGAGCCCACTGCCCACCACCACCGTCATGAGGATGGCAGATAAGTCAGCCAAAGATACGCCAAATTCAGCTACATTTTTCACGTAGCTGAAGTTGTGTATCTTTGGTCGATCCCTCCCGCTACTGTAGACCAGCCCAAAGAGACCTCAGAGTGCTGCACAATTCCTCCACACAGTTTTCATTTTAAGCATAGGAAAGAGCTGCAATGCTATCACCATTAGCACCCACCAGGAAAGCCAACTGTGATGGGGCAAAGCCAGATGGCTATAGGAAGGTGCTAAGGAACAGATATGTTAGTCCCAGGCTAAACAAATCTGTAGTACCTTTGGAACCAAATGGCAGTTGTTCCAGGGTAATCAAGACACCTGGGGCCAATTAAGAACCTTCTAGAAAACAGGAGAAATAGCTAGCCTGACTGGGACACCTGAAGCCAATCAGGGACTGGCTGAAACCAGTTAAACCCCTCCCCGTTAGTCAGGTGGGTGTGGATGTCAGGAGCTATCGGAAGAAGTTGTGCTGTTGGTGAGACTGAGTAGTAGACACCATATCATACGCAAGTAAGGAGGCCCTGAGGTAAGGGTGAAGTGGAGTTTGAAGAAGGAGGGACTGTTGTGGGGAAGTAACCCAGGGAATTGTATTGTGTTCTGTTGCTAAAAGGTCAGCCATCTTAGCTGATACTATTAGGGTCCCTTGCCTGGAGTAGAGGGCCTCCCCTAATTAATCACTGAGATTGGGAGACAACAGACACTGTGTGCCAGGAAGGATAGCTTCTCCTCACTGGCTTATGATGAAAATAGCTCAATAGGCTGCAACCTTGTCTCTAGAGAGAGAAGAGCTACGTGGAGGGTCACAGCGAGTCTCTTAGGCTAGTGAAATCTGCCAGAAAACGCAGGATCCATGGAGATAAGGACAGAGCTTTGTCACACAACATATCTGTAAAAGAGAGCAAATATTTTATTCGCTTCACTGGGGCATAGAGAGAATTCATATTCATAGAAAGCACTAAAGAAGTAAAAACTTAAGTGTTTTTATTATTATCTGGAATCAATAGAATATGAGAGTGAAAGATGCTTACTTGATTCAGTCCATCAAGGAGCAGTTTGACTCAAACCTCAGTCCTTGATCAAGTTATCAATCAAGTATGCCCCCCATACAAATTTCCAGTGGTGCAGAGATAAACTGGTTAATTTTATTTTCTTCTATCCTGAGACACCACAGAAACAAATCCAATACCTAAAAATGATTTACTCTGCCTGTTCTGGGATTATAAAGAAACATAGCCACCAAGATTTATTTTGCCAAGGAAACCTGCCACCTTAGCTGTAAGTTTCCCTGAATATGGAACACAGTCTGTTTGTCAGAACAAGCAAGGGCAGCAGTCACAGGAACTGTGCAAAAAAACCCTATGTAAAACTGAGTAAGACTGGCCTTCCTAAATTTAAAACTAATCTAACTTTGTGTGTCCTTTGTTTAAAATACATTTTCAGCAAGAAGAACTAGCAGTATTAACATGCTGTAATAAAAGGATGAGACATTCTGTGAAAAATTGACAGCAGAGCTCGAATCTCTCTCAAATCTTTGTCAGTAGGGTACATCTTTGACATCTAAAACTAAGAAAAAGCTTCATCTTTTTACTACCAATACCATGCCTTTTATTTTTAAGCAAAAAAGTCTTTATAATGGTCTCTATGGCCCATCAAACAATGTTCACAGGAGTGTATGATTTCTCTAAGTATGCATGCCAGTATTTCTAAATGAATCATGACAGTACATAAGAATGGCTGCACAGGGTCAGACTAAAGGTCCATCCAGCCCAGTATCTTGTCTACCGACAGTGGCCAATGCCAGGTGCCCCAGAGGGAATGAATCTAACAGGTAATGATCAAGTGATCTCTCTCCTGCCATCCATCACCATCCTCTGACAAACAGAGGCTAGGTTCACCATTCTTTACCCATCCTGGCTAATGGCTAATAGACTTAACCTCCATGAATTTATCCAGTTCTCTTTTAAACCCTGTTATAGTCCTAGCCTTCACAACCTCCTCAGGCAAGGAGTTCCACAGGTTGACCGTGCACTATGTGAAAAAGAACTTCATTTTATTTGTTTTAAACTTGCTGCACATTCATTTCATTTGGTGACCCCCTAGTTCTTAAATTATGGAAACAAGTAAATAACTTTTCCTTATTCACTTTCTCCACACTACTCAATTTTATATACCTCTATCATACCCCACTCTAGTCTCCTCTTTTCCAAGCTGAAGAGTCCTAGCCTCTTTAATCTGTCCTCATCTGGGACCTGTCCCAAACCCTAATCATTTTAGTTGCCCTTCTCTGAACCATTTTTAATGCCAGTGTATCTTTTTTTGCAATAAGGAGATCACATCTGAACGCAGTATTCGAGATGTGGGCGCACAATGGATTTATACAAGGGCAATGAGATATTCTCTGTCTTATTCTCTATTCCTTTTTTAATGATTCATAACATCCAATTTGTTTTTATGACTGCTGCTGCACACTGTGCGAATGTCTTTGGAGAACAATCCACGATGATTCCAAGATCTCTTTCCTGATTAGTTGCAGCTAAATTAGCACCCATCATATTGTATGTATAGTTGGGGTTATTTTTTACAGTGTGCATTATTTTACATTTATTTCATTTGCCATTATGTTGCCCATTCACTTAGTTTTGTGAGATCTTTTTGAAGTTCTCCATGGTCTGCTTTGGTCTTAACTATCTTAATTAGTTTAGTATCATCTGAAAACTTTGCCACCTCATAGTTTATGCTTTTCTCCAAATCATTGATGAATAAGTTCAATAGGATTGGTCCTAGGACTGACCTTTAAGGAACACCACTAGTTGCCTCTCGCCATTCTGAAAATTTACTATTTATTCCCACACTTTGTTCCCTGTCTTTTAACCAGTTCTCAATCCATGAAAGGATCTTCCCTCTTATCGCTTTGGTGAGGGACCTTGTCAAAGGCTTTCCGGAAATCTAAGTACGCTATGTCCAGTGGATTCCCCTTGTCCACGTTTGCTAACTCCTTCAAAGAACTCAGATTAGTAAGACATGATTTCCCTTTACAGAAACCATGTTGACTTTTGTCCAACAATTTATGTTCTTCTCTGTGCCTGACAATTTTAGTCTCTACTATTGTTTCTACTAATTTGCCTGATACTGATGTTAGACTTACCGGTCTATAATTGCCGTGATCATCTCTAGGGCCCTTTTTAAATACTGGCATTACATTAGCTATCTTCCAGTCACTGGGTACAGAAGCTGATTTAAAGGACAGATTACAAACAATAGTTAATAGTTCCACAATTTCACATTTGAGTTCTTTCAGAACTCTTGGGTGAATGCCATCTGGGCCAAGGGACTTGTTACAGTTAAGTTTATCAATTAATTCTAAAACCTCCTCTAGTGAGACCGCAATCTGTGACAATTCCTCAAATCTGTCACCTACAAGACACTCAGGTTTGGGAATCTCCCTAACATCCTCAGCTGCGAAGACTGAAGCCAAGAATTCATTTAGTTTCCCCGTAATGACTTTATCGTCTTTAAGTGCTCCTTTTGAATCTCAATCATCCAGGGGCCCCAGTGGTTGTTTAGTAGGCTTCCTGCTTCTGATGTACTTAAAATATTTTATTATCTTTTGAATTTTTGGCTAGTTGTTCTTCAAACTCATTGTTGGCTTTTCTTATTACATTTTTACACTTAATTTGGCAGTGTTTCTGCTCCTTTCTATATACCTCACTAGGATTTGACTTCCACTTTTCAAAAGATGCCTTTTTATCTCTCTCTGCTCCTTTTACATGGTTGTTAAGTCACGGTGGCTCTTTTTTAATTCTTTTACTGTGTTTTTTAATTTGGGGTATATATTTAAGTAGGGCCTCTATTACAGTGTCTTTGAAAAGTGTCCATGCAGCTTCCAGAGATTTCACTTCAGTCACTGTCCCTTTCAATTTCTAACCCCCTCATTTGTGCATAGTTCCTTTTTCTGAAATTAAATGCTACAGTGTTGGGCTGTTGAGGTGTTCATCCCACCACTGGAATGTTAAATCATATTATATTATGGTCACTATTTCCAAGTGACCCTATTATAGTTATCTCTTGGACCAGATCCTGTGCTTCACACAGGAGTAAATTGAGAGTTGCCTCTCCCCTTGTGGGGTCCTGTAGCAGCTGCTCCAAAAAGCAGTCATTTAAAGTATCGAGAAATTTTGTGTCTGCATTTCATCCTGAGGTGACATTTACCCAGTCAATATGAGGATAATTGAAATCCCCCACTATTACTGAGTTCTTTATTTTGATAGCCTCTCTAAGCTCTCTTAGCATTTCATTGTCACTATCACTGTCCTGGTCAGGTGCTCGATAAAAGATCGCTATTGTTCTATTCTTATTAGAGCATGGAATTACTATCCATAGAGTTTCTATGGAACACGTGGACTCATTTAAGATTTTTACTTCACTTGATTCTACATTTTCTCTCACATATAGTGTCTTGTCCTCCGAAGTGCCTTTCCCAAGCTAATGTCCTATCACCAAAAGTCTGGATCTCTTCTATAAGCATGAATATGCTCCTTTCAGGATTTAACATATCTGTATATGACTTGCATTAAGTGATAGTAGAAACCTCTGTCAATGCTTCCCTCACAATACTCTAAAAAGAATGTTGTCCAGATCCAGGTAGGGATGTAATCTCAGCTGTGACAAAGATAGCAAAACTCTTGATAAAAAAAAACAAAGAAAGGGGAGACAGTCTGAAGGGAAGAGAATTAACTATTGGGATTTAAGAAATGGTCATATCAGATAGAGATATTCATGTATTATTTTGTAGAGCAATCAAAATCAGGAAATTCTCTGGGATTAGTGTTGACTGACCAATGCCAGAGGTCCAATACTGTATAGTATACTATTCTTAAATTCTCAAGGACTAGAATCTTCCCCTTTCACAGTTGTCTAAGAAGACTACAAAAGAAGATGGACTGAAAATGGGGAAGTCTGTATCGTACTGGAATAAATTGAATTATCTCAATATGGATCTGAAATATTACATATATACTACCTGCTTGTTTCAACACATATTTTGTTACAGATTTAATTTTCTCATACAAAATTGAAAACCGGAATAACTTTACTTCTAGAACCATTTCATCTGTTGTCTGAGCGCCATTTGCTCACAGCTTCTACTATGGAATCTGGAGTTCTGGGTAAAGCCTTCAAGTAGTCAAATGAGATTGCTATCTGAGTCTAATGGAAAATCAGAACAAAAGCCTGGTCTTTAAACTCTTGAATTTGAAGCCATGATGTACTAACAGAAAAATCCAGAATATCTTCTGTAAATTCTAGGTGATCAAGCCTGACAAAGGAATGGCTTTGACTCTGGAAAGGGTTTGAACTTCCTCATCTGCTAAACCATGTGTAGGATATTTTCTTGGTCTGCCAACTACCATTTTATCTAGAGTTTCTATTAACAGTTTAACAATCCCAGACTAAAATATTCCTACTGAGAATGTAAATTATTTCCTGCTGGATCAGCTTTCCTGGGCCTCAATATAAAGGTAACATCAAGCAGTGTCATTTCAGGAGACGGATCAAGTCAAGAAACTCAGAGCACCTATGAATGCACGCAATACAAAAGCAGCAGCAGGTAACATCTTTTGTAGAAGATGTCTCTGTTAGGCTGGCTGCCTTTCTGAATGTCATGCCATAATAGCTGTGGTAAAACAAGTCAAAGCTGCTGGTGTCTGAAGAGAAGCTGCTGATGCTTCATGATGTCTCCTGAGAGCTGCCTGTATGTGTCTATCCTTTATTTGATTTCTCAGAAGAAAAAAAAGTCTCCTTCCATCAAAATAGCTGTCTTTTACAAGGGAAGCTACTGCCACACTGATTTTAAGGAGCTGATTACAAAATGACTTATTTCATGTATTACCTGTTAAAACTCTAGTGTTTATTATTAGTTCCCATTCTGCCATAGTTACATGCTCCAAAACACAGTTAAATAGCACTGACTTCTTTCTTGGTTCCCAAGAGAAAAACAAATAAAAGAGCTAAAATAATAGGGCCCTTCACCTCCAAAACAGGTGCATGTTGCCTTCTGAAACAAAGGTACATACAAGGCACAGGTGTAGGGGGTTTGCTAGCTATTTTTTTGTGTAGATTTGTATATCTGTGAGAGAAAGAGCAGAAAAAACAGGGAAGCCAGGTGAGCAGGTAGCAAGAAGCCCTTAAGTCAGAGAAGGATTTGTAGCATGACCTTGGAAAAAAATTGAGAGAACACTTTTGGGTAGAGTACTGCCTGGAAAGGGGCTTGGGAGTGTGAGCAAAGAGACTGTCTCCTCTGTTTGAGTCCTCCTGTGTTCAGGGAAACAGGACTTTTTTAGAAAAAAAAAAGAAAAAGAAAAACAGTATTACATCAAAATATCTGTAAATAAGACGAGGAATACTTGTGGCACCTTAGAGACTAACCAGTTTATTTCAGCATAAGCTTTTGTGGGCTATAGCCCACTTCATCTGATGCACAGAATTGAACACACAGAAGTAAGATGCATTTATATACAGAGGAAGCAAAAAAAGTTGTAAATTACCATACCAATTCTAAGAGGCTGTTTAATTTGGATGGGCCATTATCAGCAGGAGATAATTTAATTTACAACTTTTTTTGCTTTCTGCGTATATAAATGCATCTTACTTGTGTGTTCCATTCTATGCATTTGATGAAGTAGGCTATAGCCCACGAAAGCTTATGCTGAAATAAACTGGTTAATTTCTAAGGTGCCACAAGTATTCCTTGTTTTATTTACGGATACAGACTAACACGGCTGCTAATCTTAAACCTATCAAAATATCTGACTATTATAAATTCCTGTTAATGGAAACAACCAGCAGGGCATCAAACTTCAGCTAAACACATGGGTCAAAAACGGATAACTTGTTTAGTTTAAGAAACATGCAGGAAGACATATCAGAGGATAAGACCTAAGTCTGGACAGAAGGGCAACAAAGGAGAAGGAAGCTAATGTAATATTACTGAGGAAGGTGGCGTTCCTGCACGTGCTTGGCTGACACTTATTCTTTAGAGAGATAAGGTGGGTGAGGCAATATCTTTTATGGGATCAATTTCTGTTGGTGAAGAAACAAGCTTTTAAGCTACACATAATTTATTGTTAAGATGGAGGTAGAGAAGACGGCTCCTTCAGAGTTCTGTGCATAGTCTGATATTTCTCTTTGCTCTGTAAAAAAGAGAAGCCTTCCAAAAAGAATTTAAAAGTAACTTATACTGCTAATATGCCCAGAGTCACTAGAACAAAACAAGAGCATTTGAGATGACTATCACAGTCCCTTTACAAAGGCAGGATATTTTTGGACCTTCCTTTACCTACCCTTGACTTTAGAACTACCTCTAAACATTAACAGGAAGAGAAGCAGCCTCTTATCTCTAATGTGTGTGAAGTGCTCAAACGAATATAAAAGACTGAAATTTTAGATAACCCTTTCTGTGAAAAGCAATAGAGCAACTGAAATTGAATCTTCATTAGAGAAACTAAATAGAAACAAAGCTAATTTGAAAAAAGTTTCCTCCTCAAAACTTCTCTCTCTCCAGCCACCCAAGTATGCTCAAAAATTAAACATAAAATAAGCAGAGTACAATAAAAATAGAACACAGCACGTGCTAAGAACAAACTCCCATATGCATGAACATTTATTGCGGGAGCTACATTCAGTTCACACAGTAATCAACTTTTAGTCTTGATATACCTCCCTTTAGCAACTTAAAGTTTAAACTAAATGCTGATCTCATTTTGAATTGCAAATTACTTTTCTAAATCACTTAACATCTATCCTTGAAATTTCACATGTCAACAGCTCATTAATATCTACAGTAAATGTAGCTCTCTGAAAAGAACCACAGATTTTACATTTATTGAGACAGATAGCTGGCACACAGAAATAGGGCTCCTTCAATTACACTTTGGCAGAAGCTAACTTGAGTTTAAAATGTGTCAACAGGAATTTACGGCAACACTGCAATGACGTGACTATTTTGAATAAGATTAGCTGCCATTGATGGTGATGCTTGGACAGTGTTTATAAATCAGAGGCTAGTACTTAGGATTTTATCAAGGACCACTTCAGAACCATCCACCATTATCACCTATGCAGTAGCATGATCAATACGAACAGTAGTTGGAGATTAAAAGTGGTGCAATGATCAACACGTGGTAATGAATGCAAGCAACACAAACAAAATATTTCAAAATTTTACTTACATGTATTCCATATTTTATATCTAACTTCTTTAAACATTTGCAGAGAAAGGCAGACAGGCGTTCATAATAGTGTAGATGACACAAATAAGCATTTCACTAGGCTCAAATTCCCATCTTTAGAAATAATTTAATCCATAATGTTCAAGGCAATAACCCAGGGGTAGGCAAACTATGGCCCGTGGGCCGAATCCGGCCCACAGGCTCCTCCTAACTGGCCCCTGAGCTCCAGCTGGGGAGGCTGCTCCTCCCTCCTCCCCTGCACATGGGAGTCCCAAGGGGCTTGTCAGGGGTGTGGCTAGGGGTCAGGGCAGTCAGGGGACAGGGGGGTTTGATGGGGGTGGTGTCTTGGGAGGGGTGGTTGGGGAGGGGTCTCTGGAGGGGATAGTCAGGGGACAAGAAGCAGAGGTGCTTAGACAGAGGGTGGGGTCCTGGGGGTCAGTTGGGGGGGGTAATCAGGGGACAAGGAGCAGGGGGGCTTAGATACGGGGTGGGATCCTGGAGGGCAGTTGGGGGGGCAGTTCTAGAGGGGGCAATCAGGAGACAAGGAACGAGGGAGGTGGATGAGTTGGGGGCTCTGAAGGGGCAGTCAGGAGGCAGGAAGTGGGTGGGGGTAGGATGGGGGCAGGGCCAGGCTGTTTGGGGAGACACAGCCTTCCCTACTCATATCACACAATTTTGAACCCCAATGTGATCCTTGGGTCAAAAAGTTTGCCCACCCCTGCAATAACCCAAGATATAAAATACAATATTTTGAATACAGCAGATTATTTGAAGATTAAATAATTTGTAAATTAATTGAGAAATGAAGATAATAGAATATTGCACCAGAATAAAATAATCCTATTATTTCAAGTCAGAAAAAATATTGAAAAGTCTAGCAGAACTTTAACTCTTCCCAAATAAAATCTAAAATGACCTTAACAGTGGCTTTTTACAGTAGTGCTTAATTTAAGATTGAATAGTAGATGACCAGTGTAAAATTTGCCTATTAATTTTTTTTGTACAGTATAAACATGTCAGGTTCCCCTTCCTCCCAATATATGAATTCTAGTTTATGATGCATTGTGACCTGGCAAGCCTACAGCCTGTACAAGTTTTGGAAGATTTACTCCACAGCAGAGGAGTATCATTAGATGTGGAAATTCTTATTTTCATCATTAAAATGAAAGCAAAAGCATGTGTGAATATAACTAAACAAACACTAATAAAAATCTGAATTCCACAGTTCTAATTGCTGCCTACTTTTGTGAGATTGTAGGCTGCAATTTGCAGGTCTTTTACCATTACCAAAAAGGCAGGGATACTCTAAATTGAAGCTACGGTAGCCAGTAATTATTATTACATAGCTTAATAGATCCTGTATACTAAAGTTGGAGAAATAAGATGAGAAAATTATCAAATTCAACAAAGAACTGAATAGTAAATTCTTAACACTGTGTTACTGTGGGAGGTGAAATCTAAAGTTTAAAATTAACTGATAGTAATTTAGTAATTCTAGGTCTTAAAAGGTGCCTATTAATGGTCAAGTTTATTTTTTAAACTACACACTGCATTCCCCTATAAATTTAGTATTTTACTATTCTTCAAACATTGCATTTGTCCATGCTCCAAGTACTGTTTGTCATTAACAAGGCCCCTGTTTAAAGTCTTTATGGATGCCTCATGCACAACGAGATATGCAGCATTCTGCACCTTTTATGATGCTACCCCCTCGTTGGTGACGCTGTTGCAGATTCTCTACTACATGATGCTTCTTGACGATGTAGTTAAAGATTCTTAAAGAAAAAAATATTTCCAATCTACAGGACATTCTTCACTCAACTCAATTGCAAATTACATTAAACTTGGAGCCTACAGTATTGAACTGTGATGTCCCATAACCTTAGGATGTAAAACTTTAGGATTAACCAATTTAGGGACTGGCCAGTTCCCAGAATTTTTGGGATACTCTGAGGGATGGTCTCTGGTCACTGTAGCAAGGGCCAGGTCGATGCACATCACCCCCCACTGCCAAACAACCCTATTCTGTTCATGAAGTGCTCCATCTCCCCTCATTGCACTGCACAGTCCCCTTTTGCTGCTACTTCCAGACCAGACTAAGGCGAGTTTTGTGCATCAGCATGAGACAGTTTTGGCATGTTTATAAACTAATTTTGAATATTTTCATATAACTTGCATATGACCATACATTTCAGTTTATGGACAATATACACTTCCCAGCCAGCTATGGGCAGAGAGGACGACGAGGACACGGAGCTGTACAAAGCTTGGCAGTTACATGGCTAGGACAGGAAGGGAGTAGAATAAGCATCTAAGGGTATGTCTTCACTACCCGCCGGATCGGTGGGCAGTGATCGATCGATTTATCGCATCTACAGATGCGATAAATCAATCCCTGAGCACACTCCCCGTGGACTCCGTAACTTCACCTCCGCAAGAGGCAGAACTGGAGTTGACAGGGGAGCGGCAGAGGTCGAATCGCCACTCTGTGGACAGCCAGGTAAGTTGCCTTAAGATATGCTGACTTCAGCTACACTATTCACGTAGCTGAAGTTGTGTATCTTAGGTCGCCCCTCTCCCCCGGCCCGTGTAGCCCAGGCCTGAGAGTGCTTTGTTAGGTGAAGTGCTGGCAGATGTCTGGGAATCCGAAATCAGGTAAGTGGTGGAAGGTCTCTCGGGTAACCGGGAAGGCTCAGATCTCTCAGTGATGCCTGGGATAGCTGGATGGATTGCTGGGATGTCTAAAGTAGCTACCAAAGTAGCTACTAAACTGAAGTAGCTAGGTAGGTACTGGTTTTGTCCAGGCCCTGGTAGCTGGGGAAACTTGTGGCTGTGGTCTCCCTGGAGGGAAAAGAACTGGAATCTGGCTGATGTTTCTAGGAGACAGAGAGCTGGGGTATGGCTATGAAGCAGTGCGTCTTCTTGGGGGGCAGAAGTCTGGCTGCAGATTCAAGGGTCTTGCTAGAGGCGGGGTGCACAGTGTGGAGCCAGGGTATATGCTGATACTGAGCCTCCTCACCTTGTATTCCCATCAGCTGCCAACTCCTATGAGTTTTCACAATTGTTAGTATTTTCTTTAAACCCCAACTGCTGGAATCAACTGCATGAGAATCTTTTTTTTTTTTTTTTCTTTTTTTAAATGAAAGCAAAGGCATCTAGCCCTAACGGTTGCAAAATGTGAACCACGTGCACTCTTAAGACTCCAAAGCTAGAAGGCAAATAAACTCAGCATTCATTATTTGGGCTTAAAAGTCACACATTCAGTTTTGTGATTTTTGGTGGATAGATTCGTGATTTGAACTTTTGGACTTTGCAGTAGTGCTGCTCCCACTTCCTCCCCTCCTCTCACTATGGGCTGTTCTTTCCCTGAATGAATTCAGGAGCAAAGCAGTTAAAGGAGAAGCACAACTGAAATCATTTTAGTAGCACTTTTGGATGATCTCCTATCGATGGATATCATGCTCCAGGACGTCTCTGCAGCATGCAACACTGTCATCCATGAGACACTGCTGTCTCACCAGAAAATGGTGAGAAGGATTGAGGGTAATGCACTAAAACAATGTGAGTTTTTTCTAAAGAGACATACCCAACAAGTATGGGATGGGTAACTACATCTCTCCTATCAGACCTCTCACTTGTAAAGTCATACAAGGATCAATTCTCTAATTCTTTTCAACATATATGTGCAGCAACTAGATGAACAAGTCAGATGACATGGACTCAGTGCCAGTAATATGCAGATAACACATAGCTCTACCTATCCTTCACGGCCTACCACCTCACCACTATCACCAAAATGGTCTACTGCTTGCATGAGGTTAGCTCATGGATAAACAGCTGGCTGAAGATGAACCCAAGTAGGACAAACGATACTGGTGGGCAGAGGATAGGTGAACATATACAACAGATGTTAGTCATAGTCATGTTGCTTAATGTACTACCAGAAGGCGTTCAGATACTATGGCGATAAGCTCAATACGAGAACCTATCTAGAACAGAACAGAATCCTCTGGAAGTCTGCCTCCACAGCAGCCTTCAGTGAACAAAGGTGGAATTAGACCTTCTAGATGAGTGAGGCTGAACCATAGATGGCAGGGCTGTCAAATGTACGTCACAATCAATTCATGACACTTGGACAAATGACAGCAGGGAAGAGAAAAGAACTGTAAAGCAATAAGAGAATGCTGGGAACTAGGGAGGTTGTGGTAAATGAAAGAATAAATGAAAGCTGTTCTTTACTTGCTTTACCTGTAAAGGGTTTAAAAGTCTCACTGCTATAAAGGGAAGTGAGTGGGCACCACACCAAAAGAGCCAATGGAAAGGCTAGAACTTTTTAAAATTGAAATAAGACTCCTCTTTTGTCTGTTGTTCTTGGGGAGAGGCAGACAGGGAGCAGTTACGCTTTGAGAAGCTTGGGCCAGGTATGAAAACTTATCAGTATCATACCTAGAAACCATTCATTTAAAACCCCAGATATGTAAGTAGATCAGGAAATGTTTAGGAAGATGCAATTAAGTTTATCCCTTTTATTTCTTTATGGCTTGTGGATTCCTCTGTGGTAAGCCCAGTTGCTTGTTTTGTTTTAAGCTGGACCTCAAGAGAGCTATTCTTGATGTTTAATTCATGTAATTTTTTTTTAAATCTAGCAAAAGCTTAAGTCCCAGATGTATTTTTCCTTTTATTAGTAATAAAATTTACCTTTTTTAAAAACAGAATTGGATTTGTGTATCCTAAGAGATTTGTGCACATATTATTTAATTAGCTGGTGACAACAGCCGATTTCCTATTTTTCTTCTCAGCTCTTCCCCAGAGTGGGGATGAAAGGGCTTACAGGTATCTCACCAGAAGGAATTCGTAAGTGTGCCTTCCTGGGTTTTTAAAGGGGTTTTGTGCTTGGGTGGTGGCAGCATCTACCAATCCAAGGTTAGAGAAAAGCTGTAATCTTGGGAGTTTAATACAAGCCTGGAGTGGCAACTATTAATTTTTAGAGTCCTTGCGGGGGGCCCACTTTCTGCACTTGGAGTGCCAGAATAGGGAAATCAGCCTTGACAGAGGCCAAGTGGAGAGTGATAAAAGAGGATGAAAGGTAAAAAAAAGGCAACTTGATGTAGAGAGTTTTCGGGATAATCTGACAAAAATTTTCCAGCTTGGGTATCTAATGGTAGTCACCTAAAAATGTAGGGTGACCAGATGTCCTGATTTTATAGGGACAGTCCCGATTTTTGGGTCTTTTTCTTAAATGGGTTCCTATTATTCCCCACCCCTTGTCCCTATATTTCACACTTGCTATCTGGTCACCCTATAAAAATGTGACCTGGCATTTCAGGCTGGGCACTCAATTCCCATTAAAGTCAACAGGAGCCATCTGTGCTTAACACTCTGAAAACCAAGTCACTTTAATTTAAGGCCTAGTGTACACTAGGAAATTAGGTAAGTTTAACTAGGTCACTCAGAAGTGTGAAAGATCCACAACCATGAGCAATGCAGTTAAACCAATCAACCACCAGTGTAGACAATGCTAGGTCAACAGGAGGATTCTCCCATCGACCTAGCCACTGCCCCTAGGGGACATGGATTACCTATGCCAATGGGAGAACCCCTTTCATTGGCATAGGTAGCATCTTCACTGAAGTGCTACAGCAGCAAAGAAGAGACAGTGCCACTGTAGAAGTTTGTGTGCACACAAGCCCCTAGTGTCTAAGTTAGGCTCCTACATTTGTAATCAGTTCAGTAACTTGTACTTGAATGCAGAAATTATCTTTTGCCTCATAAGATATGTAGCTGGGTAATGGTTCATGTTGAGAGTCTCACAATGCTCTCACCTCCCATCCCTCTCGCAAAAAAAGCAGATTTGCAACAGTAACTTTGGCTACATATTTTAGAATCACAGAATCAGTCCAAGTTAGAGATATTACTCTATTTCCGAACACTTAAATGATCAATGAAGTATATTACTGGAGTAACTTACGAGTCAACATGTAGAACCCTCTGGCCACTTCTTGAGCATGCAGATGCAATGATAGATTCTGGCAAACCTATAAAATAATGTTAACAGTTTATAAAGTATGTGTAATAAATAAGAATAACTATGTCAGTGCCATGCAGTTTAGCCAATTTAGATTAAGTCTTTACACATTTATGCTAAAATATCAAATACAAAATTTTAGAGTCATTAAGAGTCATTTTAATATTATCTTAAGGAACTTACAGAACATAGCCACACTACTTATTTATTTATATACTACACAGCATTTTGTCTTTGCAAATCCTATTAGAGTCTTTTTGTAGAATCATGTCACTAGCTTCTCTCCTAGAAGGCTTGATATCAGCATTTTCTATGTGCTTGAAGCTTTAGGGCATTGGTTCTCAAACTGGGGGTCGCGACCCAGTTATGTAGGGGGTCACCAGCCTTGAGCCCGACCCCTGTGCCGGGCTGCCAGCCCCGACCCCTGCACCGGTCTGTGAGGTCGTGCTCAGAGGCTTGGTGTTTGAAAGGGGTCACCAATACAAAAGGTTTGAGAACCACTGCTTTATTGGATGCTCAAAAGCTTCTACCTCACTGATACAGACCCTGAGTTATTTGAAAATAAAAGTTATTTTCACTATACTTTCAGCCCAGGAATCAAAGTTGACAAATGATAGTAGAGTTCCACTAAATACTCCGCCTACATAAGACATCACTTACAGCAGATTATGTGGACATTTAAAATATGACTATGCATGTTCTCTAGACTCTATTTCCCAATCAACAGGTACTCTGTACACTGCTAGATTCCTTTTGAGCACCCAAATCAGCACTAATTTAAATGAATGGTGTAGTTCACACCTCTTACAACAATTCTTTCAGGTTTTTCAAAAGCAGGAAGATGTAACTGCAATAGTTACCTTCAGAAACAAACTGAGGTCATGACTGCACTAGCAGCGGGCTGTGTAGTCATAGCACCAGCGCTGGGAGTCCCCACACCAGCGCAGCTCTCCCAGCTCCATAAAAAAAGACACCACCTCCACGAGGGGAGTAACTCCTAGTCCTGGTGCAGTGTTTACACTGCCACTTTACAGCACTGTAACTTGCAGCACTCAGGGAGGTGTTTTTCCACACGCCTGAGTGAAAAAGTTGCAGTGCTGTAAAGTGGCAGTGTAGACAAGGCCTGAGTGCATCTCAGCCATAATAGCTACAGACTTAAAAATTAAAAAGTTAACGGTTTGGAGAGCAAAGTGGTAACAAAAGACTTAGGCGATAAATTGATCCCTGATACACCGAACACTACCTGCCGGAGGGGCGGGTAGTATAGACGTACCCACTGGTATACCATACATACCAGCCCAATTCAAACTCTCTTTCAAATACTTTGATTGCTTAATTACAGGGGACGAAATATGATTTACTGTCACCCATTGTTAGGAATCATGACCATGTAGATCATTGTTGCTATCACTGTTATATAACCACAACAAATATTGTACAAAGGTTGTGAAGTAAGGTGTCCATAGAAAGGTCAGGATTTGTTGCATATGATTATGTTATTTATATGTATGTGTAATTTTTGTATTTGAAGTTTGAATATTGGCTCTAAACCTGGATTTCAAATGTTTGCTCCTGGGCTAACACCTGTCAGGTAGTTAGCCATCACATCTTGGAGGAACTATTAAAATTGAGTGATTGTGTGGTATCCAATGCAAAGTTGGTCATGTCAGGTGTCTTCAGAAGGCTCATGATGCACTGAGCATTGTTGTTATATCAATGTTAAAGGCTGTAATTTCAGTTTAGAATGTGTTTTGCTTTTATTTCATTTGACCAAATCCGACCTGTGCTTTGACTTATTTAAAATCTATCTTTTGTAGTTAATAAATGTGTTTGTTTATTCTACCTGAAGCAGTGCTTTTGGCTTGAAGTGCATCAGACTCTCGTTGGAATAACAAGCCTGGTACATATCAATTCCTTTGTTAAATTGACGAACTCATATAAGATTGCAGCATCCAGCAGGCATAACTGGACACTTTAAGATGGAGATTTCTAGGACTGCGTCTTGGACCGAAAATATTGGCTAGTGTCATTCGGTTACACAATCCAAGCAGCTTACACGCTAGAGGCTGTGAGTGAACAGCTGAGGAGTGGGGTTCTCACAGCAGAGCAGGGTAAGGCTGGCTCCCAGCACTGAGGATTGGAGTGATCTAGCAGATCACTGGTCCAGACAACACAAGGAGAATATCGCACCTACCTGCCCTGAACGAACTTTCCTGTGAATGTACTGTTTGAGATATAGACAATGATTTTCTGCTGTGACTAGGCAAATGTATGCATGGTCATGTGACTTGCCCATGTGACTCCAAACGCCATCTTTTACCTCTAATTTTCCACTAGCTGTGCCAATGGCTTTATTTGAAACAATGAATCTCCCTCCACATGGTAGAAGCTATAAAAGGCCCTAGAAACATCTCCATTTTGCCTCTTTCCTGCTCAAACCTCTGGACTATGGACTTATACTAATGCAACCATTCTAACCTGAGGGCCTTCCAATGATTTGGAAGCAACTAGACTTATCAAGCCAGCAGTTTATTCCATCACTGCTATAATCCTGAACCAAGAACTTTGCAATTACTGTATGTATTTGATTCTTTAAACAATTTTAACTCATCTTTCTTTCTTTTTTTTTTTTTTTTTTTTTTAAATAAATAAACCTTTAGATTTTAGATATTAAAGGATTGGCAACAGTGTGTTTTGGGGTAAGATCTGAGTTATATAGTGACCTGGGAATGTGGCTCGTTTTCTGGGATCAGAAGAACCTTTTGTTTGATGAGACTGGTTTTAAGGAAGCACTCAAATTTAAATCCAGTGTTTTTGGTTGTTATACAAGGTCTGGAATATCTAAGGAAACTGCTTACCTGACTTCTTGTTAGCCAGTGTGGTGAGACAGAAATTTACTTTGTGCTGGTATAGCTTATGGAAAATAACCACCATTTTGGGGTGTATTTACTCTATTTCTCAGAAGTTTGTCCTGAATTTGGTATTGTCAGCTGTGACCCACAAAGGCACAGGTAATGAACCCTACTAACACCATTCAAATTTTTAATACACTAAATATAGTACAGTATAAAAACAATATCAATTACACTAAACTTAGGTAGGGGTGGTCACTGGGTTTTCTTAGGCTGGCTTGCCCGTGGCTGGCTTTTTTTGGTTTCAGAAGTTTTAAAAAAGGATTTTATCGACATCTGCTCTCCTGCATGAATCTCTGAATGACAGATCTCCCTGTAGCAAGCCACTGCATCATTAAGACTTTGGCAGACCCATTCACAAAATGTATCCCCACTCTATGATTTCCGTTATCTTTTCCAGCAATCCAAAAAAACAGGAGACACTCTGTCGTCAGACTCCTGACTTCCTGCCCTACGTCATTGTCATCATCATCCTCGTTTTCTTTGGATATCTGTTGTTGGCCCAGCTCAATCAGTTCCTCATTTGTCAGTTGCACAGCATGAGACTCCAATAACTTCTGTACATCTTCCTCCGGTACCTCGTCGAAGCCAACATCCTTCGCCAACTTGACAATTTCTTGCTTGAGAGCAGGAATGACATCAAATCCCATGAAGCTGTGGATAGCGTCTGGCCATGCACAGAGCCAAATGCTGTTCATATATCGGAAGTGACCTCTTCACATGATGCATCAGTGTTTTCCACACCAGTCAAGATATTGTAGGACTTCCAAAACTCCTTTACCTGCCATCTCAATCAGCATGGAGAACGTTCTCTATAGGTAATAAGCCTTGAATGTGACCGGCGGACGCCAATACAGTACTATACAATAGGGGAACGTGTTCCAATTCATGTCAGTCCCGATCCATGCGAAGAACGGTTATGTAGATCAGGACCAATGTAAATTGGAACACATTCTCCTGTTGATGAGCAACAGATATCTGAAACAACAGATAAGGGGGATATGTATACTGCGGACCCCCTGTAGAGTGAAGATGATTACACAGTTAGGTGCATGTAAGGCAGTCTGTCAACCTATCTCTGTTGTGTAAACTACCAGGCCTTGGACTATTAAATGATCATTTGTTTAGCTCAAACCCTAGGAAAAACTGAAGACTTGTACTAGATTAAAAAATGCTAAAATATTAAGTATTATGTTTAAAAACGTTTTGCCTAGCCCTGGTTATCCCTAGAACCCAAGACTAGACAACACTATGAGGATCCAGATATCACATGCTATATTCTAAGGTCTTGAACACAGGACAGTCCACACTTAAAACCTACACCTGAACGCCATGGCTAGGCCAACCTAACCCTCAGAGTAGAAGTAGCTAATGAACAGGAGAATGTTTCTGTTGACCTAGCTACTTTCTCGCAGGAAGATGGTGTTCCTACATCAATGGAGAAACCTCTTTCGTCACTGCGGGCTCCATCCACATTATGGGGTGGAGTTGTAGCTATCCCACTATATTCCCCATAGTGTAGATATGGGCCTTATATCCTTATTTAGGGCTACTTCACATTGAAGTCAACAAATTATTTGCCAGAATAAAAAGACTGGTTGATTTGGAACTACATAGAATGCAAACTCAATTGCTTCCTTCCTCCTAGGTCCTAAGACATTGATTGGAACACAACTCTTCTACCCAGTTAACAAATTCTCCTCCCCACACCTCAATTAAATTAGCATTATTATCCACTTTATTTGCATAAATTACAAAAATCAGATTACAGAAAAAAGCAGAGAAAAAAAGCATTACAAAATACATAGCTAGCCTAAACAGAAAAATGCTTTACCTTTCAAACAGCTTCATTTTCCTTGAAAAGTTTCCTTTGTCCAGTACAGTGAAGTACTAACTATAGTATACTCTCTGTAACTTTTAAAATACTCCGTTACAACCAAATGCCTACACCAATTCTTAAAAGATGATCAAATTATGACTTTTCTACAAAGTCAACAAAATATGACAGTGTCTTCCTTATTCAGGAATCAATGTGAACCATAGGCTATTCTATTTCAAAATCATCATATATGCACTAAGGTAAAATTTCAGATTTTCTTGCAACTTTTTCATTTTTTAAGATCTGGATGCACTTTGAGGGATCGTGAAAACTGTCATCTCAACTAGCCAAATATAAAAAGTTATGAAGATTCATTGCAACTTTGTTGTGTCACTGACTACTTTACTATAATGAAATACCATGCTATACAGTTGCATCCATTCTGGGAAAGTTCATTCCATTTAGTAGACAATTCCATAGGCAAAGGGCACTGCAAATAGTAGACACTGAGCTGTCCTGTAGCAGAGTTTCAAACTTACAAGAAATGTTCCATTTCTATTTGCACATTAAGCCAACTGGCATATTGATGTCCATTTACAAATCATATTATGCATAGGCTTCCAGCTTCTCTTCACTGATATACCATGCAATGTACCAAAATCTCTTATTTCAAAAGACAACACCTACCGTTTATGCCATTTGGCCTCACCACCAGTTTCAGAAGCCTCTAAATCTTAAAGCAATGCATAAAAAGATAACAAAAGCAGCATTTGCAATCTTATTTTATGTTTATTACCTTACACATGCACACCCCAAACATCCAAATACCATTTTACAAACTATAAACATGCAGGCTCACCACTGAATTGCAGTAGCCTCTAAGGATGCAAGTAACAGCAATACTAGGTAACTATTTAGCACAGCAGATGACTACTGTATTCAACTGAAAATGCAGAGCTAATTTTTGATAGACAATGTAATTACTCGCATGAAATTTGGCTAGCACAGCTGTCCTAAATTGGTCTTCAGCAAAACACACAGGGTTCTTCAATAATTACAAGTGGTCAAGACCTTGGTTTTACATCTTATCTGAAAGATGCTACACCTCCAGAAACAGTGCACCTAATTCAATATTGGGGAACTGCTTCACAGTTTAATCATCAAAAGTACCACTACCTAAAAAATCATGAACCACTGTTTTAGATTTATGCTTGAAATTTCCCATCCAACTACCAATTAAGCTTGAAGAGTTTGCAAGATTTGACAAGATTATAATTTGAGGAGGTATAGCAGGAGTGTTTGTTCTATAAGAAAACCTGATTACTGTAATATACCCTAAAGATGCCAGGATCCAAGCCTCCTAAGTATCAGTTATCATGGCTACTTTCATAAATAATAATTTAAGTGCCAATTCCAATACAAGTACTTAATACCTTAAATGACATGACTACGTCACATCATGTGTTTAAACTCTTTTAAACACACAGGAAAATCTTGACATAACCGACAAATATGCTGTTTTAAATAAGTAGTAGGAAGTATATTTTATTCCTAATTAGCAATACACATGTAGATTAAAAATCTTTTCCTACTTCTTTAGTCCATTTTACATCATTTAAGAGTCTCTCCTCTTTGGTTTTCAGGTAACTGAAGAATTTATGTAACTTTTTGTGCCAGATGTGCAATTTATGGATAGCCAAAGTGTATCTCATGAATCATATACTACATTTAACATTGTCCAACCTAGATATATTCTCATAAAAAACTTCTCTATCAGCTATAGTTAAGTATGCAGTTAAGTATCCAATCTGTAGCTCCACTACAGTGCTAGTAGTGCCAGAAGATGAGGTCAGCACATGGTTCTATATTTTGTGTCAAGAGACAAAGTGCTAGCAATCTATAAGTAGATAATTTGTGGGCAACAGTAATCGCCTATGGACAGTTGTGGAAGAGATGAAGTTACAAGGGATGCAAACCCACATGAAAAAAGAATTAAGACATACTCTGTTAAATATTGATTGCTTAGCTGTTTTTAAATTCTCTTATGAAATGATGGATTTATATTTGTCATATATGACACTTCCTTCTATATTAAAATGGACATAATAGGAAAGATACATCAGGAGCCATGGAATATTTGAAAATAGCATTGACAGGTTATTATTAAATGTAAATTTAGCAAGATCTCAGAGGTTAGAATTACTCCCCACGCAGTGCTTTAGGTTTCAGAGATATTCTCTCCAATTCCTATATGCATCATCGGCCTGATCCAAATCCTGTTGAAGCTAATGGAAATTTTCCAATTGACTTCAGTGCGCTTGGGACCAGGAACCATGTGACACTGGAGATCAGCTGAGATACTTCCCACACTCCTAAGAGTCCCCAGTAGGTTGTTTTTTGATAGACCATCTCTAGCTATGGAGCTTGTACCTTCCACTCTTAAGACAGAAATAGAGGTTTACTTTGAGTACAGCACACAACACATCTGTTTGATCAAGCATTTTTTCAACTGTGATGTATTTGTCTCACAGAGATTTTAGTTGTACTGCACTGGGCCTACACATAAGAGTGGAGTGGCTATTTTGCTGTCTAATGCAGGAAACAATGATACTGCTTTTTGTTTGTCATAGTATTGGCCACACACACACACACACACGAATCATTAAACAAACAGTTGCTAAGGAAGCATCCTTGAACTCTGAAGAAATTATTTTCAGCTTTTTAAAATGTATTCACCTCTAAAACTTAAGTCTTACACAAAATTTGTTAAAGATTTGGCAATATATTATTTAATACGTTTTAACAAGCTTTTTAATTTATCTTTAAAACTACATTTCAGATCTACAAATTTTAAAAACTGAAATCAGCCTACTTTTCATGATCATTTATACTTTCCACTTCAAATTTAAGTATTGCTTCCTTGTAAAGTATTCTGCAATGAAATTCTAGAATTAAAAATAGTGAAAATAG
Organism: Dermatemys mawii; assembly: GCA_007922305.1. Classification (NCBI taxonomy): domain Eukaryota; kingdom Metazoa; phylum Chordata; order Testudines; family Dermatemydidae; genus Dermatemys; species Dermatemys mawii. Next base: position 12,040,876 of record ML677377.1, on the reverse strand, counting down.
GAAATGTTCATGCAAGTTAAGATGACATTTTCTTTACTAGAGCAGAAAAGTCTGCAGATCCATTATAGGAAGTGTTTCCCCTGCTTGCAGCTCCTTGGAGGCAGAACCAAAAGTGTCACTCAGAGCAGGCCAAGAGCAGACATATCAGAGAAGATCCAGAGAGTTCAAGGTACTTCCAAAGTTGCTTCATTGAGCTAATTTGTTTAACTTTAATCCACACATTACTGGATACAAGACATTCATATAAACACTTTGTTCCTGGGGGGATTCTGGAAGACTACACACCCACAAATAACAGTTCCCCTTCTTACAAACTTCCTGTGTTTCCCTGCAGAAAACAGCAGAGAAGCAAAGGGAAGCCGCTCATGCATATGGGTGGGGGAACCATGGTGCAATTTTAGGGAGGCAAGTTTTTTAGATTCCATGCCACTGTCCCCCTCATTCTGCAAGCACAGAGCTGCCCAGGAGGCTGCATCTCACCTCCGCTGACTCTGCAGCTAAACATCGCCTTCTGTGTACTGGGAGCCCTCCTTTTCTCTGTACAACAGTGAGTGCCTGGAGTAGCCCAGGCTAAGGCAAGGTAGGGGAAATGAGGAAAGGGAGAATAAGGGGAGGTTGGGGGAAGAGGCAGTGGGGAAAAAAAGTGGGGTGGAATAGGGCAGTGGAATGGAGAATAAAAGGGGATAAGGTAACACTGCTCTACAGCCAAAATGCTTCTGAAATAAATGTAGTCAAACTTTACTAATTCTGGGTCACTGAGAACGAAAAATGATGCTTTAAATTGTTGATTGGCTCTAGTTTTCAAGATATGCTATTAGGTCAGTATATACGACCCTTGACATGGGAATGGCGGAGGATAAGTGAGTTATAAAGGGAAGGGATCTCAATTTAAACCAGAAATGACTAAAATACATCTTTGACTGGATCTATGAATAAATCTGTGACTGGGTTTGGACAGTACTTGCTTTTTAGGCAAAACAATGAATGATGCAATCTGAAGCTGGTATTGCGTCATACATGATATGAATTGCACCATGTTATTCCTAGAAGTCATGGATGATGTAATCGTAACAAAGCTTACATCACTCTGCTGAACAAATTGCCCTATATCAGCTCTAGAAATCATAGAGTGTCATGCTCTCTTATGTGTCAGTGTTTGATTTTGCAAAGGGACACATTTCTGTTTAGCCAAAGCGAGCAGAGATGCCTCGTACTTCTGTGAACAGTGCAGATAACTTCTGCTATGTTTGTGGTGAAGTGACTTTTGCATCACAAAAGCGCAGTATAACCACTATGGTTAAGAAAGCCTAACACCTTTATTTTGGCTGAAAATTGGAGATCAGGACAAGAGGTGGGCCCCACACATATGCTGCAACAATTGTGCAACAAATCTTCGCCAGTGGTTGAACAGGAAAAGGAATTCTATGCCTTTTGCAGTGCCAATGATTTGGAGAGAGCCAACAGATCATACCAGCAATTGTTACTACTGCATGGTGCCTCCAGTTGGGAAAAGGTGTGTCAAAGAAGAAAAAGTGAACTGTGCATTATCCAAACATTCCATCAGCTATATGCCCAATACCCCACAGAGAAGGGCTGCCGGTTCCTGATGCACCAGTATCATTCTCACTTGAGTCAGACGAGGAAGAGGATGAAACTTCTGGTCCTGAACCATCAATGTCACAGGACCCACATTTTCCTCTGAACCACACCTCATAACACAAGCTGAACTGAATGACCTTGTCAGGGATTTGGAACTATCCAAGAGTAAGGCAGAGCTGTTGGGCTCCAGACTACAGCAGTGGAATCTCATGGTAGGTGATGTTGGGGTTTCCATGTTCCGTGACCATCAAAAGGATCTTGTTCCATTCTTCTTCATGGAAGGTGATCTCGTAGCCTGCAACAACATCGATGGTGTGATGGCAGCCCTCAACATCGTTCACGATCCAGATGAGTGGAGACTCTTCATTGATTCATCGAAGACGAGTCTTAAAGCTGTTTTGCTGCATAATGGCAATGTTTTGCCATCAATTCCAGTTGGTCATGCAGTCCATATGAAGGAAATCTATGACAACATGAAACAACTTTTGAGGTGCATAAACTACGACCAACCTCAGTGGCAGCTTTGTGGCAATTTGAAGGTTGTTGCTCTCTTGCTTGGTCTGCAGACTGGATACACAAAGTACTGCTGTTTTCTCTGCGAATGGGATAGTCGTGCAAGAGATTCCCGCTACATCAAGAAAGATTGGCCACTCCGACAGTCATTGGAGCCTGGGAGGAAAAGTGTTCAGCATCCACCACTTGTTGAATCAAGGAAAATTTTGTTACCACCCTTACACATCAAGCTGGGTCTGATGAATTTTGTCAAGGCCATTGACAAAACACAAGCAGCTCTCAAGTACCTCCGTGGAAAATTTGCAAGTGAAGCGAAGCTAAGATAAAGGAAGGTGTGTCTGTTGGTCCTCAGATTTGTGAACTTCTTCGAGATGATGCATTTGACCATGCACTGCGTGGCAAGGAAAAGACAGCATGGAAAGCCTTCCAGTCAGTGGCAATACATTTTCTCGGAAAAAACAAGGCAGACAACTACAGGTTGTTGGTGGAAAACTTCCTCAAGGCATACAAAAGCCTTGGTTGCAACATGTCACTAAAGATATATTTTTGCACTCTATCTAGATTTTTTTCCACCGAACTGCGGAGCAGTGAGCGATGAGCACGGCGAGCGATTTCACCAGGACATTGCAACAATGGAGAAATGCTATCAGGGCAAATGGAGGCCATCAATGCTTGCAGACTATTGCTGGACAGTGACAAGAGATGCTCCATTTAATGAATACAAGAGACAAGCCAAGAAGCGCCAAGTAGACACCGAATAGGACTAAACTATATACATAATAGTTTTTTGCCTTTTGTTTCATAATACATTTTATTTATATAACCCTTTTGCTGATTTTTAAAGTGTTACATAAACAGGACAGGTGAAATATCATCATGTAAAGCAGCCATAAACACATGAAAAGACCTAGGTTTACAATTTATGATTAAAACTCTACTATCTACACAATATACATAGGCATAAAATGTAAAAACTTAAATATCTTAGAAACAGTAGCCAGTTGTTTTAGTTGTCATATTTGAATTCAGCACATCAAAATACATAATAAATATCACATTTTATCTCTGAAGCAGACAACTTCTAAAAATTTGTAGACCAGTGTAATTGTAGGGGGAAGTGGGAGCCCAGCATGCTGCAGCCCAATATGCAGTGTCCCCTCAGCAGCAGCTGGGCTTCCCTGTTAAGCAGGCTCGTTGAACCCTCAGCCCAACAAGCCAACCCCCGCAACATCTGGATTCCTCTGATGAGCCCCCCACATACCCAGACCTCCACCCACTGATTCTCAACCAGCTGCACCTGGACCCCCACTCCATCAAGCCCGATTCCCCCACACCAAGCCCCACCTCCCCACACCCAGACTTCCACCACTTTCACCCGGATCCCCTTAGTCCCACTGTCATGTCCCTGCACCTGGAATCCCACCGTGAGACTCCGTGAATCAAGATCTCCCACTGAGTTCACCCACACTCAGATTGCCCCCCACAGAAACCTCACGCCACACCTGGAACCCACCACCCGTGGATCCTGCTGGGCCAAGCCTGCCCATCTATATGTGGTGCACCTGGCATGGAAGGACAGGGCCCCAGGGTATTTCTGGGGCAAGCCGAGTCACTGCAGTGTGTCAGGGGCAGGTGCAGCCACACTGCCGAATCCCTACATTGGGGAAGTGAGGGCTTTAGCATCATCTCCCACCTCAATCAAGCCAGTGGCCTGTGCTCCCCACTACCATGCTGGAGCCACATTTACTGACAAATAAAATTTGAAGAATTTAAAAATGTGCACATAATTTTTAATTTTTTTGGCGCAGAATTTTCTAGTTTATGGCACAGAATTCCCTCAGAAGTAATACTTCCTTACTTCAGACCAACTTTGACTTTCACTCCAACCACAGGAAAACTGACTTAGATTATAAACTCTTTGGAGCAGTGACTGTCTTTATTCAGTATTTGTACAGGGCACAAAGCAGGGTTACATAAGGGCTGACTCATACCTTGTTGAGGATAGGAGCAAAATGGTCTGGAACAAATTGTGGGCCTTATGCCGTCTTTCCTCCTACTTGAATCCTTCCAAAGCTGATAGCTTGGAGCAGAGTGAAAAAGTAATGAGGCATGGCCAAGTTGCAGCTATTGGGCTCTAGTTAGCCCAGATGGCATGTTATAGCTGAGCAACATGCGAGCGGGCTTGGGCCAGACCAGATTTTTTTGCGTGCTTTCTTTACAACTTTGCCATTTCTTTGATTGCCTGTGTGGTATTCTTGCCAGAAAGGCCTCCCCAGACATGCTGTGCTGGAACCTGCAGCAGCCTATACCACAGAATCAAAAAGGGGTGTTTTGAGCAAGGTTGCCACGAGTACACCCAAGGCTGAATAAGATCCTGTTAAGGATTGCTATCCAATAAGCCAAATACTAAGAAGAAGAATCTCTTTTTGGTTTTGTTTTCTTTTGCTCTGAACAGGAGGACTGGTTAAAGCCTTCCTGCAGCTTCTGGACAGTGATTTATTTTGCTGAGTCTTCAAAAGGTATGGCCACACCCAGCCTGCTTAGATTGATGGGTCTTGTTCTACCTCCAATGACCTGCAAGCAGGGATTCAGACACTGTAAATGTTCTGGAAATTTTTTCTGCAAGAATAAGCCTAAATTTCATTAATGGTAATGTATTTCATAAGTAAATATACAATAAATACACAGGTATTATGTAACAAGATTGCCTCAAAATTACATATTAAATATAGTATGGTCATTAAGTTACCAATATCTACTATAGTTCCACTTACATGAAGAAATAAAAGGTATGTATGACTGAATGTCTTTTCAAAATTGCCTAGTCAAAATCTAGCACTTCAAAGAGGGGAAAAAAATTTAGGGCTGTCAATTAGTCACAGTTAACTCACACAATTAAATAAAAAAATTGTGATTAAATCAGTTTTAATTACACTGTTAAATAGAATACCAATTGAAATTTATGTTTTCTACATGTTCAAATATATCAATTTTAATTACTAGACAGAATACAAAGTATACAGTGCTCACTTTATATTATTTTTGACTACAAACATTTGCAGAGTAAAAATGATAAAGTATTTTTCAGTTCACCTCATACAAGTATTTAGCACAACCTCTTTATTGTGAAAGTGTAACTTACAAATGTAGATGTTTATTACATAACTGTAACAAACTCAAAACATAACTCAAACAAAACAGTGTAAAACCTCAGCAGCTACAAATTCACTCAGTTTTACATCTTGTTCAGAAAGCCACTAAGACAAGCAAGTTTGTTTACATTTATGGGAGATAATGCTGACTGCTCTTATTTACAATGTCACTAGAAAGTGAGAGCAAGTGTTCGCATGGCATTTTTGTAGCCAGCATTGCCAGGTATTTACATTCATATGCCCCTTCATGCTTCAGCCACCATTCCTGAGGACATGCTTCCATGCTAATGATACGCGTTAAAAAATAGCGTTAATTAAATTTGTGACTGAACTCCTTGGGGAGAACTGTATGCCTCCTGCTCTGTTTTATCCACATTCTGCCATATATTTCATGTTATAGCAATCTCAGAGGATGACCCAGCATATGTTGTTCATTTTAAGAACACTTTCACTGAAGATTTGACAAAACACAAAGACAGTAACAATATGAGACTTCTAATGATTGATATAGCACTCAACCCAAGGTTTAAGAATCTGAAGTGCCTTCCAAAATCTCAGAGGGACTAAATATAGAGCATACTGTCAGAAATCTTAAAAGGGCAACACTCTGAGGTGGAAGCTACCAAACCTGAACCATCAAAAAATCAACCATCTGCTGGCGGCATCTCCCGCAGATGATGAAAATGAACATGCATTGGTCCGCACTGTTTTGGATCATCATCGAGCAGAACCCATCATCAGCATGGACGCGTCCTCTGGAATGGTGGCTGAAGCATTAAAGGACATATGAATCTTTAGCACATCTGGCATGCAAATATCTTCGACGCTGGCTACGACAGTGCCTTGTGAACGCCTGTTCTCACTTTCAGGTGACGTTGTAAACCAGAAGCAGGCAGCATTATCTCCTGAAAACGTAAACAAATTGATTGTCTGAGCAACTGACTGAACAAGAAGTAGGACAGACTGGACTTGTAAGCTCTAAAGTTTCACATTTTATTTTTGAATGCAGGTTTTTTAATCTAATTCTACATTTGTAATTTCCACTTTCATGATAAAGAGATTATACTACAGTACTTGTAATAGGGGAATTGAAAGATATTTATTTGGCTTTTTACAGTGCAAATATTTATAATATAAAATGAGCACTGTACATTTTGTACTATGTTGTAATTGAAATCACTGTATTTGAAAATAAGAAAACACCCAAAAATATTTAAACAAATGGTGTTCTATTGTTTAACAGCACAATTAGTTGAGATAAATTTTTAGTCACGACAGCCCTAAAAAAAATTCTACAGCAAAAATATATAATTGACCTTAATATGATCCAAAATTTACTTTTAGCTTTCCCACTTCACTCTCAGTTTGATTAGCAACCATTTATTATTACATAATGCCCCACACGTGCAAGGCTCTTTCCTGTAATTACAACGGACAAGTTTCCTGATCCAAACACCTAATATAACCCATACAGCTGCAAGTGATTGAAGGAAGTGTCTCAGTTCCTGAATTACTCAATGGAGATTGGATCTTTCCACTGCATACCTAATATGTATGTACCAAATTAAACCTTTTGCTACAAAAGTCCTATGTAAACATTTATTTTAGTTAATATAGCTATTAAACAAGCCATGAGAGGTACTTTATAATAAAAAAAATGTTGGCGGGAACCACTGAGCACAGGAATGCAGGAAGCAAGCAGGCACTTTCAATACTGCAGTCTTCCATATTCACACAGCTGACCCATTGTAATTAGCATCTAATTCTGGGGGAGTTCACTGGATAATGCTAATAGCAAGATCCCAGCAATAGTAAGAACCTGTATGGCATTCATGTATTGCGGTGACAAGCAATGCAAAAATGCTTCGATTCAAAATGTAATTACCTTGTGGCTTTTACCAAAAATTTATATAAAACAGGGATTGGCAAATCAGGGAAATCCACTGGCAGGCCAGGACAGTTTGTTTACCTGCAGCGTCCGCAGGTTCAGCTGATCGCAGCTCCCATTGGCCGCAGTTCACTGTTCCAGGCGAGTGAGGGCTGCAGAAAGCAGCAGCCAGCACAGTCCTCGGCCCGCACCACTTTCTGCGGACCCCACTGGCATGGACCGGTGAACCACTGCCAGTGGGAGCTGTGATCGGCCTTACCTGCAGATGCTGCAGGTAAACAAACCATCCCAACCAGCAGATTTCCCTGATGAGCCAGGTGCCAAAGGCTGCAAAGTGATATAAAGTAACGTAAAGAGATTTGGGTTTTTGGTTTGTTTGGTTTTTTTTCATTGTAGGTGGTTCTCCAGAACAATAAAAGCAAGATATTTCTGGTGCTACAGCAGCCAAAAACTGAGTAACTGAATGAAGTATTTAGAAAGGAAAGACAATTTGTGGATTTAAACAAGATCCTCTGATTGGTCAGAGGGAGAAGCTTCAGCACACGCCTTCTTAGCTTTTAACAGAATTAATCAGCCTCACCAAAGGCTCTTACACAAATAGGCTGCCATCGGAAAAGGGAAAGTGCTCTTATGGATTGATAACTGGTTAAAAGATAGGAAACAAACGGTAGGTATAAATGGTCAGTTTTCAGAACGCAGAGAGGTAAATAGCGGTATCCCCCAGCGGCCTGTACTGGGCCCAGTTCTATTCCATTTATTCATAAATGATCTGTCAAAAGGAGTAAACAGTGAGGTGGCAAACTTTGCAGATGACACAAAATTACTAAAGATAATTAAGACCCAGGCAGACTGCGAAGTGCTACAAAAGATCTCTCAGAATTGGGTGACTGGGCAACAAAATGAAATTTAATGTTGATAAATGCAAAGTAATGCACACTTGAAAGCATAATCCCAACTACACATATAAAATGATGGGATCTAAATTAGCTGTTAACACTCAAGAAAGATCTGGGAGTCATTGTGGATAGTTCTCTGAAAGCATCCACTCAATGTGCAGCGGCAATCAAAAAAGTGAACAGAATGCTGGGAATCATTAAGAAAGGGATAGATAACAGGAGAGAAAATATCATGTTGTCTCTATATAAATCCATGGTATGCCCACATCTTGAATAGTGTGTGCAGGTGTGGTTGCCCCATCTCAGAAAAGATATAGTGGAATTGGAAAAGATTCAGAAAAGAGAAACAAAAATCATTAGGGTTATGGAACAGCTTCTGTATGAGGAGAGATTAATAAGACTGGGACTTTTTAATCTTGGAAAAGAGATGGCTAAGGGAAGATACAATTGACGTCTATAAAATCATGACTGGAGTAGAGAAAGTAGATAAGGAAGTGTTGTATACTCCTTCTCATAAGACAAGGACTAGGGGTCACCAAGTGAAATTATTAGGCAGCAGGTTTCAAACAAAAAGGATATATTTCTTCATACAAACACACAGTCAACCTGTGGAACTTCTTGTCAGAGGATGTTGTGAAGGCCAAGACCATAACAGGGTTCAAAAAAAGAACTAGATAAATTCAGGGAAGACAGATCCATCAATGGTTATTAGCCAAGACCAGCAGGAACGGTGTCTCTAGCCTTTGTTTTCCAGAAGCTGGGAATGGGCAATAGGGTATGGATCACTTGATGATTACCTGTTCTGTTCATTTCCTCTGGGGCATCTGGCATTGGCCAGTGTTGGAAGACAGGATACTGTGTTAGATGGACCTTTGGGCTGACCCTGTAAGGGTCGTTCTTATGTTCTTAATGACATGGAACTACCAATGAAGGAACATCAGAGGGAAAAACATTGACAGAGGTTTTGTTTGAAAGTGACTAAACTGAATACACATGCAGGGTAGAACAGCCTCACACCCAACTTCAGTTCATTGATCAGATAACTTGGCAGGGTAACATGAGGGAAAACACCACAGCTTCAGTCATTTGCTCTTTTGTTCCCAATGTCTGATCTATTAACTTAAAAACTGAAGTGAGAAACAGTCAAGTATTCAGGAATATACTTACATCAGCTTTCAAATAAAAAAAATCAAGTGTAAGACTGATGACGGAAATCACGATCAAGTATTATGCAAGGTTCTCCCTAAAGCAGTATCATAAAAAATTATTTTACAGTGATCATAATAAGCATATTTGTCCATTCCACTCCTCTTTTAGAAGAGTCTCAGGGCTCATTTACCCTAGAACCAACAAGCGTGGTTCAGTTCCACTAAAATACTTATCACTACTTCATTTTATTTTAATGATTTCTTCTTAAGTCTGATTTAATTCTATTGCTGAATAAATACTTATTCCTCTTAGCAGCATCACTTTTTAAAAACTCACTGGCAATTTATAACATTTTAACAGGTTGTCTCTGCATACAACTTTTCAGTCTTTTGTGTAGTTCCAAAATTATTTCTCCTCTGATTTACAGTATTAGGTTTTATCCAAGTAACTCAGAGCACATTACAAATGTCAAAGAAATCGAGATGAGCACTATAACATATATACATGCCCCCCCCACACATAAAACTATCAATATATACAATTTTAGCTACACTAAACACTTTTGCATAAACAATTTGATATGCTCTAGATTAATGATGCTGAAATTATCTTGAATGGCCAGTTCTTTGAATATTTCAACTACAAGAGATTAACTGTACTATCTATACACCCAGGACCAGAGGGGTTTGATTAAGGACAAAAAATGACCTGGGAACACCGGATTTGTAATGATTTTGTGTCTAGCACAATAAAAGCATAAATACAGACAATCTTAAACCAAAATTTCCCAAGATAGGAAAAGAAAAGTCACACCCGACAAAATCCACAATGATATCTTAGGAGAGCAACCAAAGATGCAGCTGTTTTTGTAGGACTTGTATCTGAGTCTTCCAAGACCTCTCTCCCACCTTTTTCTTCTGCTTCCTTGCAGAAAGGTAGTCTGATCCTGCACTATTAATGAAGTTGTGCGTTCACCCTAATGCTAATACAGACATCTTTATATGATTCAGAACAGAGGACTTAATTACACAACATCGCCACTTTTTTGGCACAGGCAATGCATCAGTGACTTTAAAGTGGACAAGTTCTTGGTAATCTGTCCTATTTCAAATTTTAAATCCTCTTCCCATTGGAATCAAATTTCCTACACAAAAACTACACACACATCTTTCAGATTAGACGTAGATGACCAGATAGGAGTTTCCCAATCCTCTACACTGGGATTTTTCTCATAATGCTAAAAGGGATTTCAAAATAAAACAAACAGGAGTTTAAATAAAACCTGATAGGCTCCCCATTATGCTGGACAGGACATCTAACATTTGACCTTGAGAGGGGGAGGTCTTCTCAACAGAATAACCAATCCATTCAAAATTCTCAGAAGAGAACTTTGCTCTGGTGTCTGATAAGTGGTAGTCTACCAACCAAACTCCATGGGGCTGAACAAAGGGTTGCAGATTACTGGAGCCTGTGTTTTTACCCCACTTCAGTCTTGGTAGCATCAGGATCATAAGCAAGATGATCTGAGAAGTGAAGGGTTCACAGAACAGCAAAACACTCATACTACACTAGACAAGGGGAAGGTGCAATACAGAATATCTGTAATGGTGTTCTGTGTTGAAGACTTTGGGAGCAGAACCCTGTCAGTTTTAAAAGGACTCTGAAAAGATTTCAATAGCAGTTGCATTGTCTGAGAAGCTTTTGGATGTGATGTCCAAACTAATCAAGAATTAAATCAGCAAGGGCAAGCACTGACCCCAAGCAGAGACAGCACTTGAAAGGCAGAAAGGGTGACACCTTCAAAGCAGTCAGGTGAAAAAGTCACTGAGAAGGCAAAGGAAAGTGATATCAAAAACTTCAGGTGTTGCTGTGAAAATCAGATTTTGCTCACCTGACATATAAAAGGATAGGGGATTACCCATTTACAAAAAAATTAGCTCTGTTCCCTGATTTTTAAACATTGATACTACAAATCAATGCCACTCTGCTAGCCTATGAGATTAAACAAATATCTTTAGTTACCATTTATTTACAAAGATGGCATCATGAAAACACAATATTTTAGAAGCTCACAGGAATATCATATGCTCTTATAACAAACTAACCCTGTCCAGCTTTTCCCTATCATGTGCCTAAATATTTACTTGTGTAAAACGAGATTGCTTAAATATGAAAAGCAGAGTACCCAAAATATAAGCAGAGAAAGCAAATTATCAAGTTTCAGAAAAATTTCTGAGGTACATCCTAAAAATATCTTGCAGCAACATTAGGACTTATTCATTTTTCAAAATTCTCTTTTAGATCAGAATCATTAATGTTCTGCTTTATAATTCACATCTATAATTTTTAGGTTAGTTTTCCAGGACATATCTTAAAACTGTATTAGTATCTGGAATTGATTTTTTCTAACACTATACTTACATAAGATAAACATAAAATAAAGTACTTACACCACTCCCAGCATATCGAACAATAAATAATAGATTCCCCTGACAGGACTTTGATGACCTGGCAAAGCCCGAGTGCTTTCAGCCAAAATCATATGAAACCATAAATCACTCTTTATTTTATAGAATATTTCAAAATGGATTCCTGCTTTCTACCTTGAAAGTCATTTCATGTGTTATTTATAACCAGTGAAGACCAGAATGGAAAGAAAATTGCATAGAACCAGAAAATTTACTGTGACTGCTTTTATAAAGAACAACTTTTTTAAAAAAATTAGAATTACTAGCAGACAAAACATGTGAATACAACCACCTTTCAGAGAACAACATCCTTTATTTTACAACTTAAACAGAAGCTATCACAGGCCTTCTACAATATCAGACAAGTTAAGCAATTTTAATATTATAGCATATTCCAACCAAACAAGGCAATTCAATTTAGGCCAGACACTACATCCTTAACCTGTGCTGTTACAATATAAAGGCACCACATTAGAAACAGCATCAGTCTTAACTCAGAATGGTTTCTACCGTAACTTCAGTGTTATTGAATTGGTTTGTCTATGATTTTCCCTTTTTAATCACAGTTTAAAGAGAAGTGTATGAGCCTGAATACTTGAGAGGGCCTTCTATCATGTAAATCAAGTAAACAAGTTTATGCTTTTTCTGAAAAGCTACGATTTTATCTAAGAGCTCATAATGTCCTCCCCCAAGTATAACCAGTATTTAATATGTCTTAATTCAAAGACTGATCCTGCAAACACACATGAATGTGAATAAATTTACTCAAATAATCCCAGGACCTTTAATGTATTACTCAAGCGAGTGGTGTTTGCAAGATCAGGCCCTCTGAAACTGGATATTACTATTCTCAGACAGATTAGGAATTCCTACTCGTTCATTTAAAATACAATTTTTTAAAAAGCAAAAACTGATCAAATTGGCAGTAATGTTTTATGGAATTTAATGACGTATAATATCTGTTAAACAAATCAGGTTTTGCAATTACTGGATAACTTAACCAAAATAAAACTATATATTCCATTCAAAATATAATGCAAGAGGTTTTTATAGGATGTTAAAAAGCCTGACTTCTTAAATGTTATGACTAAAAAACAGAACTCACAAAACAGATGTTGCTATAGTGAGACAAGCTTGCTTATCATATCTTAATTTCCAGGGAAATTCAAGATGCGGTTAGCAGTTTTGTATCCTATTATATCTATACTTCTAAAGAAAGGGGGATTAAATTTACCTTCACTTTGATAATGAAACATTTGTTACTGATTTAGACCTTGAGTACAGCCAAAACTAGAGCATACATTCTTATACTACACAGCTAATTTATTACATAATTTCTTTTAAAAAAATGAAATTATCTTTCCATTGTATCAGGACAAAAAGCCACTGTATTTAACTGGTGATCGGGGAAGCCATTCTCTCAGTAAATGCAACATTTCTCTTTTACATCATGAATATCACTGTATTAATTCAGAAGTTAGAAGGAAGAAAAGGAAAAGAAGTGAAGTATTAGATGGAGAACAGATGACCAGAATTTTGCATAAAGGTTCCATCTTAATTAAGTTCACCATAAGGAAAACATTTAAACAAACCTGAAATAACAAATTCAAATCTAATGCCACCACTTTATTGAATCGCTAAAATTACCAGATGCACAAATTACATAATCAAAAACAGGAAGAGACCATGCAAGGGCAAAAGGTCTTAATTACTAATATGCATTAAAAAGTCAGCATAAATATTGTAATGTTTTTGACAAATACCAATAGCTACACATTAAAAAGTTAACATTAACACCAAAAAACAGAGAAACCTAGAACTAAGGCAATATCCTAAAACTACCCACAACAGCCTCTCTCGCTCGCATCTTTTTAACAAGAGCATTTGGTTTGATAATGTTTAGTCATACTGCTTTTGCAAAGATTCGTAGATTCATATGACGCAAGGTTAATATGGATTGTTTATCTAATCTGATTTCCTACATAATATTGGCCATAGAATTTCACCCTGAAATTTGTGCATCGAGTTGAATTAGAACAATGGCTTTCAACTTGGGGCCCATAGACTCCTGGGAATCCACCAACTATGTCTAAGATTTGGAAAGGGGTCCGGCCTTCCATGTGAAATTTTTGAGGGGTTCACAAATGAAAACAGGTTGAAACCACTGAACTAGCATGTCTTTTTTAGAAAGACATCTACTTTTGATTTAAAGATTAAGTGATGGAGAATTTACCACATTTCTTGTCAGTTTTTCCAGATGCCTTATTACCCTGTTAAAAATATGCCTTACGTCCAATATGAATGTGTCTAGCTAATTAAAATATAATGCATGTGCAATATCTGATATCTCCGAAAGTGCAAGGAAAAGGTAACTAAAACAAATAAAACACGACCCCTCAAAGCCATACAAAAAGCATCTGTTAATCTATTCCTCGTCTGTTGCACTGACTATAAGGCCCACCTCAGTGAATCGTTCCACTGACTCCCAGCTTTCTACCACAACCACCTGTACATCTCTTCAAGGGTCTTCACAGCTCTGCCCCTTACTACTAACCTCTTGTTTCTTACTGCGTTTGCCCCAGCATGAAAAATGCCTGTCTCCAGTACCCATTTTGTTAGTCTCTCACTAAATGCCACTTGTACATTCTCCAGTCCACCCTCAGGCATGTACTCTTTCTCCTTCTAACCCCTCTTCAAACCCCTATTTCTGCAGTCAGCCAACTAACAAGAATGGTGAGGGGCACTTAGGGATAATTATGGTTCTGAACTACTTAAATATTTTATTTTAAATAAAAATAAAGTGTTAGAGCTCATTTAAGTAATTTCTCTCAGTCCCCTTATCTTCTCTTATCTCCATCTGTTTGTTAGATTATAAACTATTCAGGATAGGGACTGAATCTCTATGTGTTTGTAGGGTGCTTAGTACACTATGGCTCCAATCCTATTTCAAGTCTTTGGGCACTAGAAATATACAGGCAAATAAGATGACCTTGATTTGCTTTGAAAAACCCATGAAATTCAATTCCTACATAATATCTAAACTTCTGTATTTGATTGTTATTTTACTTTTTGTATAAATGTCTCTTATCAATTTAAATAGACAAGATCCCACAAAAAAACTCAATTTGGAAGATGAACAGAGTGTAACTCCTCCTTAATGGCAGATCTATTATATCACTAACTACAGGTAAAAGCTTCCATGCAGCAAGGACTAACTTCAAAGGGCATGACCTTTGTTTTAGAGCACATCAATTACTAATCCACAAAGATTAACCTTCACAACATCAAGGTATTACAAAGATAAAAATCCCTATTTACTCAGTCATATAGCAAAACTATAGCTGTACTGTCCTTAGGTAGTCTTCATCTTCTAATAATTTCCAGCATGCAAAATAATCTCCCTTGGACAACCATACATGAAAGAAAGGGAGACACCTTAACATTTCAGTCTAGACATGGCAAATTGTAAAACAAATTATTTGCCATGTAGAGCAAGTCAATCATAAGATTTATACTTGTTTCTGTGTATTGGGATTTTATGTTAAACATGAGAATGTGACGGTGAGCAGCCAAAATTGATTTTAATTACTGAAACCTGAGTTATCTGAAACATCACAGAGTTACAAGAGAAAATGACATGAAGCTTGGGAGATCATCATGATGATGTGGAGGGAACTGTGGAGGGAACTGCAGAAGGGCTGGCTGGAACTTGTGATTTATAGGCAGGAGCTAGCCACTCCCTGAAGTCATAACTCTGCTCTTCTGGGGTCTGAGAACAGAAAAAAAAACAGACTTCCCCTTCAATGCCAGGCTTTAGAAAGCACTTTTCAGAGCTATACAACACTCTGGACTTCTTGCATTTTTCTGGCGCCTCAGACCGAAAGGAAAGAACTTTTTACTTGTAACCTAACTAAGAAGAGGTGATAGGTTAAAACCTGTCAGCAACACTTTTCTTCAGAAAGGGAAATATACAGAGGTGAATTTACTAACAAACTGGAAATTCTGCAGCAACATGAGATGAATGAGAAAACATTTGGAAAATGAATCCGTACAGGAATATTGATTATCCATGTAATTTTATTTACATGGATTTTATTTACTCTGAACCTATAGACAATGACAAAAAGATAAAAAATTGATAAACAAACATGACTGCTTACATCAAAAGAGAGAAAAATTACAGAAACAGTGGGTTTTGATTGAAGAACTGAGCTCAGAGTTGAACCCAAAAAGCTCTGCCAAGGTGCTTGGATCCACCGAGGCAGACTTGATTTCAGGATTAGTCTCAAAAGCTGGTAAATCTCAAGTAAAGGGGATATATAGGATGGGAATAATCCTAGATTTGCACAAAATACAGGAATAACCACAATAGTTCAAGGTTATCTATATTAACAGCAGTTTCAGCTAGGCCAAAATCACCATGCAGTCATCTATGAAACAGCAAATATTTAAACACACTTGCTCTCAGTTCAGTTATTTGGGCAGAAAATCCCCTTCAAAATGAACACAAAAGGAGAAAATTTTAAGTGTGTTTTCCTGGTAAATATTTTGCTGTGTTTCAATCAGATATTTAAAAACTAGATTAAAGTAAATCAACTCCTCTGTGAGAATGAAATTTACAAACATTGTCAATATCTACCATATACACTACTTAAGGAGAACCTGTCACCTAAAATTTAATTTTTAAAAGCTTTAAATGTTTAAGGATAATATTTTAACTCAACCAGGAGGAAGACTGCTTCATATAGGTCTGATCACAGGTGTATGAGAGTCTAAAAAGGCTAGAGTTACTAAAGGAATACCTGGCCCCGGCACCCAGACTTTAGCTCCCCTCTTCCTAGGAACAATTCATGCCTTTTGGCTCCCAGTCGATGGCCCAACCTCTGCCTCAGATCCATAGTCCATTGCCTTATGCACCTCCTTGTTCAAGTCCCAGTCTCATCCTTACCTCAGCAACATGTTCACCGTCTCATTCCCTTGATCTCTGTTCCCTAGCAGCAGCACCACACCTTGCTCCCAGCGCTATATTCTCACCTTGCTCCATCATCCCCTCAGTCACCTGCTCAACTCGCCTACTTCAGCCTCGTTGCTTTGATTCCCACCCCACCAGAACAGACCTGGCCGGCCTCAGTCCTCCTTCCTCCCTAGCCTCAACTCCTCCGATCGCGCCTGCACAGCTGCTGTCTCCTGCCACCGGCCTCACCCCCCGAGCCTCCAAGCACAACTCCCGCCTCTCGGGCGCCACCTCGTCCCTAGAGCTCCACACAGCCCTTCCGACCCTCTGCACTGCCCCGCCCCCGCGCTACAGGCCAAAACCACTGCCCGGATCCGACCCGAGGGTGCGACTCTCATACCGGTTCCTATCACCACCACATCAAACTCGGAGGGCAGATTGTCCGCCATCTTAGGAGGGGATCGATCATGTGACCTACGCTGGCGGAAAAAAACCTGCAATTCAAGGCGGGCTGCTGGTGCGGCTCTACTGCGTGAGACGCCTTGCATTGTGGGAAGTGTAGTTCTCGAGGGAGGGGCGATTCCCTTAAAGGGGCGCTGGCGATTTAACGGCCGGGCTCGTGGCTGGCGGATAAGCAGCTGCTGGGCAGAACAGGACAGCGGAGGCAGACGGGGAGAACTCTGTCTGCTGCGTGCCCAGGGCGCTTAGGACATGGTCAGCCTCGTGCTCCTCCTGTATCCTGATCGGTGGCTGGGGGCTAGGCGGTCCCACATCGTCAGCGCCGTTGGAAACCCGGGGACCTGCCCCTGCTGGCTCCATTTGTATTATTTATTTTTCCTCACTGGTCTTTGCATCTCCTCCTAATTTAGTATCAACCGCAAATGTCATTGGTGTGCTGTTTAATCCCTTTGCAAGATCACTTACGAAGATACTGAATAAATGGGACAAATCAGTGATGCCTAGAGCTAGTTCAATGATGGGAAAATATAAGAATATTTAGTGAATGCAATGGCTTCTGATCAATTTGAGTGTACTCAAGCCCATTAGTAGTCATACATTTATGAACTTTTGAAAATGGTCAGTGAATCAATAATATAAACAAATTCAAAATGTACATACTTGTAAACACGTATTCTAAATACAATTAATGTATTTTACACATTAAAATACTTGAGTGGCCAGTTCTGAAGTCTGAATATTAAATAATAGCACTGGATAATTCACAAAAGCTCTATGAAGTTTGTTTGTTTGTTTGTGATACCAGATCATTTTGAAAATAATGGGATTAGTTTGTGTTGTGATTTCTTCTGAGAACCTTTTCCACTCATCTTCCCCAAATTCAGTTGGACTCCAGGTATCTTTATTTGGCATACAGCAAAGCAACATTGAGTTGATCAGGTACAGGGCACACCACACATCCAAAGTTACGCACAAAACCTCTTCCTTTATATACATTTACACACTACATTACACTTATTATATGTTGCATAATATGTTTTGGCATGGCTTGGTTACTTTGTAGGAACTTATCCCTGTATGGTGTGCTCTGTCCATGTGCTGGTCATGCAGAATCTGACCTCTAATTTACATTTAGGGTTGTTTACTAATACCAGGATGTTCCTGCTGATCTTAGCTAGCCATCTTGATTCCAGAAGACTGCTTGTTATGACAACTTAACCTTCCTTTCACTTTCCCAATCATGCCGACTATGAAATTGGCAAGTTACTTATGTCAAGTTACTTATGTCAAACTAGGCTTACAATCTGTGAATGCTTTAAAAAAAGTTAAAATTCATTGAATTATATATTCTGTTAATACAATTTGACTAGCAGAATATCATTCAGTTCTTTCTAACTCACCTCTCCCCAGATTAATACTTTGCATTTATCATATATTATGACTTTGACACATTTGTTTATGATCCTTGGGCCAGTTTCAAATCTATGTGACAATGTTCATATCCATCTGATTTTATTTAATGCTGAGAATTAAAATTTCATTTAACTGAATGCTTAGTTAAATTACGAATATGCTATTTCTATGGTAAAACTTTACCTTGCCCTCTAACTTAGAAATTCTGTCAAAAAAGTTGTCAAATTGGTTTGGTGAGAGGTGTTCTTTAAAACTAATTCTGTCCATTTCTTATACTATAAAGTTTAGTATATGATACTCTTTCTCAACATATCTTGCCATTTGAAATATTTAATGATTTTTCTCATGATATTTATTTCATTATTTTATTAATGACAAAATATACTTTATAAAGCCTACCTTAATTTTAATTGTCCACATTTATTTCATGTATTTTGCTTGTTGAAGATAGATTTTAAAAGGGAGCTTAGACTATCAACCATTTTAATAAATAATTTATTTCCTTTCCACATTTATTAACAAGCGACCATTACTTCCAGTTCTGGTATTACTTTGCTCTTTGTTATATTTAAAAATCCCTTTTTAGTTCCTTTAACCCCTTCAGCTAGCATTCACTCCTTTCTTTCTGTCATCATTTCTTCCCTGAAAATCTTAAACTCTTAGCACTCATTTAGTTTCCTCCCTCCTTTCCAAGGGAGATCTAGGCAAAAGAGTGATGAAACAAAATAAAACTTGGCCAGTTTACTACCAGGGTTCCACTGTTGCTACTTCAGGGTGATACACCAGGAATGAAGGCCATATAAACAAAACACTTAAGTAGATACAGCTATAGTGAGTAAGGATGGAACCCCCAAAGAGACTTAGGGGTTGCCATGCTGAGTGCCTAATTTTAATGTGTCTTGGGAAATCACAGGAACAACACTCTGAATGATCCATAAAACAGGCAAGGAGCCTATACGATGAACTGGGAGAGATGGGCAGCTAAAAGTGCAATCCACAAATGCCAATATGCTAGACAGTGAGACACATAAAATAGGCAATAGGAGATGCAGATGACAGGGGTGTGTGCTAAACCCTGCCCCCCTCAGAGATAGGCAACTAAATCCAGGCTACAAAGAGGCACCTATGTTTCCTGAGTGATGCACAAATTGGAACCCAATGCCTGAAGTCAGGTAGCTGAGGCATCTAAGCCCTTCTTACAGGAATGAGTTAGGACAGGTGACTGAGTTGCACCACACAAAATGGCTGGCAGATTAACAGGTGTTGATGGTTATGGCCACCTTATAACTTTAGCTTAGTGGTTAGCATATGTGGGATATGGGTGACCTAGGTTCATTTCCTCTCTCTCTACCAGAGAGAGAGAGAGAGAGAGAATTTAAACATCAGTCTCCAATTTCTCAGGAGCAGGCTTTAACCACTGAGCTAATATTCTCTCAACCACTGCTGTTTAATCTGTTCTACTGTGCATAAATGAGTAGGGGTACTAGACATAGGGTCTCCCACCTTCTGGGGGAGGGTATCTAACATCTGGACTACAGAGTCTCTCTCTCTCTCTCTCTCTCTCTCTCTCTCTCTCTGTCTCTAGCAGTTAGATAACTACAGCTTTCAGCCACAGTTTTGTGGATCACAGTGGAGAATGGGACTTAAGCACCTAAACCCGAGTCTTAAGTACCTAAGTACCTTTGTGGACCTGGGCTTAAGGGCCAGATCTTCAAATGCTCAGCACCCATAATTGGAACCACATTTTCAAAAGAGCTCAACAACCAGCAAATTCTATTGTAACACTTTTGGCCAGATTTCCAAAAGAGATTGGCATCAAATTTGCTGGACTTTTTTGAAAATCTAATATTTATTATGATGACTAAATGAAAGATGAGCAATTTTGCTTTGAAAATTTTGAAAGCGTTAGTAATTTAAGCAAGATTACAAACTGCTAGGAATACCTACCCTAAGTAGGTATCCTAAGTACAAAAGGATAACATTTAGAGAGAGTTTCATTTTTTATTGTGCATTTATTCTTTGTGAATGTTTAAGCTAAATTCTTAATGTTATTTGAATGTGTGTGTGTGAACATAGTCAAGTCTTAACACCTTAAATCATAAGTAATAATAACCCAACCAGTGGCCTGTTAACACCTTATTACAAGTCCCTTGCTCACACAGCAAAAGAATAGAAAAAATAGTAGAAAACAACTAATGGAAACCAGAGACTACCTCAGCCCTAAAGTTCCACCAGACAGGGTAAAATTCATACACAACAGAATCCTTGTTAATAGGACAGAGGCTGGAAAGCTTAGGAAACAGTGTTCTAGTGGAAAACTTCAAACACATTAAATACAAATATAAAATGTGTTCACACATCAGCGCTTCTCAATAGGCTAAGAAACAAATAACAGATGAAGAAAATTAATAGTTATAATATTTAAGGCTAAACAAACAATGATGGAGTCTAATGATATTAAAGTACAAATCTTATGTCCCTTATAATTATCTTAGCAGCTGTTTTGCAAAAACTTGTTTACAGTTTTCCTGTCCTGCAGTCCCTCTAGCCCTATCCTATTAACAAAGGCTATCTTTTCTTTGTTTTTCTCCCTCAACAACAACTGTTCAGCCCCAAATACTTCACAGTGTTGATCATCCCTATCCTAAATGTTTTTTGAGGAGCAAATACCATCATATCACTGATAATATTATAATCTATAATGTAATATTTATGAAATATGACAGAAAGAGATTATAAATTCTCCTCTCAGACCCTTTTCTTGCTAAGAAAAGGAAGTGTGCATGAAAACATTACTTCAAGTATTTAAACTTGAGATTATGTTTTATGATTTAACACCATTCTAAAAGTGCACATGGGGGGGAGTGATTTCCCTATCAATGTCTTCCTGGATCCAAAGTGCCCAAGTATTTATCCCATCACAAAATGCTGTTGTTTGCTTCTCTGAGCTCCTGCTAGCTTCATTCATAAGATGGCAATCAGTACAATCCTATTTCATGATGACAGTCATTATTCACTGGACCAGAAATTCTTCTTAGTACTAGTTTATTTGACAAAATGTTCATCTAGGATCCTTAACAGCTGGCTTTGTCAAGCTCTGCAATGAAAAAATCTTTCTCTGAACTGTTCAGTTTTAGTATTGGCAACTGTAAAAACAAATAAAAGAGAAAAACAATATATAAATATGAATAATTTTATGGGAATGTCATGGACCTTTAGAAAATGTCTTACCATGTTTTTCTCTTTAGCTATTTAATTGCAATGTCATAGTAACAGAAAGCAGCATACCCAATTCTGCACGGATGAATAACCGCATTCAATAAAGAAGATTTAACAGAGTAAATCAAACACTGGATTAAACATTTTCTGCATAACAGACCACAAAATGGGCATTCATTTTACCAATAGATCCTCTGCATTAGAAACAAATAGAAGTGCACACCAGCATAATTAAATTGCACATTCAGTGGCCTCATTGCAGAATTTCTCTATATTATATTGAACTAGGACCCAGTCAATTAGAATTGCCTAAACACATTCAAGAATGCACATTGACAAGATTAAAGGTAAAAACTGTACCTATTTACATTCAATAAATTAATTTGTTTTCTTTGTGTTGTTTTTTTATCAACAAGGTTTGAACAAATTCATAATCCAGCACAGCATTTTAACAAATGATTCAAACCACATCATTAAAAGTTCAGAAAGACATGCAAATCTGATGTTATGGGAATATTATCATTTACTTTAATGGACTAGGACTTAAGTGACTTGCCCAAGGATACAAAGAAAGTCTGTGGTGGCAAAAATTATTGTACCTGAATCTCCCAAGGTCCCAGGCTTAATGTTAGAGCACTAATTACTATCTCGTCTTTCCTGCCTCTTCTTCACCTGCATGTGATGTCTGTAATAAACACTTACGGGCCCTAATCCAGCAAACAATTTGACCATGTGTTTAGTTTTATGCATGTGAGTAATACCATTGATTTCAAGGCCTTGGCAAAAATCCTTTCTGGTCACTGGCCAAAGTCGGAGGCACTTTAAGAATTTTCATTCTAGAAAGTTTAGTTGATCGGCTAAAAGTCAGTATTTCCCTATTTACTGATAGATTAAAAAAAAACAGCTGAAGGAGAAAAAGACCTTCTTTTGTGACAAATGGGAAATTATTATGATGTCTCCTATGCCTCAGTTATTTACACATTAACTTGGATGCCATGCCACATTCTAAATACTTTTTAAAAATTCTTTTAAAAAATCCTGAAATTATGAAAACTTTGAAGCCAAGTACAAAAGTATTTTTAGACAAAATCCTCAAAAACTTCTTTAAAAAATTCTGTTACACATTGAAAAGGTCTTGAAAATATCCCAGGTGAACCTTCCAAAAGAAGAAGAACAAAAAAGATGCAAACAATTGCAGAAATACTCTTAGAGACATAATTAACTTCTTCTCAAAAAGAAAGAAGCAGATATGGATGAAAATTTTAAAATTCCCTATCACAGACTGATATAAATCAATGATGGAAGTGGTTTTCCCATTTTCAAGTTCTCTTTTATTTGACTGAGAGAACAAAGAAACCTTTTGCTAGCTTATGGTGAAAGGCGAAATAGCCAAGAATTAAGTTAAAATCCTTATTTTTAATGCAAAAGAGTGGCTTAAACATATCAACTGCAAAGCTGCACCATCAGTGTAGAGCTTTGACCTGTATTTTTTAAGAAAAGTAAGCTCTAATGCACTAGGCATAGCTCAAAGAAAAAAATGGGTGAAACATTTTTTAAGAAGGGGATAGGTGATTCATGTTCCACTCTGCTATTAAGGCTCACATTCGCCAATTAAAAATAGCACTTTTCACTACTCAGGTATGAGGTAAATTATGGGATTTTTTAGGGGATGGGAAAACCTCAGAACAGAGCTAGACTGTGCTCAATAGTCCCTATGTGAGCATGCAGGGTAAGGAATCTGGGAAGGGTTGATACATTTCTGCCTCTCCTAACTGAAGCTTGAAGGCTTCCCACTGAAATTGCACTATGTGCCTCTTGGAAGGTGAAGCTTGTTTGTTTGTTTTGCCATTTTAATAATAAATAATAATCACTTTCAATTTTTATAAATACCCCAGCTTATTACCCCCATAACAGCATGGACTGGCCGACATACTGCACTCATGTCCAAGACCTATACCAAATTGCAAAGACCCAGAAAAATGTAAAGACAAATTTAAAGAGCAAATGACTATTCTCTGTGCAGTTCCGAATAGCCTGGAAATAGCATATAAAAGAGAAATATGTTCTCCAAAATTCCACACCCCTATCTACTCACCTTCACTGAGAGAATGCCAATGAAAAATAATCAGTCATTTATTTTGCAACTCAGGGATCACCATGAATATGAATTCAACAAGATGTAGTCTCAGTCTTTTAGTACACATGGACAAATAGGGTATTCACATACACGTTTTCTGAAACTTCCCATAGACTGAGACATTTGGTCTCCTGCATGTAAAAGATCAGAGATTAACTCACTTTTTGATTTAAAAAAACAGTATATTTTGTTCTGGGATAAACTCACTCACATTTGCAAATCAGATATATTTATTTAGAATATTAATAATAGCAACAAGGAAATACATCATCATGTTATGGTTTATAATAGAAAATATGAGATCTGGAAGACTCATGGCTCAGATGAGAGCATACAAAAGACTGATCTGAAAAACAATGTTTAGCTAATAAACTATTTGTAACATGCTATGTACAAAAATTGTATACCGACTGCTCGGGATAGAACAATATTGCACCATTGGCCTGATCTAAAACCCTGTGAAGTCAGTGGAAAGATTTCCATTTATTTTGATGGACATTGGACGAGGCCCTGCATGTCTGTGTATAACAATTTTATATTAATTTCTTTTTTTAATGCAGAACAAAAGTGCACCAACTGCACCTTTATTTGTATCTGTACATTATAGCACAACTAAAACCAATATAACTTTCTGTATTTTACATATCTATATTTATCCATATGCTAACTTCTAAATAGCACAATAAATCACAAACAAATGATTAAAAAGAAGGAAAAACAAAACAAAACAAAGAGATATTGTCAGAAGAAAATTCATATAAAAAAATTACCTTACCTTAGTTACTTTTATCTTAAATATTAAGATAGTGAGAATTTTAAAACTCTAATATACTTTCCATAATTTATGCTAATTGCTTGTTTTTTTCACTGTACTGTATTCACAAAGATTGATGAAACTGGATGATCCATTGTTGTAAAAGTTTTCCACCATAAGTATTTCTTTAATATAAAAAGATTTTATTGATACTAAATATTCCATTCCTTCCTGTGCAGATGAATGCAAAAGGAATAGAACTGATCTTCATACCTTACTGACCTAATAACACAAAGATGTGCCACTGGGTCTTCTGCAAATAGATTTTATTTTAATTCTTTTCTCTAGTCTCTGCAGCAACACACTTCACTCAAGATGGCCTATAACTCATATCATAAAGCTTTGAAAGTTACATGCTCATTCTGAAAGTTCATCCGGCTCTGAACTGGTTTATTTACCAGCAGCAAATGAACTTTTCAATAGTTCACAAGCTTTAGGCCAGACAGCTTTTTAAGTGTTATCATCCAGAAATCATGCTCTTTTCACACACATGGTCTCTTGCTACTACCATGGTCTCTTGATTGCCTACACTTATGTCCATCTGTTTAGATGACATCACTTCACTGTACAAGTTGATTGCATCCCTACCAAAGACACCATTTAATGGTGAGTTAAAATGGTCTATATAACACAGCAAATGCCATCTCTCCTTTTACCACAGGGAAACATTTGCATCACATGCAGTGTATCACAGCTGTTCTCACTCAGGCACATTTACAAATCAACAAAAGCCTCTCTCTTGCCTTCCTCATTTTTAATCTGCACCACTGCTGTTTTCATTAGAAAGTATGTGAATGATAGTAGCCACAGATAAAACTAGAATTGTGCAAATAGTGTCTAAAGTTGAAAGACCTTGTTGCAGTTTCTAGAAAAAAACAAAGACTTCCTTGACTAAGCCCTACCTGAACCTACTCACCAGAGAGTTTGTATCAACTTTTGAGTTTATGGATTTTTACACATTTTAAATTGTCTTCCACCTCAAAATATCCCTAATGGATTAATAGTGTGTTCTCCAGTATATCCTCTACTTCTGTGATATTTTAGGTGGTAGCATGTGAATAAATCTGACTTTTCTTTCAAACGAAAGAAAAAACTTTAAGGAGCTTAATGGCCACCATCTAGGGTGACCAGATGTCCCAATTTTATAGGGACAATCCCGATATTTGGGGCTTTTTCTATATATGGGCTCCTATTACCCCGACCCGCTGTCCCAATTTTTCACACTTGCTATCTGGTCACCCTATCACCATCAAAAGTATCACAGACAAAATCAAGAGATGGTACTGCAACATTATGTCAATGCTTTTTAGCACCAGGATCCTGAATCTGACAATGACTTCACAGGGTAAAATGTCCAAAGCTCAGACTGTGGCTAGTCAGACAGCATGATCGATGAAGCTACAGCAGGGGTGGGCAAACTACAGCCTGGGGGCGCATCTGGCCCTCCAGACATTTTAATCCAGTCCTTGAGGTACTGCCAGGGAGTGGGGTCCAGGGCTTGTCTCGCTCTGGTGCTCCAGCCAAGGAGCAGGGTCGGGGGCTTGCCTGCTCTGTGTGGCTTCTGGTAGCAACAGCATGACCCCGCTCTGGGCTTCTACACGTGGGGGCAGCCATGGGGCTTTGCACACTGCCCCTGCCCCAAGCACCCCCCCCAGCTCCCATTGGCCAGAAACTGTGACCAATGGGAGCTGCAGTGGCGGCGCCTGCAGACAGAGCAGTGTGCAGAGCTACCTGGCTGCACCTCTGTGTAGGAGCCGGAGCAGAGACATGCTGCTGCTTCTGGGAGCTGCTTGAGGTAAGTGCCACCTGGAGCCTGCACTCCTGACCCCCTCCCAAGTCCAACCCCCTGCCCCAGCCCTGATCCTCCTCCCGCCTTCCAAACCCATTAGTCCAAGCCCAGAGCACCCTCCTGCACCTCCAACTCCTCATCCGCAGCCCCACCCCAGAGCCCGCACCCCCAGCAGGAGCCCTCACCCTCTCCCACACTCCAAGCCCCAATTTCATGAGCATCCATGGCCCACCATACAATTTTCATACCCAGATGTGGCCATCAAGCCAAAAAGTTTGCCCACTCTGAGCTACAGGAATCCCTGATAATGCACTGATGCCAGATTTCTCTTTGAGCATGTGAGATCCACACTCCATTAGTGGTGAATTGGGAGGGTCGGGGACTGGGCTTTGTTATTACTTTTTAGGGGATTCCCCCTTCTGACTTATTCAAAGGCACAGCAGCCCTGCAGGGGATGCAGCAAAGGGACTGTCTGGACATTGTGGAAAGAGGGGTGGGCTGCGGGACAGTTAGGGGCCCTAGGACTAGCACTCTATGGGGAGGGGACTGACCACAGCCGAGAAGCACTGCCTAGTGCCCTGTAGGGTGCCACCAAGTGTTCGGTTTTCGACCAGAATGCTCGGTCGAAAAGGGACCCTGGCAGCTCTGGTCAGCACCACCAACCAGGCCGCTAAAAATCCACTCAGCAGCACAGCAGGCTAAGGCAGGCTTCCTGCCTGCCCTGCCTCCATGTGTGTCCTGGAAGCATATGGCATGTCCAGCTCTTAGGCTCAAAGGTGGCCACGGGGGCTCTGTATGCTCCCCTGCCCCAAGCATCAGCTCCGGAGCTCCCATTGGCCAGGAATCGTGGCCAATGGGAGCTGGGTGTGCAGCACTTGTGGGCTCGGTCAGTGCTCAGAGACCTCTGACCCTTCTGTCATGGACATGCCAGCCACTTCTGGAAGCAGCTTCCGGGCATAGCTAGGGGAGGCAGCAGAAGTATTGAAATCCCCTATCTTCATTGAATAATCTACTGATAAACCCAAGATATTAGTTTGTTGCTATGCTGTTTTCTTATAGATGCTTTTTGAATTAGGCACAGCAAGAGAGAAGACAACGCCCAGTACATTTGGTTCAAGAGGAGGTCATAACCAGGGTCTAATTTGAGGGTCCCTGGGTACCCAGTAGGTATCTGGATATCCAAGGTATCTGGATATTCATATTAAACGCCAGGAAAATATCCATCATAATGGGAATACAACTCCAGAGAAATTAATTATTTAGCATTTTGATCCCATTCACTCTGTTCTCTTAAAAAGTCTGATAGCACTAGAAACATCTCAGTATCTCCCTCTTCATGTGGTGTCTCCAAAGACAAAGCTTTTTTATGACTCCCCTAATTTTCTCTTTCACATCTAGTAAATTTTTTTCTTATCTTAAAGTGTTGGATTTAGTGCATTCAATTTGCCATATATACCCACCAGATAAGCTAACATAGTCAAGAAGTCCTCATTAAATATGTAACCTTCAAGATCTGTTTTCCCAAGGAGGAAAATTCAAAGATGTGTTGTAATATTTTCCCACATGACAACCACTGAACTTCGCTGTGAAAAAGAAGTTGAATGTTGTCAGAGCATATCTCAGCACAGCATACTAAAACAATGTGTGTTCACTGTCCAGGATTTTATAAAATTAACAATTTTAGTAATAATGTTGATGGTCTTGTGTACTTCAGGTTACAACTTCTTAGATGCCAAACCTCGGTGATGAATCATGCAGAATGTCCAAATTGCTGCTGGTGCCATTTCCTTTACTCACGCTGCAACCTCACTGTGCTTTCTGGGCATGGCTACTGCTCCATCAGCACACAGTCTTATACACATAACCAAGTTAAGATCTCATCCACAATGAATTTAATGAGGATCTTGAATATTTCCTCACTTGCTGTTTGGGTTGGAATTTCACTGCAAAACAAATTTTTCAGCTAATATACCTACTTTATAAATCTCATATAATGCAGAATTGGAGCCACGTAGGCTATGTCTGTGGATTCACCGAGATGCAGTGCAAAATATTGATTCTTTTTAACTTGTTTTACCAACTAGTCCTGTACATTTTCTGCAAGGTCATCAATGCATCAACAGATGCTATTATTTGACATAGAGAATGGTTTTCAGTGCCATGCCTGCTTGTTCCCCAGTCATAATTCTATAGATGTCTATTGCTGCTAGAAGTAGAAGGGTCTTTCAAATTGTGTGTACTTGTTTGCATTTTTCAGTTCGCATGGCCACAATATAAGAAGGTTCTAAGGCTTTTTGAGGAACAGTTGCTTTTTTAGACGTGACTTCTTTCTGCCACTTTAATTTTTCTTGCTTCCTAAGGAAACAGAATCACACCCTTGCTTATGAATTCCAGGTCAGGTGTATAGTTTCTAAATGTCTCTGTAGTTTCCCTGGTCTCATACTTTCACTCACTGATACTTGAAAACAAATGACACATTGTGGCTGTGGATTTTCCTCAGTGATATCGAGACATGAAAATCCAAACTGTCATTATTAAACTTCATTAAAATCATCGTCTTCTTCAGTCAAATATTTTCTACATGTAAGTGAAAATCATTCTACTAAAAAGATTAGACACACTTGTCTCTCCCTCAGGACCTGCCTCTGCTTCTTCTATCCACAAGTGCTGATACTGCTAGTACTGGGAAACTCTCTATTCCCTCCACTCCAGCAGGGACCTTTCAATAGAAAGATTTCCTGATGAATCCTTCCCCCAGCAGGAACTCTCTCAACTGAAGTCCCCCTCCAGGAACAGAAAGCACAAAGGCACAGAGCCTGAATGTCTCATTGCAATTTTATAGCCAAGCACTGTGAGCCAAAGTCAGCTGACACGGGATAGCCATGCATGTCTTGTTACAATTTAGACATACCCAGAGAGGCTCCCAGCCCAGGCAGCAGCAGAAAACACAGAGGCATAGATAAGATGCAGGTAACATTTAAGGCTAGTTTTTTAATTGAAAAAAAGACAAAAATGGGGATATTGATTAAAAATTTTCCCCAGACTTGTGGCTCCCCTGTGAACCTATCACTGGCTCACAGTTTGTGAAGCACCGCCTTGGAGGGAAATGGTCAAGTACAAAACAACTGAAGTATAACATGCTCTCCAACAAATAATGTCTGTTTCTTTAAAAAAGAAGCCAACAGCTCTCTAAAATGATAGCAGCAAAAGTGCTGAAATTCCCTGTTTTCACTGAATGATCCACTGATAAATCCAAGATATTAATCTGTTGCTATGCTGTTTTGCTATAGATGCTTTGTGACTTAGGCACAGCAAGAGAGAAGACAACGCACAGTACATTTGGTTCAAGAGGAGGTCACAATCAGTGGCCCATTTGGGGGCCCCTGGAAAAATGGATGACCTGAACCCCTGCAGAAGCTGTGGGGCAGAAGCCCCTAGCCTGGGAGCCCAAACCCCTGGCAGAACCCATAGGGGGGCAGAAGCCCTCTGATTTTTAAAAGTGATGGAGCCAGGGCCTCTTGTCCCCTCCTGTTCCTGCGCCCCTGGGCTGAAGCCCTGAACCAGGGCACCCCCTTCACAAGCCCCAGCAGTAGCCACAAGGCTGAAGTCCCAAGGCTGGATGCCCCCCTAGCCCCCGCTGCCCTAGCCCTGGCAGAAGCCACTGGGCTCTTGGCGTAGCTTTTACCATGGCCTAGCTCTGGCTTGCAGCCTAGCCAGGAGGAGGGGCCTCAGGGGGAAAAGGGAGGGCAGGAGATGGGACCCCATGGTGAGAGAGTATGTGAGGGGCCCAGATCTCCTTTGTGCTCAGGGTCCCAGCAAATCTTAATCCACCTCTGGCAGGAACGTTATTGAACTTAAAACTGAGGGGTTTTATTTTCCCACAACAACTAACCAGCAAAAAAATGGTTGAGTGAGAGGCACCATCCTAACACCAACAGGGGAACCCAGTCACAGGGGAAGATTACCTTTAATATTTTCCATTCCAGAACAAGGCTTAAGTTATTCAGCATCCTTACCACAACCCCAGCCACCCTTTTCCTTGCATAAGGGCTCAGCGCTTGGAAGAAGCTTTGGAAGAGCCACAGGGAATCTTGAAGAGAGCCTCAGGGTTCTCCAGTACAAGGACCAGAGCAGCTGTGGAAAGAGGACTACGGGAAACATCTAGGAGGCTCTGTGGAGGAAGTTTGGAAAGGAGGCCTAATGGGCAGGTGGCAGGCAAGCAAGCTTGTCATGAATCTGCCCAATAGCAATAGTTCTGCTGAACAGCAGAGGCCATTGTGATGAATTGCTAAGGGTAAATCTGTGCCTAGTCTCACTCCTGACTGGATGGTGAGTGGTCAGCCAGAATGGGGAGGGGCAAATTCCATGTCATTAGTTGGCAGCTGACGAGGAGTGGGTCACAGAGGCAGCGAGTCTGGGAGAAGTGTGGTGGCTGTAGCCAGCTGACAGAGTGCTATTTGTTACACATCAGGAGCTAGAGCCTTAGCCTGAGGTGCCCACAGCGCTTGCCTGAGTAGTGGTGAAGAGAACACACTATCAGGGACTGTTCCAGGACAAAGGGTGGTGACCATTGCATACCAGTGGCAACGATTACACAAGTATAGGAATTAGCCCTGGGAGAGAAAGTAAAGTGGGAATGGGTGAGGCTGGAGGAGATGACTGTTCCACTGTTTAGGTCCTGAGGGCTAGAGCCTGTGGTATAAGAGGGAGGACATAGGTTCCATTATGATTCAATAGTGCCATCTTGAGGTTGTGTGCTGACACCCTCGTAAGAACAGAGCTGCATCCCTCCAACCCAAGGTTGAAGACCGAGTTTGGGTTGCACCAAGGGAAAAAGTTTCCACAGACCCTCAAGGCATGGCTGTAGCCATAGTCCAGAAAAAAAATGGTGGAAGATTTTTTAGTTTGGATTCTTGTTGCATTGGGCTAGCATTTAACCTGTCTGGAATTTTTTGGTTTGGCTGGAGGACTAAACTAATCAATCACTGAGAGGAAGACTGCCTAATAGTAGGGAAACTGAGGCAGCTGCCACCCCTGATGATGGAAAGGTAAGCCACCCTTTTAAAGTGATCATTTGACATTTATATATTATGCATGATGCAAGAAAAAAATCACACACAGCAGAAATTAAAATAAAAAAATAACACTGAGGTCTAGTCTAACTAGAATATGTTTACGAGTATAGCTATACAAGTATAAACATCCTAGTGTAGACATAGCTTATATTGGCAAAAGAGTGCTTTTGCTGATGTAGCTTATACCAATTCCCTGAATTAAATAAGCTATACCAGCAAAAGCACTTTTTCCCCAGAAAACTGTTTAAACTAAGGCTTATACCAGTTTTAAAATGTTGTAAAAAATGTATACCGCTAACCAATGTTATTATACCAGTGAAAGTTTTAAGTGTAGACCTAACTTAATTTATGCAGTGAGGTCCTTTTCCTGCTTCGTACCCATTAATGTTTTCTGCTCCCACTAGGCTATTAGGAATAGTTTATGGAAACAATGGAATTTAAAAGGTCACAAATAAGAGGACTAAAATATGAAGGACTTTAAGTGTTCAAAAGCAATTACATTTATTTTCTTTTAAATACAAAATAAGTATTATGAATTGCCATATTTTCACATTATTTTCCCAACTCCTATTTCCTGAATGGTACGTTACTGTAATTTTCTGGCAAGTTTTCTGTAAGGATGTTTTGATTTACCATACATAATGGGTACATTTCATATTAGTGCAAAGAAACATTTTAAAATTTGTTCACATTTTTGGATTTAGCTAATTGGTTTGCTCTCATTTATACTTAGGGCCCTACCAAATTCACTGTCCATTTTGATCAATTTCATGGTCATAGGATTTTAAAAATCATAAATGTCATGATTTCAGCTATTTCAATCTGAAATTTCACAGTGTTGTAATTGTAGGGGTCCTGACCCAAAAAGGGGTGGTGCGAGGGTTGGAAGGTTATTGTAGGGGGCATTGTGGTACTGCTACCCTTAATTCTGCTGAAGTACTTACACTGCCTTCGGAGCTGGGCAGCTAGCGAGTGGCAGCTGCTGGCTGGGAGCCCAGTTCTGAAGGCAGAGCTACCATCACTACCAGCAGCACGGAAGTAAAAATGGCATGATATGATATTGCCACCCTTACTTCTGTGCTGCTGCCTGCAGAGCTGGGCCCTCAGTCTGCAGCTGCCACTTCTCCAGCCACCCAGCTCTGAAGGCTGCAATACGGAAGCAAGGGTGGCAAGGTACAGTATTGCCACTCTTACTTCTGTGCCACTGGTGGTGGGGCGCTGCCTTCAGAAGTGGGCACCCGCTCAACAGCTGCTGCTCTCCAGCTCTCCAACTCTGAAGGCAGTGCAGAAGTAAGGGTGGCAATACTACAACCCCCCTAAAATAACCTTGTGACTTCCCAGCAACTCCCGTTTGGGTCAGAACTCCCAATTTGAGAAACACTGGTCTCCCCCTTGAAATCTGTATAGTATAGAGTAAAAGCACACAAAAGACCCAGTTTCACCAGGGGAGACCAGATGTCACTGTCCATAGACACTTTTTTCATAAATTTGGTAGGGCCCTTCTTATTCTAGCCCCCGGACATCCCACACTGATCCTCAAATCTTATGTGCCTTATCTCCGTATCTCTCATTTCTTCAATTTTTACTTGCTTACATAATCTGTATCTTGAAATGACTCCGAATTGTAAATTGCCACTTATTTTTTAATCATTCCTTTGTAACCCTTGTGTGTCATGTTTTTCGTCCCTGCACAAAAAATGGCACATCTCAATTATGGGCCAATTCTCCTCTCAGTTACACCTGTGTAATTTGGAAGTAATCATTGAAGTTATTCCAGATTTACACTGGGTAGCTGAGAGCAGAATATGGCCTTTTGTGTCCTACCAGTCCCCGTATTTACATCTTTACAGCGCCAGGAAGCCATGATTTGTAATGACATTTCTTTCAGCAGTGGCAAGCAACCCACAGAAAATTAAACTGGGAAGTATAGCACTACAAAAGGTATGTAAATTGGACAGGGATGTGTGTATTTTATGATATTTAAGTACTTGGTTACTACTTTATTTCATTTGCAGTATTACTTGAGGCAGCTGTTACTGAGTATTAGGAGACTTTCAGACGAGTGTCCTCAAGCTCTAGAAAAAGTTGTGACTTTTTCAAGACATCTGGACTCTGTAGTTCATGTAAGAAGTTACATCTCCATTTTTGTTTGAAAATTGTGCAAAATAATCCAAGGAAATAAATAATATGTTTGGGGCACAGAAAAGCTGCATAAGCCCTAAAGGGCAAGGAGTTCCACTTGTACTTGACGCAAAAGGGGCAGAAGAGTATTCTTACAGTTTTCATACAGTAATATTATATAATGTATTGAAAAGTGAAATGTGTAAAACAAAGTACCATGTTGTTCTTCTCATTCTGATCCTTAATCTGCACTTCTTTCACACCCAAAACTCCCCCTGAAATGAATGGGCAAGGAGCTGTATTTTTGTATTTTATTTATTCTGCCATGGAGTTTAGCAGAAACAGTTTGTAGGTTTCAGAAAATGAAATCTATATTGGTCATTTAATGCATGATTACATTGTTTTTGAACTACAAAATATGAACACTTTCTTAACACTATTATTTAAATATTAGCAACTTTATAATATGCAGTAGAGAAGTAAAGTAGAAAACATTTGTTAATTAATTAAAATAAGAAAACATTTACAGGACATTTACCTGTAATACCTGCCCAATTAAACAGAATTTCACAAAAATAAATCATTTTTGAGTTGTGGCTTTCTTTTAAAGTACTGTATGTGATGAACATGGAGAACAATAAAGTGTTAATGTCAAAGCAACAATATGGAATGTGAAGAAAGTACATGAACTGAGGAAATGAAAGAGTTATAGCAGGGAGTGAGTGAGTTGTATTATTTTCTCTGGCACAGAGTTACACTTGCTGAGAAACTAATAGGAAGTGGGAGATAGGGCACTTGGTTCTGTCATTCATTATCCACCTTCAGAACCATGACTGACTGAGGAGTCTCTCCACTGTGCCTTCCATTTTTCTGCTTTCTCTCAGTCTTTTCCAGTGGCCCTTCCTTTAAAGGATGTGTATAAGGGATTTCAGAAATCACAGATTTACCCTTTCCATTGAGCTGTGTGCCTTTTTATTAACCCCTCTAAGTCAGATAAGTGCTACCACCAGGGCTGAAGGGGGCAAATGTAAAAGATACTCCTTCTCCCCATGTCCTTCCTGCAGATGACTGATTTAGGATTCTGCAATCATCTGCTTTTCTGTAGACATACCATTTTTTTCCATACCCTGACCTGTTTACTTAAACTCATAATCTTAGGTTTGCATTAACATAGTTTTTCCACTTATATATAATGAATTCTGCTATATCTCTCCCACAGAGGTAAGAGTTGAAATTCAATGATAGAGCATTGTGGCAGTATTGTAAATATTTCTAATCAAGCTGTACCTGTTCTGTACAGTGAAGTCCTCCACCCATAGAACAAGTAGAGCATGGCAACAGTTAAACCAAGATCACGTTGGTAGGGCAGTATATCTTAAACTTGATGTATCAACTTTAGTGTTGATCCTATCTCCAGATCCAGTCAGTCCTATACTCTCTGCTGAAACTGTCAAAAAATTGCATTTGGTGTCAGCTGGGGAAGCGGGGGTAGGTGTTTGTAGTGCATCTATGTAATGGGAACATAAGCACTGTGTATGGCTATGTAGCTCAAATTTTATGATCCTATTTTCTGTGCACTGCATCTCTAAATGTAAATAGTCCCTTTGCTTGATTACTGTGAGTGAAAACATAACATAGTGCAGTGGACACTTAGATACACCACCATGAAGGGTATGATATAAATGACTGATACTAAATTGAAGATTTCCCTCATACAGACTCCTAAGGAAGAAAAAGGTCAGTAAAATTTGTGGAGTACCCCAAAGAATCAACTCCCTAGTCCTCTTCAAACTCCTCAGGCTGGCCTTCTGCACAGCATGTGATGATTGTGGAGAACGACTAGTAACATTTGGAGTGAAGTTGACTGACAAAAACATGTTTTGAAGACCCACCAAAAGTTACTAAGAATGATTCTAAACAAAAAAGAAATCAGAGATCTCAGATCCTGGGAAGGTTTGAGGGTGGGATTGGGGTAGGGGGGTGGGGACTGGGGAGACAAATCAGCCCCATTCTCCTTAATTCTCTGCTGTAGAAGATCCTCAAAGCACAAGTCACCTAGTTTATATTTAGTCATGCTATGCTGTTAGAGTGTTGCCTTGGAAAGGACAACCATGTATTAATAATGCTACAGTAATTTAATTAAGAAGTCCTTCCAGTTTACATCTCATCAATGATCTTTTGTTAGAATGTACACAAGGGATCATTTGGTCTAATTTACATTAGCTGTCAATACCATGCAGAATACATAGTACTGTTGTTCAAATCATGTAATATATATTTTGCTAAATTTCATACAAAAACTGCTTCAGATCATGTTAACATTTCAGGAAATGTAATTGTGATACTGTTGTTCTATAATTATAATAATAATGACCCTTCTATATTATTTCCATTTTAGAATTTCATAGTGATCCATGAATCAATTTAATCTTCTAAATCTTCTGTGTGGCTAAATATTATTACTTTATTTTACAGACAAGGGAACTGAGGCACAGGCAGATATAAATGAGTTGCCCCAGAAATAGGAAGTAGAATTAAAAACAGGCTCTGCTCTTTTTCTGTGTCTTAACCACAAGTCTGTTCTTCCTCTCTGATGCTGTACATTTGCTGGGTCTTCAGATATTTACTTGTAGTTATCTTTAATGCTGTAGATGAAAACAGTACTTCAAAACCTTATGAACAATCAAGATCTGAGAGAATACATGTGTTTATTATTTCTCAGGCAATTTTTTTCTCATTTCTACATGCTCAGTGCATCTGCTTCACTTTGTATGTTTTTCGAAGAGACAAAATTGCTTTATGCCATCTGGAAAAAAAAAGGAAAATATCTAAAACATCTTAAACATTAACATTTGTATATAAATATATATGCAAGGAGTGAGAAAAATATATTACACAATACAGTTGGCTTGATCTTGCTCTCATTTAGGCCAACAAGAGCAAGGACAGATCTAAATATCTGTTAACAATATTTTTATTCATTGGATTTCTCCATATTCTCCTGTTTCCAACTTCTTGTCAACTCACCAGTAGTGATTCGTTAGCCATTAAGGCCTAGTCCTGCACCACTAAAGTCAACAGAATTTTTGCCAGTGACTTAAATGGGAGTAGAATTTCTGTGCTATCATGTCTTTAAAAACAAACAAGCAAATACTGTATCATGGTCTTTTCTGACTAATGGATAAAAATGAATTAAAATAAGGTTTTTATTGTTTTACACATTATATAGGAGGCTTTACAGTATTTGATTGCACATATGTGTATTAAAATTATGTGTCTATATAAATATTGCAAAAAGGTATGCTTTGTCCAGAAAAAGGATAATATGGCATAGCAAACACACAGATATATTCAGATTAGAAGACTGCATCTTTCATCTGAAGAAAATGAGTAAATATAAAAATCTGAAGTATTTTATTACAACAGACAACTATCATTCATTATGCATGCTGAAAAGGAAAGAAAGCTGGAAAAAGAAAATTTGTTAATCTTTAAAGTTCTTGAAACTGAGAAAGCTCCTTTAGAAATCTCATCATAAATATCATCATATAATTAAAAGGGTTTAAGGTGGTCCATAAAGCTGAGTGAATTGATGTCTCTCATATGCAATATTTTAACCTGGACTTCAGCAGAGAAACCATAAACAAAAGGCTATAAAGGCATCAGATGAAATGAGTTCTTGCAAGCTCAGATTCTTGTGAAGACACACTTATCTTAAACTCACCAGGGACTCAGACATGAAACCATCAGCAACAGACACCTGCAAAGTAAGAATGAATAATGATGCAAACCCAATTTACAGGTTAAACAATCACAGAGTACTTTCACAAAAACTAACACCGGTATAAAGTCTAATGTCTAAATTAGTAGCAGCAAAAGTAGAAAACAGAGAAAAGCTAGCACTAGAGCAAGTTAAAAATATTTTTTTAAAATAAAGCTTTGACAAACTGGATGTGTGAGTTAAAGCTGCCTCAGTCTGAATGCATTGTCTTTTACTGCTCTCATCAGATGTCTGTGGTGAGGGCAGAGATTTGAGTCTGGACTTTACAGCTAGCACAACGAGAATTTCTTTTGAAAGTTTCCTAGTGTAGACATGGTCTGCAGAGGAGCTGGCAGCCACTCCTGTTGTGGTTTGTCTTTGAGCAAAAAGGACATATATAAACGGATTTGACACCAGACAGAAGGTGACTTTGGGAAGATTGGTGGTGTCAATGGGGCCACAGCCAAAAAATAAGACATAAGCCTCTGTTGTCATCTTGTCTTGTTTGCAGGGAACAGGGACATGTCCATTCTACCTCTTGTTTTCAACAAATAAATTCACTGAAGCCTTACAAGGAAAATCTACTCATCATTAAATGTTTCCTTTACAACATTGCACCTTAAAGATGAAAATAAAATAGCAGGGTTTTGTGCATGGTTTAGAAGAGTTGCCTTTAGGATTTTAGGGCCAGAGTAGAAATGATA
Organism: Dermatemys mawii; assembly: GCA_007922305.1. Lineage (NCBI taxonomy): Eukaryota > Metazoa > Chordata > Testudines > Dermatemydidae > Dermatemys > Dermatemys mawii. The sequence continues at coordinate 12,002,766 of ML677377.1, read as the reverse complement.
TTTCATTCTTTTTAAAAAAGGAATCATTTGACTTTTTGTAGAAGGCTGAAGGGAATTATCTTCAGCTTGACACATGTAGACCTAGAGTGTGCCCTTATTTCAACTTTTCAGAAATTGTGAACTGACACCAAATTATGTGGAGTGGTGACTTTAAAGGGAATGAAATGGACATTATTAGAAGCTCCAGCAGGAGTAGATCTACCATCTGTTTTTCATTAATCCAAGCCATACCAGTACAATACACCTCATTTACAGTGACAGCTTCTCTCTCATGCAGAAAATTGAGACGTGTACATTGTAGTTTATTAAACTTTGGTTGTGTTTTATCTGGTTAGAAAGGGAATACCAGTGCCATAAGCAATTTATGCATTGGAATTTTTGGTTATTTTAAAGTGCTTTACATTTTTTGTAAAAGTTTATAGTTTAATCTGTGTTGTGGGATAGGCACAATTGAAAAATTACATAATTTGAAATTTCAAATCAAATGCACCATTGCCATAATACTATGGTGTTCTCTAGTCTGTATATTCCACAGATAGAATAATAATGAATAAAGTAAATAAACGATAATGGGTCAAATCTGTACACCATATCAAAAATTCCCATTTTGCCTGAGTTAGGACTTCACATATAAGCTGAATTGTAATATATAGCACTAACTCACAGCCAAACTTTCCCTTATACACACAACATCTTCTGGTAATTCTTCTGTTGGAGTGAGGTATGGAATTTGGAGTTTGCCCTCCCCTAAAAGAAGGTGGAATTTTGACATTCTAAATGCAACATATCCCCAGTTTCATACAGCCTCTCAGTGGTTCAGAGCTGTGCCTATTGCTTCAGGATTTGTTCTGCTAAATATTTCCCAAAATTTGGTTGCTTCTAGAACAGGGGTGGGCAAACTTTTTGGCCAGAGGGCCACACGGGGTTTCAAAATTGTGCAGAAGGACGGATAGGGAAGGCCCTGCCCCCTATCCAAGGCCCACCCACTTCCCGCCCCCTGACTACTCCCCCCTCAGAACCCCGACCCGTCCAACCCCTCCTTCCTTCCTTGTCCCCTGATCACCCCCCCAGAGACCCACCCCACTCTAATTGCCCCCCAAAACCCCACCTCCTATCTAGCCCTCCTGCTATCTGTTCCCTTACTGCTCCCTTTCAAAGACCCCCCCCCCAACTACCATCCCCACCCTCACCACCTAAGCCCCCCCAGAAACTGGCTTACCTGCTCAGCTGGGAGCGGGGCCCCTCAGCTCGCAGTGCTCCGCCCAGGGCCAGGAGCGTGGGCCCCCGCAGCTTGCCCCATTCGGCCCAGAACCCCGGGCCGGGAGCGTGGGGCCGCGCGGCTTGCCGTGGTCGGCCAGGCACCCCGGCTCAGAGTGCGGGGCCGCGGGACTTTCCGCACTGGGCCTGGCCCCCCAGCTGGCAGTGCAGGGCCGTGGGACTTTCCGTGCTGGGCCCGGCCCCCGGCCGGGAGCGCGGGGCCGCGGGGCTTGTGGCGCTGGGCCTGGCCCCCTGGCTGGGAGCGTGGGGCAGCGGAGCTTGTGGCGATCAGCCCGGACCCCCGGCCAGGGCCGTGCGGCTTGCCACGCTTGGCCCGGAATCCAGGCCGGGAGTGCGGGGCCGCACGGCTTGCCACACTTGGCCCGGACCCAGGGCCGGAAGTGTGGGGCCACGAGGGCGGGGCCATTGGCCCCGGTCTAAGCTCATGGGCCAGATAAAAATGGTCGGCGGGCCACATGTGGCCCGCGGGCTGTAGTTTGCCCATGTCTGTTCTAGAAACACCCTTTGCCCCAACCAGAGCAGGTTTTCCAGCACAAATTACTGCAGACTCTGTTAAGTCTATATTTAGAGAGGGAGAAATTGGCAGAGACCAGTGGTCCCTTTAAACCCTGCCATCTTATTTAGGGAGCCACACCCCCCCCCCCCCCCCCCATAAAAGAGAATGATAGGAACATGTTGTTAGGAGCCACTTTTGCACCCACTCAGCCATTATTAGCAGGCACAGGCAATCCTCTTCACTTGTGGACACAGAGGGGAAGGTGGGGTCAGAGTGTTTCACATTTTTAAAGATGAAAGTACAAACATTAACACAACTTAGGCCATGTGTACACTACCTTCCAGATCAGTGGGTAGTGATTGATCTATCGGGGATGGATTTATCGTGTCTAATGTAGATGTGATTAAACTGATCCCCGAGCGCTCTCCCTGTCAACTCCAGAACTCCACCACTGCAAGAGGCAGAGGTGGAGTCGACGGAGGAGCGGCTGCGATTGATGCACTGCTGTGAGGACACTGAAGTAAGTCAACCTAAGATATGTCAACTTCAGCTATGCTATTCACGTAGCTGAAGTTGTATATCTTAGGTTGACCCCCTCTCCTCTCACCAGTGTAGACCTGGCCTGAGCTGATATATCCACTCTTTCACATAAGTTAAAAGCCAGGAAGGGGTTTCACTTTGAAAAAATATCTGTGTAGTTCTTAGTGTTGAAGCAGATTATTAGAAGAAGGTTTGCAAGAATAACTGCTTAAAATGGTCACATTCAGATTAGACAAAAGAAATATAATTTGTATTTGTATAGAAGAAAATGGATGAATTTAAATTTTAGCTGATTATAATTATTGTCATCGTAATCATCATCATTATCTTTATATGTCTAAATGACTGATTCAAAGAAGAATTTTAATATATTTCACATGTCACTGTAATTCTTTTCTGTTTTGTGCTCCAGTGCTTCATTTTTTTTATTTGCTTTCTTCAGCCTCTGAACTTTTCATGGAAGCTATTGTCATTTTTTCGGCATACAGGCATTCAGAAGAAAAAAAGCCCTTTGCAAATAAAATAAAGACAAGAAGAGATGTTTCATATTGAATAATTTTTTTGCATTTTTGTCATTAAAAAATAACCATCTTATATGGAGACAGGGCTGGCTCCAGGCACCAACACTCCATGCACGTGCCTTGGGCGGCAAGCCGCAGGGGGCAGCCTGACGTTCGCCATAAGGGCGGCAGTCAGGCTGTCTTCGGCGGCATTTCGGCAGGAGGTCCACGGCTGCTGCGGATTCGGCGGCATTTCGGCAGCAGGGACAATGAGGCCAGAGAATCCGTGGACCTCCCACGGAAACGCCACCAAATCTGCGGCAGCCACGGACCTCCTGCACGCGTGCTGTGGAACTTCCACACTTGGGGCGGCAAAAACCCTAGAGCTGCTCCTGAATGGAGAAAACTGATATTATGTGTCAGCACCTCCATATGCACTCCATAAAGAGGTTCAGAATAGTAGGATTCTACCCTGAGCCCAATCTTTCTGACAAAAGAGAAAGATGATTTTAACAATGACTCAAGTCTGATAAAGATCAGTAGCAGGACCAATATAGGCTTTGCTTCATCCATCTTAAAGCAGAATGAAGTATAATATCCTATTTTAATTAGAGTTGCAGGAAACTGGGGCTTGTGAAATAGGGCCAATATATCCAGCAGTTTAGGTAAGTAAAAGTGGAGGCACCCAAAATCAGTGGCCATCTTTGAAAATTTTGGAATAACTATATTTATGGAGTCAATATTTAATCATTGGCCTAGTGCACAGTATCAGTAAGGAACTTAATACAGGACTGTCTTGTATAAGTATCTTGTGCTATAAGAATATTGGGCTCCTATTTCATAATGAATATATTGAATCAAACCTAAAAATTTTGTATAAAAACTAGTTGAGGTTGCTAAATGCAAATGTATTTACTTCTCGCAACTTACAAAATCCAAGCATATTAAAGTATGGAAATGAATAGTTACGGACATCATAGATCTTATATCACCAACAATAAACACTGACAAATTTTGTTCTATTTTGCATTTATGGACTCACACTCATAGACTTTAAGACCAGGAGGGACAATCATAATCATCTAGTTTGACCTCCTGCACGTTGCAGGCTACACAGCCTCCTCCACCCACTCCTGTAATGGACTCATAACTTCTGGCTGAGTTAATGAAGTCCTCAAATTATGATTTAAAGACTTCAAGTTACAGAGAATCCACCATTTACACTAGCTGAAGCCTGCAAGTGACCCATGCCACATGTGTCATAAGTGTGAAGTAGCCTAGAATTAGTGTTTACCTGTAAGGGGTTAAGCTAAAGGTAACCTGAGAGGTGGACAACTGACCAATGAGAAATTCCTCAGGAGACAAAGGATTTTAAGTTTCAGTTTCTCTCTGGGTCTCTCTCTGTTCACCTCGGCTATGGGATGGACACAGCTATGTCTTTCACTATAACTATACGATTCTATCAAGTACTGTAGTTAGTAAGTTTACCTTTTTTTATCACTTGGAGGGTTCTCAGTGGTGAGTGTTGGCTGGGTGCTTCTTGATATTGTAAGCTTCAGCAGAGATATCAACTGTGGGAGAAAATTACCTCGGGGGAGAGGTTTGGTTTCTGAATCCTTTTATTGATTATGGTAGATGCTGTTCTATTGATGGTTATAAGGGATTTATTCCTTTCTTTTTTCTTTTATTAAAATCTTTCTTTTAAGAAGCTGACTGCTTGTTTTCCATTGTGTAAGATCCTGGTTTTGGATCGGGCACGTCTCGCAGGATCCGGCGAGGTTTTTTTTTTTTTTTCTCTCTCAAGCTTCCCAGGGAAGGAAGAAGTTTGGGGGGTTAGTGGAAAGGGAAAGAAGGGTCCCCAAACTACCCTAGACCTAGTTTGGGTGGTGGCAGCGTACCAGGTCCAGATACAAAAGAATTTGTGTTCTGGGGAAAAACATTTTAACCCAAGCTGGTAAAATAAGCTTGTGGGGGTTATTTCTTTTTTCATGCGGGTCCCCACATCTGTACCCTAGAGTTCAGAGTGGGGGGCAATCCTGACAACATACTTCAGAGGAAGGTGAAACCCTTAGGTCTCTGCCAATCTGAGCCTGGGGACAATGCCTTCCTGACCCCAAAAATGGCAGTCAATTAGATCCTGAGCATGTGGAAAAGAGCCAGCAGCCAGGCACCTGGGAAAGAATTCTCTGTAGTTATTCAGAGCCCTCCTCATCCAGTGTCCCATTACTGGCCATTGGAGATAATTGCTACTAGCAGTAGTAGATCAGCAACATGCCATGGTAGGCAGTCTCAACACGCTATACCCTCCATAAACTTATCAAGCTCAGTCTTGAAGCCATTTAGGTTTTTTGCCTCCACTAACCTAGGAAGTCTGTTCCAGAATGTCGCTCCTTTGATGGTGAGAAACCTTTGTCTATTTTCAAGCTTAAACTTATTGATGGCCAGTTTATATCCATTTGTTCTTAGGTGTCTCATAAATTGGTCTTGCTAATTCATATAGGATGTATCAAAATAAATGAGAATTAGTTCTTTCAAATTAAAAGTCACAATAGCTCCCTATTGAAAAGTAGAAGATAAGGGGCCTGATTCTTCGCCTCTTGCATATATGTAGACCTTTACATTTGTATAAATCAGAATAGTAGCATTTTACATCCACTTTGCACTTGTGTGAAGGACTCCATAAAGCAAAGTGCAACTGAGAATCAGCTCTAGTCATTTATTTATTCTTTCAAGTTTAGGCCTCAGTCCTGCAAGCACTTATGAACATGCTTAACTTTCCTCAGAAGCATAAAGTCAAGCATGTGCATAAGTGTTTGCAGGAATAAATAGCAAGATGGTTAAAGAAAGACAATGGGATTGAACATAATCCTCATATATATGATAGTATGGAGGAGATTAATTTCAAGAGTGCACACTTTCCCTTGAGTAGGAGATACAGAATAGTATTTCGGCAGCCTTTAATTGCACAGCCGTATGTTTATTTTCTCATTCTTGACTGGAAATATGATCCTTTAAATTTACGTTAATTCATCTTCTGTTGATGGATGTGTACTATGATGGGTAGAGGGACCTTGGAGAAGGACTGGGTAACCCAGGGGTTAAAATGCAGCTTCAGGCTATCAGGGACGCCCTCAGCCATTATTGTGGCTGCAGAGGACAACTGCTGCCTGCCCTCCCACAGATAATCTAGTTATTAAATAGCAAAGGTTCCTGAAGGGAAATGCTGCTCACATGTCTACAGTCTACAACTGATTCTGCAGAGGAAAAGTGATCTAAATTGGCAAGAGGGAAAGATCAGGAAAGGGAAATGGGAGAGTTGCAGGGAGCTCTTCACCTTTGTAGTGTAGCTTGATGAATTATAGGAAGGTTTAACTTTTGCCTTTATACTTTGCCTGTTATTTTTTGTTATTTGACTGAAAATTAAACAATGTCTAAAATATAAGAGACTTCCCAGCTTAAACATCTATGGGTATTGAAAATTATCACTCACATTTACATTTTCTGAAAAAGTTCTTTAAATCTGATGACCTAAATGAAATATGAACAGGGCTGAATTCAAAAACTACAAGATATAAAATGATGGCAGATCTTGTCACAGCATGTTTAATATAATTAAAAATATATATGTTAATTGCCAATAATATTAACAATCCTTTATTTTGCATTTAAAAGAAATACTACTATAATGAATATGTTATTATAACATATCACATTCCATTCATCTCCATTTTCAGTGTGCTGAATTGTGCCACTTGAGTAAACTCTGCAGTTTGGACAAGAGCAATGAGCAGAAAGCAAAATGTTTTCAGAGCTCCCTGGTTGGGTAGTGCTGAGCAAACTGTGAGGTATCTTTTAAGGGCTGCAGTATGCTGTTGCCAGTGGGGGATAGAGCCATTGCTCCCCCTAATCATTATCCTTCTCTTCCCCCTTTTCAGCATATTGTTCCCACAAATGGTAGCAACCCCTCTGCTTCCCCAAGCCCAGGGCCATGCTTCTGGGCAATCCTGAAATAGGTTTAGAAAGTGAGACTTCTTATTCCATCCTTCTCCATTTAAGGACACTTAAGGATTAGCTACAGTGAAGCCCATTATAACCAAATTATTTTCTAAGTTAGTACAATTTTAAATCAGGAGTAGTGGTATTGATGGATTACAATATGGAAACCGCAGAATCTGGTCCCTTATCTTTAGACATTTCTTCATTTGATGTAGAAAAATATCAACTCAGAACTCTTGCATTTGAAGCTGGAAAATGCAATCACTATAGCCTCAGAATTTCTCACATCCTTTTTATTTCCCTTTTCCTTCCCCAGTGAATCCACTGGCAATCCTTGGCTATATGAATTAAAAAGAGTCCTTACAAGTAAAGTACTCCAGAAATCTCAAGATTTATTTTTAATTTAGAAAGAAAGGGTTAATACTTTCTGTCATTTGAGAACCTAAGTCTCTTTTTGTTGAAATAACTCCCTTTTTTAGTAAAAATCCTATGTATGTTAGTGGAAATTCCTAATAAAACCCGAATAACATGATCTTTATATAGACTATTTTTTCACATAACTTTTAAGCCAAGCCTTGTGTATTGCTGAGAAATATGTTTACATGGTCTTGATGTAGTTCTGCAAAAATATTTGCATCCTATAGCATATCTGTGGCCACATTACACAGTACAGAAGGACCTCCACATTATAGATGGTTAATGGTTATTTTTACAGAGACAAACAGAAGGAAAGAAATAATTTCAATAATAATAATTGTCATGTATTACAAATGCTTCAACTTGTGCTTCTAACTCTGGACCTGATACTGATCTCACTTACATGAGCGTAAATCAAGAGTCATTTCACTGAAGTCAGTGGAGTTACACTAATGTAAAACCACTATAAGATCAGAATCAGGCATAGGATATAGAAAAATGACTTGTGTATAATGTGTTTGTCACATTAATCTTGGTATGAAATAGAGGAGAAGGAATGCATAATGCTGTTCCTTTTCAATGTAGCTGTTTTTGACTCTGTTTTTAAAAAGAGATTGACTGTCCAGCCCAAAATTGTGGGTGGGATCAGCAACAGAAGTTACAGTAAGGTCTGACCTGATCTCACTTGTGTAACTCCATTGGCTTCAATTGACTTACTCCTGATTTATGCTGGCATCAGGCCCAGTGGAGTTATACCTGTGTAAAACCAGTATGAGTGAGAATGAACCCTTAAGTGGCATACTTTTCTCTCCACTCCCTGCCAAGAACCAGTGCACATAAACATCTAGTTAATGTTGCTTAACACAGTATTAAGTCCAAGTGCATTTTCTATCATTTATCTTCAGAGCTGTTATAGTGCACAGCCAGGAGCCAGCAGACAATGTAATACGGCTTTCAAACTATCTATACATCTAGGGCTGTTGAAGGGATAGGTGGGAGCACTGAGGAAGAAGCCCTTTGCATAGCTGAATACAAGTCTGGGAGCTCAAAGTCCTGTAGATCATTGGTATTGACTTCCTGGCTAATCCTCCATGGCAGGGTTTGAATTTCTCTGTTCTTCTCAGTAAGCAAAAGGAAAAACATGTGGGCCCTTCTGAAGTGCAAATAGGTATCTTCCTGTAAACCTGTGTAAGTGTGTTAAACTAAACATTGTACTATGTCTCCAATGTGCAGCTTCTCAGCTATGTATTTTAGAGATCAGAAGGGCAAAATAGCAGGCACCACTTGAGATGCTTAAGACCATCTACTGACATTAATTTTTATATAGCACTCCATATTGATTTCAATATGCAGTTCTCAATGTGTCTTAATGTAGCAATATGGCTCTTAGAAGATGTACAATATAATTCTAACAGGCATATCCTGGCATTGATCTAAAATGCAGAATACCCATTGATGCAGAATTATATCAGTGAAATTTCGGGAAATGAGTTGAGGATAGTAGTACTTAACACTGGTGTCTGGTCCAGCTCCCACAGAAGTCAGTGGCAAAATTACCATCATGAAGACTGTTAAATATTTCAAAATATTTTCAGAATTATTGAACATCTGTTTTTAATTGTTACATTTATTAGCCATACTAAATTTAATTAAATATGTATGGGAGGAATTTTCAAATATTTTGACAAAATCTTAAAAATTTATTCTAGTGTCAATGCACGACTACCTTTCTGTATCTATGAATTATGTAAATCAATTGTCACAGTACATGTGCAATGCTGAGAAAATCAGTGGCGATGACTATGCAAGGAGGCTTTATTATTAAGCTGAATAAATATTAAGCTGGTAACAGCTGAATATGCATGATACTCTTGAAACAACACAAAAATAATTGCTATCCTTGACAATAATTGGTAAGTCAATAAAAAAGAAATATAATGATGTAACTCAATCCAATATATCAATATAGTCAAAGTACAGTAAATGGACACTTTTAAAGCCTAAGGAAAAATGTATTCTTCCATTCAGAACTTTGAAGTTTGCATTTGATGTGATTTAATGGTTAGACTATAGTTAAAATACTGTATGTTTAATGGCTATATATAGCTATACAAATATGTATAATTGGTATTGTAGATATAAATCAGTTTTTAAACTGATCTCAAGTTTACCACTCCTGAAATATTAATTATTTTGATAATTATATTTCACAAAAAATAGATTCAATGAAATGATAAGTTTGATACATTTATTAAATTTATATTGGAATCTGCATATATAGAACTTCTTTTCTCATTAATCAGTTTCTTCTGTAGAAACTTATCACATCTCTTATATTTTCTTGTCATAAAATACTTTGCACTCACAAGATAGAGTATGAAGAGTCTAGAGAAGATATTTTTGTATCTTCTGGTATAAATATAAATCAACAAAAGATTATTTTTTCTTGTTGCTCAAAATAGAGTTTATAGTCTGTTTCAAAAATGCCAAAAATTACAAAGAAGAAAAATGAAATACCTTAGCATGCCACTAGATGGTGGTGCCTTCAGGTCAGGGCTAGAGATACTGCAACAGACAGTGCAGGGGAATCTTTTGCTATATTTGGCTGCCCAGCAAAGAGAAAGAGAGAGGAATTCAGCTTATGGTGTGCTTTTCCCCCTCTCTGCTCATGGATATTAATATCTTATCTGTATTTAAAAATGTGAGTAGATATACATGACTTCACAGTGTAGAGATTTAAATGTGTGTTAATTTTGATACGTCTAGTACCACTAGCCTATCTCCACGAAGAAAAATGGGTTTGAGAATGATTATATCGTAATGATTTCATCCTTATTGATGATTTTAATAGGATTCTGACTTTGCAGTTTTTGCCACTGCAGATTCCCAATGGAATGCAACTGGGCCACAGATTAAAGTGGTGAATCATATGTTTAATGTGACAGATTTTGAGTTGGTTCTTTAGGGATGATGGTTTACTTAATTAACAATAACATCACTTGTATTTATGCAACACTTTTCATTGTGAAGTATATTAAAGTTCTGTGCAAATTTTTGTTATACAACTGAAGTGAAGATACCTCTGGGATGAAGGATGACAGCCAATTGAGGTACAACACATTTCACATCACCTGAGAGAGAGGAAATTTTGGCTAAATGCATAAGGGGAAAACTCTGCTTTTATAAGTCCTGTAAAAGCTTTAATTACCATCAAGAGCAGATAGGGCCTTTGTAGATAATCACTTTGGACCATTTTTTTTTTCTTTCACAAAGTTCTTATTGTGAATGTCTCAATCCTGAAGGTCTTATTCAGGGAAAATTCTGATTGAAGTCTTCCTATTTATTTCAGTAAAGAATACAGTCCTTTCTTGCTTGAGAAAGAACTCCAGAATTTGGCTCAGTTATTTTAATTAAAAAGGGAATTTTGGAACCTCCTATGGACAAGTGAGATAACTTGTCTGGAACTAAGAAAATCTAATATAAAAGATTGTAAAACTGTTTTGATTTTGATTTTGAAAACACTTTTACGAAATAATAATAAAATGTTTAATTTTAAAATACATTTGACTGAGTTAACAAATTAAGAATTCAAATAGTATGAACACTAGATTACAATGTATCACATTCAGAACCTCCAATTGGCCATGGCACAAATCAAGTAATTTTACAGCGAGATGGAGAGCGCCAATGAGAGGCTCAGAAATGCTTATCTTAAGAGTGTCAGATCCTGTGTGGCTGTTCTTTCAGAAGCTATACACAAACTGACTTCAGTGGGAAGTGCACATTGATGCATAAGTGCACATGATGCATAGTAAACAAATACATTTCAGCATGAGGAATTACACAGCACTGTCCTGAGCATTATTAATACTGCTTACTTTTAAAGTTTAAGGGCCTGATCCAGCAAACACTTTTACAGCAGCATAACTTAACTCACATGAGAAGTCTCATTAAAGTCAACATATCGCTCATTTAAACTAAACTGCACATTGCTTAAGCGGTTGCAGGATGGAGCCCTCAGTAAGAAATGTACTGTAGCCAGACTAAAATGTAAAGCTTTCTTCTGTCTAAGATCTGGGTTTTGTAAAATATTCCTTGGATATTAAAATGACTTTTTCTTTTACATAACCATCTAACTGCCAAAGCCCTGATTTTCCAATGAGCTTCATGCAAGGCAGGCCTTTGTGTTCATATAGAGATCATTGAAGCCTGAGGCAGAAAAAACAGATATAGATGATAGACTCCTATTTCAAAGTGTCAACTATTTTGTGTTCTACTGAATCTTCCCTGATTGTATTGATGGAATTTAGCTAAAAAGAAGGTGTCAGGGCCCAGTCTTATTCTCTATAAAAAGAGTAGAAAATTTCACAAACTCTTTTCAGTAAACGTCCAAAGAAGCAAATTGATTCTAACCATTGTTATTCAAATCCATTATTGGGTAAAATGCAGCACTTTTTAGGAGGGCAAATTCCCTTTTTTAGATTCCCTTGAATACTCCAGTATAACTGACAATCGCTGGAAACATCTCTAATAACTTTTTCTTTTACTTAATAAGGGATACCACATCTTTAAAACATTAGAAACAGATGTCACTGCATTACTTCACTGCTGATGTATGTAATAGAAATGACACACTAATTAATTTAATGCAGTATAAATATACTGATTATTTATCATGGCTGACAATAAAATTATGAAAACATTCAATTACAATCAGTGGTAATTCATTATTTATTGATTTTGCATTATGCACACATTAATACAATGCATTTAATTACACAAGAGAAGGGATCATTTTTCTATTGATACTCAGACATTTAGTTTCATCATTTTAAAAAAATCTTGCTGTTTAGGTGAAATATTTTAATCCACGCTTCAATAAAAATTCCTGAAATATCAAAAATAAATTTAATTCAAACCTCCAGGATTAGTGTACTACAAAATGTGGGCAGTAAAAATGACAATTTCAATATCTTGTTTCTCATGTGCCAGTGTCCTACATTTGTTAATATAATCAGCGTAACATGTTCTAATACAAATTAGGGAACTAAATTTTAGACTAATTTTGGAAAAAATACTTAATAATTATTTTTTCCCTTCCTGTCCCAGCTTGTGTTCATAAAATTAGTTATATGAACTGCTCATTTACAAAGGGCCTGACCCAAAGCCTAGTCAAGTCAGTGGGAATATTTTCACTAACTTCCATGGACTTTTCTTACATTGAGAAAGGAGAACATCAGCATTGCACTAAGTGTTCGTCAGGTTGGAAAGAATGGAGAAAAAGTGGTGTCTCAGATAGCTGAAATTGAGTAGGATTTGCAATTTTTAAACAAGCCCTTCATTCTTCATTCTGGGCCCACATGTACCTCATCGCTCACAAACCTAGTGTTATATTCATTACTCAAATATTTGATGTGAACTCCATCCCATGTGTACTTATGTCCTTCACTAAGCTGATGTAAACTTTTATTCCTGTATACTACTGAGATTAGACAGACTGTATCATGATAGAGTTTATAGAATAGGTTATTCATAGAATTAATCTTGCATCATTTTAATCTACATTACAACTTTTCTTGAGTCACTACATGTAGTATCTTGCCCCACGCTTGGCCACTAGCAAACTGAAATACAGTTAACTGCACCACATACGTCCTTACTGAATTTTTCAGTCATTTAGCAAAAAAGTTCTTTTTCTCTGTGACATTGGGCAAGTCATTTCACTGTCCTCTGCCTCAATTTCCATATGTAAAATGTGGATAATAATTCTTACCTCTTTTGTAATGCACTTTGAGATCTACTTGGGTGAAAAGTGCCATATTATTTTTGTTAATGAAACTTCCCTACTGTTTGCTTTAAAAGGCTGCTAATGCTTTTATCATTACTCCCTCCTTGTTAATTTGTGTTAGCCAGCATCTTCTCTATAGGATGAGCTAGTGGTCACAACAATGCCTACTACTGGTAATAGGTAATTTACAGGGAGCTGTGGATTAGCCTTCTCTGCTGGGGCTTGAAACTGACCAGGGCCCTGCTCTCCCCTCTCTGGCATTTGTGAAGAACTTGTCCCTGCTTTTATTCATGAAGGCTACATACCATAAAAAAAACAAACAAACAAGCAAGCCCCTTTGCTTGATGTTTTGCAATCCAGCAACTGGCGGTCAATTTTTATATGTAATTAAAACTGCACCAACATTTCACTGGCTGTTAATGTCAAGAAAAATTGAATATTTTGCCCTCAGGGCTGAAATGGACAAAAATACTGAATATTGGATTAAAAATAATCATTCCAAAAGGCTAATTACTACTGTATATGGAGAGTTAATAGTTTGTATACATTCATATCACACATTTGGATCCCAGTCAATCAAACCAGCTGACAAATGCAGGATATTTTACAACTGACAAAATACTTCAGTGTGATTTTTTGGTTTTAGCATCTTTGCGTTATCTTGGGTAAAATTACAAGGAAATAATATCTACTGATATAGTCGACTTTTATATGCTTGGTTGAACAGGGCTGCTGCATGGTATTAATTCTCAAACCTTGAGCATTTTCTTAGTCTAAGTGCAGTTCTTTTCTCCATGGATAGTCACCTCTCAAGGGTACTGTTTTTACTACAGTCTTTATGATTTTATATTGCTTCATGCCACTTCAACTTGCAGGGTGTTGATGCGCAAGGCTTCCTCTGGCCTTGCAAAAACTCAGCCTTATTTAGAAATATGTTTAGCTTGTGGAAGACATTAAAGTCAAAAAGAAAAAAAAATCCTGAGAGTGGAATTTGATTATCTCATTAATCTCAAAGCAAAATGTCTTTAAAGGGAGTAAAGGAGAAAAACAATGAGAAACCTTTAAATCTGATTTATTAAATCTTCTAATAGCAATTATGTCCAATAAATTAGCCACACATGTTTTTTTTTTGAGGGACTTTTCATATTATTTGTATTATGACAGTACCTAGCCCCAACTGAATAGTGGGCCCCATTGCATTAGGCATTGTATGTATATATACATAGTTAGTGACAATCCCTGCCCCAAAGAACTTACAGTCTAAGGTTCTGATCCAGGAAAGACTTATGCAAATTTTTAATTGTCTCATCATTTTCAGTGGGATTATTCACAGTGTGTAAAGTTAAGCATATTTAGGCCCACAACTGAGTTTGGGGGGCAACAAATGAGGAAACGGGGGCAGGAGTGAAGGTCATAGGGTTACAATAAGGATCCAGATGTGAACACTGAGCAGAGACCTTTGGACAACATCTACTGGTCCTCAAAGAAGTCCAAAGAGCCAGTGGCCATTACCCAGAGGAACTGTGGCTTGATGAGTGAAGCGACAAGAGATCAGAAACAGGCCCCACAGTCGCAAAGTACCATCTCCCCAACATCATCAAGCTTCTTCCTCCTGGTTTTGCGGATAGCTATCTTGGCCAGCATCAGGAGAAAGTTGATGAAGAGGTCTCGTGACTTTGTGGGGCCATAGATGGAGTATGCATATACAAGGAGGCACAGTGAAAAGTGCAGCCAAAATGTCAACAGGAAGTTCTGGAGAAGCTGAAAAAGGGGCTGCAGCCCGACTCACTCTATGCAGATGTGTGCCAATGTCCCCCTCTTGCCACACAAAGGGTATCAGAGGCAATCCAGGCTGTTACGGGCCAATAAGCCTAACTTCAGTACCAGGAAAATTGGTTGAAACTATAGTAAAAGAACAGAATTATCAGACACATAGGTGAACATGATTTTTTGCAGAAAAGTCAACACAGCTTTTGTGAAGGGAAATCATACCTCACCAATCTATTAGAATTATTTGAGGAGGTCAACAAATGTGGACAAGGGTGATCCAGTGAATATCATGTACTTGGACTTTCCACAAGTTCCCTCCCCAAAGGCTCTTCAGCAAAGTAAGCAGTCATGGGATAAGAGGAAAGGTCCTCTCATGGATCACTAACTAGTTAAAAGACAGGAAATAAAGAGTAGGAATAAATGGTCAGTTTACACGATGGAGAGAGGTAAATAGTGGTGTCTCCCAGGAATCTGTTCTGGGACCAATGCTATTCAACATATTCATAAATGAGCTGGAAAAAATGGGTAAACAGTAAGGTGGCAAAGTTTGCAGATGATATAAAATTACTTGAGATAGTTAAGTCCAAAGCAGACTGCGAAGAATTCCAAGGAGATCTCCCAAAACTGGATGACTGGATGACAAAATGGCAGATGAAATTCAGTGTTGATAAATGTAAAGTAATGCACATGGGAAAACAGGGTGCTCCAGCTCTGGAGCATCAGAGGGAAAAAATGGTGGGTGTTGAGCACCCACCATCAGCCAGCTAGCCCCTCTCTCCCCAGTGCTTCCCACCCACTATGATCAGCTGTTCTGTGGCATGCAGGAAGTGCTGGGGGGAGGGGAAGGAGCAAAGTCTGGGTGGCTTTGGGGAGGGAACAGAATGGGGCATGGGGTAGGAAGAGCTGAGGTGGGGGTGGGGGTTTGGGGAAAGAGGTGGAGTGGGGACAGCACCTGGGGCAGAGTCGGAGAGGGTAGTGTTGAGCACCCACGGCACATTAGAAAGTCAGTGTCTCTGCTTGGAAGAAAAACAACAAGGAATCTGGTGGCATCTTAAAGACAGATTTATTTGGGCATAAGCTTTCATGGGTAAAATCCCCCACTTCTTCATATGCATGGAGTTAAATTTACAGATACAGACATAAATATATATTGGCACATGAAGAGAAGGGAGTTAACTTACAAATGGAGAACCAATATTGAAGGCCAATTCAGTCAAGGTGGATGTGGTCCACTCTCAATAATTGATGAGGAGGTGTCAGTACCAAGAGAGAGAAAATTGCTTTTGTAGTGAGCCAGCCGCTCCCAGTCCCTGTTCAAGCCCAGATTGATGCTGTTAAATTTGCAAATGAATTGTAGCTCTGCAGTTTATCTTTGAAGTTTCTGCCTGGGAGTCTCATTGGCCAGAGCTCTTGCTTCCACTCATGTCACATACCCTGGTCCTGGATCATGGTGAGCGGCAAGGTCGGTTTCGGTTGGACATTAGGGAAAACTTCCTATCTGTCAGGATAGTTAAGCACTGCAGTAAGTTGCCTAGGGAAGTTGTGGAGTCTCCGTCACTGGAGATTTTTAAGAGCAGGTTAGACAAACACCCGTCTGAGATGGTCTAGATAATACTCAGTCCTGCCAGGAGTGAAGGACACTGGACTAGATGACCTCTTGAGATCCCTTCCAGTCCTATGATTCTATATCATCAGCTCAAGCCAACAGGAGCACTCAAAAGTCCAGAGGCAGCAGCAACATTTGAAGTGGGAGAGAAACGGTCAGGAATGAGACTGGGATCCCTGTTGTGTCTCACCACCCATGACAACACACGCACATAAGTTTCACTATGGGGGGAAGTGGCTACCAGGAAGTTGCAGACACTTTGCCTCCTGATCAGGGTGGGGAAGATTCCTCAGCCACTGTAAATGGAAAAGGAGGCAGCAGAGGCAGTAGTGATGGTTGGATGGGCCACAGCAGGTGGGTCTGCAGCCACCTGGGGATATGCCCTGGGCAGTAGCAGCCACTGCTGCAGAAGGAATCTTCTATGCCAGGCTCTTGCCCTACCCTTCTTGCTGACCCAGGGGGCTTCATTGATAGTGGTGCTTTTAGCAGCAGAGTCCCTTCCCATGCCTTCTGCTGCCACACCAATGGTGTTGGCAGAGGTATTGGTGATAGCTGTGGTGGTGGACGGGACAGAAAGTTGAGGTGGGGCAACAGTGTTGGCCAGGGAACCCTCCCTCAGTTTCCTGCCCACGCTTGAGGGCCATCATTGTAGACAGGTGATAGGATCAGCCACCAGAGGGGGACATGTAAATCATGAAAGGGTTGTAGGGGAGATAATGGAAGCTAACCGCTCCTCTGCACTAGGTTGCCTGGGGGAGGAAGTGGAGGGTACAGGCAAACCCAAAGGATGTGGGAACTACAACAAGCAGTGTGGGAGGTTACTCCTGCTGCACTGGGAGTTTAGGTGGGCACATATAAGTGTGGGTGAGAATGTAGCGAATGGGGGATTGAACAAAAGAGGGGAATCGCAAGTGCACAAGACAAGTGGGGCCAGGTGAAGGGAAGGCAGGAAGCAACAAACAGCAAAGAGAGAGGACTGACGAGGCAGGGGCAGGAAGGGAGGGCAGGACAAGGTAAGCAGGCAACAAAAAGGGTGGCCTCTCATTCATCTACAGAATATTGGACTTTGGAATAGTGTGGCCTGCCCCCACCTGTGTGACCCTGCTCCTGCCAAGGTACACACATGGAGGACACCATTTTGCAAAGCACCCATCCTGCCCCCTCTGGTGTACTTGTGAACTCAAGCTGTTGGGAGTGGAGCAGCACCCTCTGCAAAACGGCATCCTCCATGGGTCCACAATGACACTGGTCAAAACCATGTCTGGTTTTATATTAGTGCTGGACAGAGACAAACCTTAGAAAACCAAGACTGTCCGGCTTAAGATGGGACAAATGGCCTGTCTAGCAACCAAATGTGGAAGAGAGGGAGCCATGTAAGATGGGAGGGGCCACAAAGGGTGACCAAGCAGCAAGTGTGAAAAATCAGGACACGTTTTTTCTGGGGTGGGGGTGGGTGGTGACGGTATAATTGTATATATAAGACAAAGCTCCTAATACCGGGACAGCCGGTCACCCAAGGCCACATGACCCACAGAGCGAAGGGCCCGTGAGAAAAGGGGAGCAGCTTACTGCCAGGGGGAGGGGTCCGTGTTAGATGGGAGCAGGGGGAGGGGATGGGTTAGTGGGCAGACAGAGGGATCAGGGGGTCCATCCGCCCACTACAAACTCGGAGAGGAGAAAGGGGAGGAAAGTGTGAGGGAGAACCACGCATGCAGCCGTGTGCTAAGGGGGCCGCCTCTGAGGTACGACAAAGCCCCAAACAAACGGAGCACGCAGGATGGTGCTGAGCCCACGCAGTGTACAGTGCGCGCCCTGGACAGGTGACAACCCTACGGTGGCGAGCAGCGAAAAGGCTGCGACAGCCCCAGGTGGCCAAAGGCAGGAGCCTGGCAGGCAGATGGTCACTGTGGAGCGGCGGGGGCGGGCAGGACGTGGAGGCAGGGCGCCACGCCACGCCCCCTCCCCAGCAGCGGCAACACCAGCAGCCGCCTCCTCCTCCTCCAGCGGCGGCAGCCCCAACTCCCCTCCGCAAGCAGCCACTAGCCGGGGCCACGCTTGCCGAGGGCCAGGCGCATTGGCTGGAGGGGGCTGTCACTCTTCCCCTCCCCCCCGCCCCCGGTGGAGGCGGGGAGGGCTGTGAGCGAGCGGTTGGTGCGTGCGCCAGCGAGCGAGCGAGTGGGAGACTCTGTTTTGGGTCGTATTGCGAACAGTTGGGGCGAGTGAGCGTGGCAGGGAGCGCGGGGCTGAGGCGCCGCAGAGAGTGACCATGGCTGTCTCCTCCGCGCCTCCCGTCATCTCGGCCACTTCCAGCAGCGCCAGCAGCGGCGGCAGCGTGGGGGGCCCGGGGGGCTTGTTCCGGGCAGACCCCCTCTATTCCTCCAGCCCCTCCGAGTCCCCCAGGCTCACCAACAGCCTGGTCAACAGTTTCCTGGCTTCCAGCGGCGGCGGTGCGGGCACGGGAGGCGGCGGAGGGGGTGGCAGCAACGAGTGTAAGATGGTTGATCTGCACGGGGTGAAGGTGGCGTCTTTCCTGGTGGAGGGGCAGGAGCTGATCTGCCTGCCGCAGGTCTTCGATCTCTTCCTCAAGCACCTGGTGGGGGGGCTGCACACGGTCTACACCAAGCTGAAGCGGCTGGATATATCGCCCGTGGTGTGCACGGTGGAACAGGTCCGCATCCTGCGGGGGCTGGGCGCCATCCAGCCCGGCGTGAACCGCTGCAAGCTCATCACCAGGAAAGACTTCGAAACTTTGTACAACGACTGCACCAACGCCAGGTGAGCGGCAAACTTCGCTGTCACTCCCCTCCCCCCCGGCGCGGCGCCCCTGCTTGCTGGCTGCCCGCCCGCCCCCGGGCAAGGCAGGGTGGGTGGCTGGGGGCCTGGGCACCTGGCGCTCCCCACGCCCTCGCCAGGAAAACTTTGTTTCCGCGGGAGTCCCCAGCCTGGGGTGGGTGGTGAGCGTGCTCCCGAGCTGCTCGTGCCGGGCCAGCCCGGAGACTCTTCTCTGTAAACAGAGCAAAGAGCCCGCTGCTGAGCTGTCCCGAGCCCGCTGCGCCCCGCGCCCGCTGCGCCCCGCTCCCGGGCTCCGAGCGCTCCCTAGTGCGCCTTGCAAGGTGCCTACAGCCCTGCAGGTTCCGCGCCAGGGAAGATGAGCGCCTAGAAGCCCAGCCTAATTATGGGGCTCCGCTGCACGGCTCTAGCGGACGGTCTGCGGATAACGTGCGAAGTGCCACTTACCCTGTGATGGGATCTTTGAGAGAGGGTCGAGATGCAGGATGCAGCCAAACTAAGCAGTGCTTTAGAAACGGGAACCCTACGTTGGCACGAGTAGTCAGGCTGCGAATGGGGCAGTGTTCAGAGGATGTTCCCTTCAATTTGGCTAACTGTTGGACAAGTTTTCTCGACCGTATGGTCACCTTAAATCTTTTAACTACAGAAACAATAGGAGCATGCAATGCACTTTATGATGCTCGCTTCTAGAAGGGACTGGAACAGCGTTAGATGGGGTAAAGGAGGCAATAAATTGTATGAAATCTGTTCTAGAGAAAGAAGTGATTTAGTGTAGGTGATTACACAAAAGTCTTAAACTATTGAACTTTCTTGCTAAGGTTTATTAGATCTGTGTGCCAGGTAACTGCACTAAGCATCAACTTGGCAAATTATGTGAAAAATTATTCACTTTCTCACAGATACAGTGTCTAGATAATCTTTCAAATGACTACATACTTTTTGCTTTAAGTTCTTAGCTACGTATTTTTTCTCTCACTGAAACTTATGATCTCCAGTTGGTTGGTTGTGAACATAACTTGTGATACAGTCGTCTTAAGTCTCGCAAATGAAATAATGATGGCCAAAGAAAGTGTGCTATGTGTGTCTGAGGAGTATGAGTAGTTTGCAGACAAACTGTTGCTTAGTATAACTCTAGAATAATGGTACATTATTTAATCAAAGCAGTTTTACTGTTGTTATAGCCCTTGTCCTGTTGTGCTTAAATGACTAAACCCAAAGCTGATTGTATTCATGGAAGATCCCTGCTGTGTTCTTCATACATGGGGGGGTCAGAATCCTTGTTTATGACCTCATAGTTCTTGCTTTAGAAATGATAATGATCCCATAAACAAAAAACTCTCAAGGTTCAGTAGAACTATATAGTAAAAAGGGGTAAATTATAAGAGAGCGAACTCTAAATGACATCCAATAGTTCAACATTCAGCAATTTCTGAGGAAAAAACTCAGACTCATCTTTCTATCTGAACATGAAACTTATCTTTGCATAGTCTGTTTACAAGTACTTTGTTTAGGCCTGCCATGACTTACAGCTGAGAAAAGTTAACTTTCCATATTTGAAGACAGGTGATTAGTTTCTACCACTTAGACTCTTCTATATGATAATTTCATGTTTTAAGTAAATGCATGTACACGATGAAATTAAAAGTCTAGTTTCACTTACGTGGGGTCTGATCCTGCTTCCATTGCTATTGGCTTAAGTAAGAGCAGGTTTAGGCTTTTGATTCTTACAGCAATTTTTTTTCTCCTCATGTTGTTATATTTTGGTCTCAATAATAAAGATGACATTTCAGAGCTGCATTAATTCCATTCCTGCCTGTGTCTACATGAACTGTATTCTTTTTCTTGCTCACTTTCAGTTTCTTCTGCTGCCCATATATTTCAACAAGTCATACTCCTCTGTGACATCACAACTACTACCACATCAAAGTTTTGATGTATAAGCAGGGTTTATGACCACTATATTTGAAAAGATGGGAACAAAATTCTATAAGGTACCCTTAGCATACCTAGCACTTAAAATATCTTTGGCTTTTTGCAAAATATTCACAAAATCTTGGTGCCCAAACAAATATTAAAATAACATGTTTCTGAAATTTTGGCAAGTTGATCTCAGAACCATGTTTTTGAGCAATGCACAAAAAATGACCCAGTTGATTAGGGGAAATAAGTAATTGCACACAGCTGAGTTGTATGATATAGCCTCATTACACACATGACTTGAAGATATGTGCACATTGACAAAAATAGCTTGATATGCACAAAATATTGAAATAAGTGTTTATTTCAATTTGTTCTTCACCAGAACATCGCTGGGGCTGGGAGAGGGAGTAAGATATGCAAAGAGAGGCAAGGGCAGGGAGCTCTAAATGAGAAAATAGGAGCTGAGAAATGCTGTAGGATGGTTTGAAAGATGCAGCCAGAAGAGCCAAGAGATGCAGTCAGAAAAATATGGCTAGGGCGTTGGAGAGAGAGACCAACAGGACTGAAATAAAGCACATACCTGTCCAAAGGCAAAAGGAACTCTCAGTTGAAAAGATTGTAAAGGAGAAAGCGCATGTGCCATGTGTATAAGCCCCTTTTACCTAACTACGGAAATTAAATTTATCTTCATCTGTTTAGGGATAACTGTTACCAAGATATTTTTGAAGATAAGTTTCACATTTAACATCACCACTGACTATCTCGCTGTTTATATGCAGTATTCTTTTCTTCTTTTGAAAGTACCAGTATCTGGAAATAGACTCACTGCTATCAATATGTTTTTCATTAAGATCTACACATGTAGTGCGTAATAGCGATTATAAGTGCATGTGAAACAAACTTTTTTCAAATGAATTATCTTAAAGTTGACTGCAGCTTAGCAATATTAATCATATTGTATAATGAGAATTTGAAATGCTTAACCTGACAGTTTGCCAGTCAGATTATTTATTGACCAGCTCAGTATACTTCATGTCCAAAAATGTTTGATAAAAATAGATAAATTGTCAGACGTAATGGAATTCTCTTGTCTCTTACTAGTTGTAACATATCCTGGACACTACTGTACACCTTGTATGAATTACATAATACATTTTAAAGTTCATTTTGTTATACAGTGTAAAATACTTGTATTCCTATACCTGTGTTGTAAAGTCAGGAAAGACTGTGATATCAGTGAAAGTTAGAATAAAATCTTTGAAGATATGTTGTTCTGCCACATTACTTAAGCATTTTATCCTGCAATTCCAAAATGTTGTACATTCCTTTCTTATTGTCTGAATTTCAAAAACAATTATATAGTAGATTGTATTTAAAATCATGTTTAAATGCAGAGTCATACCCGAGAACTGCTGGAAATGTAATTAGAGATCTCATCGCTGAATTTTTTTTTTCTGTATAAGTGTGATTTTTAAAAACAAACAAACAACAACTTGTTTCCAACTTTGCATTTTGCACTTTTGCATTAGAATGAAAAACACGGCAGTGTAAATTAATCAGAGGTTGGACACATTTAACTTTTTTTCCTCGCTTTCTCTCTGACACAATATTTTCTTAAGTGAACTTGTCTAGAGAGTTCTTAAGAGCTCTAGAGAAATGCATCTACAAGTGAAAGTTTTTGTGGGGGATTCTGCCTCCCTAACTTCAAAGTGAGTTTAATGTTGTACACACAATGTTCTTAGCCTTAGTTGTCATTAGCCTTCATTATATAATTTATTTTTAGGAACCATGAAATAAAATTTTAACCTTTTCATAAGTCAGTTCATTGTAAGTAGCAACTTCAAGAATGAGTGAGTCTTTTTACAAAGCCTAATTAAGAAATAATTTATGATATTTGTGAAGATTACTCAAATCAGACAATTGATTAATTCTAATTGTAGCATTATTAAATTATTATTTTTATTCTAATATTTAAAAGCAAAAGATGTATAATGTGGTTGCGTTATAACAATGTATACAACTACAGTAAGAACATTTGTACAACAATATATAATAGACCTTAGAATCACAGTTAAATAGTTATGATTCATATCTAACCAATAGAATATTTTTTATTCTTCTGGGCGTTTGTATTAGATTAATGCTGTAGTCTATTGTGGCAGTATTGCTCTGGATTATCTGGTGAACATACAGTAAAATATTTCACATGAGAAAGTGTTTTCTGGTAAAGGGAACTGTAGAGCAACACATAGTTTAAATTCATCACAGAAAATAAGCCATTTTGTTAAGCTAATATTTTGTATTACTTTGGCTTGTTCACAAACAATTAAAGGATTTAGAAATGAATCTATGCAGTAAATGCAGACATTTTATTTCATAGCATAATGAGGGTCTAGTCTTGTTGTCTATTAAAAACAGACCCATAGTCAACAATGCTCTGTCTTTTATTAGAAGAATGATGTCAAGATTATAATTAAAGCAATCCAGTCATGTGCTACTGCACAGAGCTTCCATGTGTATATTGATTTTAAATGTACACTTACGCTTCCATAAACTACTTTGCCTTTGCCTAAGTAAATATTTAGTGTTAATTCATACTTACCAAAAACTTGTTAGTTTAGGAGGTGATGTTATATTAAATTAAAAATAATCAATTTTCTTTTTTTTCTTTTGTGGATGGGAGATTTACTTAAAACATTATTGATGGTTCTTGCTAGTGTAGTGGATTTTGTCGGGATGCAGAAAGATTTTTTTCTATTTTAAAAGGAAATTACAGATCCCTTTTGGAAAAATAACTAAGATGAACATCTTTGGGCTTTTGAAATGATCTTATTTGTCTAAAAATCCTTGGCTTTTATAAAAATACTTCTCATAGTCAAATCTAATCTGAAGAAACCACAATCAAAATTCTTTACTTTTCTGATAGCAGTAGAGCTTTCCATCTGTAGCATAATTGACTTTTTCAAAAGATGAACATTTACTAGTTTTCCTGTCTACATCTATTTAAATTTTCTAATGTAACTTCTTCAAATTGAAAATACTGTGTTTCTGAAGCAAAGACAAAAAAGCAAAACAATTAGGTATTAATGATATTCTTGTTGCATATTCAAAAGGTCTTTGCAAGCATTTCTCCTCCTTTTCCCTTTTCACCATCTCAACCTGCAGAATTCTTCACTGTCACTTCAAATCACACAATTCTAAAAAGATAAAACAACATTTAAACTCATTTGCTTTGGGAAAGAAATAGAGCATTTGCACCCAATAAGCCTGATTGTGGAACTGCATGCAAATTGTGTTTTGATTTATCTCTTTTGCACTTTTTTCCATTTGAATTGATCTTGCATTAATTTTGCCAGGCGGCTCTGTGAGGCTGCAGATGTTGCCCTGTGTTTAATAAATCAATGAGACAGATCTGAATGAATCACTTCAGATGGATTCTCTGCTCGGTTTGATGTCTAGATGTTATTCTTAGCTTGTTATCATGACAGATGCATTAATGTTCCCATACACTGCCAGCAATGTCAAAGAGATTGAGGCTTTTAAAGTGGCGGTATCCCCTTTTTTCAGTTCGGTTAGAATAACTAAATTGTCTTTTTGGAACAGGGCAAAAATGTAAACTTAATCAAAAGATTAATCTAGGGAAAATACTAATCTCTTGATCACCCTATAATGCGAAGTTAAACATGTATAATTTCATACTGAATGATTAATTATTATAAAATGGTGGAAATCAATATTAAAATCTAAATGTAGCATAGCTTTTTAATAGTGTAACCATCTTCTCAACATTAATATTTCATTGTAACAATAATGACCAAAATAAATAATATAAAACTGGGAAACATTGAAAATGTCACTATAAATACAATATAATTGTGTCCAAATTGATTAGAGGGCGGAGTTAGTTTTTTAATTCTTAGTAATACATTTCTTTTGGATTTAATGCATCTAGGTTTAACATTTGTTTGATGCAGAAGAGAAAGCAACTTGTTTGTTGTGCTTCCATTATTACTTCACCATTTATTGCTGAAAATATTACAAAAGTTGTTAATCACAGTTTATTTCTGATCCGCATGGTCAGGTATCCGCTGTCTTCGAGTAGAACTCATGGATCAAAGATCATAAAATAGGTTGGAGTATTCTGACTTTCACTGACTATTTTAAATTCTAAAAAAGCTTATGTAAAGCATAAAAGGTCCTTGTTAATACACATAATTTATCTTTCCAACTTCATTAAACACAATTCTAGTATTATGTTATAGTATTTTTTTATGGCATTCCTTGTTTTCTTTCTAAGAGGAAATGAATATCTTGTGATTTGTTGTGAACCCTGTGAGGTGCATCAATCTAATCTCTATTAACTTTATAATTTCCATCTCTCTTTTATAAATGACTAATCATATACAAATGTGTATATTTAAAAAACTTTTTGCTTTCCTTTCATTAAGTCTTTTGAGGATAAGTGGGGAAAATCAGATGATATAGATGTAGATTTATGTTTGCCTTTTTAGCATTCTTGTTTCAGCAATTCCCATTTGATAAAGGAAATGGTATGTAATAGAAATATGCAATATACGCAAATAATCTGACGCTTTAACATTGTTACATGGACCTTTATTTATCCAATATATCAGTGTGCGGTGTAGCATTAAACTCTCAAAGCTTCCAGAAGTGATCAGCTCTACTTTCATGAAATTATACTCTGCATAGGCTGCTCTTGGGTTATATGTGTGCGCTTTTTAAAGGGTAAGCTTATAGTGAACTTCAGTACAGTTGAGGCCCAGAGCGAAAAATTGTTATATCGGGGAATTGTATTGCTTATTGTATAGCCTTGGAAAGAGAGATCATTGTTTATTTTTAAATATTTTATAACAATAATATGAATAATTTGCTAGGGAATTCTGTAGATGTTAGATCTGGGCTGAACAAATTTTACAATTTGGAATTCTAATTATGTCAGAACAGTTTGTCAGCGCCCATGTTAAAAGACATTGAGGCCTAGTCTTACAGACCATATTTGGATTTTGCTCAGGTGAGCTTCGCATTGAGATCAGTTTAAGTTTGCCAGAATAAGGGCTGAGTAAGAATTTATTTATAGATATTGCGAATATATGAGCTTTTATCTTCAGAATTGTGTCCTAATGCTAAAACCTTAGTTTGATTTCCCTTCCACAAGTGATAAGTCTGTTAAGTATCAAGGAAGGAATTGGCTTGTATGTATATTTCTTCTCAGGAAGTACCATAAATAATTTTGGGCCTGATCTTTCTTCCACAGAACTCAGGACCTTTATTTTTTTGCTCTGAATATTCTTGCATTAGTATAATTTTTAAACTATTTGAAGTTATGAGCAAAAATGTACACCTTTTAATCTAAAATATTTGTCTCACCAGCAGAATCCTGACAGGCACGTTTGGTCCCCCCCCCCCTTTTTTTGGCAGAGTTCTTTGTGTGATTATTCTGCAACTTAATAAAATGTATTATGTAAACGAAGATAGTACAAAAAGCGCAATTTTTAACACATCTTTATTTGAAGTACGTTAATAATAAAAAACAGTAATGGCAACAAGGAAAAGACAATCAAATATACAAATGGCTAGTTATCTGATGTTAACATTCACAATCTGAGATTCCTTAGAGTGTTTTGAAACGTACATTAGAGATATTGTAGTATTATACATTTTCCTTTCAGTGTAAATTAAGGTAAGATCTTTATATGTTATGATTAAACATGAATTGCCAAGTACAACAAGCACACTAGTAGGTAATGATTCTCAGTGATTTAGATTTATTCTGCTTGATATTAGAACTGTCCTTTGGGGCAGTGCACATTTGATCTTGATTCCCTATTGGTAAAGCATGGTTATCCAAAGTGACTTGGTAATAGGCATTTTCTCTCTCATTCTACAACCTGTGAATTAAAAACATGGATATCTATTAAGTAGTGCACTTTGTAGCCTGCCCTGAAATGTTCCAAGATACCAATCCTAATGAAACTTATATTCACATGCATTTGTCTATTTCTTGATGGCATAGTTAGGTTGCCTTTTTTGTATGTGTATGTCTGTTCATATGTATAAAAAGTTTACTGTCACAGGCCATCTTAGGGAGATTACATTTCCTGTGGCTGTATGTTATTTTGACCTGTTAAACCTGTTTTGCTTGTTAGTGTACTGTCAGAGCCTCCTTGATTCAGTTATAAATACTGCACCCCCCCAAAAAAGTACAAAGAACCAAATAAGATGAGTAGCACCAATTTTATTGTTGTACAATGATTTTTAATCAAGTCTGCTTGTTATAATGTAGTGTGTATGTCAAGGTCTAAAATGTTCAGTTTCAGTTGTGTCTGATGATCTTATCCAGTTTCTGGCAGCTGATATCTGGTAGCAGCATTTAAGAAGCTACATTTAGTCTATCTGCTATTTATGTGATGGGTTAAAAAGAAAAAGTAATATTGATTGGTCTCTGGATTAAAGTTTGAAATCGGCAACAACCTGAACACAAAAGGCTTTTTTTATGATTTCTCAGCTTGCCATTGATCTACCAGTTTTATTGCACTCATTATTTATTAAAAGAATTTGCAAGCTAAACATAACGTTAAGCTAGTTTGCACACAGGGACCGCACTTAGGAAATTGAATGGAAATTGCATTAGAGATGAACATCTGTGCTATTTTTCCACTCATGTGTTTATGGGTTTGTATAAAAGGTGTATTGGATTAACAGTTATAACCATTATAGCTTGCAGCAGTATGTTAGACACTGAGCATTTAGTTGTTATTTAGAAGGAAGTCTCTTTTTTTGCTTATCTTAAAGGAATGGTAATACCATCACAGACAGTATTTTGATTCTTATTCTTTATTAATGCAGCTCTTACAGCTTATTCATATATAAAACTCAAGATATCTGACAATATTATATTTGTGATGTATGCAACTTGAGATATCTGATAATATTATGCATCTGATATATTACTAATGCAATCTAAGGCTGTGTTATTAATTTATTTAATTGAAAGTTTCTGGTGACACTGTTAACTAAAGGATTGTAGTATGAGTAGTTTGCACATCACCAAATACTGACATAAAATATGGTCTTATATTTACAATATACAGCATATACAGATGAATAATGTAAATATTGACTTTATCCAGCAATTCAGATGACTTGCTGTCCTTCTGAATCTGAATAATTTCTATGACACTTTGCAGCAGCAAACCCAGTGAAAATCTTAAATATTTTGAGATCCTTTTCCTTTCAGTATACATGTCTAATTTTCCTCCATACTAAGAAAATTATATGTGGCACATCAGAATAGACCCCCTAAAGGTTTGGGATCATCTTCTATAATACAGTGTTGTTTGTGTTATCCTTTTAAAATAAAGAGCTATAATAACTAGTACTGAGGGGAGGGGTATTTTTAGATAGCAGTTTTAAAATAGAATGAAATAATGCAATAGTGGCTTCAGGGTTCTTTGAATTAAAAGGTATATTTTTAGAAGTAAACTGTTTCAAGTTTATTTAGTTTTTAAAAATATATGCAGTCAGTTACATTTATGACTGGAATGAGTTGAAGTGCACCATCACTTGCATCATCAATGCATGTTCCTTTTCATTGATGTACTCGGTAGTCCACATCTCACTGGCTCATCAGACTGGTAACTCTTCAGAGTATCCCATGCCAGGTAGGAGAAATGACTTTGTTCTTCATGTCAGAAGATTGTTGACTCTCTTTGCCTCCCCTTGGAGAAATGATCCACTTCTACGCTTACTACTTTAAACAGGGGGCTGTATTTCTTAATATCAAGAACAACTGAGTTCCTCAGGGAAAAAAAAAATCCAATGCTTTTTGGCTTTTTTTTCTACTTAATTTTGTGAACATGGTTAATGTTCCTTGTCATTTTTTCTCCCAGCCCAAGTCCCCCTGTGATCAGTTTTTATATACTATCACATAACACCTCTGAACCGATAAACCCAATTTCTACCTAAATTTCTTTAACATCAAATTGAAATTTGCATCGGTGGGGATGTGGTTTGTTAATCCTTTGTAATGGGACCTATATGTACCTACAGATTAGAATACTCAAAAAGAAAATTAAAGCCACCTCCACAGCTCCATTATTGTGTGAGAGATTCCTAGGAATAATCCAGAAACTAACTTCAGGAGCCTTGCAAAAGCCTGTAATTTAAGGATATGTTATATATTTTGTGTGTGCACATAATGAAAATAGAATTTTCAGCACGTACTTTTTATTTTTCATTGCATCTATCGTGTGGATTTGTCTAAAAATAACTGTATAGGGTAGACTCTCGATTATCCAGAATTGGGTTAACCAGGTTGTGGATTAACCATGATGTAAAAAAAAAAAAAATACACCTAACTCACAGGGCCGGCTCTGGCTTTGTTGCTGCCCCAAGCACAAAAAAACAACAACCCACCAGGCTGCAGGCAGCCAGTGAACCAACCTCCCTCTCCCCGGGCGCAGGATGGCTGGTGAACCAACCCCCCCACCCATATTTCCTTGGATGGGTTAGGGTTATGTGGGATTTTATTAACCAGGATTAATTTTTTCCCTGTCATCCTGGATAATCGAGAGTTTACTATATATGTATCTTCACTTTGTCCTTTCCTTAATTACACCAATCCACAGAACCATAGTCATGTTTTTTTCTGTATTCCAAGTTTCCAGGAAAAGTGAAACTAAAATAACACTTCATTATTAATTACTAAGTTAATCAACATTATCTTATTACCATGAAAACAAATAGAAAGTTTAGTCCCATAAACTTAGACACATGGAATGGTACATTTTGATAGGAAAAAATATTGCCTTGAGGTTGGGATGATCACATTACGTGGCAATAGTGAAGCCATGAATATATGCCAAGCCAACCTTTTAATTAAAATTGAGAAAAAATATCTTTTCACGCCTTCTTCCCCCCAAATTACTTACTAAATTTCTGAGGACATGCATGTTGATGAAATAGTGTGGGTTTTGTTTCCAAAAGGGGATTGAGTGTAGAAAACACGTTCTGTTCTGACCACGAAGAAGTCTATTGTATCTTTTTAGAACATCCCAAATCTCTATATTAGAACGAGTTAGTTACTTCAGTATAACAACAACACAGGTGTTCAACACTGAGAAAATTAAAATATTTTAAGAGAAGTAAATATACTATACTGAATCCATATACTGTAAGTGCATTTTAAACTATTGCATATTATGCATTTGGTAGTAGATAAATGCCAGTCACACTATTTTTGCCCTGCCGCAGGCTCAGACTTTGACTACTGGACTTGATTTTTTTAACAATAAATACCATCAAAAAGGGCCTGCTGCAGGCAGACATAAATTCTATTGGGTTTTGTAAAGTTCTTGGACATATTTCATGCTTCGTAGCTTTGGGGATGGCTTTATTGTCTTGGGGATATATTTTCCTTAGGATGCGCTTGTGTAGTTCCCATCAAACTTAAGGAAGTTATGTTCACACATTGTGCGCTTTGAAACGCTGTTGAAAAATAGAAATTAGATGGGCTTTTAACTTCTCATTCTTCTTGATTCCCTTTTCTCTCTGTTTCAGAACGTACAAGTAGATAGCTGTGATCAAAATGGTGGCAGAGATAAAACGAGAATTATGTAATCTAAACAAAACCTTGAACAATAACCTAACATCAAAAGCACATATTTTTTTTTTTTTTTTAAAAAAAGAGAATTGTGCTTTCTCTAGCTGATGAACATATTACTGAAACAGCAGGTTTTTTATAGATAAAGTTTATTGGTTTACTGTGGCACTTGTAGCATCGGAGGGCTTCACAAACATTGAGTTACAGCCTCATGTTAGGTAGGGAAGTATTAGTGTCCCTGTTTTACAGAGAAGAACTGAGGCACACAGCTAATAAGTAATTTGCTGTTATTATACATGAAGTATGTAGAAGAGCTAAAAACAGAACTCAGATTTCTTGAATCTCAAGTCAGCGTCTTCACCACAGATCATCCTTTTCTATCTCTACCAAGTTGTCTATTATAAGACCAATTTTTTTTTCAGCTGAAATTTCTCAAAATTGCTGTTTGTCCAGGGAAAAGTATTTTGGGGGAATTTCACATTAATCAGGCCTGATATTGTGAATAAATGAGTTTAAAAACTAAGTGTTTTGATCTTTGAAATATCTCGACTTCTTTTTGGAACTGTATTTCCAAAACTCCTTAACCTAGAAACTCTGAATACATTTTATTCATTTAGCCTCACTGAGCATTGTGTCTATTTAGTATTTTACATGATTTCAAAGATTTATTTCTTGTTTGTAGTACCTATAAAATTTAAATTTTATATCTCTGTCCAGTGGATTTTACAAATTTGGTTGGTAGTTGGTCAAAACTTTGGGGCATGTGTTTTGTAGCTTACCCTTATTCAGGAAATGTACAGGATTTTATGGAGTTTTCATAGTACAGAATACAGGATTGTGCTGGGGGATGGATTTTAAGACTTCTGTAAGTTCTAAAGCACAGTAGAGTCTGAGATGGAGGACAGAACCCTTGTACAGATGTGCTCTGATGCAGATATTACAGGAGAGCATGAACAGTTTATAAATCCTTAAATACATCTTTTCTGTCGAATGTATGTAGACACTCCATCTCATACATTGTCCAATTTATTCCTAGACCAAGGTTGTGGAGTGCGTGAATTTATGTCTTTTAAACTTAAACTGTGCAAAAGGCTACAGAGTTGGAGGAGTTTAGAAACTATGCTGGTGTATGGCTCTAATTTCTGTCAGCCTAACAGTTCAAGTTATTGGAGATTACAGGCTCCGCCGGTTTGCTAGTTGGTTTCAGTAACATGTTTTGTGATTCATTAAATGATGGCTCCTTTTTATATAGCATCTATAATTATAGCCATGTACGTTATCTGTTATATGTTTTTCTGACCATCTAAAGCATGTTTATATGTATCAACATTGTAAATCTTTTCTACAAGGCTCAAGTCATCAATTGGGCACATGAATATCAACCCCAGTCGTGCTGCCAGCCATTGATGTGGAGTGTCATGTGAATCCCTGTGGTCAGGAGGCAAATTTCTGCCATCCTTGAATTGGTTTCCTTAGGACTCCATACCTCCTCCTCACAGCATTCACTAAAGAGAGAAAGATGGGCCATAGAAGACCGCATGCAGTTTCCTGGTGGGCAGTCACCATACCAGCATCATCCATATCCACTCCTGGAGAAAGAAAAGGGAAAGGAGCTGGGTTAGCTGTAGAAGCCACCAGGTTCACTGGCCATCTTCTGCCAAGTCTGGTGCTACCTACAAGGTCACAGCAGATCTTTATTTGATAATTTTAAAAAACAAAAACAGCCCTGCATACAGCGATATAATTCCATTGTGAGGTTCTGGTGATACCAGAAAGTAGGAAAACAGAGTGTGTTTGTTTAATTTCTTTTATTGAACTGTTGCAGATTTGTTATTTTCTTATGCAATTAGAATATTTCGTCTCAAGACGGGGTGTGTTTTCAAATAAGAGTCTAATGGGTGCTCCCACCAACATGAATGTGTGCCCTTTGCACATGCAAACCCCCACATTTGCACAAGTTCTTATTAATGTGCAAATAGCTGTTTCCTCATGCAAATGTGGGATTCTTCGTGCACAAGTGCATTCTTTTTTGCACCTTTGCCTGAAAACATGGTTCTATTTGTTTACTTCTTATATAAACAAAAAACCCTTTTAGTGTTGATGTCACTTACTTGAGCAAGCCTGTATCTGATGCTTGCTGCTCTAGGGATTTCAGTAATTATATATTTTATAATCTTAATTTTAAGATTGTTTTAAATGCACTATGAGTATTTTAACTCACACTTAATAGTACAAGATTAATTGCGTAGTTCTTTGAGTGATTGCACCTGCCCAGTTCACTGTAGGTGTGTGTGCATCCATTGCATGGTTGTTGGAGATTTTCTTACTTGGTGGTACCTATGAGGGCATTGTGAGCGGCCTCTGCTGCATTGTGCTATGGCATGTAGGTATACAGGGTGGAGCCACCCCTGACCCCACTCAGTTCCTTCTTACTGCCCGTGAATAGTGGAGTGTGTGTTCCTTATAATTGCAAGTCCTTCCCTTCTTGTATATAGGATATAAATACAGGAATGAATGCCTTTTCAATATTTAGAATACATTTTAGATGAAAGAAACATACATTGAAGATTTTTTAAGACCCATATTGTTAAAAACATGTTACTAATAGGAATGTTAAAATTAAGTTCTGGGAAGTTGAGAGCCAAAATATCTAAGACTAACAGCACTGTATCCCCTTCCCCGCAAAGGAGCCACTCAACTGTGTGATGGGAAGCCAGCCACCCTGCCCCACCCTCTACTAAGTGCCCAGTCAGCCCCCTGAACTTGTAAGGAGCATTTGCTTTTCCTCCTCTGGATCAGGCTGTTGCTGCTCCAGGCTTCCTTCTCCCACTGTAAATCCTCCTGCATATGGAATGAGATAGGGGAGCTCAGCTATATCCTCAACCTCCAGTCCCCTAAGGAATCGGCTCACCTCCCTCAGCCAAGGAAAAACCTTTTGCTACATAGCCACACTAGTTGAAATGGCGCTGTGCTTAAAGTTCCCAAATGTGGCTGTGACCAAGATGTCAATGGAAATTGAGGAATCGAGGGCACAGCCCAGTGTTGCTCTAGCTAGAATCCCTGCCCAAATCCCCATCCAGCACGTGTGCAGCAGCTTGAAGTCTGCAACCTGCAATAGATGACTCTTTGTAGTGATTGGCCCTGGATTTTGGGGATCACCTAACTCAAGGGATACTGACTCACAGCACATATTGAGGTAGGGCAGAGAGAGGAAACTGCCCTTGGGGAAGGAGCATCATTTTAGCACAGAAGAGGGGAAAATGGTTTCCTCATATTCACACAGCGTAGGAGTAGAGACAGACCCCTAGGCATCCCATAGCAAGGGGTGAGGGGCTCATGAATCCCTTCCCCCACCTGGTGCTGGGTAATTAAAACTGAGATGTAACAGCTTACTTTAAGCCAGGTTTGCAAGTGGTGGGTCACCTGAGTACACATTTGTTTGCAGAAAGGATGGATTCAAAAGAAGATGCAAGCGAGTTGACTTTATTGCGCGCTGGGTTTCCTTGTCCAGAGACAAGTTAGAGATGAGCGGGTATCTCTGTTCTATGTTAATAAACTGGGAGACTTTTGGGAGTTGGCTAGAATGGCAGCACCCAAGATTACTTTGCATGAACTACAAGCTTGGCCATCTTTAGTTTCACACCCTAGGTAGTGCCCTTGGGATGAGTGTTTCATGCTTGGCGATCTCCTCAGTCATAGCCAGACTTCAATTTTTTGAGGGAAAATTGAGAGGTGGAGTTTTTGACTGTTGCACAATATTTTAATCAGTGCAATAGGAGTTCCTTGAGAGGATGGGGTACCAGAGTCAGACATCTGGTAAGTTGAGTGGTACTCATTAGATCTGGGAAGGGATGAGAGCATAATCCTATGGGAGCTCTTTCCCATTCTAGTGGTGGTGACTGCCTATAAGAACGAAGTCCAAGGCCAGGGAGGCAATTGGGGCGGGGTCCACATTGGTAATGGTCAGTTCTTCAAGTCAATCAGAATGTGAATGGGTGGAATTTAAGTATTGTTGCAGGGAACCAGTGAGGAGCCCATTTGGATGCAGTGAGACCAAGGGAAGCTTAGTTCTTTTCTTGACCAATTTTGTCTTAATGGAAAGCAATTAGCATTTGAAACATTTACATGTACATTGGAAGTGTGTGGGGGAATTTACTCCACTTCTCTATCAGGGTTAATGAGGAGTTTGGCAAGGAAGGATTTAGATAGGGCTTTGATGTATGGGAATCTGACTCCCTTTTTTTCAGAGTGTCAAAAAACTAATTGAGAGGGCAAGGTGGGTCATAATGATACAAGAATGTGGGGAGGCTGGGGTTGGTTAAAGAGATGGTCTCTATCAGTGTTAGTAAAGGCTTAAGCAAGGAGGGATTTTGGTAGAGCTTTGGAATTCATGGATTTGAATAGGTACGAGGGACTTACCATCTGACTTGCAGCAAACCAATTAAAAGATGACAAGGAGAGTCATAATGAACAAGAATATGGGGGAGACAGGGATTTGGTTAGTTGAAGCAGAACAGACTAGCTTATTGTAGGTGCCACTGTTTTCTCACAAGGAAGAGAGTTCCAGTGGAACCTCCAAGTTACAAACACTTTGGAAATGGAGGTTGTTCATAACTGTGAAATGTTCGTAACGCTGGACAAAATGTATGGTTTTTTCAAGTTTACAACTGAACTTTGACTTTATACAGTTTTGTAACTATACTATGTATAAGAGAAATGCTGCTTTTAACCATCTTAATTTAAATGAAATAGGCACAGAGAGTTTTCTTAACTTGTCAAATCTTCCCTAAACTCTCCTTTGACTTTTTTAGTAGTTTATATTTGACACAGTACTATACTGTATTCATTTGCAGGGTTTTGTTTTTGTTTGTCTCTGCTGCATCTGGTTCCAAATGAAGTGAGTGATTAATCAGTTCGTAACTCTGGTGTTTGTAACTGAGGTTCTACAGTACCTTGGAGAGGAAAAGTTCAGTTCATGGCAAATTAAGCATATTGTTGGTGTTCCTGTGTGAATTGGTTCAGGATTGCATTTATTGCTTCCACAGCAGAGAATGGGAGCCCAACAAATCAAACCTATCAAAGTAGCAACCAAATGCATACAAGAATAGGAGTCCCCTCTTAAGGAGGATAATTCAGTGGTTTACGTGCTAAATTATTCATGTTTGTTACTTCCTTCAGGACCATGTGAATGGGCACAGGAGTTAGTGACTATGACACTGGATGTGTCATAGGCGTGGGCATAATATTGTGCATTTGGCTCATGAGTTCACTACTGGATCTCAACAGTGAGGCAGCTCTTAGTAGGCATGGATGGAGGGGCGCTTTGCAGGGAGCAAAGGAAAGGATGAAGGAGGCACATGCTCTGGGACCAGCTGGTGCTCCTTGTACATTGTTCGGCAACTCAAGAGCAGGCAGTGGATATGATTATTTTTTTACCTCAGCAGAAATAATTTAGGAGTGTGTAAGATGGTTGACTTGATGATCAGAGTTGAGAGAGATTTCTGGCAGATTCAGGAATTTGTCCCCAGGATGATGATGATTTATTTTGAAAAGTTGTAGCAGAGAGTATAGTGAGGAGCTACAAAGCCTCTGCAGGCTGGTAAGGCTAGGGGGTGCGTGAGTAGGGGGCTGGCTAAGTCCATATGTGACCACGAGGGATTGGTAATTACTCATTGTAATGTATATTATTGGGCACCAAGTTATTTAGGGAGGCTGAGGTACACATGTCAAACTGGTGAATGGTTCTCTTTCTGTCTGACTTTAAGAAAGGAATCAGTAAATATCTGGTATGAATGGGAAGGGGGCAGCTAGGCTAAATTGCTGGTGCGTCTTTGTGGCAGATGTCCAGTGTAGGTACTTGTTATATAAGGAATGTGATTATTGAATAAAATGGATGAGAAGAGGATTTAAAGCATCCCTTTAAGAAGAAAAGCAGTAGGGCAGCCTGCAAAATATCTTCAATGTTTGTATAAGAATGCAAGGAGTATGGGGAAGAAGAAGGATGAACTGAAAGTCATGGAATAGGAAGAAATTGTGACTTAATTAGCATCATAGAGACTTGGTGGGACAACTCCTATGATTGGAGTACCAGAATTGAGAGAGAGAGCTTGTTTCGGAAGGATAGGTAAGAGAAAAAAGTAGGAAGCGTCATGCTGTATGTCAAGAATGTATACACTTGTTCCAAGATGCAAGAGGAAGAAAGTGGCAGAGCTACTGAGAGTCTCTAAGTGAGAATAAAAAGGGAAAAGAACAGTAGCAATGTTATGGTGGGGGTCTGTTATATACACCAAAGCAAGAAGAGGAAGT
This sequence comes from Dermatemys mawii, assembly GCA_007922305.1. Classification (NCBI taxonomy): domain Eukaryota; kingdom Metazoa; phylum Chordata; order Testudines; family Dermatemydidae; genus Dermatemys; species Dermatemys mawii. Next base: position 11,965,737 of record ML677377.1, on the reverse strand, counting down.
GGATGAGGCATTCTACAAGCAGGTAACAAGATTAACTAAAACACATGAGTTAGTATTAATGGGGGATTTTAACTACCCTGAAATTGATTGGAAGACTATTACAGCACAACATAATATTTCCTGCAAGTTCTTAGCCTGTATTGGAGACAAGTTTGAGGAAACAATTAGGAGATCCATCCATTTTGGATCTGGTGTTGACCTACTGGGATAAATTAGTTGTGAACATGAAGGTTGTTGGGAACGTGGGAGGAAGTGATCACGTTCTATTAGAATTCAAGATCCTAAGGAATGGAAGTCAGCGGGGCCTGATACTTAGGGTGCTGAAAAAAACTTTGAACCACTGGCAATAATATTTGCAAATGCATGGATAGGGCCATGCCTTGGGGAATGTGGGGCCCTGGATATAGGTGCTGAGTTTGTAATTTTCCAGGGGGTGGTCCCCCCTGTCCAAGCCTTGCCCCAACTCCAACCCTTCCCTCCCCACCTCTTCCCACCCTGCCTCTTCACCACACAGTTCCATTTCCCACCCCTTCCCACCCCCAGCGCCTCCTGACACCATGAAACGTCTGATCTGTGGTAGGTGCTGAGAGGGAGGGGGAGGTGCTGATCAGAGGGGCCCACTGGTGGGCAGGAGGTGCTGGGGGGGCGGGGAAGGTTCTGATAGGTGGGCTCTTTCTCGAGCCTGCCTGCTGCTCACCAGCCCAGTGTTAACCTCCTCACCCCACTTGTCCTCCCATCCCAACTCTCCGCCTGCCACCTGTGGGGCCCCCCAAAGTGCAGGGCCCAAGGCAGTTGCCCCAATTCGCCATACCCAAGAGACCGCTCTGCTCATGGATGACAGCATAGGTGCTGAAACTAGGAGTTCTGGGGGTGCAATGACAGATTTAAGGTGTTACATGTAGGGAAGGAAAACCAGTTGCCCAAATATGAAATGGGGGATAACTGGCTTGGCAGCCCTGCTGAGAAGTATCTGGGAGTTGAAGTGAATCACAACCTCAACATAATTATTTGAAGTTATTTGGTGAACATTTCTGAGTAACGAATGCATTTGAGAATATTGTAATGTGTTTATGAAGAATTTGTGACAGAGGTTAAATTTATCAAATAATTTACTATGAGTTATTACTAATTTTCTGTGAATTATTTGCTCCTCTCAAATAGCAACCACTGCCCTGAGCTACTGCATTGGATTGATTAATTAGTTTCAGTTTGTGTAGTGATATTTCCCAGCCAGTTTAAAAGGATGATGTGAAGTACTTTTGAATATGAAAATATAGGTTTTCAGTAAAAGGTTTCACAAAATGTAATGTCAATTAAAATGTCGTCTTTAATGTTTTCCCAGTGTAAATATTCCTATATTAGGTTTGTAACCCAAACACATTAGCTTTGTAATGCTGTAGTACATGAGAACCAAGATACAAAATCGACTATGAACGTCTCAACCAGAATAGTTTCACTTTAGCTGGTAGCTGAAGTAAAAAAATAAAATAAAAAAAATAAAGTGCAGATGGTAAAAGCTAATATAAATGTTTAAAAATCTTTTGTTGTTAGTTTTTTAGTAACACTTTAAATTATTATCTGAAGAATTTTTGTAAATATATGTTTTGTAAATACATATTCTTGACAGTCACTCTTCAAATGAATGTGCACCTAAATAATTTTTCTAACTAAAATATGGCCTTTCTGTATTTGGGAAAAGCTGTGCATTTTTTGCAGAATGCCTGTATTAGATGTTAATATGTCTGTGAGGTTATAAATATATATAAACTGTAAATTGTTAACATATAAGGCTATAGGCTATTTAGATATCTCGGTGAGGTATTGTCCATGTTCCCATTTTATTTAGTTTCCATTATAATCCTCTGGTGAGGTTCTAAATGTGAGAGAATGTATTACAAAACAGTACAAGTGAAAATGTACTATAAAAGAGAGATCCTTCAAAATTACTAACTGGCAAGTGTGTGTGTTTTTATATAGAATATGCACATGCACTACACACATGAGATTTGTCATGTTCTATATAACACTGTATGGAGAATTATAGATTTTTTTTTTTTTTGTAGAGGAAGTTTATTCTTAAGGATAATTTGGAAAATCTGATGGCCCTTGGTTGAAGTTCCTATACATTTTAGAAACAGATGATACTTGTTATAGCTGTTTCACTAAAACTTATTTTAGTGTATTTATTAACTAAGATAGTTGACACAGCTTGCGGAGGATTAGTCATTAAAAAATTAAACCTATGTGACACCTCCATTTTATTCCTATCCTCCTACATCGCCCAGCAACATTACGTTTCAGAGCACTACTAGTGCTCACAAAAACCAAGGAATTATCCATTATAAGTGTAGTACATGCTAATATGGATGAAAAATACGATTCACAAGCTGGACTTGAAAGCGTGATGCATGTTAAACCAGCAGTTGCCTGGATTTCTGCACACAATACAGGTTTAACTGGTGGTGTAGGTTCAGTATTTTACATGTACACCTGATTTTCTAGGAAAACCTATTCATTGACTATCTAGGTAAAATGACAGCTGGTAGACCATTTATTACTCATTCTGTTTTGGTAGAAAATTCAGCCTTGTGTGTCATTTAGACTTTGTGACACATGTACCCTCCCAAGGCCTAATGACTTGTCTGCAGATGGGCTGTTATTTATTACAGTCATGTAGAATAAAATTGATTGTCTTCTAAAATTAATTTTTCATTTGCCTCTAGCTCTGCTTTAATAGAGGACACATAGTTGCCTGTTTGCAGAAATACTGTTTAATCACATTAATATCTCAGCCCCCCAGGCCGGAGAAGATAATTGTACAAACGAACAGCAAAATCTGTATCTTTAACTTCTTTTTATGATTAAATTATGCAAATGACTTATCTCCTGCCCTTCGAAGCACTAATCATCTAATTAGGAATGATGTGTTAAAGGGATGGTTTTGAATCAGGAAGGGAGGGGGAATGCAGGAAGCGGAAAATGGGAGCTGACAATGAAATGTCTAAAGGTACTGTACTTGTACAAGATGAATATGAGTATGTGTTAAAAGGAGCAAAAATAAGGGCCTATTGTAATATTTCTGACTCGTGCTATCATTTCAAATGAGGATACTTCTGTTTTATGCTGTTTGATACATCATAATTTTATATATTAACCTAACATTTAGTAAACAGGCTTTAAGAATCTAAGCACTCGTTTGTAAGAATTGGAAAAGATAGTGTTGAGAATGTGAAAGCCTCTGCATCTTTGTCTAGCTTCACCAACTGTACTATCTGGAAAACAACATACAGGTATTTGTAAATTCTTTTATAAAAAAAAACATGAGGATGAGCCTTCTACTCAACACTAGGCATCACAAGTCCATCAGATTTTTGTAAACAAAATGAGTATTAATGCAAGTTTAATCATTTCAATATCTGACACCTAACTGTATTAAAAATAATTTTTCTCTTTAGTTTAAAAATTTTCATGTGCAAATTCCAAAGAGAATTAAGTGCTTCTGTGGTAAAGTTATGTAACTTCAAATTTTGGGCTTCTATTTATGATCATTTATTAAGACTGAGGGTCTGTTTAGCTTGTAGACATAATCATCACTTTAAATTTTGGGCAAATATGAGATTGACTGTTGTCCATCTACAGTGAAATCAAATTACCAGTATTTTTATACCAATGTCAAAAGGATAATGATTTCAGACTGCATGAAATGTTCGGGCTCATAGTCAAATATGATGATGACCACTTGGTGCATATTTTTCTTTTAATAATTGAAAATTATTTATTTAGCTCTTGTACTTGCTAAAAATAACTCAATTTTGCAAAACTAAGGAAATCCCTAGGGCCTAGCCAAATGAGACCAAGATGCTTCATGTACTCCTATACCTGAGGATGTGTGAAAGCATGAAGGAGAGACCAAGCAAGCAGCTAGCTACTATGTACAAACTACCTGACGCATGGGAGAGTTCAGCCTAGTGGTCAGATGTAGCCATGGAACAACTGTAAAAAGTTGTGCCTTGTGCAATTTCAGTGAGTACTCTTGCTCTACCAGCTGCCATCTTTTAAGTCAATATTCTGGTGTGTTGGAAAGGGAATAATGTTTGTGGCGAGATCTGATTCTGAATGTTTGTTTGAGGGATGTGTGGTGTGGAAAGTCTGGCCCTGATTCAAGAAAGCACTTAAAGTATGTGCTTAAAGTTAAGCATATTGTTTAAGGGTTTTCTTGAATAGGGATGCTTGCCTGCAGGAGCACCTCTGTGAACATTGTGTTTGTGAGGTGGTTTTTTTTTTTTTAATAGCAGAAGAATATATTGATCTGTCTGCAGGAAGGAAAAAAGGTTTCCCACAACAGCTTTTAAAACAGGTTGGGAAACACAACTTTAGAAAGTCAAGTCTCACTGAAATGTCGAGAACTTAGTAGTGGCGATGCCGGAATAATACTAGTGTTTACCGATCTAGTGCCTTCACTGAGCACTTGAAAAACACCCAAACTAAATTTGAAAGCACTTTAAAATGTTGATCCTTGTAGATAACTACTTCTTCTTAACTGTCTTCAAAATCCAGAACTAGGCGAATGAAGAATATGAGTTCTGACGTTGCTTTGAAATCAATTACCTAAATTACTGGCAGAATGTCTTCATAAACAAATTGAGGGTGGGAAACGTGACATACTTACTGGCCTTCACTTTCTCTGTCTCCCAGGAAGCCAAATGCATTTGATAATCACTTTACATTCATCTTTACATTTACTTTCATCCCTAAAAGTCCTCTAATATGCTGTACATGGAAAGCCTAGGCAAAACTGGTGAAAAATTCTACACAACGTTTTTGTGGTAGTTTGTTTCATGCTACTTGACTCCCCAGAACTTAATGATAGAACTTAATGGGGGCCAAAAGCTTTTAACACACAAGCTTGTAAACTCCATTTCTATCTCAAAATTTTGCTTTTTTCCCCCCTAAATTTAATTCACTCAAATTTCAAGATGGGAACTTTCTTTGAGATACAAGGTGGGTGAGGTAATAGCTTTTATTGGACCAACTTCTCTTGGGGAAAGAGACAAACTTCTGAGCTTCCCAAAGCTTATCTTTAGGTCTGGGAAAGATAATCATATTGTCACAGCTAAGGGTATGTCTACTTTGGCAAGTTTCTGCTCCAAAAGTTATATCACTTTTATTAAAATGCTGGAATTAAACTGCTGTTGCATGTCCACACTGTCCTCCTTGTGACAGCAGTGCATTGTGGTTGCTATCTCACTGTGCAACTGGCTGCAGGGTGCTTTGGGAAAGGTTTGCGATGCCTCACTGAACAGGCACAGCGTAACATGATGCAGATTTCAACTGAAGGGCATGGGTCAGGGAAGGGGAGGAAGTGTGTGTGACAGGGAGCGTGTATGTGTATGGAGGGGAGGGGAGGCGAGTAGGGTGGCCAGACAGCAAGTGTGAAAAATCGGGATGGAGTGGGGGATAATAGGAGCCTATTTAAGAAAAAAACCCCAAAATCGGGACTGTCCTTATAAAATCGGGACATCTGGTCACCTTAGAGGAGAGAGACAGGGTGGAGGACAGGGTGTCAGCATGCTGTCTTGTAAGTTCAGACAGCAGCAGGAAGAAACCAGTTCTGATGCAGGGGGAGGGGGAAAACATCAGCCCCACCCAGCAGCAGCCACCAGCTCCCTCCCTGGGCTCTCTGCACAGCAATAGCTACACCCACACACCCACACCCCTCCCTGCCTCTGCATTCAACAGCGGGAGCATTCCACATTAGTGGTTTCTTTTTGTCCCGGAGCAGATCAGCGCAGCATGCAAGGGCTGTCAGAAAAGGTGCTTTGAAAGGGGAGCAAAGCAGTCACTTGAGGCATTAGGGACAGCTCCAGAGGCCAGTTACAGAGCAGAAAGCAATCAAGTGTATACACTGGCAATAGAGCGCTGGAGCCTCTGCTCAAATAGCCTTATGATTCTCCTCGAAGTGATTGTTTGTTTGTTTGTTTTTTCAACTTTGCAACTGCACAGTTTCTGCTCACAAAGTGGCTTGGCAGTGTGTACACATTTGCACTTTGAGTTCAAAAAGCTGCTTTACTGTGCAGAAACTTGTCAGTGTAGACAAACCCTTAGTACCGGGAGGAACAGATTGGTAAGAGTAAGAAGAGGAAGAGGAATGGGTGAGGCATTCTGCAGGCAGGTAACAAGATCAACTGACACACAGTTGAGCATCAACAAGGAATCCAGGAGTACTCCTAAACTATGACTGAGTTGGCCAGTTATCGATGTGCACGTTTAGCCAAAGGAGACTGTACCATGGCTGTTTTCCACCACTTCTGTTTTACTTGGGTTCTGCTTCAATCAGCTATTTATCCCAGAGCTGATCTCATCCAAGTTCTGGGCTATCTTGATGATAGTAGTGTTGTCATATGTGGTAAAGGATAGTTAGAGCTATGTGGCCTCTGCATGTTTCTGGCACTTGAATCCTGGTTGTCTTAGTAGTTAATCTAGTATTTACACAAGAAGTTGCATAGGACCAAAGAGAGAATTGATCCTGTGGGACTATGCAAATGAGAGATTGGTGGTAAAGATTCAGAATCTATCCTTACACTGGATATATCCCTGAAGGAAGAGCTTAAGCTATTTTAGTGTGTACCCCTGGATCTCTGCTACCTCTCTCGGGTAGGAGGTGGGTTATTGCTCTACTCTAAGATGGAAGACTCTGTTAAGATCTTTAAAGATTACAAAGCTTTACAACTCAGCCAGCACCTTCAGCAGCACAAGACCCCTAACACCATACTGGAGCATTGGTTCAGAATACACTTAGAGGAAAGAGGGACCATTTCCTGCTACCATTTCCTGCAGCATTTAACCTGCTTGACTAAAGGTCATCTTAAAAGTGCGATAAGATTGTAGCACAAGATAGCATGACAAAAACAAATATAGTTTTCTGGAATATGCCACAGTGAGAAAGAGACTGGAAAAATAATGCCTGGGAATATGTTAGGAACTAACACCAGCTCCAGCTAACCACACAGTACTCCAACCATTTGTGGGTAAAACCCTCCCAGATATCTTAGGTTTTAATTTCTCAACTGAAGTGTGGTTGCATTATCCACACAGCCAGATTGCATTCTTTTCATTGGATGAATATGCAGATAATGAAAAGTCTACTACTGATACCTCTTATAAAAATACTGTTCTTAGAGCTGTCCCATGGTACAACACTTAGAGCAGCCAAAGATTTGTTTTAGTTCAATTTCCATATTTAGGGATGTATTTTGAAAACTTCCCAGGTTATTCATCAGCCCTCTAATTAATAACTCAAAGAATTATATGAAGAGGAGGAGTGGGGAATTAACATACAGTTTTTTTTCTGTGTCTCTCTTTCCCTTCGCAGCAGTTCTGTGTGTGGATAGTCTGTCCCAAAATATCTGGCTGCTGGAAAACCAAACATTTGTGTACTTCATTTATTGAACTTTGTTCTATTGCTGAACAATTTGCTAAGAGAATGGCCATTGCATGTTTCTGCTCTTCTTTTGCATCTGTTTTTTTTCTCTTCATGCTGTGGCAGTTGTACTGAATGTTAGAGACAATACATGGTCTCACTCTAGGCAGTAATTTTCAGGTTATTATTAGTGAGAGGGAGAAACACATTCACTAACCTTTAAAAGGGACACATTTCATATACATCGTGGAATAGTTACTAGTGCCCTTTGGAAGAATTATCATCCGTGTGGTGTGCACCATCTTTGCCTTCATGAATACGTTCACCCACATCAATATCTTAATAAAACTACTAGTTAAAATATACCATTTTGCCCATAAGGAACACATGGAGGATACTATTCAGTAGCCCTTAACATTTCCCTTTCTAATGGCTACAAATGGGGCTCCATGAGGTAGAGATGATAATCTTCTTTGAGGAGTATTCCTGTAGGTGCTTCACTTTAGGTGTGCATACACCTGTGACTTTGATCAGAGATTTTCATTAGCAGTGCCCATTCAGCCTGAGCATACACTCTACATATCCTTGTGCCACATACTGAAGTTATAGGCTGAGTGAGTGAACCTCCCTCAGTTCCTTCTCAACTGCCTTTGACCAGAGACAGAATTTAGCATGTGCCTGTTCCCTCTTGTAAAAGTTTTTCAGCTTTTATAGTGAGCTTTCAGTAGTAGGTTTAGCACCCTATAATTGTTGAAACATTTGTTTTGTTTTTTCTTTCTTTTTTTAAAACATATAAATACATGCATGCACATGTACTCACATTTTTGTTTTTCTTTTTTCCTTATTGAGGGGCTTGAACAAATTTTCTTCTGTTGGGGATGCTGGACTCCCTGGGCTTTAAAAGGTGCCTCTCTTGTTGAGAAGCAATTCCTGATACTGATGGACACTCTCAGTGTATTTGTTCCGAAGATTCTTATATTCCCAGCAAGTGTAAGATCTGCCCTTCTTTTAAAGGAAGATATTGGAAGAATAGGGAAATACAATATAGACTCTTAGTCATGGAACAAGCCTTGAGATTGCCTTCTGATCTGGGGGAACTGAACCCCTCTATACAGGGACCCTCTACTTTTGTCGGTGATCTGTTATTGTCAAGGTCACAATCACTGAGAGCTTCCAAGGGGAAGATAGCACTGAAACTCTGGTCTCCAACACTCTCCATAAATGAGATACTGATAACTGAGCCAACTCAAAGTAAAAGGAAGGAATAAGAGGAGCATGGTGGAGTTCCTCATCAAAGATTTTATGAAAATCTGGTCGTGAGAGGAGTGTTAGTGAGGCTCTAAGTATTTCATGTAGTGTGAAGTGCACTAGGACTTAGGTAAGTCCCATACCTCAGTGGTAAATGGCTCAGTACTGAAGACTACTATTATCAAGAGACCACCATCAATGGAATCCTTGACCCCCTTGGTATCGACATCAGTGCCTCTCACTGCAACATCATGCTTGCCTTCTGCAACATCATTGATGCTGGCAATGAGTTCTGCTGTACTCCCGGTACCACAATAATTCGCATACCCAAAAGATCTTTTTGTACTAAATGAGCCTGAGTTTCCACTCCTTGTGACCTTCGGACACCTCTCGCTAATGAAGTTGGCTGGATCACCAGTTGCTCATGGTTTTGGGAGAGGTATCTCTTCTCTCTTCTCCATTATCCAGAAAGCGGGGCTGTAACCTCGAATACAATATGTGGAGGACCGTTCTGACTCAGACTCTGAACTTACTGTTCAAAGCTCTCCAGTTTATTCTAGGAGATACTATTTGCAACAAAGGCAGGACACCAGGCCCCTGCCTTCCAACACTTGAGATGACCAGTGTTGGATACTTTCCCCCATGGTCTCCCTCTTTGGCCTTACTGGGATCCAGAGGCAATGTGCTACTAGCAATTTTGAGGGGCCTCAGCTCAATTCCACACGGAACATAGAAGACCTCATTCCCTGGTATCATCTATTCCTCCTTCTTACTCGGAGTCCCAGGAGATCTTTGAGTTGTAAGACTCAAGAGTGGAAAATGAGGTTTTTCTCTTGTCATTGTCACCTGATGAAGCAGTCACGCCATCACCACCATCATTGTTTTAGGCAAGTACACGACCCGTGAAACAGGTCACTTCTACCTGGAAGAAGTCCAGGATTACCATCGTAAGATCCTGGACACACTGCAGATTTCTACCTCAACATGGATGTAACTGCCTGGCAAACTCCAGCAATGGCCCCCTTTACACACACAAGGGCTGATTTAAAAAAATACTACATCCTGGCCAGCAATTCTGAGTTTTTTTTTATTTGCTTAGTCCAGCACCAAATTCTTTAGTCATAGATGTAGTCAATGAAGGGGGCAGCAGTAGGCAACATACCTTTTTAGGCCACCCCTTATAATAAGGACCAGAAATATCTGAACCTTTTTAGTCATAAGAGCTACTTGTCATCGAGACTTCAGGTTAGCTAGCCCCTAGGCACCAATGTCAAAATACGACTATCTGAACTACAAGAAGTTTAATGCTTTTTTTGACTATTTACAAAAGGAACACTGAGAACAGTTCAGCACCCATAATAAAGAAGTGTCAGCTCTTTGTGAAAGCTTCACTACAGGTGTTACTAGGTGCAGTGGACACTGCAGCCAGGGCTGTTTCCATTGCAGTAGCATTGAGGTGAGCTTCCTGGCTTCGGTTGTTTGGGTTTGTGCAGGAGGTACAATTGCCTATGCAATATTTACTTTTCAATGGCCAGTAGCTTTTCACAGATAACACAGATGACTTGCTTCATATCCTAAAGGACCCTGAAGCAACACTTAGGTTTTTAGGGATATACACATCTGCAAATACAAGAAAGCTTAGCATGTCTCAGTCAACACAAAGATCCTATCCTGCTCAATTTTCCGCCTTCCATAGACCGTTGGAACCACTGAGAGGTCAAGATTTTCAAAGAAAAAGCCTGCAACTTCCTCAAATGCTTCATAGCAGCCTTCAATATCATCCAAACACCATTTTGATGCTTTGGTCAAGAGTCCAAACCACTCAATGACCAGGTTTTCTTAGCTGAACGATACAGTCCCTCCTTCCTCAATTTGGAGACCTCCTCTTTCTTATTTCATGAAGTTTGGGAGGCTATAACATTGGAAAAGTAAGTACTGGAGGCCACTACTTCTGGTTATACTATCAAATTTATCTCCAGCCTACCCTTCCAACCACCTTCCCTGTCCCTCTTCATGTACCCATCTCACAATCAATTGCTTACACAGGAGATCTCATTGCTGTAGGATGCATATGTGGGCTAAACAGGCACTTCAACCAAAAATCTCCATTCAAAGATGGAGGAGTGTATGCACATCTGAAGTGGAGACCCCCCAGGGGCATATATTTCAAAGAACTCCAGTTACTGTACAAGGTGAGTAGTAACCTCTCCTTTTCTGTAGTTAAGTTTGAGGATAGCTTTTTGTTACCTGTAAATTTTGTTTTAGAAGTGGGGGTCAAAATAATCCACCTGAAACTTCATGAGCATGCTTTTGCAGCAAGGTTGCATTTATAAGAAGTTTTGAGACAGTTGTGACAGGTCATAAGGGAGAAGTGCGGGTTCACATAGTATAGTGATCTCAGCTGTTTGAGTGTTTTCCTGACTCTCTTGATTTGGCTAATCATAACTTCAAAACAGTTCAACCTAGAAATTCCAAGTCTCTTTTCATATCTTGTTTTTGACAAGAACTGGTGCCATTGAATAGTTTGTTGTGAATTTTTGTCAGAGGAATTGTTTTGTAATTGAAAAGAGTTTTGGCAAATGGTTTGGGCAGCATGGAGATCTTAAGTCTGAGTGGCACTATCATGGATAGCCATAGCCTGCTGTCTGTCAGCAAATTATGATAAATTGATGTGGGAAAGCGGTGGATTGCACTTGGGAATCATAGACACACATACAAAACCAAAACTATGTACTCCAGATTTCCTTGACTTTACAAGCAAAACACAAAGAAAGTAGTTTAAAGGGGCACTTCTGTCTTCACTTGTATGGGTGAATGCCTGTTGAAAAGCAGTACAAGTCTCAAGTTGTCCACAGCTACAGATTGAAAATTTCTTTAAGTTCTTACCAAAAGATGGGTGTGCCCGGTGGAAGGTGAGCAGGAAATGGGAGCAGAGTTAAGCTTGTTTGAGTGGGTGATTTTTCAGTTTCTTAACTGGGTGATTTTTTAGTTTCTATTTCTCTTTTTAAAAAATAGTGAATCTGAATTTCTATATCTTCTAGAAGTTGCTCAATTTTCTATTTTTTATGCCTTATAAATATTAAAAATACCAGCTTGTTTATTTGAAATGCACCTCTATGACCTTTCTGTAACTCCAATCAGAAGGTATGCTGATTTTCAAAGAGGCAACCATATGAAAAATTGGGAGAAAAGTGGAAAAATCAGTGAGAATGTAGCATACTTGTGACCTTGTTGAGAGAGACATCAATAGGACAATTAAAAGTCAAGAAGAGGGCATGTTTCACTGTGCCTCACAGTGGTTGCACCATATCCTGCTTCTTGTTATATTTTGCGGAACACCATATTTCCTTTGGCTCACTATTAATATTTTGTACATTTTAAGAAACAGGTGAAATAGACATAGTGTGTTAACAATATAGATAATCACTAAAACAAAAGCAGTCCAATAAGGTCTGAGTCTACTCCCTCTGAAGGCAGTGGAAACTTTGCCATTAACTTCAATGGGAGTGAATTTGGGCTCAGAAAATGAGTAGAAAATAATCAGAAAAGTCTGGTACTTCCTTTTATGAACTTTTTGAAGCAGGGCGCCTCTCTTACTAGATGACTAGGTGACCATCGAGAGTAAGGGAAAACTTGCATAGTTCTGTATCCATAAAGTATTTATACAAAGTAAATACATCTGTTTGTGGTATAGCTATATATCTTCTTATTAACAGATATAAGATCTTATATACCTATATCATAGAAGCAGATGAGAAATGCCATAGAAAAGACAAGGTAAGAAGAAAGTTTAGAAATGAACTATGAAATGATTAAGAAGAGGGTGGTGAAGTATGCTCACCATATGAAAGTATTTTCAAAGGAGCTTTTACAAGTTTTAAATAAATCTAATGTATTTCTCTCATGTATAGATTAATATTTGGTACAGCTGTGTTTGCATGGATGACATACAGCATGTGTCTCAAATCTAAAACATATATGATGATGTGTAGTATATAGCAGTGTTTGTCAGCCAGGGGTCTGGGGCTACCTGGGAGCCATGAGCAGTTTCAGAGGAGCTCCCAAAATAATCCAGAGAGCACGTATGGTACTAGACTCATGGGGGCCCATGGTAGATAGCCGAAATATGAGCCCCCCTGCATGGGGCTGAAGCCAAAGGCTGAGTAACTTACCTTTGTAGGGCCCCCTGTGGCATGGTGCCCCAGGCAGTTGCCCTGCTTGCCACCCCCGAATGCCAGCCTTGGCTTTTAATCTGCTCATTCCACTGGATATAGGGAAAAACAGTTGAGGTTCAGAACGGCTGGTATACAGACTATATTAGCAAAGCAATAATCTCTTTTTAAAAGAGAAAACTGTTGCCCTGTTTCTGTGGTGTCATCAAGCCCTATTAGGAATATATTCATATAGAATGCCTTCGATACTGGGATTTATATTGCTGAAAATTTTAAATCTAATTACAGACAGAGTGATAATTTGAGAGTTTGAGGGGATTCTCAAATTGCATTCATCCTCGTAAAGCATGTCAGCACACCAGTGTCATTTATTTAATTGGTTGTTAAACATTCCAAGTCTTTGTCAATAGACGGGGCTCAAATAATAAGAGCATATGATGTTTAAGTCAGTTTAAAAATACAATATCTTTATAAGAAATATTTAATTTATATATGTTTATTACAAAATACAGATAGTAAAAGTATCACAATAGGATGTTGTCTCTGCAGCTTTGAGGTTAGGCTCTCTATCTCTGTGTATGCAAATATATATAAATTCACAGGCATATTATCAGCGCGAAGTAATATATCTGAGTAGTTGTAATGAAAAGGATGTAAGTTAAAACTCTCTTCTTGCATAATGTACATACACAAAGTTGGATGTGCAGTTTCTCTTTAAACAGAATTGCAGGAGAGCAGGAAAGAAAATGTCTACTGTTTACTTCCATTCATGAGTTAGCTGTAACTGTGTGTATGACTATGGGTAACTGGAGTGGCAATTATTCTGAAGATGGCAAAGTCATATTTTTCTGAAGATGGCAACTATAGAAATGACCTCAGAACAGCATCAACAGTTATTCAGCACTTCCAAAGCTGCATTGGCAACCCAAGAAATACTCTGGGCTGTGATTTCCTGGAATGACCTAAAATCATTGAAGTTTTCTCCAAATTAGAAGTCCCTACCCACCATTGAACACTCATGTATTTAGAGCAGTGGTCTCCAATCTTTTTACGCCCAGTATCACTTTTTGAATCGAAGAGCAACCCAGGGTTTATCCTTCCCCTTCCTCCAAACCCACTCACCCGCCCCGTTGCTCTTTCTCCCTCCCACCAAACACTTTCACTGGGGTAGGGGTTTGGGAGGGGGTGTGGGTTCTGGGCTAGGGCTGAGGGGTTCACAGTGTGGGCAGGGACTCTAGGCTGAGCCTATGGCAAGGGGTTAGGGATCAGGAGAGGATGAGGGGTACAAAATATAGGAGGGAGTTTGGGTGCAGGAGGGGGCTTTGGGCTGGGGCAGAATGTTGGGGTGTAGGAGTGGGTTAAGGGTGTGGGCTTGGGGTCAGGGTTGGGCAAGGGGTTGGAGTGCAGGAGGGAATTAGGATGCAGAAGAGGGCACAGGGTGCTGGCTCTGGGAGGGGGGTCAGGGCTGAGGCAGTGTTGGGGGTACAGAGTGCTGTCTCTGGGCGGGGGGTCTGGCCTAGAGCAGGGGGTTGGGTGTAGGAGGGGAATGGGGCACTGGCTCTGGGGGGGGGGGGGAGGGCGGGGGCACAGTGTTGGGGTGCAGGAGGGGTACAGGGTGCTGGCTCTGGGAGAGGGTAAGGGCTGGGGGTTGGAGTGCAGGAGAGAATTGGGGGGCTGGCTCTGGGAGGGGACTCAGGGTGGGGCTTGGGGTGCAGGAGGAAGTTTGGGTGCAGGAAGGGGTATGAGGTGCTGGCTCCAGGAGGGGGCTCAGGGTTGGGGTTTGGGGTGTGGCAAGCTCCCCGTGTACCCTGGCCCCACACTGCTCCCACAAGGGTTCAGCGCACCTCTGCAGAGGGGTTGGGGGAGGCATGTGGCTCCATGCGCTGCCCTTCTCAGCAAGAACCACCCCTGCAGCTCTCCCAGCTGATGGGACCAGTGTGGGGCTGGAATAGGGAGTGTGCCTTAGCGGCAGCCATGCTACACTGCCAGAGATCATGGCAGACTGGGAGATCCTCGAGGGTCGGCTAGTCGATCGCAATTGACTGGTTGGTCACCACTGATTTAGGGGTAATCCATAATACAATGGAACCTGAGATTTGCGAATACCAGAGTTACAAATTCACCAGAGTTACAGTGAACCACACACCTCATTTGGAACTGGAAGTACACAGGCAGCTGCAGAGATAAAAAATAAAATGAAATAAAGCAAACCAGTACAGTACTGTGTTAAACATAAACTACTAGAAAATAAAAGGAAAGCAGCATTTTTCTTCTGCATAGTAAAGTTTCCAAGGTGTATCAAGTCAATGTTTAATTGTAAACTTTTGAAAGAGCAACCACAACCTTTTGTTCAGAGTTACAAACATTTCAGAGTTATGAAAAACCTCCATTCCTAAGGTGTTTGTAACTCTGAGGTTCTACTGTGGTTCCATGTAAGGGGGGAGAGGTTAGAACTTTGGTCATTGAAGACCGTATAGTACCTAATTCAATGTCACTGTATTTTGTCATCTAAGCTGTATTCCACATGCTTTGCAAAGGTAAACAGTACATTTGCAAAATAAGAGTATGAAAGAGCGACAGAGCAGTTTAGGGCTGATAATGGTTTTTGTACCATTGTAACCATATTGGTTTAGAAACTGATGCTGTTAAAGTGGTACAGCCTGCTAGTGCTGGTGCTGGTGTAAAGGTGCTTATATGAATATAGCCTGTTCCTCTAAATTTGTGGGGAAAAAGCTCTACGAGTATAAGCACAGTTAAAACAATATCCACAGTAGAGAGATTGTACTGATTTGACAGTATGAACCTCTAAACCAATAAAGGTATAGCAATATAAAAACTGTATGTAGAGCAGCAAAAAGAAGCATCTGCGAGAGATAAGATGGTTCTCAGATTAGATTTGAAAATAGATTGAGTTCATGAACCAAAGAGATACAGTATGGTTGTTACAGAAGAGAACTGTTGCCCTAAGAGTAACAATATTTTGGGAAGAGAAAGAGTATGCTTATACTAGATAAGTGTGCAGCCTCCCCCCTCCCTCCCCTGTCCCTAGCAATTCGCTGGTTTATGGCATTCAGGAGGCAGAGGAGGGAGGGGGAGCCTGCACACTGAATCCTTGTTCCTCCCTCTCCCTTCTGCCTCTTGAACGGCACAAGCCAACTGATTGCTGTGGGCAGGAGGCGGGGAGGGTGGGAGGGTGGAAGGAGTTGATAGGCACTGCTCCTTGGGGTCTGCCAGCAGGTGGGAGGTGCTGGGGGTAGGGGGGGATAGGAGGGCTGCCAGCTGTGGACAAAGCAGGCAGCCGGATGAAATTATAGTGAAGCATTGCACAACTTTAAATGGAGCACGTTCTGTAATTGAGCAGGGCTATAAGATTGAAACAACTTTAAGTGAGAGAATGTTAAGTGGGGAATTACTGTACATGTATATGCAAAAAGAAGGGCCCTCAGAACTCTGAGTTTTGGGTATCTAGATAGACCAAAAAATTGCTAAAAATAAACCTTGAAAAATGAAATTAATTCCCCTCCCCCACCGAAACAGAAGCTCTATTCACAGGTCTCCAATTTTTCATACTCATAGTTGGTGATTAATTAGTTAATACTTTGTAAAATGATTTGAAGATTAAAAGAATTAATAAATGTTAATATTATCGTGCCAATAATAATGTTTCCTTCCTCAAGGAATAGGGGGTTACTCATGGCTTGCTTCCATTTAACAACTATGATTTATCTATGAAATTCCTGGAGGGAGTCATAGAAAGTTCTCAAAGTTGCAGACAGATATGAATTGTGTGTTGGAATATATTTAGCAAATGGGAATTCAAACTACAGAAAAATATAAATAGGATGACATGGGAACTACTGTAGTGGCTGGTGAGATTATAAACATTTAGGGTCGGGGAAGAGAGAATTGTATGGGGAATGGAGAGATTTCTGTGTGCATGTGCGCACACACCAGATAAATTACTCTTTATGGCACCATTCTTGCAAAGTGCTTGTTAACTTTTTAAGCATCTAAGTAGTACCATTGATTTCCAGGGGACTACTTGTATGCTTAAATGCCTTGTTGGGTTGGGTACTACTTCATTCGCAAAGTTTTTTAATGTGTGTTTTCAGACACCATTTCTGCTGCCCCAGCTGAAAATGGACATGCTTCATTTTAGAATGTTGGAGAGGACTAACAGGTTTTTCTTAAATGTTCCATTTGCTCTAGATGTAACAAGTGGCAGAACAGAACGACCCTAGAAAGAAATTGGATAAATTAGTCATGTTCATTTGTACTTACATTCTCAGGCATATAATCCTTTGTGTACAAATCTAAAGTTTATAGACAGAAAGTTAAGGTGGTTAGTTAATTTTAATTAGGATGATTATTAGAAACAAAGCAGATTTGTAACTGTTCTGTAGATACAGTAGACTCTTGATTATCCAGGATTGGGTTAACCAGGTTGTGGATTAACCAGGATGTCAAAAAAAATACGTGTAACTCGCAAGGCCAGTTCTGGCTTTGTTGCCGCCTCAAGCACAAAAAACAAAACAAAACAAAAAAATCCACCAAGGTGCAGAGCAGCCAGTGAACCAACTCCTCCCCCTCCATATTTCCTATGGTGGTGATTATCCAGGATTTTATGAACCAGGATTAATTTTTTCCCTGTCATCCTGGATAATCGAGAGTCTACTGTAGATCACTTGAATTCTTTGTCAGCATAGACTGCTGACAGCTTTCATAAGCATTTGGTTTATTTAAAAATTCTTTTAAAAAAATGGCTCTCAAGCTCCAGCCCATGTGCTACATTTGGTCTTCAGTGCATAATTATCTGACCTCCATGATAGGTTCAGATTCTCCAGACCAGAATACATGCCATTTAGAATTTTAATGTTTCTAGTACCTATGGTTGACAGCTTTGACTGACACCTGAAGTAATGTTGACTTGTTGGCCTAAAGCAACAGGTGTTAATACTGAAACCTTATTATGAAATGTTGAGGGCCAGGTTTCAAATAAAATGGGCACAGAGTTATATGTCTCATTTGCCCATCACGGTTGAAGAGGCCAAATAAAGAGAGGGCAAATGAAGTGATGGTCCCAAATGGACTCTGCATTATCTTTCCTTACTGCATAGTACTGAATGCAACAGTAATTTTATTAAATAAAGGCTAGTTATGCTACATAAAGGCTGTTTTCTAGTCTTAGTCCCTGTGCAGCTTGTGAGGGAGAGTTCTCTTGGGAACTGAGGGAGGATATGACTCTAACTTTGCAGTCCTGGCTCAGGGATGATAATAAATATTGCAGTTTGGTCCTGTCTAAAGAATGAGTTTGATATCCCTGAGCGGAGTTTGAACTTTGATACCCTGTATTTACATTACTGTTTTTTACTGGAGAATGCAACATGGTAGTTTCAGCATAAGATTGAGAGCTGGTCATAGATTCTGTTACTGGCTCTGTTTCTTATTTACTCTGTGACATCAGGCAAGATTCTTAATCATTCTATGCCTCAGTGTACCCATCTGTGAAATGTTTGAAATACTTCATAGGAGTATTGTTAAGATTTAGTTGTAATGAACTTTGATATCTCTGATAAAAGGTGATCTATGAATACAAATTATTATTATTATTTACTATGGATGCTTTGCAATCTTTGGGCAAGAGAAATATAGTTTAGCTTCCATGGTCTTTTCAGTGAGCACATTTCTATTATGACTTTCTTGCCCTTGATATAAAGTATTGATTTAAGCTCTGATCCTGCAAATCATTTGAATTCAGAAGGAGAATTTACATGACTAATGTTGAACAAATGTGTGTTGGTAAAATTGGAGCCCTAAGATGAGCTGTTAGTTAGAGGGGGGAGGGTGTTAGAAGGATTAGCTTTTTTTCAGATAAACACAGTACACATTAATTTTTTTTAATTAATCACACACACCAGTGAAAAAATATTTCCTTCAATAATAATAATGGAAACTTGCAGTTAGGAAAAGTAAGAAAAATGCTGCTTGAGAATTTGAATCAGAATCCAGTGATGTAGATTTTTGAATTTGGCTTGTTACAAAATGGACTAGCAAACTAATAGTACAAACAGGTATGATTTATTGATTTAAGTATATATTTTGATACTTTATATTGACAGTTTGTTTCAAGGGTTTATAAGCTTTAACTTTTTGGATCTCAACATCTGCTGTCATTAGTTGTCTGACTTGCCCCCCTAATTTCCTGCAACTGTGAACATTTAAATCTGTAAAAATTGAAAAAAGCTTAAAACCTATAATGTTGTGAAACTATAAAAATTTAAATAGACTATATATAGAATAGACTATATATATACATTATTATCTCTGAAAATGATAAAAAACTGAATTCTGCCAAAAATCTCCCCCCCCCCCTTCTCTCTGTGTGCACTATAGATAGCGAGAGAGAAAGCGTAGTAAAGTGTTTTAGCATGGTAAATCAATTTTTGCCGTTATCAGAACAAATTTTTTAAAAAAACTCTTCTCCATATACTTTATTATCATGAATTTTATTTCATTTACTAGTTAGTTTAAATGGAAAGGAGAATGTTACAAACTGGAAGCCTCTTATCTAAGCACATTTAAGTGAGACCTTATGAGCATGATTCTTCCCTCACTTACAGTTTTGCAAATCCACAAACTCCACAAAAATCAGCAGAGTTACACTGGTGTAAATCTAGTCCACGTGGGAGCAGAATCAGGCATTGGGTGCCTTTCAATATGTAGCATAGTGTCCTTTGGTGAGTATACATTTTGGGATTAAAATTCAATTTCACTTTTTTCTGTAATCCATTATCCTTAATATGAATTTTATGTGGGAATTTAATAAGATTTACTCTTTTTTAAAAAAATAATGATATGCTTCAGAAAAGAGAGCCAATATTTTTATTTTTAATCAGATTTTTGAGGCGGCTGCAACATGAATCTGTGATTTGTTTAAGTAAAACAAAACATTGCCTGCTTTTTTATGCCCTCCTATGTAAAAAGTAGATTAAACGCCTCTGCATTTACAGAGAGAGATGCTAGTTGCTGCTTTTGAGTTTTTTCAAGATAGAGGTTGTGCTGATAGTGTACTTCAGTGAAACACAACGAAGTAGAGAGACTGAACTAGTCTAGGAGAAAGCATTTGATCTGTAGTCTCAAATATCAAGGGTCAAATTTGGGTTAAATTTTTTTTCCTGGTATAAATCTTCCATTACATTAACTCTTTGTTTTCTAATTGTTTTCTAAAAAGGGTTATCTGCTTTGTAAATTACCATTGTGATTCGTATTCTACATTTAAGCTAAATAGTTCCTACTTTCACTATCTAGTTAATAATTTAAATCCTGTCTTGCAGCCCTTAATCACATGAGTAACGCTACTGGAACCAATGGGACTACTTGCAGGTTCATGCTTTCAAAGAGAAAACAATAAATCTTCATGGAGAAAGCTATGTTGAAGTTTTTGCATGCATAGTATTTATGGTCACATTTGATGGCATTTATTCATCCTTAGAAAATGAGTAGTAATAACTTGGCATTTTTCACTGTAGAGGCTCCAAAGAGGCTACTCAGCCCATTTGCACTCTGGTGTGGCCATAGAATCAGCACAACCCACAGGAAGCCAGTGATTGTATTGAAGCTGCAGGTGGTAGCTGTGTTAGTCTGTATCCGCAAACTGGATACCATTAAATTAGGCTTGAATAAAAACTGGGAGTGGCTGGGTCATTACACAAACTGAAATCTATTTCTCCATGTTGTTTTCCCCTACTGTTACTCACACTTTCTTATCAGCTGTTTGAAATGGGCCATCCTGAGTATCACTACAGAAGTTTTTTTTTCTCCTGCTGATAATAGCTCACCTTAATTGATTAGTCTCTTATCCCAGATCTATACTGGGGGGTGGGTTGATGTAAAATGTGCAAGTTCAGCTACATGAATAGTGTAGCTGAAGTTGACGTATCTTAAGTTGACTTACCTGGGCTTTCTCATGGCAGCAAGTTGACTGCTGCCACTCCCCCGTTGACTCCGCTTCTGCCTCTTGCGGTGGTGGAGAGTCAACAGGGAGAGCGCTTGAGGATCGATCACTACCTGCCGATCCAGCGGGTAGTGTAGACTTGGCCTTAGATTTGATATGGCAACTCCCATCTTTTCTTATTCTCTCTCTACTGTATGTTCCACTCAATGCATTTGATGAAGTGGGTTTTAGCCCACAAAAGCTTATGCCCAAATAAATGTGTTAATCTCTAAGGTGTCAGAAGTACTCCTCATTCTTTTCACTGAATGAAAGTTATTGTAATGCCATTTTTTCTGTTGTATGGTATTGATAGCCAAATAGCGAATGCTGTTAGTTATTCAGAAGTCAGATCTGCTGTGAAGTGCAGCATGATAGCTCTTCTTGCTCTATGAATAACCTCAAAATTAAGATCTGGTAACCCTCTTCTGACCAGGAAACTGATAACAATATTAGTTTGTTTGGAGTTACCTGTTGGTTGCCTCTGGTAGCATAAAACCAGGCTGACACGGCTCAACTAATATGATTGCTTCTAAATGGAATTAATAGTTGTTTGTGTTTATTAAAGGGAAGTATCTTTCTAGATATGTTTACCGCGGTCTCACAACCCACTTGTGCTCCCTAAAATTCCTACCCGCACCTTAAAAAGGAAGAAATGGAGAGGGGATGTCTGTCTAGAAGACAGGACAATGAGGCCTGGAGATACAAGGGTTTTATGTCCTGGACAGCTGATGAGGAAGGCTGCACTTGTCCCAGATTACGGAGTTGGGATGAGATCCCCATTGGAAGTGCTGGTATGGCAGAAAGCACCAGAGAATACTGATTTGATTTGAATACTACTCCTGACATTTTCATTTGCAAGCACATTTCAGAATGCTGCAGCATTTGGAAAACAACAGGAAACAGTCCAGGTCCCAGTAACTATTGTAAAAATGATTGATTTTAAAAGGTAATTAAATTGTCATTGTACAGACTGGGAAATTGAAGCATGGAAATGGCCACTAAATTTGCGTTCCTCCATTTTTGAATGTTCAGCATAAAAACCAAGAGTCTGATTTTTCAGAGATGCTGAGTACCCATAACTAATACTGAAGTCAGTGGGTTAATAGGGGCAAGATATTGGGCAGGCAAAATCAGTGGGGACTTCTGAAAACGTAAGTCTACGTGAGCAGCTCAAGGTCACAACAGAAGTCTGCAGCAGGGACAGAAATAGAATTTGGGATCCTTATTTTTCACCCCACACCACTTCTGACTGATGTAACTCCATAGATATTGGTGGATTACCCGTTTTACAGAGGTACGTAAAGAAATGGAGAATTGGTCCCCTAGATTTCCGGTCCTGTGGTTTAATCACAAGACCACTCTTCATCCTGCTTTAAATAAAATATATTATTATTACCCCTTCACTGCTTCCTCCAAAACATGGTAAGAGATATTGGCTGGACTATATATGAGAGCCTGTTTTCCTCCTACTTATTCTATACCTGTTAATTATTAAGTAGAGTATTTCCAGTGGCAGCAGTGCTGAACTTTTTCCCATCACTGAATTCACTTCTTTTTAAACCATTTCACTCCTTACTGTGATAAAGTATTTAAAAAATCTGAAATGGGATTCAGAGAAAGTAACTAAATACGCTAAAACAAAAATGGATGTAATATTAACATAGGGTAGCAATGGGACATAATTTCCATTACTTTAAGGCAAGGCATTACTGGTAGGTTGTGTGGTAGGCAAGTAAGCAGATTTATTTTGCTCTGAATTTCCTGATTGTGTTTGGAGTCCTTTGAAGACTACTACATAATTTCCTTTCTGCTGCAGATAATTTAGACTTCTTAAGCGTTCCAACTTAGAATTGTCATTATACTAATTGATTGCATTTTCCTAGTTTAGTCTCTGTTACAGATTCTAATCAACTGTTAGACGTAGATAAGAAACAGTATAAATTTTCACTACAAAAGGTTTCTTTTTCCTGCTGATAATGGCCCATCCAAATTTAACAGCCTCTTAGAATTAGTATGGTAATTTACAACGTTTTTTTTGCTTTCTGTGTATATAAATGCATCTTACTTCTGTTTGTTCCAT
Organism: Dermatemys mawii; assembly: GCA_007922305.1. Classification (NCBI taxonomy): domain Eukaryota; kingdom Metazoa; phylum Chordata; order Testudines; family Dermatemydidae; genus Dermatemys; species Dermatemys mawii. The sequence continues at coordinate 11,942,824 of ML677377.1, read as the reverse complement.
TCTGTGCATCCGATGAAGTGGGCTATAGCGCACGAAAGCTTATGCTGAAATAAACTGGTTAGTCTCTAAGGTGCTACAAGTATTCTTCATTTTTTTTATGGATACAGACTAACACGGATACTATTCTTAAACTTAGAATTTGTGATTCCCTTTTGTGATTGAGAGTAGGGAATGGGGAACAACCCTCCTATCATTTATGTATCATGACCTCTCAACTCAGTGCCTTGGGGTATTATTTCAAAACTCAGTATATTCAGACTTTGGCCTTAGAGAGCAGTAGGATCTGTACACAAGAACAACAGAGTGGTAAATATGGAATTTTCATTAGGGAAAAGACTATATCTTGTCATTTTTGAATCAGTGTTTAAAAGAGGATCTTGGCATTCACAACCTGCAGTATGCTTTAACTGTGTTCTTGTAGCAAGATTAAAAAAAAGTTGACAGCCTTCTTCAAATGTTATTGGAGTGAGGCATCATTTGACACATTGAAATAAAATTTTAATATATGCTAAAGGAGAGATCCACTAGCACTCTGACAGTAATTTAATGCAAGTCAATTTTGAGCCACGCATAATTACTGTCATGATGTGGAGTGCGGTTCACTTCTAAGGAATGGTTTGTGTAAAATGACATCGATGCAACTGAGGTACAGTTGGTTAGGCAGAATAACTTCTGGGTTTCACAAGTTGGCCTTAGCCTTTTTCACTGACTGCTAGTGTCTGCTATAGCAAACATTCAGTTTGTCAATCAAATTATTCATAGGTAGCAATTGAAAGTATCTCTGGGTCATGTAATACAAAATGATCACTAGCAGTAATTAGGTTATTTGGTACTGTGTAGGGATCTGTTGTCACTGGGATTAAATTTAAGATTAGCAGCCATGTTAGTCTGTGTCCGTAAATAAGACGAAGACGACTTGTGGCACTTTAGAGACTAACCAGTTTATTTCAGCATAAGCTTTCATGGGCAATAGCCCACTTCATAGGATGCATAGAATGGAACAGAAGTAAGATGTATTTATAGAAATACATATATAAATATTTTATATAAATGTATATAAATACATCTTACTTCTGTTCCATTCTGTGCGTCCGATGAAGTGGGCTATAGCCCACGAAAGCTTATGCTGAAATAAACTGGCTAGTCTCTAAGGAGCCACAAGGCTTCTTCATCTTAATTACTGGGATTAAAGTAATGCTATTTGGAATGTATCTTATAAATGCGTGTGTATGTATGTACATACATGTGTTTAATGATGGGATTATTTGGTGATGGTTTCGGTATAACAAAATCTTTTAAATAGAAAGTTTGTGTTTTGGGACACATTTCCAAGCTTCAGAAACTATTTATTCCCTTCACTTAAATTTGTTTTTTATGGGAAATTGAATGGAAACCTATGGTATGTAAACAATTAAGATTCATATTGAAAAGTATTTTTATGGTGTTTTCAGCAGTCTCAAGGGAACAGTGTGTTTTTTTTTTTAAAATCAACAGCCCAGAGCTTGTGTATTTCATACTAGTCTAACAGATCTTAAAGCTAAAAAGTTATGGGTTTTGCTATCAGTGTGGAATCCATGATTTTTACTGCTTTCAAATTGGTCAAATTTTTTTCCATCCCATATGTATGTATTTAAATATATATAAGCATATTTTTAAATAAACAAACATTGAAGATGGAGTGTAACTATGCCAATATATTTACGTGGAAAATATATATGATATACTGTACTTATTTGGGAAAATAATTATTCCTTTTGTATTCTATTTGGAAACTTGTTATAGCTGCTTTATATTGAGTAGAGGAAAAACTGGTTAACATAGGTGTTCCTTTTGATAGCTGAAATTTAGCTGTAAATATTTCTGTCCAATGTTGCTTTTGATGTAAAAGAAAAAATTACAAAAATAACATCAACTTGAAAATTTTCTGCTGACTTTTAGTTAACAGGGTTCTAAATGAGGACAGCTCTTCCACCTGCAATCAAATGTAATAAACCTTCTTCACTGCAGAAGTCAAATTCCGGGGGAAAAAAGTTGGAAGCTCACACTTACACCATAAAACCTTGTTTATTGCATCCATCAGTCTTCGAAGATATGCCCCACAATGGGATTTGGTAAAGCCATTACAAGGTGCCGTATGAGTTCCATTTGCCTACAGTAAATAGAATGTCAGAAGTGTCAGGGGGAAATAAATATCGGGCTGGTTAAAAGGGAGCAGAGATGGCTCAAAGCATCATTGAGAGGATTGATTTATCTGGCGTGCTGTAATGACTGCAGATGTGGATCTGTTATTCTAGATGAGCAATGAATTTGATGAGCTGATAACACAGGGCCAGGGAGGCCTGGTTTTAATTACTGATGAGGAATTTATTTGTGAAGCACTCTGATTTACTGAGGGTTTGTTCTGTTATTGACAGGTGACCTTGGGGCTTTTCTTTTTTGATGAATCAAAAAAAAAGCTGCAGTATTTTGTATTTTATTTTTTGAAGGAAAAAATATCCTGTCTGTATTAAGATATGAGGTCATTTTAGAGACAGTACCATTTTTGAGATTGTATCCATGTGATATATAAACATGTTCTTTTGTGGTAATTATTAATTGCGTTCCACATTTAAAATGTCACGTACATTACAGTTGTTACTTGAATAAGACTACCCTTGGTGCAGAGATTTGTTAATAGAAGTGCGTTTAATAGATACTCTGTGGTAAGGGCTGTGTAGGCAAACTGGAAAAAGGTCATCGAATGCAAGTTTGTCATATACTGTGCTGTTCACCTTCCCAGATTTACAGTTATCTTCATATCTGATTAGAAAGTAACTTTTTATCTTATCTGATTAGGATGCTATTTTGCTTTTTAGTGAGCTGCAAGAAGGAAAAGCCAAATAGCATCCTACTCACGCTTATCAAAGAAAACAAACTTTCTTGAGCACTTGTATCAAGAAAGCTTTTTTTTTTCTTTGATAAATGTATCAACTTCACTAATTTTTAACAGTATTTGCTTCAGGTTAAGTACTTTGGCCGTAACACTTTGGTTAGGCAGAATGTTACTGACATTTGTATTCTATTTCTTTTCACATTTTCTTTTCTTTTAAAATTACATACTTTCTTTGAATGTGGTGCTCTAGTTTCTCCCATAGGGTAAGCCTATTTTTTGTTATCTGCACTTAAATGGGAAATATATACGGCTGTCTTTTGTACTTTTACTCTGTATTGTGCTCTGCAGGATGCAGTACTGGCTCAGGAACATCAGGATTAATCACAGTAATTTCTGTCTGCACTGTGCCAGAGCTAGATGCAGATAACAGATATTGTCCTGTTTGTAGATAATGTTTACTGCTTAGTTGCTCTTTAATTGTTGCTAAATAGGAAAGCATCTGGACGCAAGGCTTTGTGGAAGATGCATGTTTCAATGTGTGTTCTTAATAACTTTAAGATTTGCCTGGAAAAGACATGGATTGGGTCAGGTGGATAAAATTCGCCTCATTTTTTTCTACATGCTCCATAGCACATGGTATTTTCAAGCAAATGTGCTTGTATTTTTAATGGCCAGCACTTCTAACATAAGACAAGTAGTTTTCATTTAGGCCCTGTGCGCAATGTAATCTCTGATGTGAAAAGTAATCTCCTTGCCACCCCTCAATTAAACCCATTTTAGACCTCAGGCCCTTTCAAATTCCTCTGGTGCTCAGATCGTATTTTCCAAGTGTAGTATGTGAAGGGGCAAAAAGGATCGACAATTTATTGAAGCGGAAGTGACATCTACGTAACTTGGTTGCTACCTCCAAAAAGTAAGGAAGTACCTCTATGGAGTTGCCACATATTCAGAACTCTGAATTGGAACAAGGTGGGAGGAAGGAATGAGGGAGTAGCTAAACTCTATAGTATACTCCTCAGTGGAAATCTACATACTTATTGCAGCTTTATGGCTTCTGCTGCTTCATAAAGGTTGATAGTATGTTGTCATTGGGAAGGGAGCGATGAGCAGCAGTTTCTTTCTTTGTGGTTCTGGCAGTGCAGCTCACTGGTTAAGGAGCAGTTGGGAGTGTGAGACCTTCTGCAGGTTCCAGTATTGCCAACTCTAATGGTTTCAAAAAAATCATGAATCTGGCCCTAAAAATCGTGAGTGGTGCTTAAATCAGGACATTTTTAAAAAATAGATTTCACTTTTTAAAAGAAATTTGCCCTCTGTTTTTCAAGCATTGATGTTATCCCTCTTGGGGCATGTCTTCAAGCTTTTCTTCACAATCATAAATGTTAGAAATGCATCTTTTTTTGTTTAATAAAGGCTGAGATTCCCCAGCAATGCAGGAAGCCAGGAACAGGGGCTATAGGAAAAGTACCAAATCTTGTGAGACTCATGATAAAGTTGTCAGCGTTGGCAACCCTGGCTAGACTCTGCCAGTTTTGAGACATGATTTCTCTGTTGATCCTCCAGCTTCACAGAGTCTGAAGGCTGTAGCCTTGTCCCTCTCTGTAGAAAGAAATCTCTCCTTGATGAGAGGAGTGTTTTTCATTAATTCCTAGAGGGTATTTGGAGTATTTGAATATTTCCCCCATCCGTAGGTTTTTTTGTGGAAGGAGGAGCATTTAACCCTTTTCAAATAACACCTATCTTCTTATAAAAATATGCAGTGTTTGGCTCCAGCGATAGTGTTACAATTAAACATCTATTTGATTGTTTTAGACTGTATTCATGAATTAAATATTGCCTTTAACCAATTGTAATTAAAAAGAATATTGGATAATATTCTACGGTAAGTGAAATTATCATAATTTTGACAGATTTTTTTTTTTTGGAAAACCAATGTGGATTTTAAAATTGAATGAATGATATTTCAGTATCTAATAAAGTTGACTGTTCAATTAAAAAAAATCTCTACATCAGGTCTTCACATCCTACTTGTAAACTATGTGCTAAAGTAGTTTCAACCATTTGAATGATTGATTTTATTTTTTTCCAACAATTAATTAGTAAGCATGGAAAATTTACTATTTATTTATAACAATAGGATCGTAGCTTGTTATATTGTTTATTCACTATTTCCATCTGGATAAAGTGTAGTAGTGAATGTCTACATCTCGCATCCCTATATTCAATATTCTGTCAGAGGATCATAGGCATAATAGCTTTAAAAAGAAAAGAAAAATCATATCCCTTATTTGTAATGAAAAACTACAACAGATTCATTGTAACACAAGATCACAAATCTACAATATATTTAGCTTCCTTTCAGCTTCCTAATGATTCCCCAAGACAATCTTTATATCTCAGCATTATACTGAAAAAAGGCAAGTAGCATCCTTGTAACAGCTGTCTGTCTTCCAGTGCTTGGTCATATATTAGATTGGCTTAATGACTTTTACAGTGTGTGGTCAAAGGAGATGAGAGTCCAGTTCTCTTTTTCTCCTCCAGCTCATAATTACTGATTCTGTTCTCATGATTTACCTTGCCAGCTGTAATGACATACAGGAATTTTACCACAAAAGTTTCAGGTTGTTTTGAAACTGGCTGGGGCAAGCCATGTTGGGAACAGGTCAGCTATTCTCCAAGAAGAGGTCTGATTCTGTTATGTTCCCGTATTTATAGGCATTCACTGCGCTAATAAGTCAATCAGTTCTTGGAGACAATTGTCATTTGTCATAACCACAGTTAAAAAAGCACTGTTATCATTCATATTTTTTTCTAGATAAGACTTTAAAAGCCCAATATTATGGGCTAAATTCTGCCCTTACATGCGCTTGTGCAGCTCAGCTGAGATCAATGGGAATGCATGACTGAGAGCAAAATCAGAATTTCACCTGTATGTATAATAAAGTTGTATTTCAATCACTTTTGAAGTTACTGAAAATTTGCCAGTTACTTAAATAATGTGTTGAGACTCTTGGAGATTTTCAAGTTTCCCTAAATAATGTATGCAAATCATTCAGAATCTTGTTTAAAAGCTCTCATGTTGATAAATACCCTAATCAAACCAAATTCTGGGATTAAATTTTAGTATTATTCAAGAAGCAAGTGAATGTGACATTTAAAGTATGGTACCATTAATAAAAGAACATTAATGGTAACATTAATAAAAGAACTTTTATTTTTTGGGTGTCCAATAACTTTTGTTGGAAAAATTACCACAAAGAGAAGAGTAAGAATGTTAACCAGGTTAGTTAACAAAATTAGCATAGCAATGCAGCATGGTATTCGATCTCTGTCTTTTTCTCGTAACTTTTCCTGTAACTTTAAATTCTTTGTATATCCCTCTTTATTCCTCAAGAAAAGAATTTTTCCTCAACCGTATATATGTACAAATTTCAAGGTATCTTATATATGTAATCATGGAAATTTATATGTATTTAAGTATGTTTGTGTAAATATGGTATATTATTTGTATAGTGTCAAAATATGCATGGCCCTTAGCGCAGAAATAACATGAAATATATGGCAGAATGTGGATAAAACAAAGCAGGAGACGAACATTTCTCCCCCAAGGAGTTCTGCGGGTCTGTCGACAGAGAGGTGGCAATGGGGGGCAATTGCCAAGGGGCCCAGGCTATTTTAAAGGGCTCAGGCCCCCCCGGCTGCTGCTGCTGCAGTAGCTGGGAGCCCAGGGCCTTTTAAAATTGCCTGGGTGGGCTGCAGGGCTCCTAGACGCGTGTGACTGTGCTGGCCAATCATGTCTGCCCGTGGGGCACCACGAAGTGCAGGCCCACATAGTGGTCGTGTGCGCCTAGGTGTGATGGGTGGTCCTGGAATTGACGTATTCATCATTTCCACCCTGGGTCCCGCCCTCCCTAGGGACAGCCTTCTATCCCAGAATTTCTGTTGGTGGGCCTGGAGTTCAGTCACAAATTTAATTAACACTTTTTTTTTTTTTTTTTTAAACAAGAGTCATCATCACGGAAGCATGTCCTCTAGAATGGTGACCAAAGCATGAAGGGGCATAGAAATATGTAGCATATCTGGCATGTAAATACTTTGTAATGACAGCTACAAAGTGCCATACAAATGCCTGTTTTCACTTTCAGGTGACATTGTAAATAGGAAGAGGGCAGTATTATGTTTTGCAAATGTAAACAAACTTTTTTGTCTTAGAGATTGATTGAACAAGAAGTAGGACTGAGTGGACTTGTAGACGCCGAAGTTTTACACTGTTTTGTTTTTTGAGTGCAGTTATGTAACAAAAAATTACGTTTGTAAGTTGCACTTTCACGATTAAGAGATTGCACTCTAGTACTTGTATGAGGTGAATTGAAAAAACTATTTCTTCATAATTTTTACAGTGCAAATATTTGTAATAAAATAAAGTGAGTACTGTATACTTTGTATTCTGTGTTGTAATTGAAATAAGTATATTATATAACAGTGCGATTCATCGCGATTTTAATTTTTTTGACTTAATCGTGTGAGTTAACTGTGATTAATCGACAGCCCTAACTGAAAGGGTTGGTTTATGGACAATAGTCTTCAAGATACGTACTTCCATATAACGATTCACCTGTCCCACGGAAGATACTAGCATTTTGTTATAGCTGAAGATCACTTTCAATACTGAGTGCTTCTCTTTGGCCTCTCCTTGGCTCGAGGGTATTCTCAGAGATTCTAGAGGTAGTGGCCGCCTACCTGTGTGAGCAGGCAGTTGTAGTGTTTTGGTACCTTGACAATTGGCTGTTCAAGGGTTGGTCATGTAAGGAGGTGCTGTCTGCCACATGGAGGACTCTTGCCTTATTTTTGGACTTGGCCCTCGAATGTAAGGAAATCCACACTGATTCCTGTACAGAGTATACAGTTTATAGGGAGATCCCTGGATTTTCTTCCCACATACAGATTCTTAGCACTGTCAAACCCTGTCAGGACTAGTCTGATGGGCCCTGAGACCTCAGTCAGAAACTATCTTCAAATTGTCCTCAGCTTCACAGTGACATGGTGGCTTGCACTTTTGTGATAGATCATGCAAAATTATGCCTTTGCTGTCTCTAGGGATGTCTCAGAACCATCTATTCACCAAGCAAACACAGCTTAGACAAACAAATGTCATTCCCCTGAGAAGCAAAACACTCTCTAGACTGGTTGAAGGATCATCACAATGTATGGGCAGGAGTTCCTTTCCTCCAACCAGTTCCAATGGTAACTGTTTCAACAGATTCATCTCTGGGAGCTCACATCTCAAAGCTTATATAGTGCAGGCAGATGGTTGCCCCAAGAAACATCCTCCACATCAACCTGTTGGAGCTTAAGGCAGTCAGAAATGCCTGCCTTCATTTTCCACCTCTCATCAATGGCAAGTCTGTCAGAATCATGGTATGCAATGTGGCCTGCATATCTGACATCAACCGGCAGAGAAGGGCAAGTTCCTCTTCTTTCTGTGCTGAAGCATTAAAGTAAAGGAACTGGTATATAAGGCATTGCATAGGAATTTTTGGCAGTATATCTCCCTGGCAGGCAAATGTCACAAATGATGCTATTAGCAGGCCTTTTTCCCAAGGCTGTGAATAGGAGTTGGACTCTCAGATTTTTTTATTGACATATTTGAACTTGGTTCCCAGAAGTGGACCTCTTTGCATCAGCTTCAGGTAAAAAAATGCTACCTATTCTGTTCAAGGAAAGGCTTAGGCTGTAGTTCATTGGGGGATGACTTCCTCTTTCTTTGGATAGAGAAATTATTTTATGCATTTCCATCAATGACTCTTAAGGTTGGTTCACACTGGGGGCAGGAATCGACTGAAGATACGCAACTTCAGCTACGTGAATAATGTAGCTGAAGTTGGCGCATCTTCGGCTGACTTACCTGCCATCCTTATGGCATCGGTGGTTGGTGGCGCGCTCCCCTGTCGACTCCAGCTTGTGCCTCGTGGCAAGCTGGAGTTCCGGAGTCAACGGGAGTGCCGTTGGCGATCAGTTTATCGCGTCTTAATGAGACATGATAAATCAATCGCCAAAAGATCGATTGCTACCCGCTGAAGACATGCCCTTATTCTCAGCGTGGTGAACAAGACATGTGAAGAACAAGATGTGAAGACATGAACAAGACGTGAAGACATGCCCTTATTCTCAGCGTGGTGAACAAGTCATATGTATGTATGTAAATATATATAAGCATATATAAATAAGCATATATATTTGCTTATTTATAAGCATATATATATAAAAGCATCTTCACATGTCTTGTTCGTGTGAAAACATGAACAAGGCATGTGAAGACATGCCCTTATTCTCAGCGTGGTGAACAAATTCAGACAGGACAAAACCACAGTTATCCTAATAGCCCAACACAGTTGAGGCAGTCATGGTGTTTTTACCTGCTTTACCTAGCTATCTGTCCAGAAATAGATCTTCCAGTCACTCCTCTTGCAGGATATTGGTCAACTGCTTCATCCCAGTTTGAGAACTCTGTCTCAAGGCAGAGCTCCTGAATGGTTTGTTGGGTTAGAGTCAACCTGTTGTGCAGAGCTACCAAAAATATTATTGAATAATAGGAAAGAGTCTACCAGAAATACTTTCAAAAATGGAAAAGATTTTGTTGTTGATGTGACCTTCCAGAAAGTTGTTCCCAAATCTGGCCAGCATCCACTGTTTTTGGAGAAAATAGGGTTATCAGTTAGTTCTCTCAGGATTCATTTAGCTGCCTTTATAGCTTTTCATTCCATGATTGAGGATTTCTTAATAGTTGCTCATCCTGTAGCTATAAAGATCATGAAAGGATTGGGGGAAAAAATTATTAGGTGAATGTCCCTACTCCAGTTTTGGGTCTCAATTTGGTTCTTAGAAATTCCATGATACCTCTTTTGGAACCAATGGCAACCTGCTCATTATTGAACTTATCTGTGAAGACAGTCTTTTTAATGGCTATTGTATCTAGGGTGACCAGACAGCAAATATGAAAAATCAGGACATGGGGTAGAGGTAATAAGAGTCTATATAAGAAAAAAGCCCCAAAATCTGGGATCTGTCCCAAAAAATTGGGACATCTGATCACCCTAATTGCATGAGCCCAAAGAGTGGGCAAAGTTGGGCCTTAATGGCTGATCTTCCTTTCACAGTATTCTACATGGACAAGTATCATCTGTTCAGTATGAATCATATTATTTATCTACTGTTTTTTCCCCTGGAAACCACAAAATTCCACTTGGGAGGCTGCTTTTCACATTCTAGGTGTCAGGAGGGCACTATCTAGACAGGACTAAATCATTCAGAAAATCTTCTAGACTGTTTCATTTGTGGTTAGATCTAAAGGATCTGCTATTTCTATCCAGAGACTGTCAAAATTGATCTTTGGGTATATTATTTCTTTTTATGGTGATGCCAGCATTCCATCTCCTCCTGGTGTGTCAGCTCATTCTGCAAGGTTTCAGTCTACGTCAGTCCTACTTAAAAATGTTGCAGTATCTGAGATTTGCAGCGCTGGTATATGGTGCTAGGTACATGTCTTCTCCAGACACTATACCCTAATTGATGCCTCTAGTTTGGATGAAGCAGTGGGCAATGCAGTTCTTTTCTCAGTTATGGACTAGATTCCAAAACTCCTTCCTTCTACTGGGGGGAAATGCTTTGGAGTCAACTGAAGTGCAGCACCATAGGGAGACTATATGAAGAAGAGATTATTCACCCTTTGGATTAACTGTGGTTCTTTGAAATGTTTGTCTTTATGGGTACTCCATCAACAGCCCTTCTTCTTTTCTGGTTTTTACTATCTTCTGAGATTCTGTGGTGAAAAAGGGACAGAGAGTGGTTTGCCTGCACAGCAATATATAGCCTTAGTGGGGGACACAAGGAGGTCTAGGATGCAGATGCCGTCTGTGTAGACAACTGCTAATGAAAATCTCAGATCAAAGATGCATGAAGTGGAGCACCTACAGAGGGACACACCTTGAAGAAACACAGTTACTGTACAGAGTGAGTAATCTCTTTGTGTAATATTTTGATGTATGGAAACCAATATTGTCTTTTTTATTTTTTTGGTAGATAAAGGGACACTACTAAGTTTGTAATGCTTCTGTAGGACTGGAGGTGAACTGAGAAATGGTGTCACAGATCCACGCTCCCCATTATGTCTCTCCCCTCCCAGCAATCTTCTGTGTTTTCATCTCTGCTGCCCATGATAACAGAGGAGGAAAAAATGGCCCTTTAGTACTAATTTTAGAATGTGTGTGTACAGAGAGAAAATTTTTCCTATCACATAATTATGTAGTTGGTGGACAGAAAGTTCTTATTTTAAAGTTTCTTTCTCTTGGTGCTCCAATATGGCTATGCTAACCAGTTGGCTGAGTGCAGAGCCAAGACTTTGCCCACTCTTCACCTCATATTGCCCACTTGTACAGAGACTGCTCTTTATTCTCCGTACTGTTACTCATAATGCATGTAGCTGGTGGAAGGGAGGAGCATAGGGCATTATGCCCCCTTAAACGCTTTTGCGGCCACTAAAATGGGACTACAATGTGGCCCTTTGAGTAGCTTTTAATGTCTAGGTCAGGGATAGTCAACAGGTGGACTGTGGGCCAAATCTGGATCGCCAGATGATTTTGAATGAACACCAAAATCTTTTTAGTTACTTATTATCATTATTGTTACCTTTTTTTATTATTTTCTCTGGGGTCAGTACTTTGAGAGAGAAATTTGGATCTTGACGAAAAATAAGTGACTACATGGCCTTTTATGATGAACTTTTAATACCTAAGCTTTTTGCTGTCTGGATTTACCAATAGCATTAGTAATGAAAGTTAAACTTCTGAAAACTAGAATCTTATTAAGTAATTGTTCAATGGCTATATTATCAATAAAGGAAATTCAGACTAGGGTATGAATTAGCGTATCTGCTTTGGACTAGGTACCTTTAATGAAAAGATATAGCCCCATGATACTTATGTTGGAGAGGCAATATTAGAGCTTTGTGACAAATTTAACTAGGGATGCAATATTCTGGATGTCTGAAAATTACAAAGGACTCAACCAAATCATGGAAATACTATGAAATTCATTTTGAAAAAAAATAGAGTGGTTGTTTTCAAACAGCTGTTTATTTCCATTGTATGTCAAATGCTTGTGGGTCCATATGCAATGAGACCTCTGTCTGCTATGCTGGATAAAGGCACAGAATTTAATTTAAACAAAAAATCTGATATAAAAATGTTAGAGATCAGCTTGTGTGATGAGTATAATACATATTCTGGTTACTGTATGACACAATGCTGGTTATGTCTATGAGTCAGATGGCCCTTGACCTGGAGTATTACTAAACCAAGGGCAACATCTAAGCAATTCCAAAGAGGAGTACGACTATGTGTATAATTATTTATTATTTTATTTATAAAATATTTCCATTTTTCTTTCTATTACATTAAGATGTATATATTCCTATGATGATTTGGGAGATCTGTCTATGTATAATTTATGAATTCCTGTTTGATTTTTATGAACTGAGTATTCTTATGGCTGTCTCTTACTGTATTCTTACTTCATAGTCCTTTTGCTTAGGGGTGGGGGGAGGGATAGCGCAGTCATTTGAGTATTGGCCTGTTAAACCCAGGGTTGTGAGTTCAATCCTTGAGGGGGCCATTTAGGGATCTGTAGTAAAAATCTGTTTGAGGATTTAGTTGGTGATTGGTCCTGCCTAAAGCAGGGGGGTTGGGCTAGATGACCTGAGGGCCCTCCCAACCCCGTGATTTTGTGAAGTTGGTTGTAGGAGAGGGGAGGACCCCATAAATCTGGAGGAGAAGCCTTGAGCTCCATGAGGGAGATTATGGACACCATAGAGATCTCTGACCAAATTCCAAGAGTGAAACTGAGGCAGGGAATTTTCATATGTCTTATAATTTTAGTTAGATCTGTTTATCTCTTGTGCTGTCTAAAGAGTAATTGTTTAAGAAATCACTTTTTCAAAGTCCATCTCTGTTTGCTTCAACTATCATGTGTCCCTGGACAGATAAATTGTAAACCACAGCGTGCACAATGTTGAAGCTCTTGAAAAGGAAACAAGCAACTGTGGAGTCTGGAAGGAACCAGCACAGTCTCGGGGACTTCAAAGTTGAACTATGGGTTCTTTTGTTCTCAGAAAGGTATGCTAGAAACAGAATATGCACCTCAAGAGTGTGCCTAGAAACACAGATCTATAGGCAGTGCCTGGCCTCTGCTCAGCTTCAGGAAAGCTTTAAAAGCACCTGGGTCTAGTGTCGGGATCGAAACATAGTAGCCTGGATAGTGTCCAGCAGGGAGAGCTTGACCAGTGTGTGACAATTTAATTATGTCTTACTGGATGATCTTTCAATATTTGGGCATTCGATCCTGTGCATTCTCCGGTATACCTAAAATTTGGTTATAATACCCTAGGGAATCTATGGGGGAAAGGATCAGGTAGGCAGTTTTTTTTAACTTTATGCTGTTGAATGATGAAGTCTTAGGCCAGGGCAACAAAAAAGTATTAATCTGTCTCTTCCTCACCAATTACATACAAGTTAGAGTACTGTATTGCATCTGAATTGATTACTGCAGCATGCTTACTATAGAAATTTTAAACTCACAAAGTGTACTTAGAAATTCAGACCCCTAAACTTAGTAATAATATTTGAAAGGTTTCACAGGCTGTGCAAACTTAAACAGTTGCTGTGTTTCAGCTCAGAGAGAGTTGCAACAATCTCTTTATACACTGCAGTATGAAGTGGTATATCAGTTTAAGCATGGCAACGCTACGTGCACCACGATTTAAAACAGGAAGCGAAGAGTACCATATCTAGTTCAAAGAGAAGGAGGAATTTAGATATGCAAAATGACAATTACCTGAATTGGGTTCTAGCCAGAACAATGGGATTTAAACTTCAATCCATATTATGCTAACAGTGCCATGTAATCTTTAATAATGTGATGCAGACAGAACCTTATTTTTTCCCATCTCTTGGAAAAGTGGTGTGTCCAGTAATAGATTGTCCCCGAACACTGTGTGTGACACTGGTTCAGTAAATCTACTAAATTTTCAGTGCTACCTTCTGCAGCATCTATGTGCCTTCTTCAAGTTCTGACCCTACTTAATTGTGAGATCTGATGGCATCACAGCACAAGGCACTGTGGTTGCAAACCATGGTGTACATATAAAGCAAAAATATTACCATTTAAACAAGTAAAAGAGTGGAAATGAAGGGGTGAGCATAGGATAGTTATTTTAAAAATATGTCTACTGATGTTTTCTTCAAAAACAATAACCCAGTGCCTGTGGTTATGTTATCTTTTCACTCATGTAACTTAAAGGCCATGAAATATTTTTGTTTCATATATAATTTATTTCTCAAGCTGTGACCTTGAGAAAACTTCAGTTTTTGTCATACCAAGACCCCAAACTTTCACTATTTCATTTCCTCATACTCCAGGCTTATGGTAGTTTTCTTTCCAGAATTAGAGATGAGGTTCTGATTTCTAGTCCTGAGGATATTAATATTATTTATATACGTTGTGGTAGTATCCAAAATGTCCTGGATGCTCTCCAAAAGCAGAGGGCTGAATTCTTTTCTTATTTACATTGGACTAAATCAGGAGTAACTCTGTTGAAGACTTTTGTGTTACTCCAGATTCACGTGAGCATAGCAGAGAGCAAAATTTGGCCTAGAGGCTTTTGTTAAGTCTTGGTGTTCCTGTATCTGCTGCACTATCATCTATTTACTCTTTCGTCAAGTTTCTAGTGACAGTCCAAATCACAATGATTTTGTTAGATTACATCATCAGGTGTGATGTTACTTGATTTCTAAGAATGCACCAGGTCCCTCCACATTTTATTTATTTTAACATCATGTTTAACATACACCCTAACCTACGAATATATTTTCCATGTATGCAATTAATAGGGGGAGTCATGTCCATTTTCAAAACTTCCAAACCTGATCCTATGTTCTCTGGATACTGTAGCTTTTTCAGTGAATGTCTAAGTGTGTTATCCATGTTTCCTCCTTCTCACAAGATTATAGAATTTATCTTTGTGGGGAAAACGCAAGAGCATCCAAGAATTCGATTGCTGTAGTCCCAGTTCTTTGATTTCAGATTGGGAAGACAAATGTTGTTTTTGCAGAAGCTACAGCATCTGTGGTGCAGCTTGTGATCATTGATCCTATACTGGCAAAATAGTGATTCCTTATTTATCAAAGGGCAGTTGTTGCTTTTGGTAACCAAATGTTACTATATTTGATTCTGTTCTTATCTACAGAGCTTTTATCTCTGTTTGGAATGTGTCTGTGTTTGGTATTGGGGCCTGCTCCTGCTCCTATTGAAATTGAAGGCAAAAGTCCCATTGTCATCAGTGAGAGCAGGATTGGGCTCTTGTCAAAGAATGAAATGACTGTTTTTCTGTCAAAAATCCATGCTGGCTATTTGGAGAGTATATTTTTAACTACTGTGGAGAAGGTAGAAATGAACAGGATTTGTGTGTGTACCTTTTATACATTGCTTTGAAAATCAACACACAGTGGTTTTCCTTGCTCTTATTTTGATTCTGGTTACCAACGGTACTTTATATCTTTTAAATGTTTGTGTATAATGGGTAATGAATATTCGGTCCTGTGCTCAGATGTGTTGAGCGGACATAGAAAAGCAAATCCCCACGAATTAATTTATTTGTTGATTATGTTTACACGCAGTGTTACTCTACCTCTTTGCGGTGAGGCTTGTACATTTTCTCTTTCATAGGTTTCATGTATGTTGCTGACTTGCACGCAAAACTTCTGTGGATTCAATATGCCACAACTAAGTAGGTAATTTTTTTTATGAAACAGGCCCACCGTGCGCTCAAGCATCAATAATACTATTTCAGTGTAAGCCCCTAGCTATTTAGAAATCCCAGGTAATCATCTTTAAGGAATTCCAAGCATTATGTTCCGATTTAGTTTCAAATTAATAATGTTCAAGAGCTTTAAAAACGTGAGATGGCAAATAGCACTGATCACTGGAATGAAAATGTATGCAGAATGTAATTGGAAGTAAACAGAAGTTCTTTAATTCTGTTTGGGTAATATTTGGACAATATTTGCAAAATATATGCAAAATATATTTACTTAAAGACAAATTGCAGAAGAAATGTTTATTCAAATGTTTTCTTTATTGGCTGCCTTCTATCATTTCATGTCATCTGAGATGGATGTTCATCATACTGCTCTTTCCCCTTATTCATTAATCTGTCATACCAATCAAATGTCTGAAATTATGATTTCATGTGGAACTGATTTACATAGTTCAGGAGAGAATGGTAAAATATGCAGTTTTCTTACTGAAAGTCATTAAAATGCCCTGATTATTAGCATCACAAATAACAGCTCATCTGGGACAATGCAGCTTTGTTTATGGAGACTCTCAACACTGAGCATGAGATTGCTTTCCAAGTTTTTTGTCCCTACTTGAAAAGTCGGCTCAGCCTCAGAATGTTGCTTTGGATTTTTTCTAAGCCATTGCTCTGAGTGTGAATCTAGTCTAGTCCCCGCCTCTACACAGTCCCCACCCCTCAGTTCCATAACCTACATGTGAATATATTAATGAATAAAAATAGACAGAGTTCTGTTCACTCTGATCTATGGGGTTGTTTTGCTTGTGAGTATTTGAATAAAAGGTGGATATTTGATAAGATGTTTGTAAACCTTGAAAGATTCACAACTATTAGCACAAAATCAGATAGGTACTAGAAATAAGGTATTAACTTTTTTGCTGCTGGGACAAATTATACCTTTTAGTCAGGGAACAGAAACAATACCAGTTACTCAACATATGAAACAAGTAGGGAGTAGTCGACCAGTTTGTTGACATCCTATAGTCTGAAACCTTGGGTAAATAAATCCAAATAAATAAATTCAAGGATAAGATTGTGAACAGTTTGCTAAGAGATAGTATGGGTAAATTTTAGGACGTGTAAGTCTTTACAGAATCAGGACCTAAATTTCAAACCAGTTTAATGAATTGTAAATAGCCTCTGTTAGGAAAGGCAGGAACAGCACATTAATAGATTTTTGGAATGAACTCCCCGTTTCACAAGCTTTTTATTAAAAAGGTAAACTCTAAGGGATGCTCTGCCAAGTCAATGGACTCTTTTAAATTGAAAACAAAATAGGATTTCACAGTGTTTTTTTGAATCTGGTTTAAAAGTAGAAACAGAATTCTTGGCGATTTTGTATTGCACTGTAAAGTATTCGGAATGACACCCATGAAGGTTTATCTCTTTATAGAACCATATGTGTACTCTAAAAAAGCTCATTAAAATATAGTATCTTAAATTATGGGACTATGAAGCCACTTTTAATAATTGCATTGGGTTTTAAACTCTCCAGGATTTGAGGTGATGGGGACTGATGTTTCCATTTTGAGAGGATTTGTGAAGCATCTTGTTTAGAAATAACTCAAGAGTTTCTTCCTTTGTTGTCTCTTTCCTCCTAACAGGATCTCAGTTTACAAACTGTGAATCAAAACAAGCGAGTGGATATTATTTTGGAATCTTTTGAGTGTCGATCTGAAGCAGTTTGTCTTTTACTTCACAAGAAACCAAGTTTTAGAAAACAAAGCCGAAGCGATGAAGAAGGCTATTTGTCCTAAAACTTATGAAAAGGAGGGGGAGGGAGTGCTGGGACCCATCTTTATAACAACAATCAGCCTTTGTAAGGTTTCATTCCAGGCTAATGGCTGGTGAAATTGTTCTGGGTAGTTAAAATGAAATGAAATGAATTAAAGAACATGAAGGAGAGCAAGCAGAATGGTTTATTGCTTTTCTTTGAAGGCACAATAGCTATACTCTGTCTCTTTTTGTTACTCATATCTATGTGGTGGATATTTAAAGTCAGGGTTTTGAATAGCATGATGGCTAAATGAGGGCTATAAATCTAGAGCTGTGGTGCAAAATTCCAGTGCTAGCAAGTACTAAAACACAATGCAAAGAGACTGGGGCCTAAAATTGTTTTTAACTGATGAATATGCAGAGATTAAAAGAAGAAAGCATTTGCCATCCCTCCCCCAAACCGCAAACATGTTATGAATAGAAAATAATAATGACCAATTTTAAGAAAAATAAAAAATATTTAACATGCATTATTGCTTTTCACTTCATGGTGAAATTATATCAATATTTTCCTTAAAGTGTGCAATATTCTTATTTTGAACGTAACCAAAAGGGGGACTGTAAGTAGTTGAATATTTCTACCTTTGGGAAATGTTGAGAAGTTAATGTATAGAATGTAATGGGCCTGAAAAAAACCTAGAACTTTACCTAAGACAAAACTTATTTTTAAAAACATGTTAGCTTGTTGATAGCAATACAAAAATTTCCCCAAATGTGATAAGACAGTTTCAGAAGCACCTGGTTTTAAAGTGTTGTTACACAGCTGATAAAATAAGTGTCATATCAGGTTGGGGTCACATTTGTCTAAGAAAAACTAACAAGAGGATTTCTTTTGTCAACACAGGAGATGAGCAGTATGATAAGGGCAAATTATACTCTCTGATCTACCCCTGTTATAGAAGTGACTGGAGATTAAAGCCTCAGTCTGGAATTTCATTACTTTTATACATTTTTCATGTAAGACAGTCTGTGCAAAAAAAAAAAAAAGCGCTAGCGAAGAAGGGTCAGAATTTTTCATGAAATTACCAGGTTGTTTTTGACTGAGAATGTGTGTGTACTTTGATAAGTATATTTAGGACGATAGGGGATGGAAGCATTATGTATATCTATGTAGGCCTTGGTTTGTGTGAGGGTGAGTATGTGTGATTTCGGTATTTTGTTCTATTTATACTAAAGATTTGTGTTTAACCCTGTTCCCCAAAGAAATAGTATTTGAATTAAAAAAGTCAAAAGGAATAACCAATATAAAAACTAAAATTTGATTATTTTAAGAGAGACTGTTGTCTGACTGGGGTTATGAAAAAACTAAGTTCTTTAGAGACAAATTTCATACTGACATAGTCCATTAACACAAAGTGGGAGTTTTGCATGAGTAAGGACTGTAGAATTTGGCCCAAATTATTCAGATAAATGTGTACGAGTAGTAGTAGCTACACTGCTAGTTAATTAGCAAAGCCAAGAGAGAAAGTGTACTTTTTTATTTTGGCAGTATGGAGGGCAATACTCCTTTCTTTATTTGCTTTGGTACTTGAGCATTTCCAGTTGCTAGTGGCGTTTTTCCCCTGATCCACATTTCCTATTAAATGCTGAAATATTTTTCCTCAAAATTAATCCCCGCACCTTTAGTTTCTCCAGTGATGATACATAGTTTTAGGTTCCTGGAATAAAAGCATGCTCTCTAATTTCCAATCTAGGTTTTACTATTTTAGTGTCATTGCACAAATTTAGGATTTCACTTCATGGGACAAATTATACAGATCTTATATGACTGCAAAAGAGGGAAAAAGACGTAAGAAATCTGGCCGTTTTTGCCCGTGTAAGTGCTGAAAAAAACGTGGTCTTCCTGCCACTCAAATTGCAAGGACTAGTTAGAAGTAATGTCCAATCACTTCTGGCACTTCCTCTGCAAAGTCAGCATAAGGAGGGCAAAGCTGGATAGGTTCAGAGGAGGCAGCACACCGCATCATCTTGCCCATTGATGGCACCCTGTGTCTCTGAAGATTTATTGATCTGAAGTGGTACTGAGTAAATATTTTCCTTGAGGGATAATTCATTTTAAAGGTAACTGAAATAGGAAGTAAATGAATCGGTTACTGTACACACCAGGAACGTCTTAATCAGAAATAACTGGAAATCTCTTCATTATCATCATAAATATCAATAGTGTAGCAGTTTTTCCTTTTTTTGTGCTCATTCCAAAGAAAAGATTAAGTTCAGGAAGAATTTTTTTAACCTCATATATAGCAATTAAAATTCAATAAACTAGTCCAGCCAATGATGCTGCTTTAATCTGTGTACATTATCTGATTTACCTAGGCATCAGTAAATAGTAAAAATTTGCAAACACTTCACATGATTATTTTCAGATAGTCTTCCCTCACTGTATGTAGCAACAATAAATATGCTTTATGCCACCTAGAATCTTGGTGTTTGTAAAGTGCACTGAGATCCTCAGAAGATGCTGCATAATGATCAAATGTCCATTGAAATCAATAGGTGTTTTTCCATTTATTTTAATACACTTCAGATCAGATCCTTAATGCAGAAACTTTATTAATAATTCCACTTATGGGATTCCTTGAACTGATAAAAGTTTCTAATTGCTGATTTTTATAATTGGGATGCTGAAGAATATGTGCAAATTGGCAGCATTCAGAATGCATCTTCAGTTTGCTAAAGAATGACGATTTTTATCTTTTTGGTTAAAATAAAAAAACATTATTATAAGTTATGTTCTTTAAATGATCTTGTGAGTTGTGGTGAATACTGCTTTCGAGTGACCTGGCTAATGCTAATCATACCAACTCCTATGCCTTTCAGCTTCATTAAAGAATAACTATAACTGTATAAACAGAAATGTGTTTTTAGTATGTGCATTTTTACAAAATTGAAATCACTTTGTGTGACTTTTCACGACACTCTTTGAGGGAGGGAGGCTCTCCTGTTTTCTTGTCATAGCTATATTAGTATGTTCTTCTACTGGATTTGGGAATTGGATAACTCCCACTACATTGTTTAGCTTTGAAATTGCTATCAGATGTAAGATCCATCTTAGAAGAGAACCTGTTCCAGGGGGCCAGAACTGTTGTCTCTTTTTTTTCCTTTCCTAAATGAGGAAATTCAGCGAAGTTAATATGCAAAACAGTATTTCTTTGCAGATATCGGACCATCAGTATGAAATGTCGGAGTGAGTGACACCAAAATGAGTGAATGAATGAATGAGTGCCTAGTGGATAGGAAGAAGCCTGCTACTGTACTATGTTGACTGCCAGACTGGATATTATAATTTTATTCCCTTCTTTGGAGAACTTTAGATGTCAAAAATAATGTAAGTTACTAACCAGGCTTTTCTAATGTAAAATGATGAATGTCCATCATGGCTAAACAAAAGCTTTTTATGGTTATAGAACCTGCTTTTAAATTTTGAAAATATACTATATATGTGTCTGTGACAATATTTATAATGTTGCTAAAAAGATACATTTATTAAAGGACTGCAACAACATTTACATAATGAAAATGCTACATTTGGGTTGTGTTTACTCTGATAAAATTGCTCACCGCTTCACTCTGATTGTATCTGTACTTAGATAAAAGAGCAGTCCAGATATAATAATAGTTTTTAGGGCATAATGAATGAGTGGCCCTTTCTGTGCACAATATGAGCTTCAAATTAGTCAAAACATAAGATGTTTTCTACTTTTTAATATTCACCAAATGTTTTCTTTGCTGAATTCTGTTGACTTGGTTAGGTAACTGAGTTTTATATTGGAAATGAATAAAGAGACTTTTAAAAATAATTATTAACCTTGTTCTTTAAACAAAACTAGCAAATGTAAATCCTGATAAGATGACAGGAGTGCTGTAGTGGGTGTATATTTATGAGGATTAGCTGTGACTTTGGAAGGTTGTGACACATACTAAAAAAGTGATGCAACTAGAAAAGCTGCTGCCTGCCTTGGATTTCTATTCCCTCCAAGTTGCCTCGTTATCCGCCAGTGGTATTCACTGCATAGGTCTCATTGCACTGTCACAGAACACCTGGTGGTGGAAAACAGATGCCATCTTTACTGTTTTGTGCTTTGTGGTGAAACATATAGTCTTATATAGTCTAACTAATAATAATTCAGAGCTTTCAACAGAATAGGACAACATCTGGTGCTTTTTCCTGCTAACTGAAGACAAATATTTGAAAAATATGGAAGTAGTAGACTTTCTACTCTTCACTTATTCCGTTTTCCTCCATTTACTTTGCATTTTGTTTCATAGCTGTCCTTTGTTCAAAAGCAAAGAAGACTGGGATATTGACCTTAAACTTTCCTGCAGTATATCGTGAACATTGCTATACTAGCTATCATGTAATAGTTCTTGATCTCTGTTCATCTGGGTTGCATTTAAACCAGCAATCTAGAGGTGAAGGGCTCCATATTCTACCACCAATTTCTTGAACCATCCATTTCTCCCAAATAGCTCATAGTTTGTTTATTTTCATTCTACAAATGCTCTCAGAATCCTCCTAAATTACTCTTGCAGTTCCTCACCATATTTTGCAAGGGTTAAAAGGTCATAGTAAAGGAAACTAGAATACGTTGGTTTGTATTAACGTATTTTGAGACTACAGTTAATGTTACTGATGAAATTCTGCAATATATTAATGCAATGAATTCACAGTAATTTAACGCTGAATAAAGAGCTTATAATATTGATCTTTCTGGGTTATTACATCTGCTTTTAAAGGTAAATGAAGCATTAACACCTGAAACTGCAGCATTGATCATCACATTGTCACTGTAAAAGCCTTACTGCTGTCAGTTTACTTCTGAGATGATATAAAGCGCAGCCTACCTTTAAATCAGGTGATTAACTTGCTTATCTTTAGTGAAGCTGTAAAGTAGAGTCTCCCTGTAGTTTGAACAAAGGGCAGGTTTGACAAATACAGTTATGACCATCCTGTGGGAGCTTCCTTCAAGATAATGACATTTGTTTTCTAAATGCTCTTTATGTTCCCATGATATTAAATGCTCATGCATGGTCTTAGAATTCTCATGCATGATCTTAGAATTTGTTTGTGTAAATAAAAGCACTTTCAAAACATACATTTATGGGCTATTATTTTTGTGGGGGCAGTATTTTTTTTTAATATATCAAATACTGTAGAAATGGGATCTAAATTATTTTCAGTGATGACTAGAAAAATATTTTGAATTCCAAATAATAGGGGGGTTCTTGGTTAATGAAAAGCAAAAGTGACTAGTGATTTTGGGTGCCCATCTTTGCACCATTAAGGCACAGAGTTTTTCAGAGAGACCTTCTGGTGTCTCTTGTTGGGTGCCTAAAATCACTAATTGCTTGTGAAAATCTTTTCTGTAGCCTATTCATTTACTGTAGTTAGTCTTCTTTTTAGAAGTTTAAAATAATTATTTGAATGAAGTTGAATCTACAGAATCTTTTTTGGACTCTTCTCTATGTTTCTCTTGATTAATAATTTCCCCTTTTTATTGTTGAAATCAGTATGTATTGCTTTTTTTTATAAATTGACTGCCAGATTTTTGATAAAATACAAGAATTTATTTCTAAAAGGCCTTCATAAAGGCCTTGTGAGATTCAAATTTAAAATCTCAATAGCCATAAAAAATAGAGGTCCAAACCAATTTTGACAGAAGAGGTAAATAATGGATTTTTATGGCTTTTTGTTCAGGAATGCTAAGGGACCTGTCTATAAAAACGTGACTCACCAAGGAATCTGCTGCTCGAATCTGCTGCTCACCTCTGCATGTTTTTTTGTTTTTTGTTTGGTCTTGTCCTGAATCTGTGTTTTCTTAGTTTGATTTTTCTAAATACATGGATTTTGAATTCAAGACCCTTTGGCAGGGGAAAAAAAGGAATAGGAAATGATTACTGTGGGCATAATTTATGTAGAACTGTAATTGTACCTGGTGCTGTCCGGAGCACCTTAGAAAACAAGGTTCGCTCTTGAAGCCTAAGTTGGACAACTGCTATACACAGGACCTGAATTAAGATACAGGAAGGTCAGCAGGTGAGATCAGTGAAGGAAGGTTTCATGGAAGATGTTAGTCTTGAGGCAGGGTTTGAAGGTGGACAGAGAGCACAGCTGACACATTTAAAGTAACTGGCTTATGTGCAGTATGTGCAATGGCAGGAAAATGGGGCAGAACCTGCCTTTGGCTATTTTTGGGCTAAAATTATGCAAGGTACTGAGTACCTTCTACTCCCACGGAGGCTTGTGGTAGTTCTCAGCAACCTAAAGAATTGGATCCTATGGTGATAACTGTTTTTGAATCTGAGAAGGTAATAAAGAAAGTAACAAGGTTGTTTTTTCTTTGTTTAGATTTTGTTTTTTGCCTTTAAGCAGTTTAGCATAAGCAATAAAGAAAGCTCATGTTAGTGGCTAATCAAAATCACAAACCAAAACAAAAGTAATAGCTAAATATAAATTAGTCCTGCAGAAAAAGATACTCCCAAACTAGCTGTGGTCACATACATCAAATTTATTTTATTAACTATCCCATTTTCTCAGTCCACTGTGTTAGTACAGTGGTGGTGAAGCCTTCATCCTTATTACTTTTAATAAAAACTAAAGAAACTAATCAAAAGGAAAATAAACGCAGTATAAGATGTATTGCTGAGCACATGTTGTTACAATCAAATACATATGTTAAAAATAAACCCAGTGAAAGTACATTTTAACAGTTTTTAAAAAGAACTGCAAAGCTTGCTGAGATAAAGGTGAAAAATATGTGTGTGGGTAGATGCTGCTGTTAGCCCCCCTGTGGGGGCTGACAGATCAGTCCAGGAGTGGCATCAGGGCAAGGAGGCATCAACTTCAGTAATGGAGAGATGTCTGGTGGAAAGATTGCTCTATCACAGTGATGTGTTCCTAGCAAGTTATAAATCTAAGATTGTTCTTTCCTGCCACAGAGATGAGCAGCTCTTTCTCCTTTCTAGAATGAAATGTTGGACAGAGACAAGGAGCAGAGATGAAAACAAAAAAATGAGGAAAGTTATTTTTTTAACATAAATCTTCTTTGGAAACAGTATCAGACCCATTAGTGATTTGAAAAACAGCACTCTGCCAGTCTTCACATAAACAAGTCTTTTTATGACGTCCTCTCCTCCCCCACCCTCTCCCTAGTATTTTATTTTTAATTCACATACAATATGCTCTGGATTTGAGCACTGAAAGGGTGATCCAAGGTAATGACAAGCAGGCGGTTGTTGTCCACTTATCCTGGCAACAATGAAAGGTGGAGGGAGTAAATCTTGTTTGTTGTGTAAAGTTGTAATAAAGCTGCGTGACCATACCTAATGCATATGCCTATCCTGCTATGCACAATGGGTGTCAAATACTATCAAAGTCTGAAGCAGATACAGGAGAGTGGGTCGCTCTCCTAAGATGATACTGCCATGATTGCTGGCCAGGGACCTCTGTTTAGGCATGCTTTTGGTCTGTCTGTTTTGCCTATGAAAGACATCAGGATTAGCCTGTGTGTAGCAGGCAACACCCATGAAATTTGGCTGTAAGCAGAAGTAAGCTTTTCCCTGCTCTCTCCTGTGTCTTCCAATTCTGCACCCTCCTTAATTTATATTATCCCATATGATGTGAGGAACTGTGTGCAGCTGCTCACTTCAGATCTGCTGGAATTTGTTTTGAACAGGTGGAACTTTGAAACTAAGGGAAATACATTACTTATGGAGTCTTGAAACATAGCTCATGACCACCCTCTCCCGGTATCTGAAAACTGGGGACAAAGTTGATGAACAGCCTGGTTTTTATGCTAATGTACTCAAACTTGTATTTTTCTCAGTAAATAGAAGGATACAAGAGCAATCAAGTATTGTGATTACATTCATTTACCTTTTGGTGAAAACACTCTTATGTACACATTGGTTCAATGTGGGTGGCTTGTCATAATGGCCATCATGTTCACGAAGTTTGAATGCCCATGCTTGATACTTTCTGTAACTCATAAGGGAAATTCAGGGTACCTTTAGTAAGCGGGTTCTTAACAGACTTTTCACATCATATCACAGCCTCACAATAAGTAACCAAAATATGAGAGATCACTTTCACAGTTTATGTAAAATGCTACCTCTTCTGGTAAACATCATAAATTGAACAATTGCGTTATGACTGTTTCAATATAATTAAAAGCTTTTCTCTCTTTTTTTTTTTGAAAAAAAATCCTTTTGTTTCTATTACTATTTTTATATACACTTCTAGAAGCTGCAGGGTTTCTCTCCCTCTATCTCCATCCTTTTCATTGCTTTTCTCCTATGATTTTCTGTAATTCTCTGTGCTCTGTTTCATATTCTTACCCTGTTACTCTTTTCCCCCTTTTCAATAATTTTATTTTTTGCTGTTATTTGTATTTCATCTCCTGCATGCTTATCATCATTCCTCTGGCATGATTTTTCTCTAGTAAAACTTCTCTTGTTTGCTCTCTATTATTTTAAATATTTGTGTTTTGATACGATCTAGAGACCCTAATTGGGGCCCACTGTGCGAGGCACTGTACAGCTCTCCTTTCCCAAAAAGATGGTTTCTACTCTAAGTTTTTTCTGTAGTTTCTTTCACACTCCTGCAAAGCTCAGACTAAAATATGCTGCAGTCCCTAATGCCCATTGTTCTGAATTTTCTCCCTTCACAAAAGCAACCAAGAAGGAAAGATAAGAAACCTAGATAGATTGGGAGCACTGAAATTGAATAATTTATTTTGCTTGCTCATTTACTAGTTTGGAACACTGTAGAGGACCTGACCCACAGAGATAAAGAAGTATGAGGGTAGCAAGGCAATTTTACTCAGACAATTCAGCACTTCTGGTGGGTGGTCAAACAAGCAAGCACCATGAAAAGTGCCAGAACTAAAAAAAAAAAAAAAAAAAAAAAAAAAAAAAAGTTAATATGCTAGGATATGAAACAGCTATATATAAAGAGTGGAACCACAGAATTTGAAAATTAATGTAAAATTTTTGTACCCCTAGTATGCTGGACTGTCCACTGATTGAATAGATTTTCTTTTTTACATATAAAATTATCCAAGTTCACCAGGTCCACAAGCTTAAGTTACACTTATTATTAATAATAATAATTAATAAAAGCCTCTGTCATCCCAGAATCTAAAAGTATTTTGTAAATGTTAATCCTTGCAAAATCCCTGTGAAGTAGGTGGTATTGAGTCCATTTCAAAGATAAGGAAACTGAGATATGAGTGATTTGATGGCCAAATTTTAAAACTGGGCTCTGATTTTTTGTGCCTTCAGGGTTGGCAGCAGAAATATAAATACGTAGGGCCTGATTTTCAAAGGGTCAAAGCACCTACAGTTTGCAATGAAGTCAAACTAAAAAAGCGTTCAGCTGCCCAGAGTCACAAAAAATTAATATCAAACTAAGGAATGGAAGTTGTGAGTCTTTTTGCTTTTAATTCCCCACTTTAACTACCAGATAATACTTTCTCCCAGTTCATGTAATTTAAAGGGGGATATTCTGCCCTGAATACTTTCTGAGGAGAAGGCATTAAAAGATGTCTCAATGGAGTTGTTCCTCTGCTTGGCTTCCTTTTTCACTTTCTTTGATTCTGAGGAAGATATCACGCTGAAGTGCTGCTCTACTATTTTACAGTCTTTAATGCGTCAGACAGTCAAATGCACTTACAAGTCTGTCCTTGATCAGGCTCACCTTCCTTCTACTTTAAAAAAAAAAAAGAAAAGAAAAAAAAAGCATCTAGAATGAAACCACAATACAGTTGTCTTGTAAATCTTGTCTTTTTTCTGTAGCTCTGTTGTGTCTTGTATTCCCAAACTATAGCTAATCGTATTCATTTGAATAATATTACATATGCCTTTTGAAAAAGATTTGTGAATATTTTGCAAGTCATGCTTGAGTTTTGCCCATGTATTTGTTATTCATAAACCATCAAACAGTTTGAACAAATTTTCAAAGTTTGCGTTATTTGCACTGTGTGCACTTTGTTTGCTAGTCACCCTTAGTTGTTTCATTAATGGTGTGTGAATACTTTAAACCACATGATATTATTTTTGCTCCTTAATATGATGAATGAAACTTCTGGAAGAGGAGAATAGCAGATAACTAAGTGAATAAGAAGTAGTGAGTGGTAAATAGCAAATTTCTAGTGTGAATTTTCAGAATACCATTTTGTGCCAAAATTAATCTAACTTCTGAGATTCACAAATAAGGAGTGGCTTTCCAGACTCTTCGTTGGTAAAAAAAATAAGATGACCTCATAACTATCAGTAAAACAGAGTTAGCCTGTATATATTCACAAATATATTTGCAAATCTATGTTTTCTCTTTATTTGAACTCTACGTTTTCCACCATCTTGGAAGGTTTTTCCATGCTTGTTCTTCATCCTAAGCTTTTTAAATGTAGTCAGCTTCATAGTGAAGTATGATCCTTTCATAGAAATGATTGAAAGCTTATACAATTTAAGGGACTTATTGACCTGATATGATTGGCAAGAGGAATAGTTTGCTGTAAGAGCAGTTAAAGGTATCATGGTCTGGTACACAGAACACCAGACTAGGAGTCAAGGCACGTGGGTCCAATTGCTTACTCTGCTGTTGACCTGCTTTGTGACCTTAGGCAAGTCACTTAATCTCTTTTGTGCCTCAGATTTTCCATCTGTGAATTGGGGATTCAAGTACTTTGAGATTCTCAGGTGAAAAGTCCTGTATGTAAGAGGTCTGTGAGCAGGGGACAACTAAAGTGAATTTATACTGTTACAAAGTGAAACATGCTACCTCTTTATTGCTGGCTCAAAAACCCCCAAAACAAACAAAAACAAAAAACCCCCATAAGATTGTCTAAACTTTGTTCTCAAGCTTGACTATTCCTAGGATCTCCTACCTGTTCCTGCTTAGAAAGGAACTCTCGACATGCCCTATATTATAATGGAATTATAAACAGTTGTCACAATGAGTCTGTAGAATTTACTTAGTTGATTCTTGCATGGGATAGATTTATAACTGCAAAATGAACCCTAAGTAAATATTAGCAGGACAAATCAAAACTGATTTATAATAAATAATAAGATAGTGCCTTCTTAACAAATGTTACAAAACTGCAAAAAACTACAAAGTTCTACAAACTCGTGACAAAAAACAACAGCACATAACTCAGTCTAAACTCTCTCTTCAAACTTGACCCATTCCTAGGATCTCCTGCCTGTTTCTGCTTAGAAAACACTTTTATTATAGTAGAATTATAAACCATGAGTCACAATAAATGACACCTGTAACAAAATACTTATTATTAATTATAAAATCAGTTTTGGTTTGTCTGCTAAGATTTACTTAAGATTAATTTTTCAGTTATGAATCTGTTCTATGCCGTCAGCCACTATGTGCATGGACTTCAAGTATGATAAGGGTCTTTAACTGTATAGCTAGTTAGCATTATATATTATTTGCATATGTGCTACTATATATATTTGTCACAAGGTAAAAATCCTGCTTAATCATTGGCTATACATAGTCATACTATGCTTGGTAATTTCCATTATTTACCTGCCGAAAGTGAGTAATATGGCGGTCTGAAGGAATGTGAGCCAACCAGGTTTGATGAGCAATACATTCTTTTTTATTGTCTATAATAAATTCAATGAAAAATGTTCTTCAGGTAAATAAGATTTGAGTTGTTTTCTTCTTCTGGAGCTCAGACTTTAAAATGCTAACTTACATATATTTTTTTTATTATTTTAACAAAATTGTTACCATGTGTGGCAGGGCAAGGGTAAAAACCCTGAGAATGCCCTGCCCCTGCAGGCTAAACCCTGCCTTCTGGCAGAAGGGCCAGGAGAGAGAGCGGAGAGTAGCCTGCAAGGAGCCCAGCTGAGAGCCCTAATGAGGGCTAGCTCGGAGCACCAAACAGGACTGCGTGGGCACAGCTGGGGCGGTAAGCAGTGAGGGCTAGAAAAGCCCTGGGCTCTAGTCAGTGGGAGGCTAGCCAGGAGAGGACTAGGAGACTGTTGCTCTGTTCCCTCACAGGGGCAGGGAGCCTCAAGGGGTCTGGAGACCCTGCAACTGGAATCAGAGGGTAACTGTTGGGGATGTGGGGAGCACTTTGCCTTCCCCAGAAGCACCAAATGGACACTGTAAATAAAGACATTGGGAAACACCAAAAAAAAGGGTGTGAAAGCCTTTATTTTGGGACTGCAGAATACAGGGCACAGGGAGCAGCCTATGTGGACCCTGTGACACCATGATTTTTAAAGACATTATTATCTCTCCAAAATAAATGTAGATCTGTTCTTCATCTTGGACAATATTTACCTCTTTGTTCAATTAATTTTGATACTCACCTCAATGGAAATGAATGGACAAAGTTCTTTCAGAAACATCAGTATAAATGTGGAGAAATGAATGAAGTTACTCCAGAATGAAGTCACTGGTGTAGCTGAAAAGGACTCAGTCCAATATTTTCTTATAAACCTGAAGAGATTTTGAAAATGAAGAGGAGTCAGTCAGTGCCCTCCCCATTATTGAGAATGTTTGGAAGGGAGAGTGGCAGAGAGCAAGGCCAGAGCAAGGCCTTCATATACTGGCTAGGGTTCAGGAGTAGCATGGTGGCATGTACCCTACTCTATACTTACTGACATGATGTAGAAATAGTCAATATTGCCACCCCCCCAGTAGTCAAAAATCATGAATCAGACCCTCCAAAACATGCAATTAGATTAAAAATAATGAGCTTTTATAAATAGTAATTTTGAGATTCTTTTAATTTGTCTTCTGGTATCTAACCTTTAGGGAGTACTCATTTCAGTTTTCAAGGTTTTCTCCGCAACCATGAGAGCTGGAAGCTTTTTGATTTATGAAAGCTGAACTTCTTAGGAAGTCTCTTGATTCTAGCAATTGAGGATTTCAGAAAAAACCCTAACTGCAGTGAGACTACCGATAGAATCACAAGACTTGGGAACAGTGACAAGGTCCTCAGTTCTCCGGAGACAGTATACCTTCCTTTGCTCCCCCTGCAGATAAAATACTTTTCTCCATGTATCTTCCTCACCAGAATTCCACCTTCTGTGAGCCACAGTTTAGTCCACCATGTATGTGTGTGTGTGCGCGCTATAAAATGTATTTCTTCCTGCCACTCTCATATAATTTCATATAATTTGTCATTTGTAGAACAAAATTAAACTTCTGAAAAGATTTATGTGGGCTGGTGTAGCTCAGGTACCTTTCAAAATGCTTAGGAATGCCTCTAACTTATTAGGGAGAAGAAGTCTTTGAAATATATAGTGGTGAAATTGCAGATTTTATTTTAAGAGGAGGGAATTGTATTTAATTCTGTTCATATCAGAGTTTCGTCTAATATTATTTTCGCTGCCCTATTGAGAGGGATTTTGTCTAGACCGTGTAAAGGTTTTATTTTCACTTAACCTTGCGTTTGTGGAGTCCTTTTCCTTTTAAAAGACATATTAAAGGGAACATTTCAAACTAGGGATGGACATGAGAAGCAAGTGTAAAA
Organism: Dermatemys mawii; assembly: GCA_007922305.1. Taxonomy (NCBI): domain Eukaryota; kingdom Metazoa; phylum Chordata; order Testudines; family Dermatemydidae; genus Dermatemys; species Dermatemys mawii. The sequence continues at coordinate 11,911,764 of ML677377.1, read as the reverse complement.
ACGGAATGTTTAAAGATATGAATAAATGGAAACAGATTTGTCTGTCAAAAGTTAAATAGAAGTATTGTTTGATTAATATCAAAATCTAATCTAAAATAGTTTTAGCCATTTCATACAGGTGACATCTGCGCTTAAATATAATTTTCTCTCCCTGTTCTGGCATGACTGTTAATTACTTACTCAATGTAGTTCAACATTTAGTTAATAAATATGTCAAGCTTTTACCATGGTGTTCTTTTTGCAGAGTTGTGAATTTGCAATTAGTTTTAGATTTACAACATGGTGACAGACAGTGCTGTATAAATAGAGGTTAAACACACAATTTACATATTAATTTCATGATTCATTTATTCAATGATTTATGTGGATATAGATTGTATTTAATCTCTTTGCTGTAGTTGTTTCAGGCATGACGAGCAGAATCACTATACTGGCAGAGAAGTAATGATGTCTATATTGAACTACAGAAAGCTAAGAGGAAAAATAAGAAAGATTTGGAAACATAATGATTCATTAACCTTAATACTTTGTAAGGGGCTAGTGAAAAGCAATAATGGATTTTTAAATGGGCCACATATAAACGCTATCAGAAGTCTGATACTCTGTATTTTCTCTGTGATAATGCATATTAGCATTAGATAAGTGTGTGCCAAATCCTGTTTCCCTTGAAATCAGTAAATTGTTTGCCATTTACTTTGGCCCACTAGTCTGTGTGTGTGTGTGTGTGTGTGTGTGTGTGTGCCATTACAGGATTGGGGCCTAAGGACTCAAACCTGCAAACACTTAAGCATGTGCTTTACTTTAAATACAAGATTAGATCTATGAAGCCAATAAATCTACTCCTTAAAGTTAATAACATGCATAAGTGTAGGTGGGATCTGGGCCTCAATTTGTAAAAATGCAGAGGCATAAAATAAAATAATTTGTCATTCTAAAAATGAATTTTTGGGTTTGTTTTTAATAGTGTATGTTTATTCTTCATTGTTTTTATATTCAGATTCCCCCTCTTCTTTAAAAAGTCCTATATAGATATTTTGATCCATTATTTTGATCTTATTTCTTTCCCTTATTGAAGGAAATGAAAGTAACCACAAATGAGATGAAAAGTAAAGAAATTCCCCCACTATCTAGAAGTGTGTGTGTGTGTGTGAAATATATAAAATGAGATAGAGAAAACACTTTGAGTTTTTGTATGGGTAATTAAAAATCTTACATTTATTTCAGAGTACACATTTTTATTTATTATGTTTATTTAGACTGCACTCATTTAATTTCATTTAAAAATGTTTTCAGCCTAAAATCTCTTTCCTTAAAGGTGTCTATCTGAGATATAATAAAGTTCATTAGTCATAGTAAAGATACACCTTTGGCTTAATTTAACAGATTATGGCCTTTAAACTGACTTGATTAGCCTCTAACAAGCAGTTTTTCATTAGCGTTTTGTTCAGTTTACTCAATACATGGAGCTGACCTCTTGAATTTCTTTTGCTGCAATATGTGATTTTTTTTCAATAGCTCTTCACGTTAAGTAAACAGTAAAACTACTGTTTAAGGGACAGACCTTGCAGTTATTCTGTGCTTGGATCTCTTATTGAGGTAAATGAGAGCTCTGCAAGTGAAAAGATGTTAAATATGAGCCTTTGGGGACCATTAATCTATATTTAAGACTGTGGAGTTCATTATCAATTTGCTGCACATGGAATTACTTTTTGGGTTTGATTTTTTAAATAAAGACGTAAGGTACATTGATCTGACATGCCTCTAAATCCAATGCTAAAAATATGAATAATAATATTTGTTTCCTTGCCCTATATTCTGTCAGCTTCAACAGGTCTAAGACACCCGAGAATTACTGTGGTAATGTAGCTGTTTGGAGTCTTTGACTGATTATTTTACATTTACACCTTACCAATATAGCATAAAGTATAATCGTACAGTTGATCAACATTCAAAACTTCCACTGACTTTATTGGGAGAACTATGTGTAAAATGATTGCTGGACTTCCACTTTACTAGTCATTTTAGAGTGTGAATGAAGGACAGTTAACTCAAGAGTTCAGTGATATCCCTTCAGATAAGTAATGATTTAATACAAGACTCCTAGCAAAAAGTAAAGCAAAGCAAACAAATAAATTGGAGCAAATAAAAAGAGATTTTTTAAAAAAGTATCTGATCCAAGGGGAGAAACTGAACCTCACTACTTTCCCTTTAGTCCAGCCAGGTAAATAGCATTTTATAGGTCATTCTTTGAAACAGTAGAAATCATATACATTACCTTCTTAGAAAATGTTCTCAATACACCCTGGCATTTTATGGGCCACAATGTGGCATAATTTTTTAAGGAAAACTCTCCATTGACATCAGTGGCATGACATATGCTTAGATTAATTCTGCAGGTATATTTAGAATTTAAGAACTAATAGTGCTACTTATTGGGGAGAGTACTTAATGGAAGACCTTATTCTTCTCAGATAGCTAGTTGAAATAGTAACTATCCACTCTCACAACTACCTTTAACTGGAACTTTTTAACTTTAGAAATTGAAGGCATATGAAACAAATCCTCTTTCCAGAAATTTTTGTTCTAATATAAACTAATGTAATGTGAGTTGTCTTCTCAGTCAATGAGCAGTGCCATCTAGAGTATACACAGAAGGAATATGCAAAGAATAATCTTTCTTTTCTCACAGTTGAGCCAACTGTGAAAAGTAATCTGAAAGAAAACTTCAAATAATAAAAATAGTGGAATTTTTAAAAAGACTATCAATATTCCTAGATTAAGGGAAGAATCAAATCTCTTCTCTCTGTCTTAAATACACATATCTTCACACTTACCCATTCTTTCTGTGTATGTATGCTAGTTAGTGCTCACGTCACATTGCTGCTTTTTAAACTGAGTTCCTGAATTTTGTTAGTAGACATGCAGAGTTAAAACCTCACTATTAAACCCCTTGAAATTGTAATGTGCTGAATAGCTGACTGTGGGGAGCAGGTGTCAAACAATATTTAAATGACATTCTCAACAAAATAAATATTGAACTGCCCTGTCACTTCGGTGAGAGAATAATCTGCTCAAAAAAAAAAAAAAAATCCCATTCATTGTAAACTGCCTCTGACATTTGTTCTTCAGGAATTATTTGCAGTTTATCTTCTGAGCTAGAGCCTTTTATCAGTACAGCAGTTCATGCAGTGTAAAAAAAATAGTAATTGAGTATTTTATCAAATGCTTCCAACAAAACGGACTTTGCAAGTCGTAAATGAAGATTAAAGCCATTGTTGGCAGGGATGAACAAATTGGAATGATTTATTATCCGAAACATCAATATGTCACTGTTCAGAAATAAAATAAAAAGAAACAAACAACTCCTCTCCCCAAAACGTGCACTTAGTTTCAGCCAAGCAACGGAAGGTAAATACGTGTTTTAATTATTTGTGCTGGAGAAGCTGCTTAAAAAAAAAAGAGAGAAAGCATCATCATAATGGCACAGCTGTTGTGGGACATTATGTGAGGAAAAGAGACAGTAATAAAAGAACTGTGTCAAAGGAAAGCAACTCTGAATGTGTACTTCAGTGCTCCTGATTACAAAAGGAAGATTAAATATTATAAATGGGGCAATTTGGTAAAGTGGATTTACTACTTGTGTTAAACACCTTTTTAAAAGCCAATGCTTTTAAAATGAGTGTTATCTCACTAAAATAGCCTTTAAAAATAATATTGGAGGAATACATTTTGAAAAAGTGTTTTATTTTAACTATTTTAATTCTGGAATATTTAAGAATAAACTAACCATAACAAGAACAAATATTCTTGTTTTGAGAATCTGGATCACTTAGAGAATGCACAACAGAAAAGCCAAGGTTACACTTTGATCAGAGTGTGGGCTTGGATGTTGGTTTTATTTTTTTGTTGTATCTGTTTATAAAAACCGTAAGCTATATAGAGTATATTTACAGACTATTAGATCTAACCAGAGCTGGTGCTAGGCATAAGCAGACTAAGCAATTTCTTAGGGCCCTGAGAAGCTTTTGATAATGATGATGATTTTATCATCATGTGGTGGAAGGACCCCCAAAATATTCCTGCTTGGGGCTCGCAACGGGCTAGCACCAATAATTGTGGCAAAGTTGCTTTCCTTGACATAGTGGTAGCTACCTGTAACATCAGCCGTTGTGGATGCTTGTAAAGTTAAAGACTAAGACCATGTCACTGCAAATCACCAAAGGTGTTTGAATCCTCCAGATTTTTTTAAAAAATCAAGACGCTAATCATTTTTTTTATAAATATTCTGTTTATGGTGAAAAACACTTCATGGATTTCTCATCTGGATGATGCCCTTTATCCACCTAACCTTTTTTTGATCCAAGCATTATTATTATTATTTTTGTTTTCAGGTGTACAAAAATCAAACCTTAAAGAGCCTGGTGGAAAGCTGAAAAATTTCTCTGAACCATTCAGTCCATATTTTTTATAATTCCTAGAGCAGGGACATAAGGATTCTGCATTAATTTGTTATTAATAAAGAAATTGGAATGCAAAGAGGATCGTTGTTATCTGGAAGTTTATCTGATGTGGCTTATTCCTGAGTCAAAGTAGTAATGTGGCACAGGTTTTTTTTGAGGCTCTTGTAACATAAGAGATAAGGACCTCATCCAGCTTCCTCGTTACAGCCCCAGCTGTAAGCAGTTCCACTCTCACTTCTTTTCTCATGACAACGTTCCTCATTCCCTGTTTTTTCTGCTTTTCTGTCTGTGACCTTTCTTATATTGAGCAGTTATGTTTCAGGGAAATAAAGACAACTGTATGAAACGTGCCGGACAAACTTATTTTTTAGGAGATAACTCACTACAGTTTTTTATTCATCACATCCTTCTCGTGTTTATTTCTGGAAATATGGGACAAAGTTTATCCTATAGTAACTTGCTGTGGACCACAGGACACAAGGCACCAAATAAAGGATGAGTAGTCCCTAGGCTGGACTCTTGTATAACCCCCTCACACTTAAAGCTCCATGGTCTCTGATTATTCCTACTTAGAACAAAAGGACATAGCATGAAGTGGAAGTATATGTTTCCTATTGAGGGAAGACAGCTAGAGAGTTCATTCTCTGCTTTGGTTTACTGCCATTGGAACCAGAAGGGACATGGAATTGGGATTATGCCCTGGCTTGTAGCTCATGTGTCTGTTGATGGAGAGGCCCTAGAAAAGAAAGGCGCAATATGGCTATCTAAGTTACAAGAGTGTAAGACACCTTCTGAAAAAAAAATCTTCATTTATTACTCTAATAGTAATTTCCCAGTCAACAATCCTGAGGTCTCAGAGGTTTATATTTTAAAGCAAGGAATAAGTCGAATGTGCTGATCAGTTCTTTCTTAGGGTTGAACAAAAATTTCATAACAGCCTGAAACAAGGCAAAACTTACTTAGTTTCTGCCAGTGAGTGACACAGGCCAAGCTTCTTGTGAACTTTTTGCAAAATAATGTTTCTGTTTCTTGAGTTCTGAGACAGCAAAAATGAAGAGATTAGGGGAGTGTTCACCTGACAACAGTAATTTTTGTTCCTAAGGTTTCATTAACAATGTCAGAACTCATTGTTTTTTAACAGATTTGACCATCCTTAATAATGAAAACAAACAAATCCCAAAACAAAACACTATAGCAAATAAAGGAAAAAGAAACACCATGACTATATGATACTGAATAGAAGCACAATTGTCTATAAATAGAAAGTTTATCAAAGTTTTCCATGAGCGTCATTGTGCTTTTGATTGTTAGAATATGTATGTTGGTATTATGTGGGAAATGTGGGATCCCAGAAATAGAATTGTAAAGGGTACAAAGTGTATTGTTTTTGTCTTTCGTAATAAAAAAATTGTGCTTCATTTAATTCACAAAACAGCTCTTAGCAAGTTAGGTGTCATGTTCTCTGTTATGTTAACATGCAGAAAGTGAACAATATATGGGTAGATGAATGAAGTATTTATCTGAACTTTTCAAGAGAGGGTTTAGTGAAGCCATTAAAAAGCAAGCATGCACTGTACTATGGGACTCTTATGGTTATGGTAACATAACTTGAGCTTTATATTAAATGTTTGTTACCATTATCAAAGAAGATGTGAACTCATGTACTGTCCAAATCAGGGGTCAGCAACCTTTCAAAAGTGTTGTGCCAAGTCTTCAATTATTCGCTCTAATTTAAGGTTTCGCGTGCCAGTAATACATTTTAACATTTTTAGAAGGTCTCTTTCTATAAGTCTATAATATATAACTAAACTATTGTTGTATGCAGAGTAAATAAGATTTTAAAAATGTTTAAGAAGCTTCATTTAAAATTAAATTAAAATGAAGAACCCTCCAGAGCAGTGTCCAGGACCGGGACAGTGGGAGTGCCACTGAAAATCAGCTTTGTGCTGCCCTCAGCACCCATGCCAAAGGTTGCCTACCCCTGGTCTAAATAATGCCACCTGCAAAGTCATGACATGTAGTGCACACTGTCAGTACTGAATATACAGGTGTTTTAATAACTAGGAGTTCCATCCATTGATTACTTGCAGGAGCCCCTAATGTGGTTTGTTTCTGTTTAGGGGCTCAGTATATAGAATTTTTGTTTCTTAGCATCTGCCAGTTGAAAACTATCACTTTATTGGTTGGAAAAGTGTAAAGGCCTCATTCCTCCTCTCACTAAAGTCAAGTGAAACTCTCACTGACTTCAGTGGTGCAGGATCAGGCCTTAATTAGGATAACTTGGCTGATTAAACATGGATATATTTATTTGTTTTCCTTATCCTGAAAACACTGTTGTTCATTATTTAAGTTGCCCTGGGTGTATGTGTGTGTTTCACCATGAATATATTTAGGCAACAGACTCATGGCTGATCTACACAGAGTTTTTGTACCAATTTAACTAAATATGGATGTGGATGCAGCTATACCCACATAAAGTATCTATATTGATGTGGCTCATGTTGGTAAACAAAGTGACGTATTATATATTACACGTTTAGGTGATGTAATGAAAGTGACATTATAGTCTTGTAACCAGTTGCTGTGCCTTTAAAAGCATAAGATTCCTGTTACTGGATTTCTGCCATTTTAAGGTCAGGCATTCTGAACAGAGCTGGTAAAAAATATCTTCAGAAGAGCTTAACTGAAAATTGGGGTTTTAGCTAGCTACATTTTTTTTTTTGTGAAAGGTCTGTATGTTCTGTGGAAAATTTCAATTAAGTTGAAAAACTAAAAGCCCGAAAAAAGGTATTTTGATTCTGATATGCCACTGCAGTGTGTTGTGTGAGGAGTTGTTCTTGTGCCTCATGATCCTGTTCTCCTTTGGGCTGGGACTCCTGCTGGCCTACATCTCTGAATAATCTGCCATGATACACGGTGTGCTCTCATTGAGACAAGAACATGGAGCATCATTGAAGATGTAGTCCAGCCAAGGACTTTGTCCTATAGAGGAGAATAAGGGGCATGTGATACCAAAATTATAATTCCCATTAGGCACTACAGTGGCGTGTTTTCTGTATTGTGGCCAAAATATTTTTGTTTTTTATTTTTGCTAAAAACTCACAATTTTCTGCAGGCCAATCCCGCCCCACCAAGAGAAGAAAAAACAAATTTTGGCAAATTTTAATTTTGGAGATGGTAGTTTTCATAAGGGCATGGAATTAGAACAAGGCCTTTCAGAGAGGAAACAGGGATATATAGGCTAAGCTGTTTTCTTAATGAAAAGGAAGATAAGCTCTACCAGGTGGAAGATACCTGAAGGAACAGCAACTGCTGCCTTGGTGTCACAGGCAGAGGAGTTGGAAGGGGTTTGTTTGAACCAGAGAAGGAGCGTAAGAGGGGTTATGACAGAAAGATAGTGAGAAAGCAAGGGACTTTCTGGATGTATTGTGAACCCCAGCAGTTAGGTCGCTACCAGTGAGTTTTTAACTGGCCTGGGCTGGTTTTTATACTGTCTTGGTAGCTAAAAGATTTAATGTGTCTTTTTTTTCCCCACTTGGGCCATGTTAGAGTGCTCTACAATCCATACCCCTGATAGTCTGGACTACAGCATCTTGGTAAGATAAGGTAATAAAATGATAAAATAATGTAAAAATACACACATTACATTAATTGATTAATTAGTTACAATTTGTATAAAATGGTTCTTTGAAACATTTTAGTAATTTTTTATCTAAAATTGGCACTAGGACCTTTTTTGTTGGTGGTGTGTATGTGGGTGGCTAGTGGACATTTTTTGTAGATGAGGGTTGTTGTCAGTGGTCCTCTTTTTCTGTGGCTTGGAGATGGCAACCATACTGCAGCCAAGGGGTGAAAAGATTATTTGCAGATGGGAAGGAGGCAGTCATGGTTGAATCAAGATACAAAGGAAGTATCTGGTTTGAAAGGCACGTTGTAGAGGTGGTGGTATTACTACTAGTACAAGAGAGAGATGATTATTTACAAACCCTAATCAGAAGGTCTTTGAAAGGCTGGGGGGAAGATGTGAATGAGAGGAGGTTTCTTGTAGAAGTAGTGGGGATATACTTTATATATTAACAAACCAAACCTCAGGAGAGGAGATTCTGTGTTGGACATTTGGTTGTATGGAATGGGATTACCTCAGAGTTGCAGAATGTGGTAAAACAGCAGCATGGATGAATGTCCTGATGACAGAGGGTTAAGCAGTGCAAACTTCCAAGCCCACTTAAGTTGTTTAATGGTAAGAAGAGCTCTGCTGAAATTTTACATTTTCATATTAAGCAAAATTCATTTACCTGCTTTCGAATTAAATTATTTGGAGAAAAATACTTTCCTGTCTGTATATAAATACACATATATAGGAAAATTCTATACAGTTTTCCCCACTGAACTGGCATATTTATTACGGTCGCTTTTTGATGCAGACCACTATACAGTTGTCTTCTGAAATGCAGAGTCCTATTTTGGGAGCAAGAAGTACGCTTTCTAAAGTTTTGTACCATGCTCTCAATAGTATCTGAGCACATTACACGTTTAAAACACAGGTTGCTTATATTTCTGATTTCTCCATCTTCCCCGCTGTGACAGGTCCTGCTCCGCAGCGCCCCTCTGTGGCAGGGGCGAGTTGTGGTGGTGGACCTCAGCCACTCTCTAATCCCCAGTCACAGGGCAATATGGCCCTAGGACTAATTTCCATACTGTCTGTACCATCGCGGGGCAGCGGGGCCCAATGGCCAACGTCTATACCCCTTCCCCCAGCTTTGGGGCAGCGTGGCCCAATGGCCAGAGTCTATGCAATTCCTCGCTGTTCTTGGGCCAGCGTGGCTCAATGGCCAGAGTCTATATGATTTCCCCCCAGCCTCAGGGCAGCGTGGCCCAATGGCCAGAGTCAATACAATCCTCCAAGTCTCGGGGCAGCGTGGCCCAGGGACAGTGTTAATACAGTCTTCCCCCAGTTTTAGGGCAGTGTGGCCCAAAGGCCAGAGTCAATACAATCCTCCCCATGTCTCAGGGCAGTATGGGCCAATGGCCAGAGTCAATACAGTCTTCCCCCAGTCTTGGGGCAGTGTGGCCCAATGGCTGGAGTCAATGCAATCCTCCCCAAGTCTTGAGGCAGCGTGGCCCTGTGGCCGGGGTCCCCAGTAGCTGCCACTGTTCTTGGGGTAGCACGGCCTAATGGCCAGAGTCCCAAATGGCTACCCCTGTTCTTGGGGTGGCGCGGCCCAATGGCCAGAGTCTATATGATTTCCCCAAAGTCTCAAGTAGCATGGCCTAGCAGCCAAAGTCTATATATTCCCCCCCAAGTCTCAGGGTATTGTGGCCTAACGGCCAGAGTCCAACTATTCCCCTCGCAGGCAGGGTAGTGCGGCCTAGTGGCTGCAAGGGTAGGGGGACCCAGGCCCGCCCTCCCCACCAGGTCCCATCCCAGGGCTCACCTGTTGGCGGGGCTTCTCCTGCCCCTAGCTCGGCGGAGATCCACCCGCAACACGCCAAGCGTATGTGTGCCTTTAAGAATTCCCTGGGTCACTTCCTACCTGCACTGCCTTGCCTTCGGTATTCAGGGGTCCTCCGGTGCGTTCCCCTTCAGGGCCGATGTCAAGCTGCGCCTCAAGCGGCATCTCGGCTGGGCTGGGCTGGCCTCTGGAACCCAGGACCCTGGCTGTCCCTCCGCAGGAGCTGGTAGCATGCCTCCCATCACAGTTGAGGATATGGTAAGAAATGTTGTGTTCCTTTTTACTCAAATTTTAATTTTTTTATACTTTTACTAGACTGCTCTTATTTTATGAATAAGTGTAAAGAGAAAAGAAACATTCTATTTTTTTTTCAAAAAAGCTTTCTTATTTGAAGCTGAAATGTTCTGTTGATTATCATGTGATGATTATTTTATCTTGATCACATAACACTGCAGAGCTGTCAGCTTGCTGAAGTCAGAGGGTGTCTATTGATCTCATTCACTCATCCTCTAATATTCTCAGCACCTGCATCTGGAGGGTGAACAGGAACCATGTTCTCGCTCCCATTCCAAAAAGACATAGGGAGGAGAATGGAGGGGAGAGATTGGCATAGAAAATGAAGGGAGATGGAAAACACTGAACATGAAAACTATTGATAAAGGTGAAATGAGATTGCAAAGAAGGAGAAAAATTATTTTAAAAGGGTGAAAAAACCAGAACTACTGAAAAAATATGGAAGAAGAGATTATTGGTTATAGAAGGAAAAGTGCATAGTGGAAAGAGAGAAGGAAAAGAAAAAAGATAAACAGAGACATAAATAGCTTTTAATTGTATGGAAAATTGCCTTAGGTGACGTTTTGAATCTACAATTTAATAGCATTTTGAGTGATTGAGGATGGAGGGGAATATGAATATTTTCTAAATAATGTGGGTGGAGAGATGGGGGGGATAGTTTCTGAGACATCATGCCCTGTTCCCTAAGAATGCTATGGATCACTCACTTTTTGTGGTGAAAATTGAAATCTTTGACATTGTACATTAGCATGATATGAGGATAGAGGTACCACTTTAGAAGCTAAAAGCAGCTCCGCTGGAGAATATATTGTCACAAACATTGTTGTTGTTTTCATTGACATGTAATTTGCAAAGCTAAAGCACATCCATCTACCTAAAGCCGGATCCTTTTCATAACAACCAGTTGACTGTGTGTTGTTGCTGCTCAGTAAACCTCTGACATCGTGTAAAGAATTCTCAGTCTCTTTCATACTCTCCAGTCAAGGTGATTCCTGGGAACTGTTAGTTGAATAACTCCACAGTATACTGTACATCATTTTTATTTGTTGTAATAAAGATAGAGAGGTTACATACCATCTATACAATGTTGGCTGGAATTTTGTTTAAAACATTGTCTGAGAGCCATATAGATGTAATATAGTCCATCCCCACCCAATAACTCATCCTACTTTAGAGTGGGGGATCATTAAGGTTGCAAAGTGAAGCTCTCATTAATTGAGAAATGCCAAAGTTAGGATTGCAAACATGACCGTAACTCTACCTTGTTATCCATATATGGTAAGATAAGACACTTTTTTCTACAGTTTTTTGAAGTGTAGAGAATGAAAGTAGAGCTCTACAGAGGGCAGAGGACACTGTAGCCTCCTAATAGTTTGGGGAATTGTAGAAGGACACTGTGCCTTCAAGTGCTTTCACTGGAGATGGCAGCTCTGAACTACACCAGCATGGGGTAGTAATTAACTTCCCCAGTTTGTTCCAGAATGTGAGATAATATATCTGTATAGTGATAGGATACTGTATTTTTTACAGCTCCGTTAAAAATGAATTATGGGGCGGAAACTAGCATCTACTGTTCACCCAAATAGCAAATACTATTGTTTGAATATTTAGCAACAATACACCCATTTAGGAAAACTGTGCACATCAGAGGCCATCCGTGTATCTAAGAAAATATTAACTTCATTGCCTATTTAATGCAAGCTGGAGGGAAGGTAATGTAGTTTGCATCCACTATGCTGCTCAGTGGTGCTGCCTGGTGTTGCTGGTGTACCTTTGTCTTTTTCTTGGATGGGAGCCGACATTGTCTGCTCCTGGCACAGGGGTATTGGAATCTTTGAATACTTCTGAATGGAGTGGAGGTCACCACAGCCATTCCTGTAAGGGCTTGGAGGCCTGGAATCCTGCACAACTACAAAAAGTTCTGGAAGTGGGATATTCCAGTAAGGTAATAGTTTCTTAGAGACTCCTCTCTGCATCAGAAAAGGGAGCACACACTGTAATATGCTGCTGGGGTATATGCAAGCTATGAGCCACCATTAGCTCTCTGCCTCAGCAAGAGTGAGTTTTGCTGGTGTCTAGACTGTGTCAGATCTCTGCCACACCAGCCTGTCTTCCTTCCCAGCAAGTTCCTGAAGACACTCCTGGCCCAGCCCTTACTTTAGCAGGTAACACTCAGTGAACTCCTGCTCGTAAGCTCCTCAGAGATGTTTCTTGGCAATGCACAGCCCCTGCCACTGTGTATTCACTCTCAGGGAACTCATCACAGAGATCAAACCACTTTCTTTCTTTCTTTCTTTCTTTCTTTCTTTTTCTTTCTCCTTTCAATGAATCTTTGACATGTATTCTTCTGAAGTGTACTCACAGATAAAGTTCACTAGTTTATGCTGAGTGAAGGCTCCATGAGGCCTCCATGCTGGTTCCTCCCCCTTTTGTGGTTGCTACTATGCATATTATCTCTTCCTGCTGCAATCTCTGATACAAATGCGTAGTACATTGAATTTGGCCACACCTGGTTTGAGGTGTTGGCCTTTCTTTTGTTTGGGGAAAACCTGTTAATCAACTTGCCCTAACATGCCTTCTTTAAATATCTTTTAGTCACAAACTTTAAAACATATCAGTGAGTATCCATAATTTCACATACAGCATTATTTTACAATGATTTATTGACTAGTGTGTTATTACACAGGACCCCTGCAATAGCCCGGGGTTTGGGAACCATGTGTGGTCCTGCGCTAATGCGGGGACTGCGTTAACCTGGGGAGTGCGTTGCCATGGGTCCCAATTTAAATATTTAAATTTTGGAATCCATGGCAACGACCGTGCTGTACGTGAACCCGTGCTGTAGTGACGAGGGCAATTGCGAAGGTCCGGTGTACTTTTTAAATGATACCTCACAAGGTGTTTTTTTACAAAAATCATTGCACCAGTGTGTAGCATGTGAACACAGGGTGGCCTAGTGTCACACACACCATTACATATTTGATCAGCCCATGGCAGCATTATCAATGTGCAGAACCCCTATTTAGAGCTGGATAAATACTGGACATTCCCCCAAAATCCCCAAATAGAAAAACAATTTCTGCCAATATTTGCTTGAATTAAAAAATGAAATGTTTCAACTCTACTCAGCTCAGCTTTAGTGTTCATTTTCAGAAGGCATTCTAGTGAATGAACTTGCTAATAGGAATAATGAAACTATTTGTGGAAAGCAAATTTTTAATTCATAGCATACTATACAAACCTGTACTAAGGGCTGTACTTCTCTAGCACTGGAGAAATAATACTGTGTGATCGTTGTGTTCAGTCAAAAGTAACCAACACAATTCACAAGCAATTAATTGCAAGCATTTAATGTTCAGAATCCAAATGCGCTACAGAACAAAGATTAATAGTAGAATATTTGTCAAATAATTTCAGATAATCAATGATTTAGAGAAAATTGTCAGAAGGTCAGACAATTCATGAACAGAAAGAGGCTAAATTCAGTGAGTGAATTATTTGCCCAGCTCTAGAAGTCCCAGAACAGAAGCAATTAAGTTGCGGGTGGAGAGTACCAAAATCCTCCTAGGCTGCAACAGAAATAAGTTGTGTCTCAGCAGCTATACCCAGCAGTTTTGTTCCATATCTTGAAAAGGATATGCCACAGTAATGGCTAAAATTCTATAATAGTGCTTTCCCCACTGTTTATCATGGGAGGCTCCTTTACAATCTAGTGAGGAACTTCTGGTTGAGAAATCTCACCTCCGTATCTAACCTTAACCTCTCTTCATTTCTTACCCCATGACCTCTTTCTGTATAAGAAATAGGTCATATGGTAGATCTTAGTATGGTCCCATTAGGCATTTGCATGCAGTGATTAAATCTTCTCTGAGTCACCTTTTTTTTTCTGCTGCACATATTTAGCTTAATATAGTCTCTAGTCTCCTGGAGGACTGATTAGCGTCCTATATGAATTTAAAAGAATAAAACACTATTTGTCAGTACACTGCGTAAGTTTAAAGAAGTAGGGAGACTGATGTTGAAACACTAACACGGTTGAAAGTTGCATTTGAGTAGTACCTATGTATGCTCCCTATCCCAGTTAGACCTACAACTTTTCAAGAAATACTATTTGAACACAAGGTAGCCTTTGAGATATTCAGTTCCTTTGAATCAACATCTTGCATTATTGAGACCTAGTAAAGATGCACATGCAATAAAAAAGAAACAATCAAAACAAATTAGTATTTGTTTCTTTAATCATCATTTTTCCTGTAGCACCTGGTGTCCCAATGACCTGGAATTTTGTGTATCGGGGCCCACTAAGTTTTATTATTATCCAGTGCTAGCCATGCTAAAATCAGGAACAACAAGAAGAGGAAACAGGCTAAATGAAACTATTAACTTTCCTTATTTCTTGCTTCCCAACTTACTATGTAATTATATTATGGCTCTGAAAAATAAAATGCATATTGTAGATGAAAAGATACATAGCCAGGTTCAATTTTGTTTTGTGGGAGATGAATAGAAAGGGAATTGAATTTGGTGTTTCTGAAAAGTGCTGGATGGAAACAATTGTGGACACTAACTGCAAAAGGAGCACTGTCTTCACTGTGTACTAACCTTATCCTCAACCCGTTTTCTGCCTTAACATGGTATGTAGTCACACATAGTACTATCAGTGGCATACGGTTAGGCAGTCACTGTGCTCTGATCCTTAGGGCAGTCTGCAAAATTGCCTTGATTATGTGTTGCTGCTGTTAGGTTAATGTGTCCACAGGAACCCAAGACAACCGAGATATCATGGTTCCTCCAATCCCTTCCCATGAGCCATCTGGAAAACTATTCCTTTTTATTTTCTTCCCATCTGCCTGTGCTACTTGTGCTGTGACACCTGACCAGAAGTGGACAGTTTTTTTTATCCCCCTACTCAGCATCCATAGCACCAGTCTGCTTGCAGTTTCCCCAGGTTTGCCCATCTCTGATGTCTGAAGCAGCAGAATAGTAGCTCCTTATAAGACTCTCATTGTGCACCCACATGGCTCTTTTAATACACCAGAATCTGTGCGTGGCTTTGGGCCAATGTGAGCAAAACATGTGACTTTGACAACATATAGAGGAATACTGAGCTGTGTGAAAGTATATATAAGAAGTTGCAGGAAGAACACTGGATCGAGCAGACCAGATAGCAGTGCAAAGTGAAGATAATGAGGTTCAAGGTGAATGCCAGGAATCTGGTGGTGCCCCAACAATCACTTTTATGATGAATTTCACTGTGTTCTAAGCAGCCACATGAGGACACAAGAAGAAGCAGCTGCCACCCCAAGATCAGAAAGATACCATGCTACATCAGGCTGTGAAGAAGTGCAAAGTGGGAGCTGACCCCTTTCACAGCCTCCTGTGATAGACTGCGAGGTGGTAGGAAGTGGCCCATTACAGAGCCCTGGCCAAGAGCTTGGTCTCCCTGTCTAAAACGTGTCCTTCCTAATCCCTGACCACTAGGCAATGTTCCCGTGAGTGACAAACATCCTATTAACTTATTAAGTAAAGCCAAAATCCTGGGTTAGGGCCCATCAAGCAGTGAAACTTACGTTGTTCTGTGTACAAGGGAAAGGTAGTGGGGCAATGTGCAATGAGTGTGCAACTCCTATTTAGTGAAAAGTTCTGCCCTGCAAGAGTGCCATACATGTCATGGTGCATGATGCGTTGTATGAGCAGACCAAAAGAATCTATTGGAGGTACTTATATGGCCCCTCTTACCATAATATCTGAACGTCCCACAGTCTTTAATGTATTTGTCCTCAAAACACCTGTGTGAGGTAGGGCAGTAATTTCCCCATTTTACAGATGGGGAACTGAGAAACAGATGGGCTTGAACAACTTACAATCAATCACATAGGTAGTCTTTGGCACAGCAAGCAATTGAATCTAGGTCTCCCAAGTCCTAGCACCAAACCGCTGGGCTGTCC
Source organism: Dermatemys mawii (assembly GCA_007922305.1). Taxonomy (NCBI): domain Eukaryota; kingdom Metazoa; phylum Chordata; order Testudines; family Dermatemydidae; genus Dermatemys; species Dermatemys mawii. Next base: position 11,895,609 of record ML677377.1, on the reverse strand, counting down.
TTCCTTGCTTTTGGGCCAGGACAAAGAGATCAGTTGTGCACCTCCTCCTATCCTTCAGTCCGTGTGGCAACTCTGTAAACAAATTCCAGCTTTTTTCCTCTATCCCAGTCTATCCATCACACAGCCCATCTTCCCCAAGCAAGAGCATGACAGAGAATTTAGCTCAGATCAGTTATATATTCACTGTAGTACATGAACAGCGTCATTCATGGTGAGACATCACCATGATCTGTGAGGCTTAGGTACAAGTGCCTTTCCACCCATAGCTACAAAACCACTAGCAAGTCATTTCCCCCCTGTACAATACAATCAAATTGTGCTATCTTTAGAAGAAAAAATTAGATTAGTATGGTGAACTAATCATCTGAAACCAACTTTTAGGAGTACAGCTACACTTGGAGCTGGAGGTGTAATTTCTAGTTCAGGCAGATATATGCACTCTAGATTTTAATTGAGCTACCATGTTAAACATAGAAGCAAGGCTGTGCTGGCATGAGCAGCAGGACAGGCTACCTACCGAAGTTAAGTACTTAGGATACCAGGATTATACTCATATTGGCTAGCCTATTTCTGGCTGTGCTGCTGTGGCTACACTTCTATTTTAGCATACCATATTGATCAAAGCTAGTACAGGTAAATCTACCCGAGATGGAAGTGTAGATGTACCCTAGGACTGCGGTAATTGAACAGATCTGATCTGAATTTTGTTATTGTCATCTGAAACACATTTTATTGGCTACTGTTTGGAGGTGAGATTCCTGGTTAGATAGATCAGTGATCTTTATTGCAAAATCCCATGTTCCTGTGTTAAATAAATAAACCTCAGTGAGCCACAACCGAATCCAAGATACTTGTATGTAAAATACGATAGCACGGAGTCAATAGCAATAAATGTGCATAATAGCATAGCAGAACAAGAATATTAAGACCTGTAATCCCAGAAGGTGGGGTGCCAACAAGAATTTTAACAACTAATATTCCATCCCACCTGGCATAAAGAACTCATTATCTGGAAGAAAACCACCCTATCATTCTGTGAGCAGGAGAAGCACAGTGGGGAAAAATCTCCTCTTTGGAATTTCCATGCTGTATATTCCCATATCAGGGTTGGTTGGTTGGTTTATTTATTGGTTGGATTTTAGTGACAAAATGCCATTTAGGATGGGATCATCACACAGTTTAGGCAAACATTAACTTTGTGAAATAAGTGCTTTTGGTATGATATCTCTGCACCTTGTGCCTTACCTCCTGCACGTTGTAAGTAAGTGTGTTATGTTGAGTTGGGGAAAGGAGGTTATTTTTCATGGCAAAACCTCAAGTATGATTATAATCCTAGTCCCTCAGCAGTGGTTGAGTTTAAAGATGCAAGCCATCGGCACTCCAAATGCTTGAATCTTTGATTATTTTTTTAAATGACATCTTTTTTTCCCGCCGAGCCTGTGAGTATCCTTATCCCCACAGGCATTGCTTGGCTGATAGCAACAAACAGTATTTGAACAGTAGCAGAAGATTGAGGCGTTTGAAGGCCTATCTACATTAGTTGGTTCCATGTTCTAAACTCTTAATTACAGATAGGAAAACAACAATTCTATATTATGGAAAAATGTTATATCTGAGATTCACTTTAATTATGGCAGACTTTCATGCCAGTGTACTTGCAGTTATGAGACTTGTGAACTGTGGGAGAAGGTGGCTGCAGTGTGCTAAACCAGAAGTGACTGTAATGGCTGGAATAATGTAGTCTGAGGTCTTTTAGAATCCCTTTTGTTAAAAGATGCGAGGTGGTATTTTTTCATTTGTCAATCAGTGAAGTAGTTAAACATAGAAGCATATACAGTCCTTTTCAATGAAATTAGAATATAAAATGTATTTACATTGGTATGTCACCAAGCACACTGGTGGTGCTCAAATAACACTAAGCCTGGAAATTGCCCAATGTGCCATGATACTTATTTGATTAAAAAAGTTTAAAAAATGAGTCAAGATTGCTGAGTCACAATCTCTCCATGTTGTTTCTAAAATCCCAGAATTTAAAGAAATGAATAACAAAGAACATCGAATCTTGCACTGCCCCCATAAAACCATATAACTGTATCTGTTCAAATAAGTTGATTTAATCAAAAAAAGCTTTACTAAATATATTTTTTCTTTAAGGTATCTAAATTGTTTTTTGATAGCACTACTGAAACATATACTGACAAAGGTTTTAATTATTTATATATAGTTCAAGAAGTAGCAACTGTTAGTAAAATTGTGTATATTTAGCCTCAGATATGCAAGTCCAGAATCAACATGTATCATTGGTACGTACATAAGTTGCCTAGAAAGGTTGTGGAATCTCCATCTTTGGAGATTTTTAAGAGCAAGTTAGACAAACACAGATTGGAAACACAGGTGGACCATCACCACTAAACCATATGAAATAAAAATCAAAATATTGCAGGATCTCCCAGTTTTCAGAATGATAAAGCAATTGACTGGTCCACATATTTTTTGTACTCTGTATTGGATATAAGAAAACATTTGAGAAGTTTTATCCCTTTTGACTTGAGTGGCTACCTAAAAATTCAGTATCTAGTAGGCTGCTCCAGTTCGGATGAAAAATTGGTAATAGGTATTTCTTTGATGCAGTTTTGTTTATTTGGATGCAAATAATGTATGACGTATGTGCCTCTGAACAAAGAAGGAATTAAATAGCTCCCAGCACCAAAAATACATTTTTTTTCAGCCTGGTTCCTAACCCAAAAATCTGTGAGATTCTTTCAGGATCACATACTGTGTTTTCATCTGTTCTTTCAGGCTGTCCATCTTGCTCTCTCTGTGAGCTCCCTGTCACTCATCCCCACCCACCAAAAATACTCAGGAAAACCCCTCAACCCACTCAATCCAAAACACCTGGGTAGGTTCACATACCCCTTTTGCCTGAAGTGGGGACTTCTGATTAAGTTATCCTAAGAGTTATGTTAAAGGGTGCCTTTATACCCATCAGTCTCATTGAGCTTTGTGATCTGTGCAGCCACCAGTACCTTTCAGTAAACATTATTTTTTAATTTCTACAAATAGTACAGAAATACTCATAAAACTCATAATGGTTTGTTGTGTGTATGATATAAAACCTGAACAAAGAGCTGCTTTTCTGCTTGAACAGCATTGCCATGAAGTAAATGTGTGCTGTTTTTCAGGGTATTGCTTCAGAATGATTCAGCAGTACAGAAAAGATGGTTTGATACGATAAGACAAACATTTTGTAAAGCTCTTAGGTCACAGAAAACTCTAGTCAGTGCTATAAAATCTCTGATAGGAAAATGAAGGTTGAATAAGCAGTTGTGAGGTGTATAAGTGTTAACTGCTTTGGCTCTGTGGGATTGCTGATTTTCTCAAGTCACAGTCACAGTCGGGACCAAGTTTCTAGGGCCTGACAAGCCCACAGAGAGTTTTTTTTTCTTTTTCTTTTTCACATAGTTGGTTACATTTGTGAAGAGGGAGGAAAAAATCCAAAGAGAGGGCATGTGACCCTGTTCCAGACAAACTAATTGCTTGATAATAGTTTTTGGTGTGTGTGTTTGGGCATTGATGTGTCTGCTGACACTGGTTGGCATTGTGGTAATGCTCTGTACTGTATGTATAAAAGAGAGGAGGATAGTATGAGGAATAAGTACATAGTATATATAACAAAAATCTAACCATAAATCCATGTTATAGTTTTCAGTCAGATCTTTCCTAATGATAGCTTTTAATAATCTCAAGTCATTAGTTTGCAGAAGAAAAAGTATGAAAGAATATTTTTCCCTTTTAATGCAAACTTTTCTTTGATTTGAGTTGTGGGACATTATGTATGAATCAAATAAATGTAGGGTTGGAAGGGAGCTCAACAGGTCATCTAGTTAGGCCCCCTATGGTGAGGCAGCACAAGTGTACCTAGAACATCCCTGACGGGTATTTGTCCAACCGGTTCTTAAAAAAACGGTCAGTGACAGGGATTCCACATCCATTAGAATCCTAGTCTAGTCTTCACTATTTGTATAGTTAGAACATTTTCCTAATATCTGACCTAAATCTCCCATGCTGCAGAGTAAGCTAATTACTTCTTGTCGTACCTTCAGTGAACATGGAGAACAATTGATCGCCATACTCTTTATAATAGTCCTTAACATATTTGAAATGTGTTATCCAGTCCCCTGCCTCAGTCTGGGCTAAATATACATCATTTTTTAATTTTTAATTTTTTCAAATCAGAGGTGAAGTTTTCTAAATCTTTTACTGTTTTTATCCTTTGGACTCTTTCCAGTGTATCCACATCTTTCCTAAAGTGTGTGACCCAGAACTGAATCCAGTACCCAGCTGCGGTGAAGTAGAGCAGGCCAGTTCACTCCTGTGTTTTACATACAACACTCCTGTTAATACACCTCAGAATGGTAGCCTTTTTCACAGCTTCATCATAATGTTTACTCATATTCAGTTTGTGATCCACTATAACCCTCAGGTCCTTTTCAGCAGTACGACTGCATAGCCAGTTGTTTTCTATTTTGTAGTTGGGCATTTGATTTTTCTTTGATTTGGCACTTAACTTTATTGAATTTCATCTTGATGATTTCAAACCAATTCTCCAATTTGCCAGAGTCATTTGAATTCTAATCCTGTCCTCCAAAGTGCTTGTGACCTCCCATAGCCTGGTGTCATCTGCAGATTTTATAAGCACACGTTCCATACCATTATCCAAGTATTTAATGAAAATATTGAATACTGTAGTGCCAAACCCAGGACAGACGCTTGTGGGATCCTACTTGATATGTCCTCTCTGATTGACAATAAACGACTGATAACTACTCTTTCAGTATGATCTTTTAACAAGTTATGCACGCACCTTACAGTATATATCCATATGTCCTTAGTTTGTATATGAATCTCATTTGGGACTGTGCCAAAAGCCTTACTAAAATAAAGGTATATCTTGTCTACAACTACCTCCCCCCATCCACTTGGCCAGGAACCCTGGCAAAGAAGGAAATTAAGTAGGTTTGGCATGGTTTGTTCTTTAGAAATCCATATTGGCTATTACTTATGTTAGGATTGCCTCCCCACTCTGAACTTTAGGGTACAGATGTGGGGACCTGCATGAAAAAAGAAATAACCTCCCCCCCCAAGCTTATTTTACCAGCTTGAGTTAAAATGTTTTTTTCCAGAACACTTATGGCCCTCAAAGTTTTATTAAGCCTTTTTACCAGGCCATTTGTTTGATGGTGGTAAGGGGTGGCAACCAAGTGGTTTACCCCATGATTTTTTTACAGACTTTTTATGATTTTTGCCAGGAAATTGGTTTTTGAATTTGTAAGGATGTTGGAGGGCCAACCTACCCTGGCAAAAATGTTTGTTAATGCATGGCACACAGTTTTAGCCCTGGTGTTGCTTAGAGCTATTGCTTTTGGCCATTGGGTAGCGAAATTTATGAAAGTTAGTATGTATTGCTTTTTTTGGGTGTTTATTTTGGGAAAGGACCCAGAATATTTACAGCTACTTGTTGAAATGGAACCTTAATTATGGGGAGTGGCTGGAGAGGGGCCTTTACCTGGTTTTGGGATTTTTTTACTTTTTGGCACACCTTACAAGACCGGACATAATTAGAAATGTTCTTGCCCATTCTCCCCCAGTGAAATGACTTTTTTACACGGTGTTTGGTTTTGTTTACTCCAGCATGCCCACTAGGGTGATTATGGGCTAAGCTTAGGAGCTTTACCCGGTACTTAGCTGGAACTACCAACTGTTTTTTGAGGCTGCCAGTTTTTTTGGTGTTTTTTAGAAAGAGTTTTTTTGTATAAAAGTTTATTTTTGACCACAAACCGGGATTGACTGGTAGAGCTGAGAGGCGGTGGGTTGCTTTGTGCCGCCGTTCAAGCTTTTTGGAGGCTTTTGTTTGCTTTTTGTTTGGCCTGGAACTGTTTTTTTGTTGCCGGAGATATTAGTTTTTTACTGCGTTGTGGACTTGGGTTGGGTTTTTTGGGAAGTGATGGAGGTGATGGGGTTGTTGTTTTTTGGCGGTGGACCGCTTTTTGCTGGTGCACCTGGTTGCATTTTAGGCTTTGGCTGAGCCTTTTGGGTTAGTGTAGCTGCTGCTGTTAGTGCTGGCTTGAGGTTGCCCTTTGGTGTTGGTTTGGTAGATGGGGTTGCAAGCGCTGGACTCCGTGCTGGCAATGTTTTAGGTGTTGGTTGATTTGCCAGTTTTGATTTGGGGACTGGCTTGGGCTGTGTTTTTGGGACTGGATTTTCTATGGCTGTTTTAGTTGTTGGTAGGGAATTTGGCACCACCATTGTTGTTGGGGTTTTTGGTAACCCAGTTGGGCCCCTGGTGGAAGGCTTATGAAGAGGGATAGGTGTGCAAGCTTGCTTAGCCTGGCTGTGGGGGACCATTTTCACCCTTTTGGCTAGCTTTATATGATTGGCGAGATTATTTCTCAGCAGCATGGGAATGGGATAATTATTGTAGACTGCAAAAGTTCACCTTTCTGACCAGCCCTTGTACTGGACAGGTAGATTGGCTGTAGGTAAGTTGAAAGAGTTTGACTTGAAGGGTTGAATTGTTACTTTAACCTTTGGGTTGATTAACTTGGGGTTTACTAAGGATTGGTGGATAAGTGACATTTGAGCTTTAGTGTTCCTTTACGCTGTGACCTTCTTTCCCCCCACTTTTACAGGTTTTTTTTGCATTGAGGGTATTTGGGAGGTATTTGGGCCTGAGGACCTTGGGGGTGACTTTGGGGTAATGCACAGCGTTTGGTTGGTGTTTTTGGGGCAGTTGACCTTAATATGCCCCAGCTCATGACATTTAAAACATTGCCTAGCTGACTGGTCACTGGTGCGAGGTTGGTTGCCGTGGACTGGTGGTGTGGAATGGTGAGGTGTTTGGGGTTTTTCTTGGGAGGTAGGTGGGGTCTGGGGCTGTCCCCTCTGATAGAATGTGGTCCCGGGTTGCCCCTTCTGGGACCCACTCCAACCGCTATTAGTTTTTTTCTTTTATGCCACATCCCCCCATTGTGTTTCGATTTTTCCTGCCTCTCTGGCGATCTGGGACTGCTTATATTGATTCGCATAAGAAGCAAGACTTTTTGCTGAGTTTATTTTTTTATTCCATAACCACTGTTTTACATTATCACTGGTTATAGTTAGGAACTGCTCCTGTAGAACTAAATTACATACTCCTTCAAAGGTAGTTACACCCCTTCCTTTGACCCATGTATCTAACAGATTCTTCATCTGGTTTACGTAAGCCAGATGACTTAGTTCAGCCCCTCTCTTAAGGGCTCTAAATTTTACTTTGTAAGTGTTAGGTGTAACTTGAAATTGTTTTAAAACCAAATCCTTAAATTTACCATAGTTTGAAGCATTCTTAATAGGCATCTTATTGAAGATGTTCAGAGTTCGGCCAGTCAATTTTGCTATTAATGTGGTCATTTTTTGATTTTTAGGGATTTTATGTAGAGTGCACAGTTTTTTAAAGGTGATGAAATATTTGGCAATGTTGTTGGACTTATTATACTGTGGGCACAGTTGCTCCCATTTCGGGATTTTTGGGGAGGTGGAGTCAGCAGCTGGAGGAAATTGTCTCTGCAGCTCCAAAACAGCCAGTTTATGCTTTTGCCTCTTAATCTGGGCTTCCATAGCCCTTCTTTGGGTGGCTTTCTCTCTCTCCATCAGCCTTTGATGTTCTTTTTGTCTCTCCTCAGCTTGGAATTTGGCTAATTTTAAATCCTTTTGGCCCTTACCACCTGTCATTTTAATCTTTTTGTGTTTAACTTACTAACTGAAAATTACAAAATTTTCTTATATCACTTGGAAATTCTCAGCAGGGTTTTAATCCTACCAGCAGAGGGAGAAAGACCCCCTACACTGATTCTCAGAAAACTGAACTGACCAGTTCCCCACCCCGCCCACAGGGACCCCTGGGATGGTTGCCTAGCACTCAATGAGCCTATTAACTTTTAACTGCAAACCTGGGCTACTCTCTGCTATCCAGCAGGAGGAAACCCTCTTAAAAAAAACAACCAAAAAACCTTCAGTTCCCTGCCCTCAGGCAACTGAAAAAGACAAAGCGTGGAGCTATCACAGCTTCAAGATCTGCAGAACAAGTTTTACCAGAGTAACTCCCTGTAGTGGTTAACTTAACACTGTTACCTGCTTTGTACTTGCTGAGGTCTTACCTTAGAGAAAACTGCTTTCTGCAAAATTTTGTTTTTTAAATTCACAGAATTTCATCCCACCCCTGCCACCATGTCAGGATTGCCTCCCCACTCTGAACTTTAGGGTACAGATGTGGGGACCCGCATGAAAAAAGAAATAACCCCCCCAAGCTTATTTTACCAGCTTGGGTTAAAATGTTTTTTCCCAGAACACAAATTTTTTTGTATTTGGACCTGGTACGCTGCCACCACCAAACTAGGTTTAGGGTAGTTTGGGACCCTTCTTTCCCACTAACCCCCCAAACTTCTTCCTACCCTGAAAAGCTTGAGAGAATAAAAAAACCCAAACCTCACCTAATCCTGCAAAACGTGCCCAATCCAAAACCAAAATTTTACACAATAAAAAACAAGCAGTTAGTTTTTTTTTAAAAAAAAATTTAATTAAAAAAAATGCCTTATAACCATTAATAAAACAGCATCTACCATAATCAACAAAAAAATTTAAAAACCAAACCTCTCCCCCAAGGCAATTTTCTCCCACAGTTAATATTTTTGCTAAAGCTTACAATATTAAAAAGCACCCAGCCAACACTCACCACTAAAAACCCTCCAAGTAATAAAAAAAAAAAAGGTAAACTTACTAACTACAATACTTAATACAATTTATAGTTACAGTAAAAAACATAGCTGTGTCCATCTCATAGCCAAGGTAAACAAAAAAAAAAAAACCCAAAAAACTTAAAATCCTTTGTCTCCTAAAAATTTTTTTATTGGTCAGTTGTCCACCTCTCAGGTTACCTTTAGCTTAACCCCTTACAGGTAAACACTAATTCTAGGCTTCTTTACATTTATAACAACTTATCACTCGATTATCCTTTAGGTGCTTGCGTATTGATTTGTTTATTAATTTGTTCCAGTATCTTTCCAGGTATTGAAGCTAGACTGATCGTCTATAATTCCCTGGATCCATTTTGTTCCCCTTTTCAGAACATAAGAATGGCCCTAGTAGGTCAGAACAAAGGTCCATCTAGTCCAGTATCCTGTCTTCTGACAGTGGCCAGTGTCAGGTGCCCCAGAGGGCTTTTTTGTTCCCTATCCCATTTGAATCAAGTGTAAAGCCCTCCTCACTAGGTTGGGGAATTGGTGTCCAAGGATGTTCTTCCCCTTCTTGGTCAGGAGGACCCCCTCTCTTTCTATCAGTCCTCTTTCCTGGAAGAGCATGCTATTGTCAGGGAAGCCAAAGCCCTCCTGTCAACCTCATCTGCACTGCCATACATTCATCTCCAGGATGCATAAGTTCCTGCTTGTGCTGTTACCCTCAGTCAGGACCATGGACAAGAACACCACTTGCGTTCTGACTCCTTCACTCTTGCTCCAAAAGTCCAGTTGTCACTGTGGTATCTGGCAATATCTTTAGTGTCTACATGAATAAGCAGCTTGGGATAGTGATCAGAGGGATGGATGAGGATCAGCAGGTTTCGTTCATTTTTGTTGCTCTCCTCTAGACTCTCTTTAGTTTGTCAGGAAGATAAAACATAGGCAGTACTTCTAAAGAAAGGATTTGATATGTATCCTTTTGGGGACCTTTTTGTTTTATTTTTTTAGAGTAAGTTTAGAGCCATGTTATGATTACTCTAAGGATGTGTGTGATAGCAAGTACAGCCCCTTTAAGACTTAAAGTAGGTTTCTTTTGGTCATAGTGCCTGCACATTCTAGCTTTCCTGATGAAAGGAACCAACACTTGCATAGAGTGTGGGAAAATAAGACTCCAAGTTGTTCCCTCAGGAGCTCAAGGCAAAGGAATGGGACAGTGGCACCTGATTTTCAGAGGGTACATCTAAACAAGGTAGTCTCCTAGGAAAGCTGCTCCTGTTCAGCAAAAACTATTCCACGTTGCCTGAGGGATTGCTGTAAACATGTGTACGTTTATCTGTTTGTTTGGCCTCGGGTACCTTATTTGAATAAGCAGCCCAAAAAAATTGAAGGGCTTATGAAGTGACCTTACTTTGTGCCAGAGTTTCCCCCCACACATCTAATATAGTCTCCTGTTGTGCGTGGAAAGAAACTTGGAACTGGGGTTGTCCAGATGGTTCTAAAAATGGAGAGGATGCAGGGAGCTGTATTCCCCTTCTCATTCACAGCATTTCATACGAAGGACAACCAAACTTTGGCTTTGGCAGTGGAGAGCCCAAGGAATTAGTGGTGTGTCTTTAGCACTAAGAGACCCATAGGACACCAAGTGGAGAAACTTTGGTGTCATAATGCCTTAGATAAGCAAAGGAACTCCAGGTAATGCACCTCCACTCCCAGTATGCAGTTGTATTTTGGAGGCTCAGAGACATCAAATCAATGTGATGGAGATAGAGATTTATGCATTTACATTAAAGTGATCCTTTTGTTTTCTAAAGTGGTTTGTCCATAGCTAGGTTGAAGAACGCTAGTGTAGCGGAGGGGGGGAAGTGTGAGATCTTGTTACTATGCAGCGCCTGCTCTGTGGTTAGAGGATTTTTATTTATAAGGCTGTCATTCCAGTATTAAATTAATTTTTAAAAAGAAGAAAAATTAATTCACACTGAAACAAATATGGTCTTAGACATACATTAATATTCTTGCTTTAAACTATTTAGAAATTTGTATTATTTAGGTACATTATGCAATTCATAATAGAAGTCTCAAAAACAAGATCTTTTTATATTTGGAATTCTTGCTTTGATCTTTGTTTGCATTTTGGATTTAGATATCCTATTTAGGTATTTTTATACTCTTCCTTCAGGGATCATTATTCTAGTGCATCATGTGCAGGAAATTTCAAGGTCAGCATTACTTGAACGGTTGTAATAGTCCCAACAGAAAGATAAATATATATTGACTAAGGCGGGAGCTCCAGTTTTTTTCAGTTGCTGAAGGTCAACAGCCCCTCTGAGGTGCTCTCCAACCTTCAAATGTCTATAGGTTAAATCACTGATGAATTACTGCACTTTTCTAAATGGAGGAAACATGCATTGTAGACACAGGCATCTCATAGTATTCTGCCTGTTGACTGACACAATTTTGTTTCCCCTCCATTTGTTCAGTGTTAATTTAGGCTTGGTTCTAAAACTTTATGGAAATAATTATAAAAGTGAACAGTTGGATTTTTCATGCATCAGCCTTATAATGTAGGTCGAACCAGCAACCCTTTTTACCGTCAGAAATTGTGGCCATTGCTTTTCATCAGCCAAGTTTAAATGCTGTCACTTCTAGGGCCAAGTTATTTCACTTATTGATCTGAATTGATTGGTAATAAGTAACAAAAGGCTCAGCATGAATCCTATGAATTCCTATGAATGGGACTATTCCTATACTACTGGCAATTACAGGCTGACATGCCTATCTTCAGTACCAGTCTAACTGATTGAAACTATAGTAAAGAACAGAATTATCAGATGAACATAGATGAACACAATATGCTGGGAAAGAGTCAACACAGCTTTGGTAAAAGGAAGTCATACCTCACCAACGTATTAGAATTCTCTGAGGGGGTCAACAAATGTGGACAATGGTGATTCAGTGAATATAGTGTATTTGAACTTTCAGAATACCTTTTACAAAATCCCTCACCAAAGGCTCTTAATCAAAGTAAGCAGCCATGGGATAAGAGGGAAGGTCCTCAAATGGACAAGTAACTGTTTAAAAGACACTAAACAAAGGATAGGAATAAATGGTCATTTCTCGTAGTGGAGAGGGGTATATAGCAGAGTCCCCCCAAAAGATGTGTACTGGGACCAGTGCTGGTCAACATATTCATAAATGATCTGGGAAAAGAGGAAAACCGTGAACTGGCAAAATTTGCAGATGATACAGAATTACTCAAAATAATTAAATCCAAAGCTGACTATGACGAGTAACAAAGGGATCTCATAAAACTGGGTGACTGGGCAAGAAAATGACAGATGCAATTCAGTGTTGAACATAATGCGTATTGGAAAACATCCCAACTATACATATAAAATGATCTGCTCTATATTGGCTGTTACCACTGAAGAAAGATTTTGGAGTCACTGTGGATAGTGCAGTGAATAGTGCAGCAATGGTCAAAAAAGCTAACAGAATTTTTGGAACCATTAGGAAAGGGATAAATAATATAAACCCATGATATGCCTATACTGTGAATACTCCCTGCAGTTCTGGTCATCCTATCTCAAAAATGATATATTAGAATTGGAAAAAGTACAGAAAAGGGCAAGAAAAATAATTAGGGGTATGGAACAGCTTTCATATGAGGAGAGGTTTAAAAAAACTGGGACTTTTCCTCTTAGAAAAGAGACAGTTAAGGAGGGTTATGATAAAGGTCTGTAAAATCATAAATAATGTAGACAAACTGAATAAAGAAGTGTCATTTATTCCTTCACAAAACACAAGAACGAGGGGTGACCCAATGAAATAATTACCCTGTTCTGTTCATTCCCTCTGAAGCATCTGGCAATGGCCACTGTCAGAAGACAGGATATTGGGCTAGACGAATAATTGGTCTAACCCCGTGTGGCCATTATTATGTTCCTCACAGGAGTAATGTAGCAAGATTTGGTCTTAATTTTTAAAAGAAAGTTTCCTGAATGTATGTGGTCGTGTTAGCAACACAGTTCATTTTTAAAAAAATACAGCAACCTCCCCCCCACCTCAAAAAAACCCCTACTATCTTTCCGTTCACTAGAAACTATTTTGAAGGTTTTGAGATAATCATGTTACACTGAATTCTTAAAATGAGCACATCAGGATATCATAAAACTAAATGAGATACTTGACTTTGCACATTTCCAGTAGCATATTCTAGAGAACATGATCCTTGCAGGTCAGGATTGACATCCCTAGTGGGGCAGAATAAAGAGTGTTGTATTGCAGTTGCCTAATTTTCTCCTAGGTTTTATCCAGCCAAGCAGTACACCACACCATGAAAGCTTTTAAGCAGTGTATTTGACTTAGTCTTCTTTATAGCTGAAGAAACATTGTGTCAAAACATTTCTTTTATTGTCATTTCATAGTTAATTTCTCTTTTAGGGACACATTATTTTAGCTTGATATAAATATAGATGCCTTTAATTAAAGTTCATACTGAAATAAATGTAAAGCAAGTCATTTTTTTCAAAGAAACATTTTATTTCTAATTAATATTTCAGATATGAAATGCATTTATGTATATATTTTAAATTTAATCAGTGACCTTCATGAATATTACATATTAAGTCATTTCTGACAGCTCACAATTTCTACTCTACAGAGATCAGATAGTTCAGGTTTTCCTGTTGCAATTCTGGAATCAGTGGCATCATACTGAGTAAACGTATCCCAGGAGTATAGTACCACTGTTTTCTTATTAAATTGTTCCATATCATATTCCACAGTTCTATAGTTTACAGCTTGATTTTCAGACAACTGGAATGTGATTTCTATGTTTCCATAATTCCAATGGATCTTCAAATGCAGACTGATTTAATTCAAAGTCCTGCGACTAAAATATCCTAATATCCTAATCCTGATCCTAATATTGGACATTAAAATAAATTGCCTAATTTTTTAGAGGTGCTGAGCATGCCCATCTTCTGTTGCAATTAATTTGTCTCGTCTCTATAAAAATGACAGGTAGATTAAAAGAGTTGTCAAATTTGACACAGACAAAGATTGGCTGCTCACTTAATCATGGTAAAGGATCTTCCCCGAACTTCTTGGTTAGTCTAATTGCCAACAATTGAAAACAGTTGGGAACTCAAAGACAGTAATATTGTTTTATAACTATGGAAAATGCTTTTTCTGTTCCTAGTGCCATCACTAACCTATTGTATGACCTTGGATAAGTCACTTAAACTCTTTGTGCCTTATTTTGCCCATCTGTTAAACAGGTATAACAGTTTCTAGCTGTGAAACTTGTGAAGTTTTTGATCCTGTGATGAAAGCTACTTTTATCAATATATAATCAATGTATTGTATTATTAATTTGAGAAGGCTGTACATCATTTTCCCAGGAAAGACAAATTCAGTACTTAAATATGGAAGAATGTATTACCCTTTTGCTGTATATTTGTTTGAAATGCTTTCTCTTGTGTCTTTCAATCATTGAATGATTCTGATTTAAATCAGCCTTCCAAATTATTCTGCGTTCCTTTAATAGTAATAGGTATGAAGGTTTTTAGGTTCTTAGTTTTTGTTTTTTTTATTGTAAAATTACTGTTGAAGAAGCTACAGCAAACTTCTCAGTGACTTAAAATTTATCAGTGTGGTGCTACGGAATCTTTTGTATAATTGGCTTGCCACATTGCTTAACATTATGATCAAAATACTGTATAAGACATTTCAACATTTCTCTGACTATAAAATTGGACTATTTGTAGATAAGATCAAATACATAGCATTACTCATTGGTCTGTGCAGGAAGAATAATCTTTTAATGTATTAAATGTTTTTATTGTTTCAGTCTATTCTTGAGTTATGTTATTTCTCCACTTATGTCATTTCATTCTGAGATGTTATGAATTTGGAAAGTTCCTCTTTTGCTTGTCAACATCCTTTTTCTTTGTTTTGCTTGATTAAAAGCTTTTTACTTTGCTCAATACCTCATTTGCCACACATTAGCATTCAATCAACTGTGAAATAATTAAAATTGCAGTAGTAATCGAGTGTGTGCTTTGTGTTATGAAGGATTTGATATTTCACTTCTGGAGCACTAAATCTGCTTTTAGTTCTTTTGTATCATCCTACCTACTTGACTGCTTGTTAAGGAGTTTAACTGTATATGATTTAATTACCTTATATAGCCTGGTATCCACATCTTATTATTTACATAAATATATCTAGCTTACTATAGGAACTAATCACACTGGTGGTACGTGTAGATAAAATAAAGTAGGTGTAACAGTGTCATATCTTTCCAATAAATATATTTTAATTTTTAAAATGTTACAACCTTTTAACTTTACATATTGTTTAGAAGACAAAAGAAAAACAAGGTTCAAAAAGTCCAGTAGTCCAAGTGACAAATGGTGTTCAGTCCAGCAATGAGAATTTCAGTGTATCTGTGATCTGTTGCCATGTTGACTGAAGAATTCAGTTGAACCACATCCCTACCAGAGTTATAGATAGGCTTATTCCATATAAGTTATGGTATAAAAATGTTCTGGGACAACATTTCCTAAAGATCTCTAGGAGGTTTTTCTTTTGTTCTTCATTAGGTCATTTATTACATTCGCTAGACCTCCCTATCTGATTACTCCCGATGACTTGGGGCCTAATACAGTTCCCACTGAAATCAATAGGAGCCTGTACTGCTAGCCCAAGGTGTTTAAAAAAAACATGAGTTTCGTTTAAAAACTGAGTGTAGCAAGGTGGTGTGGTTCCCTGCCACCCCGGAGGGGGACGAGCCTCTCTGGACACCAAAGCTGGCAGAGCCAGTGGATCCTGTGCCCACCCCCAGAGGTTAAGGTGCAGGACAGGAAGCATAAAAGTTGAACCCCAGAGGTCATTTGAGAAACAGACACTGGAGAGGCCAGATGCCTGTCGCCTAGCTCCTGGCTGGGAAACCCCAGCAATCGGTGGACAACCCGAGGACTGGCTGGACCGGCCAATGACTGATGCTGACGAGAGCCCAACGGAGCTGCCAAGCCTACCTCTCGCCAGCTACCCTGAGGGGCTGCCAAGCCTACCTCTCGCCAGCTACCCTGAGAGGCTGCCAAGCCTACCCCTCGCCAGCTACCCTGAGGGGCCCATGGTGCTTGACCCCTTGGAGAATCCCGTCCGGACCCAGTAACCTTTACAGGGGAGTTAGGAGGTAGCCCAGGGACAGCCAACCCTAGTCTGGCTGCAGCACTGCCAGAGCCTATGCCAGTGTGTTGCGGCCAGGATCCCCACTAACACAACAGCAGGCCTTCTGCCGCTGCTAGGGCCTCGGGATGGGACACCTGGCGTCTGGCCTCTCCGAAGGCTCTTTCTCAAGTGACTTCTGTGGTTGGGCTTTTACACTTCCTGTCCTGTGTCCCCCTCCACTACCCAACTCGTGGGTGGCAATCTTCCCCTCTCCTAGCCCTTTCGGGGCCAGGAGCCTGGGTTTGCTGTTTACCTGCTTGCTCAATCACTGCCCGAGAACCTGAGCCACTGACTTGCTGCTGCTCTTCCCTGACCCAGGGTCTGGGCCTGCTGTTTACCTATTTGCTCAGCCCCTGCCTGAGGGCCTGAGCCGTAGACTCACTACTACCTGCCGACTGGGCAGGAACAACTGTTGTTTGTTGCCTCTATTGCTGCCATGGCCAGCCTAAATTCCCAACATAACTGGAAGGATGTAGTGAGGTGGTGTGGTTCCCTGCTGCCCCCGGAGAGGGACGAGTTGTGGCTAAATCCCTCTAAATGAGCTTTTAAAAATATGTTTGGGGTTTTGTTTTTAATTTTCCTTCTGATATTTGGCCATTCCCATATAATACTGTCAAGCTTTTCTCTGAAACCATCAGGATTAGAAACTGAAATTCTCACATAATTACATGGCTTCAGGAGTGGGGGTTGTAAACAGGGCAGTTCCTAGCAATTTTGGGGCCCTATGCACCTTCCTGTGCAGGAGGAGGGTGGGAGGCAGGTCTCTGCGGGGGGTGGGCGGGAGCGAGGGGGCTGCCCCAGGTCTCCGAGGAGGGGTGGAGCTGGCTTGGGGGCAGGGAGGAACAACCCCCCAGCACTCAGCGGTGGCGTGGCTTGGACCGGTGAGTGCAGGCCTTGCCCTGCTGCAGAGCTCAGGGAAGTAGGGGCAGGGCTGGGGTGGGATGAGGCGGGGCTGGGGCAGAGCAGGAATGGGAAAGGGCGGGGCAGGGGTGGGGGCCCTGGGGAAGAGGCAGAGCAGGGGCTGGAGCAACACAGCACCTGCGTAGGGCACCAGGAAATTTGGTGCCCCAAATTTCCAGATGCCCTACGCAGCTGTGTACTTTGCATATGGGTAAGAACTGCTCTGGTTATAAGAGAAACACTACTTATTATGTCAACACTGAGTCTTCATTGGCAGTTGGATTGGGCCTTTAGCAATCATATTTGTCTATGTGGGGAAAATAGAAGTATATTGGGCAATGGATCCACCAGCTTATGCCGCTTTCAGTTTGCTATCGATGGCCCTCTCAGGATCTGGTCCATGCAGTTATTTCCCGAACATTCATCCTTAAACTATAGGCTTTTCAGCTTAAGTGACAATAACAGACAATAAAATTCCCAAAACATTGCCCAAGTCCTTTAAAGATTTACATAACAATTCAGTTAAACTATGAAGGGGTCATGTAGCTAAAAGCCTTGCTTAATGACAGACGTTTCAGAAATACCAGACTTGATTATCCTCTGGTCTAATCTGGTATGGAAAACCCTCTGTCTCTTTATTTTATTCTCAGTTTTCTATTCAAT
The DNA here is from genome assembly GCA_007922305.1 of Dermatemys mawii. Lineage (NCBI taxonomy): Eukaryota > Metazoa > Chordata > Testudines > Dermatemydidae > Dermatemys > Dermatemys mawii. The sequence continues at coordinate 11,878,042 of ML677377.1, read as the reverse complement.
TTTCTATTTCTGTTTTCACCATTTGGCATGTTGGTTTGCATTTCAAAGGCCTTGACTTTTTCTGTTAAAGTTTGGTTTGATGCATGCAAATGTATTATTTTATCATATTTGTACTTTGCCACTCTCATATCCTGGGATCAACATATCTACAACAACACAACAAACAGCTTATCAGGGATGTTCAGCCTCCACTTTTCCCCATTAGGCCTGATTTAACTGCATCCCTCAGGGATGTGGAAAATCTACACGGCTGAGCAATGCGGTCAAACTGATCTAATCCCTGGTGCACCAGGTCAACGGGAGAATTCTTCTGTCGACCTAGTTACTGCCTCTCAGGCAGGTGAGAGGAGAACTCCTTCTGTTGATGTAGGTAGCGTCTTTGCTTAAGTACAAGAACAAAGGAGCAACATTTTTCTTTTAGCTATAACAGCACTTACACTTTAGGTGGAAAGGACTTCTTGAACAATGTTAACCTGATCTTTTAGTTGAATTCCCATTTATTTCAATAAGAGTCTTTGTGAGTGGAAGACTTTCAGGATTGGGCCTTTATGAGTTTGTGTATAATAGATCTATTTAGATGTCCTATAATGGATCTTAAAGTAGTTATAAGCATTGATTCTATGCATTTTGTTACTGTTCTGCCAGTACAGATTGGAGATGAAAGAGAAGGCAAGTAAAAACAATTTACTTCTTTATGTATCTAAATGTTAATAACGAACTTTATAAAAATCCCTTAATCAATCAAAGTTGTCACTTTTATACAGTAACTTGGAGAGAGGAAAACAACTTGGCAGAGTTTTCAGTGTCTTATAAGTAGCAAGTATAGATTAGTATATAGTTGAAAACATTTTAATTTTTAAACTCCTGTTTTTATTCTTCACTTGCTGAAAAAATATTCTTGAAAAATAAAGAAACTGCCCTGTGGTCAAAGATAGTCTTAACTACCTGTCAATCAAAAGGAGAAGTTTGTTGAGACATTTAATTACAAGATAATGTAGTCATCAAAATGTCGTTGTGGTAACTGACAGCTCATTTTGGACTGAAAGCGTACAGCTACCTCCCCTGAGGTCAGAGATGTTCCGAGGTTAACTTAGTAATGACAAGTGCTTTATTATCACATTATGACATTGAAAAAAATTGCAATTATACTAATAAATTAATAACAGTAATAAAATGACAGTCATAATTGCATAATATACATGTTGTCAACTGCATTTTTGTTACAAGGGTGGAATTTTTATCAGCATATCTTACACTATATTAAATTATCCCGATATAGCACTGATTTACGAAAGAGCTTCTGAAATTTCTGAAGGCTTGGACATTTGTAGGGGCTGCTGTACATACAGAAAGAGAACTTGAAAATTCAAAGGTTTTTTTTTCTTTTATGTAGGCTTAGTAAATAAGCAACAAAAGACTGATTTCTAGAACTTTCCAATTGCCTTCAGGAAGCACTTTTAGCAAGATGTGCAAAGGAAGTCTAACACCTATAATAAAGTAAAATAACCGATAAAAGTATTAGGTTTATCGGGGCATGAACTTCTTATATAATTTTTAGAGTGACTACTTTCTGCCCAGTTTAAACTGAAAACCCACATAGGCACTGGCTGGGGAGTAGAGTTAAGTAAGTCCATATTATAGGTCATCAGTATGTTATATTTTACCTTTTGTATATTTAGAGATGGAAATTAATTGGAATTTGTGTTGACTCAGGGTCTCATTTTACTCAAATACACATGAGTGCAAAAGTTCCATTGATTTCAATGGTGCTTCATCTTGGTCTAAAAATATATTAGTATCACTGCTGTACTCCATTTTTTCGGCAGTGGCAAGACAGTGCCGTAGAAGATCCTACAGCCCACTCACCTTTACCCAGAATATATTAGTTTCTGATCATGGAAATTAAAATTATCTATTACAAGGAAATAAAGAAAAACAGAGAATAGTTGCTGGGTAAGAGGGAAGGGAACAGTTAAAAATTACTATTGAAATATGCCTATAAAGTCATAGCTGCCATTAAATTTTGCATTGTAGAGGTTATTTAAGGTTACATCTGTCACAGGTGGAAGATCTGCAGACCGATAACATTGTTTGGGGCTACAGTGCCTCCCACCCCTCAGTTGAGCACGGTGTGACTAGCATTGGAACAGACAACATAGAAAGAAGGGTGGGAGAGAGAGATTGCCTGCCTGAGAATGTACGGTGGGGCCCCTCCCTGTCCAGGTGCTCTTTACCTCCTATTGACCTGCCACTCAGAGCTAGGAGTTGATTGGTCTCATGTTGCCTCCCCAGGCCCTGTTAACCTTTTGTCCCCTTAATGTGCCCTTCCCTTCCTGTAGTAATAATACAAGAGCAGAGGGGAATTTCCAGTCCCTTTTCTGAGCTCTAGTGGGAGCTTGATGGTGCACTAAGATGCTATATCAGGCTCTTAATGGCAAACATGAAATATAGTACTGGCCTTTTCACTAAGGGCTGTGCTGTCAACGCCTTACTAGTATTGATGAGCCCTTAATCATGTGAGTGATCCTTTTGAGCTCAGGTGGAATACCAACACAAAGGAAGTGTGAAAGTTAGGAAATGCCTGAATTAAGGTAGCAAGTTCGCCAGTAGGCCAAGTCCCCTGCTAAACCTCAAGTTCCTGTCCAAAGCAACGAGGTGCTAAAGCTTCTCAGTGAAATGGTTATAAGAATTTTAACATGGGCAACACAATGAATTTTTCCCTAATCCATTCTCAGAAACAGAGAACTAAACTGTGTAAATGAAACTTTTCAAAAATAAATAAATAAATAAATAAAGAGAGTCTGACACAGATACCTGGCATGGGAAAAATTTCAGCCAAAACAATTAAAGTTTGTCACAGTTGTAAGTTGCTGCCTATAAGTAAGTAAACTAGAATAGCTGTAGACACACAAAATGACCACAGTTAATTCTGCCTCAAGCAGATTAGAATTTTAGTTCTCTACTTCCAGCCATATATGCTGGGAAGATTTCTTTCCTGGTGGCATCTGCCCACATCCCTCTTCATTTCTGAGTTATATTGTGTATTATCCCTTGGGGGTGCTTAAGAAAGATCACCATCTGTGGGCTAGGGGAAGAGGTTTACCCCTTGATGCCAAGAGTTAGATTTCCTAGCACTAAGCAAAAATGCAAAATGGCAGTACCTGGGGATTAATGAATTGCACAAGTCCTTAATTTATTTGGAAGCAGTTTGTAAATGGTGTGTTATATTCCACCAATTTTCCCCTTGGTGTTTTTATTTGGGAAAAGAATGCTTGCCTTTTCTCTCTGAGAGAGGGACTATATGGTACATGACAACTCTCTCTGGCAGAAGCCAGTTGTTGATGAAATAAGAAAACTTAGGCTAGTTCGGAGTGTATTTTTTTCTCCACAAAGTGGTGTCTTAATATTCAGTTGGAAATGAATTCATTAGCTTTCATAAGGAGTGAGGTTTTTAAAAAGCAGAATGCACCAAGCACCTTCTGTCCTGCCTACAAAATGTGAAGAATACTGCATACTTTTGTGTTTTATGGATTGTATTAGTTTCTTTTGTTCTTTTTACATTTATACTCTTTACTATGGTTGAATGAATAGTGGTAAAAAGAATTCCACACATTCAATAGTGAACATTCAAGTAGTAAGTGTTTACAAGAAAAAATGCTCATGGAAGGCAATTTTTTTCTTGAATATTTAGCAAAAGTATATTTTGAATTATATAACTTGTAAATCTTGAAGTCTATGAAGTGTTGGTTAGTTACACATGTCACATAGTTTTGTTTTTGTTACTTGGTTAGATGAGAGATGTAGTTAATCAGCACAATATGAATTATAATGAAAATATAGTTAAAAATTCCTGCTCCATTCATTGGTTGAGATGGTTGCATAAGGTCCATACATTAGGTAAGTTAGTTAGATATTTTACAGTATGATTTGCAAATTGCATTTTTATTCTAATATTCATATCTTGTATGATTTTATATAAATATTTTCCAGTGAGGATGTTTGTGAATAATTTCAAATACTGAATACAACTGAGATTTTTTCAATATGAGAATGGATAATTTGTGAGCATAAAAAGGTGAAATTTGTCATTTACATTATTGCAAACTAATTATCTCAGCTCTACATTTTATTTGTACCACTAACAATTTCCATTTTCTGCAGAAGTCACACTTTTGGAAGGTTCTGTTGGTTTGAGAGAGATTCTTTAGGGTTAGGATACTTAAAATGGAAGGTATCACTGGAATTGGCAATACCTCTCTAAAAATAATTAACTATTCAAGCATTACACCTGCATAAAGATGAAGGAACAAATTCTACACTATGTAATGTGCACAAACCACCCCCCCACTGTTGTCAATGGGGAATCCATGTACATAATTTATGACAGAATCTGTCTCAAAATTATTCTTTTAATGCAAGTTTACATTCAAAGCATATGGCAGAATTAGTTAGTCAAAGGTTAGCCTAATACTTCCAGTGACAAATATCTTAGACTTCCAGAGAGAGAAAAATATTTAGATGCATTTGTCTGTTGAATGGGTTTGAAATTATCCTGCTGCATTCTGCTTTCATGGTTACAGGTAGAGCCACTTTCCCCTTAACGTTTTATCCGTAGAATGCCATAGAGAAGGTTCTTTCTGCGGCACAGGAGGCTTTCCAAAACACGTGATTGGCTGGCACCCCCCCCCCCCCACCTCCTCACCAAAAAAAACCAAAAACCCCCAAAATGAAAAATAGGACCCTGATGGTTAAATCAGAAGCAACTGGCACATTCAGATTTCCACTTAAGATCACAACACTTTCCGTAGTACCAAGTCTCAGAGCCTGGGTTAGTTGATATGGGTTTGCAGAGCTCAGGCTTGTGGGTTTCAAAACACCAGTATAGTGTTTCGCTTGGGCTGGAGCCCAGACACTGAAACCTAGTGAGGGGATGGTCTTGAAGCCTTGACTGCAGTCTGAGTGAGAATGTCTGTATTGCAGTTTTCAGTCCAGCTGTGTGAGCCCCACAAGCCCAAGTCAGTTGATCTTGGCTCTAAGTCTCCGTGAAGACGGTTTTTCTTTGCGGTGTTCACATAACCTTAGTGATCTTTGGCAATTCACTTAAGCCTGCTGTGCCTCAAATACTCACCCATCTTTATAAAGCAATCTGAGACCTATGGATGACGAGAGTCTGCAGCATAGAAATACCCAAAGTGGGCCTGGAAAATAACCTTGTTCTCTTGTTCTCTGGCTTCAGTGCCCTAAACATCAGAACATGGTAAATAGAGACTCCTTCAGAAAAGAACAGTATCTAGATAGAAGCCAGTCTGACCTGACAATAATAGCTATATAGGCTTTAACACAGCACCTTTCATCTTAAAGAAACCTAAAAAGCTTTCCAATCTTTACATATAGAGGAATTATTTCCCCCAACTGAAATTCACTTATCTCTGGGGAGAGAAGGCTATGCTAGCTGACATGTGTGAAAAGTGCCATGCAGTTTTTGAACATCTCTGCAGAGACATGATCAATGATTTTATGGATTCATCCAAAAAAACTAAACATAGAAAACAGCATAGAACTCTGTTTATCTATTGATAAAGGGCCGAGTCAAACCTGCTAGGGGTTGAATCTGTTGTTCTTTGGAATTGTGTATTTCAAACCTGGACCTTAGATCTGTAAGATACATGGGCCTATTTCTTATGCTAAAAATATGAACAAAAAATAGCTTTCACAGAATTTAAATTTTTCAGTCAATCATTGTAGTAGGACTGGAATCCAACAGAATCGCTAATAGGGTTCGATTTCTGAAGCTGATACGTATTATGGTCAAAAGATATTTATTGTAGCAGTTATAAACAGATTCTTAGTTCTCTGCCTAAAATGTTCACTTTTTATGGCACTGAAGGTGTTCTCGAGGGTTGCAAATTATCTCTAAATTTCTGGAATGCACTGATGACCATAAGATTTACTTGTGCTTCTGGTAACCTGAGTCAATAAACATGAGCATATTTTATAAAAAGGAAAAGGATACTTTGTTTTATCTGTACTAGTCTATATTTGTCTGAGAGAAATATTGGTAGTTACCCTTTGGTACCAAAGAGATGGGCCATTATAGAAACACCTTGATAGATGTCATACTCCAGTAAACAGAGTCTTTAGAACAGGAGAGTGGTAGAATGCTTATTAGAAATATGTTGTCTAAAGGAAAAAGAACCCTACCTTTTAGGAAAATCTTTAAGACCTGTCAGCACCCCAAGAATGCCAGTCATTTTTATAGGCAGGGCCTCATTTAAAAAGTCATGCAGTTCTGTAAATCTGACAGTCCTAACATAAATGTAGTTAGCACACCACTGTTAGCTATCTAACCTGCTCCTCCTTGCAGAAAGGGATCTTGCCCCATAATTTGTTGTTCAAAGATTTTTACAACACCTATCAAAGTTGTGGACCTATTTTTTTAATCTGTACTATAAATAAACTAACATTACATACCTACAAATAAAAAAAAATCCTTCTGTTGTTAGGAATAAAAATAACTCTTGCCATATAACCAGACTAAGCTAAAGAAGACACAAACATCTTACATCACACCCTGAATATTGGTAGGCTCGGGATTTAGCAGATCTCCCTGCCACTGAACGTGGAGTGTTTAACCTCAGGATCCACAGCAACAGAATTTCTACTGATTATTTTGCTGCTAGGCTTGTGACACACTGGTTTGGTGTGTTTGTGTTTTTATTTCCCCCTTTAGTGGCTGATCCTTAGATGGCATGAAGAACCTGTTTTGACTAGAACAAAGTTACGGTGCATGAGGCTTGATACAGAAATTACTGTGAGAGATTCTCTGGTCTGTGTTGTTCAGGAGATCAGGCTAGATGATCATGATGGTTCCTTCTGGTCATAAAATCTAAGAATTCAGGTGGACAGGTACTTGATACATTGCAGCCCATGCAGGAGAAGGTTGTACTGCATTATGTGCCAACAGTAGCTGGAGTTTCCGGTTAGATATAAGGGAAGCCCTAGAGCACATTGCAGTGGCCTAGCTTGGAGCTGACAAGGGCATGTGTTGGTTTCAGAGTTGAGATGGCAAAAGGTGTTACAGGCCACTCTTACTATCTGAGAATGCAGGAGGAGGATAGGCTCTAATATGATTTTGAGATTTCCAGACATTTTGGTCAAAAGCAAATACACACCCAAAAAAGACACAGCCGACTCTGGGCCTGAGTTTGCACTGTGTTGCTGCGCTTGTAGTGATTTACACGTGAAAAATGGATTTAAAATGGTACCATTCTGATTTAGTACATCTTGTTAATACTCATTTTTACTAGGAGTAAACTACACAATAGCAAGGCAGTGAATAATAAGGTTTCTGTTTCTAAATTTTTCCTGAGGCCAACTAGCATCACCTCCACATTAGCCAGGATGAGTCATAACTTGTACTTTCATCCAGATCCCTAGTTCAGTAGGTCATTCAGTACTCAGATACCTGCATGGAGGTTACAATCTTATTCATGTTTAACGTATAATTAGGTAATTTTTAAAAACTGAAAGAAGCTACTATTTTGCTGGTTTTACTCAGACCCATTGTTGCAATTCTTACATTTCGAAAGAAACCTAGCTAGCAGTTAGAAGTGACATTGCAGGAAAGATTTAAGATAACCATAGTACTTAGAATATGTTATGTAAGAGAGCATGTTAAAGGCAGATAAACAGAAAACTTCACCCAAATTGTTGTAAGAATACTTTTGTAAGATCTGAAGAAATTGAAGGTCATATCCACAGTACTGGCACTCAGTGATCGTTTTGTTCCATATAACTAACATTTTCCTGTGGTGTACAGGTTTTGATGGCTATACAAGAAATGTAACTTAACTTTAATTTTGAAACTTAGTCCTAGAAAAATAGCATTTATGTTTCTTTTAAGCTAAAACATAAAAAACCCTATCCTCAAATACTTGTATTTTATAACTTAAATTGACAACCTGATGGTGCATCCTCTGTATATCCAAGATTACTACTAAGGAATCCAAAATGGGGCTGTTGGGCCTTAATTCTTCATCACTGAAACCAATGGGAGTTTTGCCAGTGATTCTGCTCCCAATGAATTCAAAGTCTTAGCAAGTAAAATTAAAAAAAAAAAAATCACATCTCTGAGTTGTCATATTCCATGTTCCAATCCCTCTTTAAAACACATTTCTACTGTAACTTCTATCATGCCCTGCCCACTCTTAATTAATTTAATCAAACTTGATGCTTGAGACAATGAAGGTTTGAATCCAGCCAACGTGTATGGTATGCTTAATGGGCATTTGACATTTTGTTTGGAGTGTCCTCTCTGGGCTGGGTTCTCCACTGCTTTGCTCTTTACACCTGTAAAGAATGAGCATAAATAAGATGTAAAATACTACCTTTCTGATCTGATAACATTGTATACCCACTTTGCACTCATTCTGTACAGGTGCAAATGACTATGCAAGGGGAAATAAGTGGAGAATCAGGGCCTGTGGATCAGATTCTCTAGTCCATTAAAGGCCTTTGGTACTACGTTGGTTGGGACTGATGCTATTATTGACATTTCTTTTGACCCACTGAAGCGACTCAATCTGACAGGAGGTGGAATTTTCCCTAGGATAGCTGAAATAAACAAAACTAAGACGTTTTGATTACATTTACTGACATTTATTTTTTGTTATAAGTTGCTTCAATCCTTCTTTTTAGGGAAATATAAATCCCTCCTTTTCTCTCACTCATCTTTACATCATCCTCTCCACTTACTTTTCTCTCCCTCCTCTCTGAATCTTTCACAGTCACTCTCCTTATTTCTGCTTCTCTCCTCACTTTCAGTCTAGATACCCCTTTTCCACTGATTCACCTGTATTGCAAAATTCAAATGTAGTGTGTGAATCGTAGTCCTTGGAGGAGACTGCGTGAAGCTAAACCACCACTGGCCTTGATCCTCCAAGTACTGGCAGAGGCTTTGGCCTCTACAAAGGGACCATGACAGGTAGTCTGTGAAACATTCAGTTAAACTTGAGAAAATGAAAACTGGAAATTTGTTATCAAATAAAAAGTTTAAAACTCCATTTTCTACTGAACACATTACTTTTCAGAAGCCTTTCATCATCATTTCTGAAATCTTTTACTGTTTGTTGTACAGAAAAAAATTCTCACGTAAACCTTTACTCTTTGTCTTTTACTCATATAAACAAAATAACCGAAATATACTTGCTTTACCCAGGAAGGGAGCAAAAAAAGAGAATAAGAAACAAAATGTTAAAAGGTCCTTGTTGTTTAAGGTCCAAAGCTCCTCCTGCTTTTCAGTCTTCTCTTCAGTTTCTGTTTCTAAAAATACTATCTATATTCTGTTTCCATGGGAGTTAGAAGATGGGTAGATTACACTTATGCTTAGTAATTTACCTTTAATTTCTGAACTGCAATTAGATATAAACTTTGTTCTTGTACTCACTTCCTTTTATGCTTTTTAGGATAGCAATTAGGAAGGGTTGGGTGAATAGGTTACCATTTTATCCATCTCTATTACTCTGACTGATGGAGCTATTAAATAAAAGCAAACTGTAATTCTTTATTACCTGACTGGCTCATTTCTGCTCTTTGCCCTCGAAAAGAGCTGCATAAAAGATCAGAGTGTTATTGAAAACTGAACAAATATTGAGTAACTTGTTTGGCCACTCAAGTAATGACAAAATTCCTTAGAATGGCAACGTTCATGTGTGAGAGGGAGTCTGTTCATTAGGGTGAAAGGTGTGATGAGGAAGGAGGCAGATATTATTGATATACTATAGTTCAAATAAAATGCCACTCGTAAAACGTAGCAGAGAACATTTTGTATATGATAAATACACTTATAATTAGCGAGATCATTAGCATGGACACTATGTACTTTAGTATTCACAAAGAAGTCTTTAAGCTAAGCAGTTAGCTTCACTATGAAGGAGAGAAACAAAATGAATTATATACAGCTGAATAAGCTTTTCAGAATCTCCAAGGAGGTGACTTGTCTGTTGATGGCCAGTGGGGGTTGAAGAGTGAAATAATTACTTAACAGCATGTAAACAATGTGAGATGTGAAATGTGCTTTTCCCCCCCCCCTTTTCCTTTTTTTTCATTGAGAGAGTTTCTTGTTGCGATGGCTCCACTGGGACAAGCAGCAGAGAAATTTGATTAAATGGATGCCTGGGGTCATGACCCTGTCTAAACATGCTGCAGCTCTCAGCATTAATCAAAGAATGTTTAAAAAAAAATTCTGACCTTGCTGCATACACGTATTGGTGAGCTTTGAATTCAGTTGTAGATGGGTAGGGGACTGTGTGTATCTGTGAGCAGGCGGTTTACAAAGAACTGAGGAAGATGCAGGTTTCAAGGACAACGGCAACACATTGTGTTGTTTTAGATCATGTTATGGGACTTCCATGTGATGATAACCTATCAACAGCCCATTAAATTTGGAGATCCCATTAGAATTCACTTGGGAATGCAGTTATTTATTATAAACTACTGCTGCTTGAACTGAGTGTATGGAAAATAGTTATAGCTTAGTCATTCATAGGTTCAGGAATACCCTTGAGTTCCTCTCCTTGGCTGAGTTGGTTTGAAAGCATGGCAAAGGTGTTTCTTTTTTGGGAGAGGCCAGAGTTAGTACTATAAGACATGCTAGGAACACCTTTTTGCATTTACGTATATATGTTCCAAGAGTATCTGTAGAGCCCTGCATGGATACCAAATTTGTATCCTCATCAGATCTACAAAAATGATTTGCGGATATTTGTATCCATGGATATCCATGGATTTGCAGGACTCTAAGCACCTGTAGTAGGAGAATGGAGAATATGGGAAAGTAAGAGGGACAATAATGCAATTTAGTGGTTAGAATGGAGCCTGGAAGATGCGATGCCTTAGTAGTGACTGTGAGCATGTCACTTAGACCCACATTTTTGGACATGCCCACTGTTCTGGTTGTTATTTTCAGACTCTATAGGCCTGATTTTCAGAAGATATCAGCATCTGCAATTTCCATTGGAGTCACAGGGAGTTGTGGGTGTTCACCACCTGTGAAAATGAGGACAAATGAGTAAAGTGAGGCACCCCAAACTAATGCCTACTTTGTCTGCCTTAGTCATCCAGCTGTAAAATGGGTGTAATACTTATCTATCTTAAAAAGGCCTTAAAGAGACAAGGGTGAGGTAATATCTGTTATTGGGCCAGCTTGTGTTGGTGCGAAAGACAGAAGTTGGTCCAATAAAATCCTGGGACCAACATGGCTACAGCAACACTGCGTACATTAAAAAATTATTGAGATTTAATTTGTTTGTACTTCTGTGAGCTGTTTCATCAGAGGATGTGAAAATGTTATATAATGAATCATCAGTGTATGTATGTTGTAGACTGATTCAGAAAAATGACCCTAATTAGCTAACTTTTCTAACTTGAATTTCTAGTTCGGTCTTGTCTAGTCTAGGGTTGGAAAGCATTGGCTAACATGTTAACAGCCTAGTGTAGACAAGTCAGTATACTTCTAACGTGTATTAATTGAGACAGTTAAAAATCTAGGAGCATAGGCTGTAACTAGACCAATTTATTAGGTGTTAAAGGCATAGAGTTTTGTCTGCACTAAGCTGTTAACATGACAGCTAACACCATCCAATTTCTAGTCTAGATGAGGTGTTTGAGAGATGCCCTTTGTCATATACTCCTGATGATGGAGAGTGAGGAAAAGTCAAACTTTGTAAAAATGCTGGAGGGGTGGAGTTGCTATAAATTAATAAAACATGTAAATAACAAGGCTATTTTGTAGCAAAAATTCCCACATTATAAAATCTTAGTGTTGAGAAAAAGTTTAGGAATTATATAGAAATCATTTATACTTGATGAAAATAGGCTTCATCTCAGGTTAAACTTAGGTCTAAGTTTCAGTATGAAGGGAATATGATAGGAAGAACAAAGGGAATGACATGCTCTATACTGTAGGTAACAAATTAGACTTGCTGCCATTAATATGGTTGTACAATAAGGGAGATTTTGAACCAGTCAATATGTTAACACTGCTGGGCTGCTAATCAAACAAGAATGAATGTGTTATATTGAAGAAGTGGAAATCACTTAACTCTGAAAATTTTTAAAGACCTGGATATTTTTACATACAACATCTGACCTTTATAGATGGCAAATGTCCCATAGTTTGAAAAAGTTTGAAGATGTATAGAGATTTTACATTGCAATGTTGCGGTGTAGAACAATAGCTTAGAAACAGGACTTTATACAATAAAATACCAGTGTTGTACTTGAGCTTGTAAATCTATTTTCAAAGTGTACCAGCTTGCTATGAGTTTACATATTTCAAAGTGTACAGTTTTTGTTGTCCCATTCTCTTGGATGAAAGGGTTGGCAATGTGGGTTGAGAGTGACAGTAGTAGAGCTATATTGTGTGTATTGTTAATACAAGTGTATCACAGCAAATAAACCAAATACTGAATTTCTTTACTGGAAAATATTTGGTATGAAAATTAATCACAAGGGCAAGAACTTTATATAATGTTCCAGGCAAGTCCCTTTGGTTATAACCTCGAGCTTTAGAGTATTAAATACTCTAAATTGTAGTGTAAATCCCTGAAGAAAAAACAGAGGCCAATCTGTCTGCAGTCTAATTGTCACTGACTTGTGCATGCCCTCCAAGTTGACATTGCTAACACAGAGATTTTTACCATTATTTTTAGACTATTTCTCTTGCCTGTTTGCTTTCAGCTTCTAAATTCCCTGAAATTTTCTCACTGAAGAACAAAATAAATTATGACTTGATTTTAGACTTGGTAGGCATCAAGGTTTCTTAATCAATGAATCTCCAAAAGGTAAAGTCTTTAGAAGGTGGTCAGCAATGCTAGTTATTTTTTGGGCGTAACTTTTTCTTTCCTCTTAAATTTTTAGTGCTTATGAAAGTTCAAGAATGACAATACTGGAGACCCAAAGAAAGGGGACCAGAAGTGCAAGATTTCCCTATGCCTACCCCATTAATGTACCCTGAAAGGTGCTCTGCAAAAACCATCTCTACAGCTGTGAAGGATAGGGCAAGTTTGTGCCATGCTTATGTACGGCAAGATTGTGCCATTTGGCCACAGTCTGTTGTAAGAAGTAGTGTGCAGGGAGCACTGGGAGGTCAGTCACAGGTTACATGTTTACTACCCCATGCTTCTTGTGGGGTGTGTTTCACTTCCTCTGTGCGGCTGAGCTGTGTATGTGGGCCATTGCCTACTTGTCCCTCCACTGCTGCATTTCGAAATCTCACGTCTCCAAGTGAGAAGAGAAGCAGCAGTTCCCATGCTCCGAAGAATGTAAGAACTGAAGTTGTGCTTGGTCCTTCTATGCATAAGGGGGATGGAAGGGAAAGACTAATTAAGCCTCCCCCCCCCATGCCCTTTGCAAAATTTAGTCCTTAATCTTTGTTGAAACTTGCCACTAAGGTAATGATTGTGAGTGAAGTTGTTGTGATGTAGACATTATCTACAAGGAACTAGATTGAAACTCGAACACATTCACAAAAGCCACCAATTAACCGTTATATAGTATCATCTTTTGGGCATTACTAGCCTGTCCCAAATTTGAACTGGCAAATTTATAGTTGAAACTTTTAGGGTGAGATTGTATGAAGCACTTATCTTGGCCTAACAATGTTCCCATTGAGTCCAATGGGTATTTTACATTGACTTCAGTGGGAACAAGGTTAGGCCAGTACTGAGTGCTTTTCAAAAATCTCACTATGAAGTTTCACCTATAGGGTCTCCAGTTCAACTTTGGCATGGGTCAGACCCTTCCGTTGCTGTAGGCTGCACCTGTACCCAGTGATTATGCTGTACCTGTGTATAGTACCTGTAATGTAGAGAAGCCATAATTTCATTCGAGGAGATGGTATTTCTACAGCAACAGAAAACTCTTTTCCATCTGTGTAGTCTACATCTACACTATGGGACTATGCTGCATAGCTATGCTCACATAACTATGCCCGTATAGTCTCTGTAGTGTAGCCATTCCCACTTGGAAGTTGGATTGGGAATGGGAGCTCAGTACTCTTCTGTGGTAACTACCATCTTGTGTTCCAGAATAATAAAAAAAAGTTTCTCGCTCTTATGAAGAAAACCTGCGTCAGTCTACAGGAGACTTACACACTAATTCTAAATAAGGTGTAAGCTGCCCCATTCATCTCAATGGTGTGTTGACCGTGAAACCGAATAATGACCGTTTAACGGTTCACTTTAATAACTATCTCATGTTGATTGACTTATTAAAGAAAGGATGCTTTTTTCTACTCTGAAACAAAATGATATCTGATATCTGAAACAAAATGATTGTATAATGGGACAACAGTTGCAAACATTACAGTTCCTTGATATCAGCTTAGCACAAAATACTAGGGGAAAACTATGTCACTGAATGTAGTAGAACAGCTCTTCAAAGGCTTAAAGCCTAAACCCATTTGGGTGATTTACTTACTTCCAAAATGATTTAATTATTGAATTACAAGTATTAAAGACTATCCATAAATATGTCCCTAAGTATGGCAGGGAATCAGCAGTGTCAGGTGTCAATTTAATCATTGCATTCCAGATATGCTCTTGAATATACTCTTGGCTCAGTGATGGATCCTGAAGTATACAGAGAGCATCCACAGCCCTGAATATCTGGATTTGGGATTTATACCCAGATGGAACTACTGTATGTCTATGTGGTGAGAAATGTTGAGTTAGAAATACTCTGGGTAATAGGTGAGCGGGATTACCATTATTACCCATTGATTGACTGTCAATACCTCTCTGCTTGGGAACTGAAAAATGCCACTTGAATCACTTATAATATCTGGGAGTATCTGATGACAAATTGTACACTGTAAGGAGGAGGGGGTCAGTTCCTTGCTCATCGTGATGTAGGGGACCCAAATCTCCTTCATTGACTCCTTTAACAGGGGCCAAGAAAAGAAAGGGGTCCGCTCCCTTCTGGAGAGAGGTAGGAACTCCCCAAATCCCTTACTCAATTTCCATAATAAATGCTTTCCTTCAAATCCTTTTCCAATCCAATGTATTTGATAACCATATCACTTCCTTACCAAGTATCTGCACTGGATGTTTGCCACAATATTGTGTATAAGCTGCACTTGATTACCTAGCCCCCCTGCTCTATCCCTCCTGGTTCCCCAGACCTCTAGCAGGAAAGGCAGAAAAAGCCCACCATGCCTTGGCCAGTTTGGTAGCGAGAGTAAAATTCCTTCCCCATGCCTGAAGGAACGGGGGCAACTAGTATAATGCTCACAACATGTCACAAGGGAACCCCATTCTATTCCAAGTACATGGGTGGATAGATGGGTGCTTCCATTCCAATCCTCAAAAAGAAGGCCTCTCTGTAGTTGAACTGGGATATAAATAACCCTCCCACACTTTTTCAGTCTGCAGAAAGGGCAATGCAGTGACCTTGACTTGATCCCAACAGTATCTTACCCTTCCTGCCCATCTCTGTAAACTTTTCCTTTGTTGCCTGGGAGCCCTTAAAGAGGTAATGCTAATTTTCTTCCCGCTAGCCAGACAAAGATCCACTCACATAAAGATTGCAGTGGCACATTTTAGAGATGTTGATCACAACTTCATAATTAAGTTTAAGTTCCATTTTGTTCTTAAAGCAGGGATTTATCCTTTTTGTTTTGTGTGAAAAATCCATTAATTTGGTTTGAGTTAAAATAATTAAAACCTGGAGCCAACTTCATCTGTGCCAGAGCTTTCCGGCCTCAAGACAGGGTCTGGATGATGATAGTGGGTATTAGCCCAAGAAAGTTTGTGCTTCAATACTTTCGTTAGTCTTTAAGGTGCCACAGGGCTCTGTCGCTTCTGCAGATCCAGACTAACATGGCTACCTCTCTGATTCTGTTCTGTAACTGGTGTTCTTTGAGATGTGTTGCTCTTGTACATTCCATAACTTGCGCTTCTTCCTCACTGTTGGAGTTTCCAGCAAGAAGGAACTAAGGGTTGGGGGTGTTAGTGATCCCTCTTATACCATGGCATCCACGTGCCACTCCAGAGGCACCAGAGCTGGCCCCCTATGGATACCATTGAGGGAAAAACTTCTGGCACTGGTGTATGTCACGAGCACACACCCCTAATATAGAATGGACATGAGCAACACATCTCGAAGAACACCAGTTATGGAAAAGGTAACTGTCTTTTATGATTGTATAGGCTTCATACAGGCTTGGGTCAACAGCTCAGGTAACTTTATGTGGAGCCATTATGAAATCATAGGTTATTTAATCCATGTTACCCTTCTCTACACCTTATTTGCATGCAGCAGTTCTGTTGGTTGTTATAACTGAGGGGTAAGGAGGAAACTGGGCACATGTTGCACTCTGACTAGTAGAGTACTTAGTCCAGCAGTCACTGCTCTTTCGAGACTGATGCTGTTGAATTCTAGCTTGGACATCAGTGCTGTAAAGAGTCCCCATGCACTGCTACATTGAAGCAACACTGCTGGGGCAACTGAGGCAAGAGTTCAGAGGGAACCTTCACACAGAAAAATATACTGAGATTTAGGATCTGGGCTCACTCTACTCCACTTAATATAGTGCCACTGCGTCTCACTAAAATAACCCTCTAATCCAGTTAAGGCCCAGATTCACCAGTATTTTTCACCTGCATTGTGCCATCTTGGCAATGCAAAGTGGCTGTAAACCTAGTTTAACTGACTGGTACACTTCGCCTGATCTGATGTACTGGTGAATCTGCCCTTAAGAGTATATATCTTCAGATCATTAAAAATATTACACAGTAGCAATCTTTTGGGGATTCTTGTTTGGTGTTCATTTATGACATCATATGGTAATTATTTTTTAAAGCCCGAGGAAAAGAAACTGTTAAGATGGATTGAAAGCATATATTAATAATTTACAGGTAAAATGAAATTATAGTGATACTGTAATTATCTGAAAATCAAGGCTTATAAATTCAGGAAACTCAGACTTAAGTTTCAACTTAAAATAAATTCAAACATAACAAGATAAAAAATGCAAATCTGAGGCACTCTCAAACATACCACCTTAGCTCAGCCTTCTTGTGAAAGAGAAAAACAGTTAATATGTCTTTAAAAGTCAGTTTAATCTAACCTGGGATCACAAACAATAAAATATCTGTAAAATGTATGATTATTACATGACATCACTACAGGACAGAGTTAAGGTTATTTGGATGCCTTTACTATGTATTTACAATTTAAAGTTGCAATTAATTGCAGTTTTAATTGCACTGTTAAGCAATAGAATACCAATTGAAATGTATTAAATATTTGTGGATGTTTATCTACACTTTCAAATATATTGATTTAAATTACAACAGAGAATGCAAAGTATATATAGCTCACTTTATATTATTATTTTTTATTACAAATATTTGCACTGTAAAAATGGGAAACATAAGAAACAGTATTTTTCAATTTACCTCATACAAGTCCTGTAGTGCAAAATCTTTATTGTGTAAATGCAACTTACAAATGTAGATTTTTTTTTGTTACATAACTACACTCAAAAACAAAACTATATAAAACTTTAGAGCCTACAAGTCCACTCAGGCCTACTTCTTGTTCAGCCAACTGCTAGGACAAATAAGTTTGTTTACATTTGTGGGAGATAATGCTGTTTGCTTCTTATTTACAGTGTCACCTGAATGTGAGAATAGGTGTTCATTCACATGGCACTTTTGTAGCTGTCATTGTAAGGTATTTATGTGCCAGTTATCCTAAACATTCGTATGACCCTTCATGCTTTGGCCACCATTCTGGAAAACATGCTTCCATGCTGATGATGCTTGTTAAAAAAATAATGCATTAATTAATTTTGTGACTGAACTTCTTGGGGAAGAATTGTATGTCTGCTACTCTATTTTACCCACATTCTACCATCTATTTCGTGTTATAACAGTCTTGGACAGTGACCTAGCACGTGTTGTAGAGCATGCTTTCAGAAGTCTTAAAAGAGCAACACTCTGATGCGGAAACTACAGAACATGAACCACCAGAAAAGAAAATTAACCTTTCTGCTGGTGGCATCTGACTCAGATGATGAAAATGAATATGCGTCAGTTTGTACTGCTTTGGATGGTTATTGAGCAGAACCCTTTATCAGCATGGACACATGTCCTCTGGAATGGTGGTTGAAGCATGAAGGGACATATGAATCTTCAGTGCATCTGGCACATAAATATCTTGCAATGCCGACTACAACAGTGCCATACGAACGCCTCTTCTCAGTTTCAGGTGACATTGTAAACAAGAAGCGGGCAGCATTATCTCCTGCAAATGCAAACAAACTTGTTTGGCTGAGTGATTGGCTGAATACAAAGTAGGCGTGAGTGGATCTGTAGGCTCTAAAGTTTTATTTTTGAATGCAGTTGTTTCTCAGTATGTAGTTCTATATTTGTAAGTTCAAAGGTTTCATGATAAAGAGATTGAACTACAGTATTTGTAGTAGGTAAACTGAAAAATAAGTATTTTTTTTTACAGTGCAAATCTTTGTAATCAAAATTAAGTGCAGAGTGAGCACTGTGCTCTTTTTGTTCTGTGTTGTATCTGAAATCAATATATTTGAAAATAACCTCAACTATTTCAAATAATGGTAGTCTATTATTGTTTAACAGCGTGATTAAGGTTTTTATTCGCTTAACAACCCTACTACAGACATTAGTGAGAAAGAAATTAAAATACTACTACAATGTACCCATGCACCTTCACGGTCAGCTTTGACTATCATCGCAAAGTCAGTACATTTTTCCATAACTGATATCAAGTGTTCCCATTAGTAAGACAGCTATATCTTTTTTTTCTTTAAAAAGTCCAAAATGTATTTGTTTTCTTTTAAATGGGAGTAGTATCTTAACTGTTCTAACAAAACAGTCTAGAAAGGCCAGTGATTTTTAAAATGTCTTAAAAGATTAAATTTAACAAATGCAACTGGTAATAAAAGCAGGAGATACATGCCTGTTTCTGTTAATATCCAGTAGCATATCCTGTACTGGACACAGATGAAGTTTTGCAAAATCCGGAACATCTTCCTCCTAACACTTTAAGTTGATAAGATGGCAGAGAAAGGTACATTGGTTTCCAGTTATATATGTATTTAAGTATGACTAAAAATTCTGTCAGTTAACGTTAAAAACAATTTTTCTAAAACTAAATAGTGCATGGTACGTGTTGTGACTGAGGTTAAAAGCTGATAGTATTCACCATGGCTAGAAAGTTGTTAAATCCTTTCTTAGATTGAAGACAAGGATCGTATAATTTTTGTAATGAGAGAGAGAGAATATTTAGCTGTGTTTTTGAGAATTCATACCCTACTGTCATAGTATTATAGATTAAACTGATGGGGCAGAATCGACTTGAAGTTTTGAAATTGAGAAACATTTCAAATAGGACAATATGTTTACGCAGCACAGTAGCACATCCTTTGATTCTGTTTTGATGTTGACAAGATTTATTTATTTAGTCATAGTTTTTAAAAGTGGATGTAGTGCTTCTGAAAGTTGAATTGATAGGTCTGAAAACTGAGTTCCTCAATTTATCTGCAACACAGATCTAATGTTACTACAGCAGTGCTGTTATCCCCAATGCTTTATAAATAAGTCTGAGCCTTTATATGGTATGAGCCCTTGAGGGTTGACAGGGTAGGTTTCTGTTCAAATCCATGTGACGCTTGACCTTTAATGAGGCTGCCAAGAAAGGTACTAGCCATGACAGTAGCTTTCGTGATGTGTTTGTCTACTAGGAACTGGGCTGAGCACTGATTTATTTTACAGTAGCCAAAAAAAAAAATAAAAAAATAAAAATCTTTCAGATGGTAAATATTTGTCACCACAGACCTGTAGTAACTGTTTACTACATTTACAGTTGATTATTTGGGATAACTGTAGGCTTAGAGGTTCAGACTTCTCCGTTGTCCATCTCACCTTATTACTGACCCGTTCAGAAATTATGGCTTTTGAGTGGCCTCTCATGATCATTTCTACTGCTTTCTGCTGCTTTGGTCACTACTCTCCCTTTGCAAACTAATCATTCTTCCTTCTCATGCAGTTCAGCTCAATTTTTGCAGCTTGTATGTTTATAATATAACTACAAACCCACCAGTAGGTGGTGCTGGAGAGCAGTACTATTTTTCCATCCTGTTTCTCTGCTCCTTATGATTTTTCCTGTACTTTCCCCATATTCTACTGTGCAAATGAATGGGTATCAAGTGGTTACTTCACACCCAGCTCTCTGAAAGTCCCTTTAGCTATCCAGTATAACTCAACATCCCTGGATGGATCATTGGCATGGGGGAACAAAATCCAGAACACCTGAATCTAAAATCATGAGCCACTACTGTTTGAGCTAAAGCCTACATTGAGTCTCTCTAACGCTGTATCAGTCTGAAAACATTATGTGCCCTCTCCCACTAGAGGGAGACAGAAAGCCACAGAGTGTAAAGGTGGATTACAGTGAAGTGGACCCTTACGTTTCATACTTCTAAGTGTAGTGACAAGAAAAATTGTGCATTCATGCTTCCTGTCTGCTGCACCTGTCTATCCATTTTTGATACAGATATGACCATGGAATCGAGATACCACATTACAGTTTGGTTACTTTAAATAATGTGCTTATTCTAGATTTTAAAAGTAATTTAATAGAAGAGAGAGATTTCAAAATATTTTGCTAGAGTTAAATTTATCTCTTATCCTTGGTAAAACAATTGTACAATAAATATTTTAATTAAGTTTCTTAGAAAACACAATGAGCCATCTAGGCTCAAGTCACATTGACAGCACTAAAAGGCATTGCTCAATTTATGAGCACTCTGTTTACTCAAGAATGTAGAAATTTCCCTTTCTAAATGGGACAGCCTTATCTTTATTATTCCAGTGCCTTTTAGTTTACAGTTCTGCTGTAAGCAATGTTTCAGACGCTTATTTCAGGATTCCTAAATAAATGAACAGACAAAATTAATGCTGTGTGCGAGCAATCTACATTTTATATATTTTGTGATTGAAAGTAAGACTTGCTGAACAGCAGAAAAGAAAAATGATGGTTGTGCTTTATTTATACAGAATTTATGTGATAACAGAAGGTAAATTGAGCTTCTGAAAATAAACCTTGTTTGCAAATCTTTTTTTAAACACAAGCCAAGCTATGATGACTATGAAAATCAAGTCCCAGTAACATCAAAGAAAACATTCCTCTTCCTTTTAATTTAATATATGTCAAAAAGGATGTGGTGGTGCATCATATTTACTTGAACACTAGCACATACGCCACTACCAACCTGAACGGTCTCTAGCTGGGGAGTAAACTCTTGCCTGTCTTATGAACAGGCTGAGAGCCAATGTTTTATTTGCAGTGGGAAACATTCCACTGCATAAACCAAATAATCTAATGTTAATTGCATTGTCCTAGTACTGATGTCCACAGGAAGTGTCACTTCCATGTTTTAATACATACTGAAAAGGGTCTTTGTGTTCACAGTGAACTTTCCAATATACTTTGTCAATAATAACTAGAAAAACAGCTGATCTTAGCTGGAGTACACAGTATTAATTGCTTCCTAAGATAAAATCCTTCAAAAAAAACAGCTGATGTGAGTTGGACCAGTGTGTACTGTTTTCATTTTAAGATAAAATCTTATAAAACAAAACAGCTGATCCAAGTTGGAACAGAGGGTACTATTTGTATGTTAAAAATACAGTTTAGAATATTTCATATTAAGTAATCTATGATTGGCTCAAACAGTAATTAGCAATTTATTTAGCTTTCTTAATCTGCCTCTCTGGCTCATCAGTAAACCTGGCCTGAAAACAAAATATTCCAACTAATATATCAGTTTGGTTATTTACTGAAAGGGACACCATCAGTTTAGTGTTTGCACTTCATATGAAACTTTTAAAACATATTCTTACAATATTTGAAAAGTCTATAATGGAAATATTAGAGAAATGTTTCTCGATTTCTTGTTTGATTACTTTCTGTATTTCACTGTGCTTTTTTTCCTCCCAGTAGTCAGTCTTCCTTTTGTGTTGATCTGTACAAAAGGTATTTCCTCTGTGGACCAAAAGTGGTCTTCTGTTGTTTGTATGCAAGACTTCGGAAAAGTGCTTGACCATAAAATACAGAAACTTTAATTATGTTTGTTATCTTTCTGGGCAGACCAATGTAAGTTAATAGCAATATTCTCATTGTTTTAAACTGAGCAAGGTTAAGATAAAATGCCCTTTCCTCCGAACTACCTCCTCAGAAAAGTTAAGCACCTGCAACTCCCATTGAGGGAATTAAGGGATCAGCATCTGTGAGGCCAGGCGTTGGCAACCTTTCAGAGATGGTGTGCCAATTCAATGAAATTTGAGGCTTCATGTGCCAGTCCGGAAGGGATGGGGCTTCGGGCGGAAAGGGAGGGGCTGAGGGGGTCAGTCCACGCCCGCTTTGGGATTTCCCCCCACAGGCTCCTGCAAGTCAGGGTCTCAGCCTGCTGCCAGCCTGAGTGAAGGTGCTGAGTAGGGCAGGTGGGGACCCCAGCTGGCAAGGGGCTGGGCCAGGGGAAGGGGCCAATGGGGGAACCCCAGAGTGAGGGGGCAGGCTCAGCCCGCCACTGCTTTGGGGGTTCCCCCGCAGGTTCCTGCCAGCTGGGGTCCCACTGCCTGCCCACTCAGCTCTCACTGCTAGCCTGGGAATAGGGAACCCAGGCTGGCAGCAGGCTGGCAGGAGCCTGCGGAGGAAACTTAGTGCTTAGCCCGCCACTGCTCTGGGATTTCCCCCACTGACCCTTTGTGAGCCGGGGTCCCACCGCCTGCCCCTCTCAGCTCCCACTGCCAGCCTGGGTTCCCTACACCCAAGTTAGCAGCAGGAGATGACTGGGGCAGGCGGTGGGACCCTGACTGGCAGGAGCCTGTGGAGGAAACCGCAAAGCGGTGGCGGGCTGAGTGCTTAGCCTGCCACCGCTCTGGGATTTCCCCCGCTGGCCACTTGTGAGCTGGGGTCCCACCGCCTGCCCCACTCAGCCCCCGCGGCCAGCCTGGGTGTAGGGAGCCCAGGCTGGCAGCGGGAGCTGAGTGGGGCAGGTGGCAGAACCCTGGCTAGCAAGGGGCCAGCCAGGGAAGTCCCAAAGTGGCGGCAGGCTGAGCTCTCCACCGCATGCCAGGGGAAATCGGCTCACGTGCCACTGTTGGCACGCATGCCATAGGTTGCTGACCCCTGTGTTAGGCTTTGGCCTGCAGTTCTCACATACTGTGTTACCAGATTATAACACGAATGTCAATATTTCGGCACTTATTTTGAGATCTGAAAGAGACCTGAGATGTAAATTTTGATCTGGATCCAAAATTCAGGTAACTAGGATGCAGTTTGTATCATAAATAATCAGAAACTGTGATCTGATGACATTGATGTTGGATATTGAAACATAACAGTCATTTGTGTCCTGAGCTGAATAGCCAGATTCTGTAATTAAGTATGGAAAAGCTTTCACCTGACGAATTAGTCCCCTTACTAACAACTACACTCTTCATTTACTTAAATTGTTTCAGAGGTATATCTAGCAGGGAAAATCATTAATACTTTGCAACTGTTTATGATTGATTAGTTTTGCTTATCCATTCTCAAAATGTTTGCCCTGATTAAGTGCAATTTGAATTTTCCCAGGCTTAAAAAACAAGCAATGAATCAGCCAGTGCAAAAACAGAGCATATATTTGAATTATAAACCCCTCTCCACTATCCCTTCTTCCTCAGTATCGCAAAGACACATGATCACACAGTTTCTCCTGTTACCGGCAAATTTCAGATGTTTGTCTTTTTCTAATTAGATACACGTAATCCATTCAGCCAGTTTGTGAAGTTCTCCTTCCCTTGTCCTCTCTGTCTCTAGCCAGACAATGAAAACAAAGATACAGTAGAACTCATTTTCTCATTATTGATTTCACGCACCAGCTGCCAGCTGTTTTTGCTTGTTAGTTTATATAACCCTCTGGGCAACTTTTTTAAAAGTACTTTTCTTTGACCATCTGCTAAATGCAATTGGTTTAATAATTAAAGACTTATCATCCTTTTTTCAAATAAACATAAATGCAGCTGAGAAATCAACATTTTTTGCTTTTTTTTTAAAGTATAGGTAGTTTTCTTTGAGTTGAATGTGACACAGTCATAGAATCCTTGGATAGAATTGGATGTCATTTGCTGCTATTCTGCATTGCACATGTGCTGAGGGTAGCTATATGGTTATTTGAAAAACATGGAGCTTGGCTAATTTTGGAGTGTATATGTGGGGGTGTTCTTTTGCCTCAGAACTTTTACAATAAACCTTGTTTCCACATTCACAGAAATGTATGAGCACCCATGCAACTTAGTCTAAATAATGTATACATTGCTTGTAATTAGGAATGGAAATATACTTTCCGAGGGTATCTTGCCAGTGACAGGAACTACTGTACTCATGGTTACATGCCTGCATGCCACCATCTGGCATTCTCTTGAATGGGGATTACAAGGTAGAGACTGCTTTAGATGGGTGAGTGTTTAGAGAGGGAAACCCCTTTTGCTCAGTACCTAAAAATGAGAGCTGTTAGAATATATATGCTTTTCATCAGGTAAATTAGAGCTCTCAGCTTTTCTTTGCTAAGTGAAAAGGAAGCGGTAAACCAGTAACTTGTGCTGTTAGGTGAGGCTAAGTTATATGATTAAAAATAATATATTTGAGAATTAGAAGTACTTTGAACGGGTCATGAGCAAAGACAATCAGACAGTAATATGAATGGGATCATTGGAGCTTGCAATTTTTCTGAGTTGTGCACTTTATAGGCAGGATATGTAAAATAGATCCAACCTTGGTTTGAACTCCTGTACGTTGTGATTAGATCTAAACTTTCCCATGATTCCTTTAAAAAAAAAAAAGCTGCTGAAAACTCTTCTGTTTACAAACCAGTTTACTATTGTTTCAGATGTACCGCAAAGCTGACCTGTAGGATTACTCTCTTGAGAGGTGAAAAAGGGTAATTCATTTTTTATGTTCTTTTAATCTTGGAATCCTTTCAAGAACTCACTATGCTGTGATCAGTGCATTTTATTTTGTTACAGAACCATTTGTTCAACCTAACCTTCACTGACACACAATTTATGGTCAAAAAATTGTGAAATTTTTGTAGAAAAAAGTTCTGAGACTATCTGATCTTAGATTCATGAGGCAGTAGTCACATTTTTTAAAAATACAAGCAAATAAGATTATATTCTACAGAACAAAAAAGGAAATGGTTATGTGTTTTCTTAAGAGGATGAAAGATATGTGTTTGCTTTGAGATTTTTATATTTGTTTAAAAAATATTCCCATCTTTAATATTTTTCATCTTTCATAAACACAATCTTGTTCCAGACAGCTGTGAACTCTGGTCTCTGCTAATTCCTGAAGTAGACAAGAGCAAGTCAAGTTTTCCAAGCTATCTAGTTAAATGTCTGTGGAAATATAATTGAACTGAAAATGACTGCTTACAGTAAAAGTTCAGATTAGAGTGCAAAGCTTTCATGAGAAAGGTTTGTTGAACTTAATCCTTTGTTTTTTATTTGAAACATTTTGATCATAGATTTCATGGATTGCAACAAGTATGCAATAAATTGTATAAACTTTTGGCCAAATATGCTGACTACACTATTCATTTTCTACTCGTGAATATCCTGGGCCTAATTCTTTTCACACCAGTGTAAATTACAAGTGAAGCCACAGAATTCAGTGGAGTATATTTTTATATTTGTGTAAATCTGGTGTAAATAAAAGAAGACGTCCCCCCTTGTATTCTTTGTGATATCCCTTCTTTGAAGCAAACCTAGCAGAATAGGCTGCAATTTAGCAAAGTAGGATTAGGCCAAAACCACTGTTTGGTTTAGGGATTAAAATTGTTTCTCCTTTTAGAATGGAAATCTGTTTATGTGAAATTCTCAGTGTTTCTAAATAAAATGAGCAAAATAGTGCCATTTTCTTGAGCCTTTACAAAACACAGACCTAAATGTTCTCATCGTATTTCCTGACATAAAACATTAATCAAGATTAAGTTCAACCATGTATTTTATTTTTTTCATATATATATACCACACTTATCTTTCCATCCACATCACTCACACATACACGCACTCCTTTATGTGGTACTCAGAAAGACAGAAAATAGATCTGCTTTTATACCAGCTCTTTATGTAGCATAGTCACTTTGGAGTGAAATCTACTTTGTCCACACAAAGCTCAATTATAATTAGACTCTAGACAGGAGAACTGTAGGTGTCTTGGGAAGGCAAAATCTAGCCCCGAGTCGGGCCATGGGGTTGCTGTTTAGCCTCTTGTGAGCGCTGCCTGTGAGCGGAAGTAGCAGTTGGAGTCCCACTTACGAGATTGTAGGAACCACTGGATCCACACAACATAAATGCAATAAGCCCTTTTTTGGTTTGCCTCCAGCCTGCCCCCATAGCTATTCTCCGTACCAACTTTTGCAGAAGCAGTGGAGAAACTCCTTCACCGTTGGTATGTATGCCTTACCCTGCTCACCTTTTAAGTAGTGCAGAGCACTTGTTCTGGCCATCTTCACCATGGGAGAATCTTATCCTTACTGAGGAGATCTGTTACATTATTATTGATTAAGAAGTAGTCCCTATGGTTAGCTCCTTGTACAATCACTGGCAAGGCCAAATGGTATTTCATACCTTGACAGCAACTACTGTGTCTCAATGAGGAACAGTGTTAATGCCTCTGAAGTGGAATATCATTTAGTTCTCCAAGGAATGTTGCATTATATCACAGCCAGTGGAAAGGTATCAAGAGTGTTGAATTCCACTGTATTTGAGATGGGAGGAAAAAAAATCTCTTCAAGGAAAAAAAAAAGTTTTGGTGTGAGAAGATATGCATTGAACTATTTAAAATCTGTATTTAAAGAGAGAATGCTTCATTCCTAACATGAAATACACCAACATTTCCTACCCAGAGAGGAAGATACTTGATTCTTTATGAAAGCTTTACAAAAATATTGACTGGTGAATCAATGGAACACCTCACTCTTAAAATGTATCCATCCTAGCTCCTCCTCTTACACTTACCTTTCCTTACTTCTGAGATATGGTGACTTTCTCCGAGAGGGAGGAAAGTAACAAAAATCTTAAAAGGGATTTGCAGAACAATTCTCCCCTTTTTTGCATGGTCTCTGCAGTGACTAAACAGTGGGTGTAAAATATTTTATTCTGATATAGAAGCATTTTACAACCACTTTACACAGGTGGAAATGCCTACACAAGCTGTGAGGCAGTGGAGAATCGAGCCCAAGATCTTTTAAAGAACAATCATCAAACTGTGCCCCTCTACCCACCAGTCCCCGTGACACACTTTAGTGAGTTATGGGAAGTGATGGAAGAAACACATTCATATTCTGGAAATAAAATCTGATATTTCATCCCAGTAGATTATCTTTTCTATTAAGATCACTATGTTCAGATAGTTTGCTTTTTCTTTTTTGTTTGGGATATGAAGTTGTATTTATGGCAGGCATGTTTCTTTGGAAAATGACTGCAGACAGCTGTCTCCCTTTGAAAATGGACCTCTTGCTTTGTGCTGAAGTTTGAAATGAATGTTGACATGTAAATTAATCGAGTTTGTCACATGCAGTGGAGAGTGGCAGAAGTTTTGTTTTGTTCTGTCTCTTCAGCTTGTCCCTTTTTAGAAGCTTGTTTATGGTAAAATAAAAATATAGGCAGAGTTTTGCATATTCTACCATGTCATGAATTGTTACTACTTAATGGTTTGCCTATGGAAATCCACACCTAGATGCCCTTCAGCCTATAACTTTTTAATGGAATAAACCAAAACCCTAATTCAAACACCACTAGGATTTGTTTCAGCCCCATCTCTAGCTGACACCAGTATTTTGTGAAACAGTTATTTCTGTTCATTCTTTGTATCATGTAAACAGTTATCTCTTCTATAGTCATGAAAGAATATTGGTCATGAAATATGTCTGACATCTGTCTAATCTGAGTGTACTATATTCATCTCCATAGTATTAGAGTACATATCTATTGCATATGTCTTCCATTATTTGTATCGAACTGATACAATCTTCACCCAGCTACTAAAATGTACTAAAAAATACTAAAACTAATCTGCTATCAAAGTGCAAGTCCCATTGATGCTAATGTGAATTAATCGTGTAAATCCCTCACACTACACATCAAAGAAAAAATAGGCTCTTTAGCCTTTAAAGTATACACAAAGAGAAACAGATGCTCTTTGACACTTCACTATTGTAATCTTAAACCATAAATAATGTAAACCAAACAATAAGCAATTGTTCTAGAGAATGTTAATACTAAAGATTATACTCTCCTCTTCAAGTGCACTTGTGTAATGTACTACTCCTGAATTAAAAGTATGTATTCAGTGGAGAGTTCAGCTTAGAAGTTCAGGGCCCATAGAAAAATATTTTCCAAATAATAAAGTTGTGAAGTTATTCTACAACTAAAACCTAACTACTTACCTACTTACCCAAGTAAAGTGTGCCTTCTTTTTTTTAGAGCAACACAGCAAGGTTTGCCAAAAAAAGATAGTATAAAATTAAATTGTTTTGTTTACTCTGGTAATGGCAGATCAGACTACAGTTTTCTGTTTGCAGAAATATTTTGAGCTTCAGTTCAATACCTGTTTTATTTGGTTATGTGTTCTGAGGGATCCTTGAAAAACCTATCATGAACACAAACATTAATGAGATGAAGCCCAAATAAAACCTGCAATAATTTTTCAGAATTGAAAGAACAGCTTGACTTTTCTCATATTCATCTGGCTATTTGCTAAATTTTGAAAAAAGTCTTCAAAATTTATCTGTCTTCTAATTTATTTAAAAATATGCTATGCACAATTTTGCATAATCTCCTTTACTTTTTGTGTGATTTTCTAAAAAAATTAAATTATTATTTTTTGGTGGTACTGGCAATCAGAGAAAGGAAATCTTCCAAGTAGACAGTTGCGAGCCCACAGTTTAAATCTGTATCTATAAAGCTAAAATTGCTGTGACCATGATTCATTGGTCTTTTTTATATATATTTTTTCCACTGAGTGATTTGACTTTGATTGTATATTGTGATTTTGAGTGAGGGAGAGAGACTCTTAAGAGTGTTTTTGATACTTTTTGACTGGGGTTTAGCTTTCAAAACAATTAGTGATGCCCTGGTCAACTATTCAACATGTGTAATCATCGCTGTGTGTGAAATATCCCTTATGTTACTTTACATCATTATTAATTGAGCAAAACTTTCACAATCCACGTGCTTTATAATTGTGTGTTTGCAAGGTGCATGAAAATACGATAAGCTTTGTTCGTGCTTTTAAGCATCTATATTTATTTTCCACACCCAATTGGGAATTTCTTTGGTAAATCAATAATTCTTTCAAAAAATCAATCAATGTGTATTATTTATATTACTAATTTTCCCCAATTAATTTTATATTAAACCTTCTCAGGTTGCAAGTTAAAGGGAGGTTTTCTTTTGATCAACTTTGCAAATTCCTCCTGGGTCCAGAGAGTCAAGCTGGGTTCTTTCCTTCTCATACACCATAATCAATAATAAATGCTCACATTCAAGTCAATTTTTACTCTCAGTTATACCGTTTGAAGTGCCTGTTGGACTTACACAGGTTTAACAGTTTGATCCTATAGTTGGAACTTAAACAATTCTCTTGCTGGTACTAGTGGTGCAACAATATCTATCTCACTCACTCTTGGGTGTATTTGTTTCTCAATATGAACAGAAGTAGCTTAAATTCATTTTTGTCACTGAAGTTAGTAGATGTGACTTGAATACACACAGGAAGTAGTAAGAAGGTGTCATTTTTATAGAATCACTTTTCAAAATGTTACTTAACTTTAAGTTGTACATCTGGCTATAGCAGAACACAACAAAATGCAGAAACAAATGTCCAAAATTCATAAAATAGCAATATGGTTCAGTGGCCGTCTGTTTCCTACAAATGCTCAGTTCTCAGTGTGGGGAATTTGGCCCCTTATACTAATAATAAGAGCTTCCATTATTAGACCGTCTGGTGACCAGTGAACTCTTTACTTTGGATTTAGTCTGTGGACTTTTTATAACATGCATTCTTTCACTAACTGACCTTTTAAATCTATTGATTATTTATTATGTATGTTATGGTAGTGCTGCTTTGTAGTCGACATAGTACAAACACTGGGTAACTGACACTCCCTGCCTTGAAGAACTTTAATAAACAAGACAGATAAAGGTGAAAGAACACACAAATGGGGGAACGGGGTGAGGGCACAAATGAGTGAACAAATTGATGGCTGACCAATGTCAAGATAGTTCCATGATTATTTCTTGTTAATATTTTTGGATGAAGTGTAGTTAGGGGATTAGTTAAATGAAAAGACAGGGGACGTTGAAGAGGTGGGAGAGAACAGCAGAGAAGTAGGAGGAAGGAGAAAAGTCTGAAAGACAGGTGGTGTGAGGCTGAGATGAAGGTACTGTGAGGGTGGTGGTTGCAGGAAATGAGCAATTGGTACGGGATGGGGAGGAGAAAATGTGTATTCAAAACAGTAGAAAATCCTCTGACAGCATCATCACTGTCAA
Source organism: Dermatemys mawii (assembly GCA_007922305.1). Taxonomy (NCBI): domain Eukaryota; kingdom Metazoa; phylum Chordata; order Testudines; family Dermatemydidae; genus Dermatemys; species Dermatemys mawii. The sequence continues at coordinate 11,847,410 of ML677377.1, read as the reverse complement.
GAAGTTAGTGCTTAAGATGCTGCTTCATCTGCATTTCTGGATTCAGGGTATGGCTGTGCTTTGGAGACTATTCATAGCCCCATAGTTTAAACACAGCCTGTGTTGACAGAAGGAGTCTTTCTGTGGATGTAGGAACACCACCTTCTTGAATAACATTAATTGCATTAATAGAATCATTCGTCTGTCAGCACAGTTATGTCTCTGGTGGGTGCTTATGTCGGCGTAGATATGTCGGTTAGAGTATAGGTTTTTTCATATCCTTGACTGATGGAGCTGTACCTATATAACTTTTAAATGTAGACCAAGCTTCAGTCTTTGGCTGGCTCATTCTTGCAATCTCTTTTCCCAAGACCACATGGCTTGTGGGAAGGGAGAGGGACATTGCATGTGTCTGAACCTAGTGCCCCCAGAAGGAGAATCTATGAGAAGGCACTCAGTGACTGCCCCGGTGGTCATTTTGCTGTTGACTATTGGATATTGCACCTGCATTCCTTTTAGTTAGTAAAGTATTTTGGCTGCTGCTATGTTTCTGCCTACATTGCTCTCCCTCCACAATTCCTGAGGAGGTGGCCCGTCCTCACATAGGATGTAGCACCTCCCTTATTGGCTCGAATACTATCATTAAAGTTAATTGACTATAATTCTTCCTGACTCTAACTGGACTTGAATCAATCACTCTTGCGGTGTTAGAATCTAATATTTTAGCCATTCTCAATCATAAGAGGAAATTTTTTTAAAAAAGCACCCAGGAAGCAAGAATATATTTATTTTTGACATATCTTTGCTCTGTATCAAGAATATCTTCGAGCATTGCCACAATGTCTAGAATTAAACAAATGCACCCATAAAGCAAACTAGTAAGTAAGGAGAGTGTTGTGTTATTTAAAGGACAATGCACGTATGTTGTTTACAGTGTTGTTATTGCCACGTTGATCCCAGGATATGAGAGAAATAAGGAAGGTGAGATAATGTCTTTTATTGGACCAGCTTCTGTTGGTGAGAGAGACAAAGTTTCAAGTTTCACAGAGCTCTTCTTCAAGTCCGGAAAAGATAGCCAGTGTGTTACAATTAAATACAAGGTGGGACAGATTAAATATAACGAGTTAACATGTGTTGCAAAAAATCCCTTAAAAAGAAGTGGGCAATTAACACTTCTGCAATCGTATGAGGAAAGAGGGTTAATAGGTTTCAGATTATTATAATGGGCCATAAAACCAGTATTTCTGTTGAGACCATGATTTTTAGTGTCTGACAGAGTTATGAATTTAAGTTCCCAGGATTGTTTTGAAGGTGTTTCCTTTGAGGGCAAGGACTGATAGGTCAGACAGGAGTGATCACTTTGTGAAAAATGATTGCCTGCAGGTGATAGGGTGTGTTTTGTCTTACCATTTTTCTGAGTTCATTTGAGAGTGTAATGAGTATCTAGTTTATCCACATGGGGTATGTCTACACTGGGAAGTTGTTGACAAAAGTTTTATCTGTCACAGGTACTTAAAAAAGCCACTCTGTGAAAGACAGAAGTTTTGCCGATGCAAGTATCAGGGTGAACACGGCTTTGTCGGCAGGAGCATTCCCTTGACAACAAAACTAACGCTGCTCATGGACTGGAAGTACTTTGTCGGCAAAAGTGCTGGCAAAGTACTGACAAAGAGCTTTTACACACACTGACTAAGCAACAAGACTCTATTGACACAGCCCTGTCACTAAAAGCTGCAGGGTGAGGACAAGCTCATGGTGGTGGTTGTGGCATTTGATGCAGTTTGAGGTACTATGAGCAACTGCATGAATGAGAAACTTTGGACAGAGCAACCTCCTTCATTGAATTAATCCTGACACCAAGAGGTGCTGATCCTTTCATTGTGATAGCAAATTTGTATATTTGGAGATTTGGAAGCTCTCTCATATTTAGTTAATAAATCATGGGATTTATTAATTTTAAATAAAGATGACCATCCAAGTTCCTGATTAATTCAAATGTCCATTTGAGAGGAAGTATTTTACAAAAGCACCGGAGGATGTTCATCCCTAATATAACTAACTCCTTTCAAGCCCTCCATATTCAGCTATACAAACCATAGATTTTATGGTATTATATTACCAGAATATGGTAATATATTTATGGTATTATATTACCAGAATATTATCTATTGCATGGGTGCATTAAGAACACTTTATTCATATTTGCTAGATGTATTCTTTTTGTTATGCTTTAAAAGGTTAGCAGGGGAAAGAACTCAGGTGTATGAAAGAAGACTGTTCTTCAGGGATAATGAGTCAAAACAGGTTTTGCAGTTCTTTTAAAGCAATTTAAAATTAGCATGCCGGGGCATACTGGATCAAAGAGATGGAGGGAGTGCATTTTCAGTGAGATTTATAGAGGTGATTCATGTGACTCCCTTTTTTTTTTTTTTTTTTTTTAAAATAGGAGTAGTAGAGCAGAGCTCCTGGAAATTGCCTTAAAAATGTACCCCTGAATGTTGGAAGTAGGAGCTCACAGCTACGTCAAAAGCCTTTTATGCAACCTGTACAAAGAGGAAATGATATTAGAACGGGACATGAGTTGGATTAAGTAAGCTACTCTTGTGACATTATTACATGAGCTTCGAGATAGCAGTACAATAAACATGTCAAAACCTCTGTAGAAGATTTTTTAGCAAGATTTGTAATAGTCACACAAGTGAGTTTGCCTGTGCTAATCTAATTTTCATACAAATTTTAATCCAGAAAAATACAGTATTGAAGCATTTTGGCTGGATTTTTTAAAGGAAGCAAAGAGAGTTATGGGCCCAATTCTCACTGAATTTCAATGGGATTTCTGGGTGCCTAACTCACGGAGGTGTTCCCCTGTAATTGCTGCATGGAATAACTATTGACATAGGTTAAATGAATATACATGAAATGAATGCAGGATGTCTGTCTTGTTTTGTGTGACATTGCCATAGATTGTCCTTTCAACTTTATTTGATTATGAAGAACTGTGAGTCCGATTAAATCGGAGTATAAAATGGAGGGAAATAAAATAAACAGGACAAGGAGGAATAATGCTAATCAGTGAAACAAGTATTCTGTAAGGTGTAAAGAGAAAAAATAGCAATTGAAAAGTCCAGAAAGAAGAAAATGTTGCTGAACCCACATCACATCACAAAACAAAATAAAAACCTACCACCACAACTGATATTATTTGTATCCCTTGTTCTGTACTATCAGTCAGTCCAACAAATGTATAACCATTGACACTGAAGCAATCTGTGACTTAATTTTGAGGAATATAATGAATGTGGGAGATAGAAGAGCTTCAGGCAGTATTGACCACACTCTAGTTAGTGAAATCAAACAGCTAAAGACAGATTTGGGTGGAGGAAGCTTTTGAAGAACTGGGAAATACTAAATAGGACTAAATAATAAAGGAAAAGCATACCAGGGCTGATTCTCCATTCTGCTACATCAGTTTTATCCTGGTGTATTTGTAATGATTTCAGTGGAGTTACTCTGGCATAATGCAGTAGAGATTGATCTCCGCCCCCCCAGACCTAATGGTAAAGAATGGTGAAAGGGAGGGAAGCATTCAAGGTACATTGACTTATTAAATCTACACAAAGGTATCCTCATAGTTAAAACAGATCTAATATAGCCATCCAAATAGCACCATAAAAATTGTATGATGAGACATTTAGAAATATTGCAAGGAGCATACCATTAAAGTCACTGACATGATCTAGAGAGAATATTCCTTGACAATTATATTAAAAGTAAGAGGTGCTGAGGGATGCAAGTAAACAATAAGTAAAACTTGGATGACTAGCGTAATGTTCTAGCTAATGTGCTGGACAGAAGGCCACCATTCCTTCTGTTTAACCTGCACACACATTCTAGGCAGTTTTCTAAAGAGAATAAAGTTAACTGTACTAATAATCAAATAATTATTCATTGCTTTTTGAGCATACGTGGATAGAGGTGGGATGCTGAAGCAACTAACTATATCATGGCATATTCCAGTACCAGATTAGTCCATGTGGACTAACTACTTAAGAAAAGTTAGGGATACTAAATAAGGAAATATGCATGTGGTGAGGCATTTTGCAGTTGATATAATGGTCTGTCAGGTTGCCAGAATGTATCCACACAAACAGCATTCTATTATTATATAAGGAGGATATGGGGCAAATTAAAATAAAACCACAATTAGTCAAGGAAGAATTTGTAGGGAGATAGTCCAGATGGTGTATTCTGACCCTGTCAGCACAATGTTAACCAGATTAGAGATTTAGATATTAGTAATATGGGAGTGTAACATTCAAAGCAGTACTCCTGTAACCCAAGAGACCCTATGTGGGAAACATTTTCTTAATGACACACTTGGTGTCATTGTCCTGACCCAACCAAAACCCACAGCCAATGCTCACCCTTCAGCACTAATAATTAGAAGCATTATTGTGCTAATGTGTGTGGACTGATCAAAAGTGGCAATCTGACCAAAAACCACTCTGTTCGAAGCAATTACTAGATTTAATATGAAAATTCCTGTTTGAGAGTTGGAGGAGATTTCTGTCCCTACTAAAGACCCATTTCTACTGTGACCCTTACCATAAATAAGCCAGTACATGAGAAGATGACTAGATTGTGCAGTGTTTGGGGAGAGCTGATTTTTATTTAATTTTAAGGGAAAAATACCTTTTAAATGTTTTGAAACCATCAAGTTTTGTGTGTATCTTACCTGCGGTAACTGCATGATCTGAGTACCATTTCCTCTGTACTTCCTCCTTCCTGTTGTTTGTTACACTTATTTTGTCTCAAAATAGACTGTAAATCTTCTTGTTGGGAACTGTGCCTTGCTGTGCATTTTTACACTGTTCAGCACAAGGGAGCCTGATTCCTGAATGGGGTCTCTTGGCACTAACGGAAATGCAAATATAGAACGCTGAACAAAATACAATAATAAACTTCTTTAACATGGTAGAATAGAATATTTCAAAATTAAAATTGTATTTTAAATGATCATTTACTATACCTTTTTAATTGATCCAGTTCCTCATTTGCTTTCCTTTTCTTTTCAACTGATTTAAACAACAGTACTAACTGAATTTAAATTACAAAGAACATGAAACAAAACTGAATGTCTCTTTCTGGCTTTAATTTGTTATACAGGCATGTTGCATCTTACGTGAGGGCTCCGTAAAGCAGAAACCGCTTATAGCCGAAACGCCATTGACTTCAGTGGCGGGCAAAGAAAGTTTTTTGCCCGCCCTAAAGAAAGTTTTTATATTTTTAGTTTTCCTTTTCTTTTTTCTTCTTCTTTTTTTTTGTCGACCGCATAAAGTGGAAATCGCGCATGTTAAATGCGCCTAAGATGCGACATGCCTGTATTAGTCACATGCAAATTATTTAGCAAATTATTTTACATCATTGTTGAGGTTTTTTATCATTTGTCATGAAGTAGTATAAAGAGGATTATAATTAGTGCCTTGATTTTATTGGCAGAAGGTCACTAAGATCTTCTTATATGGACTGTCTTCATGAATGGTCTAAACTGTGGCACATATTTTGAGCAGTTTGATGTTCCCTTTTTTTTGAGTGACTGGGTGTATTCTCTTGGTATAACTGCACTGGCTGTAATGGAGGTCTAAGGAACCAAAGAATTTGTCTCATTGTTTGTAAACCTGACTTAGGTTTATGCAACATGGAAAGTACTATATGAGAGTAATTGATAAAGGAGTCTGGCAAATTCACGTCCTTTCTCTTCACCCTGTTCTGAAAATGAACTGTAGGGAGCATTTTATTCAGTGTGTACAACTGTAAACTATTACACAGTTTTATAATATTTCAGATGGCCTGTTTGTAGAATTGCATTACTCAAACTGAGTAAGGTAGGCAGAGTAGATTCTGCTACAAGCTATTGCAGCAAAAATTGGTCCTAGAAGAGCTAAGTGAATTGGATTTGTGAATAATAATATATTTTGTAGAAGTCAGAAAAATAGCCATGGAGAGAGAGAGAGAGAGAGAGGAATTAAAAAGAGGATCCATAATGGAATGAAAAATCTAAGGAATATAGACCTTCTGACCTTACTTAGAATATTGTGTTTAGTTCTGGTGACCATATTTTTTTAAAATGGTGTAGCAAATGAAAAGGAGGGTTTGATTGATCTTAGGAGTAGAAGCTAGGAATTCTGAAGAGAGACTAAAATCCTGAATTTCTATAACCTTTAAAGAGCAAAGGTTAAAGGAGATTTAATTGAGAAATATAAGCTCTCCTGAATATATATATAATATAGCTAGATAATGTTAACTCTGCTTTTATCATAGCACAGCTTATTGTAAGAGGAGTCATAAATATCTGTTGAAGAGAAACGAACTCAGACATTTTTAGCTTTTTTCTTCTTTCAAGTCCACCGTGTTATATGATGTAAAAGAATAATGGCTCTGATCTCCTGCATGAAGTTAAAAGTAAGAAGATTTTTTTCATTTTTGGAATCATTGATACAATTAGAACTGGTAGAATAATACAAAACTAATGTATTCATGATTTAATTAATGAAAAGAATAGTCTAAACTTATTTGCAGATATTCCACTAGCTTTAGAAACAGCTTAATTCTATCTAGTGTCACTGGAGAGTATTTGCTGTCCTCTTGTAATGTCACTGATGAATTGCTTTTAAAGCAGGAAAACACTGAGCTGGCCTACTGGTGCAAAGTAACTAGATGGTACATACAGCCATCAGTGGCTAACCAAAGGGTATCACTGGAGTTTAAGTATATTATTGCATATTTTGAATGTATTAGTTTGGCTCTCTAGTAGAAGAATATTTAAGGGCATTTTTTAGCTATATAGAAAACCAACATGACAACTTCCTGTGAGTGTGGCATGCTGGTTAATTGTATTGTGCCCCATTTAGTGGGTACTACACAGAGGCTAAGAGCCTTACAGAGGTGCCAGTTAACAGTTGTGCTGGATCGAGTGATCAAGGCTTGTGTTTTGTCGCTGAAGGTCACAGGTTCAGTCCTTTGCTTACAATCAGTGGTAGGGGTTGTTGCATACAACAATAAAGTAACAAGCTTTAAGCTTCAGATACAAGAATGAAGGGCTCTTTATTAAGTCAACCTAAACTCAAATTCTAAAGCCCCATGTTAAGATTCCAGGTCATTACTGAATTACATGCTGACAGGTGGACCCAGTTAACTCCCAATCAGCGTATAAAGTGGGGAAGTACTGTCTCTTAGTGCTAGAGAGCAAAAGGGTAGAAGAGATTTTGAAGGGAAAATCTTGGATCTGCCAAACTCTGCTTTTGAATTTGTTGCTGTGGTATTGTTGAGGTATCATCTAAGTTCAGCCTCAGGGGAAGAGTTTGGATTCTAACTCTGTATCCATATGTTATGTTTAAGATGGAGCAGAAATTCATCCCCATTTTAGCTAGTCATTAACTGTGTGTGTGTGTGTGTGAGAGAGAGAGAGAGAATTCAGAAATTAAATAATGCAGTATATACTTTATCACAGCACAACCAGACTTTTGATCTGTAAAAGTTATTATTATTCATATTATTATCCTTTTTTTAAAGAGACTTTGAATTCTGTCTTACTAGCTGTTGTAGTAATGTGCTCATTACTGTAGTATCTAGATACAAATATGAGAGTGTCAAAGTCATTTACTAGTGGTAAATGAATCAAAGCTGTTGGAAACTATATATCACTTATTTAAGCTTATGGATTTGTCAAAATTTAACCGTCATTTTAAGACTCATTACACATGTAAACAAACTCTTTAAAAAGCTACTGGATAATTAAATAAGATTTTAAACTATTCTATCCAGAAATAGTTTTGTCTAATTATATAGTGTTTTGCCATCACTGATTCAGTAATGATGGTAAAGAGCGAGAGTGGGAAAATGAAGTATGAAATATTGAGACCAATAAATATACCGATAAATAAATATAAAAGTGTGTGTCCTTATGGATATGTGCTGTGTGTCATTCTTTATACAGAGAGGTCTATATTAGAATGTTTGAACTTGAGTTTCCAAGCGGCATACTATCTGATGGTTTTCCAAATAGAAGGTCCTATGTGATAAAATTTAATATCTGTAGAGTAAGTCAATTAGCATCCTTGCATGACTGGTTATGCAAGAACCATGTTTTAAAATGTGTAAAGAGAAAAATAAAATGATGGAAGGAATGGAGCAAAGATGTTGGATTCAATTCCTAGATCAGTTACATAGGTGCAATTCCCAGTGATATAAGAAAAAACTGAGTCCGCTTAACTTTGCCATCAAGTTGTAGAAACTGGGCCTTTCTAAGAAGTCAGGAAATCTAGAAAGAATGAGTTTAGCCATTTATATTTTATGAATATTGTATCTGGGTGCAATCTTAGTCTCATTAAAGTCAACTGGAGTTTTGCTGTTGACTTAGTGGGGCCAGGATTTCACCTACTGTGTTTTAATGGGTATAGCTCAGTACGGTAGCATAACAGAAACCTGCGGCAATGGTGTTCCTTCACTTTTGACCTCACACTCCCTCTATATGCAAGGTACTGCCACATGAAGGATGCCATTTTATACAGAAACATGCTGGGGTCAGGGGTCATGCTGGCAGGTGTGGAGTACTTGCACATTAAAAATGAAGACTACACCCTGGTACAGCCCCTCAGTGCAACTCTAGAGATGAGTACTGTATGAGAACTTCTAATGATGTAGTAGAATCTTACAAGATTCTTTGAAGTCTGTAATAATTATTTAGCATAATGGATTGTATTATCATCATTGTATTTAATAATTTGTACCACTTTCTGAGAGAGGGATGTTAGCTCACTTCACTGGGTCTATTTACTGAGTCACATTGTTGTAGAGGATTCATGAGTGTGTTGAAGCTACCATTAGATGATATCTAGCCTGATTTGTTCTTGATGGGAGCTACATTGATCACATTCACATCTTGAAACAATTATTGATGCAACAAGTCCTTATACATGTGATGAACATTGGTTTCTAAAAGACATTTGACACTGTGAACCATAAACCTGAATCCAAGGTTCTTTGTTGTTACAGCACATCTGAGAAAATCATTAAACCTATTGAAGTTGTACAGACTGGACCTAATAGTATTGTTTGGATAAAGGATCATCTGTCCAAGGCATTTGACTTAAAGTTTAGCATCCTTCAAGGAGACATCTAGCAGCTCTTCTATATCAATAGTCAATGGATTCTGTTACAAAAAAAATCAGGCATACACGTAGCTGCCTAATTATATATATATAAAAAATTCTCCAGACCTTGTGTTGAGACGCTATTGTCTTCATTCAGAGTAGTCAGGAGAATGCACTACAGCATTCTTACGAAAAAGCAGAAAAAAGAAAAGATGTAACTTGTTTGAGATTAAAGTTAGTACATCACCAGAGGCTCAGGTAAACAAACCACTCAAAAAAATAAGAAATTGCAAAAGTGGCAGTTGTCAATTGTTTTCGTCCCAATACCCTCTTGTAGCAAAAGAAAACTGGAAAACGGTCAAGAAGGGACTTCGAGTTCTTTTCAGAAACCTAAGCCATTACGAAGCGTGTATGATATTCCTTTTGTCCTTTTAATACTGAAGATTTTTCAAGGCATTTTTCTTTTCTTTTGCAGAACATAGTTGCAAGTCACAGGCTTTAACTGAGCATTCTCAGAGATTAAATAGCTTTGCAACAGCTGTTACATGGTGATATTTGGCATATATAATAGGTAAAGTTATCAGTTTAGAAGTGTATAGGAAAGTCTGCAAATACCCTCCAAGATAGTGCAAAGGCAGAAGTTGAAATAGTTAGGTAACATCTTAGTAAAGAATCTAAAGTTGCTTATAAACAAGTATTTGTTGTATATTTCCTGCCATGAAAAATGAAGGGAAGAAGACTCTTCTTGGAGTACTCATAATTTATTGCATCTGTGCTCAGTCCACAGTGTCATCATGTGTACTTGGGGCCATGTAAATTGCTTCCAAGAGAAACAGGAAAAGTTTTGTGATCACTAATGAACCGCTTAAAGGCCAACTTAGTAAATGTGAGATTATAACAGTTAGAAGCTAGTCCAACAAATGAATACACTCAATTTATTTAAAGACCTAATGTGTTTTCTGCTATGGTCTGGGTACTGATTGTGGATTTTAATTTAGCCTTTCTGAGTGAATCATGCTGTTTCACTGAATCCAAACATGTTTTTCTGCCCTGCTTGTGATCTTTGGATGAGTGTTAACTGCATGGAAGTGTGGATGCAAAAAAGAGGAGAAAGTATCATCAGCTTCATGAGCCCCAAAACATTATCTTTCTAGTGAAGGTAGTGCTAATCAATGCCATAAGTACATTCGGTCTTGAAGATTCAGCATCATTTTAGTGGTTGGAGCACAGAATTATGCTTCAGAAGACTTGGGACATGTCTTAACGTTGCCTGCTGGTTTATTGCCAAATCACTTGACCTCTCTGTGCCTCTGTTTCCTAATTTTTTTAAACTGGTGTTTAAAAAATAACTATACTTTAAACAAAAATGAAAATAGCGAAAGAAAAAAACAACAAATAGTATATTTGGCAAGAAATAGTAGAATACCTGAATGATGATGATAGGAATACTGCAAAGTAATGGTGAAATTATGAAATTAGATTAAAAGGCTTCTGAACTTTGTTATGAGACTGTCGAAAAGCAGACCCCAACTGTCCTCGAATATATTCCAAGAAGTCTACTATTTGGAGAAGAGAATTAATTGGGAACAATTCTAATGATGAAAGAACATGAAAAAGTTGGGAGATGAAATAAGACAAAGAACAAATTCATACTCAATTTACCTGATCCACTTATGTCTGAAAATCTCAGTTTAAAATTTCACAAAGAGTATATTTCTTTGTGAGGTTTCTGGTATTTCCTGATTCTGACTGGGCTGGAAATGCCCATGAGAGCATCCTTTCTAGGAGTCAGACTCCTTTTCCAGATGCCCCAATAATATATCTAGTCAATCATCACACATCTGATGCATCATGAAATCCTAACAATTTTGCACCATTGAGGTACGCTTTCCTTGCAATGTGTTGGAAGGAGACTATACTTTCACAATATTAAGGGGTCTTCATATCAAACTCTCTCCTGTCTGCCTGGACACTGTGATAAAAAGAGGTAATGGACCTCAAGGAGATACTTTGGGAAGCTCCAGCCTTAAACAGGATACAATTAAGGATAAACTTGTTTATTAACACTACACAACAAAATTATATTGCACAGTAAACATGAAATTGAAAAAGGAATCTATAGACGGTATGGTCAAGATTCTATGCACCCAGTGTCTACTGATCATAGTTTGCAGTGTTGTGCAAAGCAATGGATATGGCTCCCTGATTCTGGGCCTGGTTCTTCATCAACCCTGGCATAGATCGGCGAAGACTCTGGGCTATTTTAATCTACTCCATCTGGCTGTGGCCCCTAAGGGACCATCTACCAGCTGGTGTGTTCCAAAGCACCGCATGTTCTAGCCATATTAGCAATTACTGTAGTATCTGAGCACATACCTACAGTTCATTAAGTGCTATGACTAATATCTGTTATGTGTGTTTCATTCTCATCCTCTCCCCAGACATAATTGTGTATGCAGTTCAGTGTTTTGTTTTTGGTAGGTCTTGGTTGGTGGAGTTTCCTTTTTTTTAAATGAACATGCTGCTATGAGTTTCTGTTAGAGGAAAGCAGGTTGAAGAATTGCACCTTACCTTTGGAAGAAGAAGGTGGTGAGGTTGGTAATGGTATCTAGTCTCTGTTTTCCAGAAGCTGGGAATGGGTGACCTGGGATGGCTCACTTGATGATTACCTCTGGTGCACCTTGTATTGGCCACTATCAGAAGACAGGATAGTGGGCTAGATGGATCTTTGGTCTGACCCAGTATAGCTGTTCTTATTTTCTTATGTACTTAGTTCCTATGGGAGTTCATTCGACAGTCTCATATAAGCCCCCAGGAAAGCACGGTGTGGTATGGATGGACTTTCCCGTAATGATAGGAAGTTTCATTTTGCCTCTTTGAGTGGAGTTTTTGAGCACACTCTTTGTCCTGGAGCTTCAGAAAATATTTTAGATGTGCTGGGATGGGCAGTATTTAATTTGTAATGAAAGCGATGCCGGGGTTCAAGCAATTAAGTGGTGGGTCTCAAGCAATTTCTTTTTTCTTTCATACCTGACGCGACACACCCAGACTATGGACTATGAACTGCCAAGCCTAGAAGTGCTAGGGTTCAGTCCCTGGTAAGCCCTGGCCCAAATTAAGCACTGGGCTCCTTAAGGCATTCAATGGCAGTGAATAATAGGAATCAAGACACTGAACTTGTTTTGAACTGTGTTATTTCCCAAGTTTCAATAGCTGTGGTAATTCTTGTTTAGTGATAGAGCTGTCCAAAATTTTCCTTCAAAACTATATTTTTGGATAGAAAACTGGAGATAGAAAACTTTCTTTCTTTCTTTCTTTCTTTCTTTCTTTCTTTCTTTCTTTCTT